>WOXC01005834.1:0-600000 GCA_011680675.1 Gymnobelideus leadbeateri | reverse complement strand
GTTCATATAGCCTGTTTGTGCCTGACCTGTGGTAGAGCCTTCCAAGCTCATATTGGTCTGATCAGCCACAGTCAGACACACTGATGTCATCTTGGTCCTCTTTAAGAATGAAGGACAATAACCAACCAACCTACCTACCAATAATATATTTGTATGAGAAGTGAGAGCCTTTTCCCCTTTTTTGGTGGGGGAAAGCCTGCATATAATCCAAATTCAGATGTTTCTACAGTGACTATCTGTATAGGGGCACAATCCAAAGAGTTTCTCATTGAGAAGTCTCCCAGATTGAACTCTTGTTTGTGTGAGCTCTAAACTGCAGTTCTGAACCATAGTTTATACATAAGCTAAGAAAGTTGGATTATATGGCCCCTCAAATTCTTTCTGACTCCAAATTGTTTACAATTCTAATCTATTGTTGCAGTAGAAACATCCTGGAAATTTGACAATTATTCACAATTATCACCTTCAAAGAGGATGCTAAGACATAATGGCTCCCCATTCCCTGAGGAGGTCAAATAGTAGATGTGAAAAATCCCATTCACTGAGATTTATTTTGATATTCCTCAATTTCTACATTTTCTTTACTTCCTTTGCCAAAAACAATCTCCTCTGTAAAATGAACTAAGATGGTCTCTTTGACTTTCCAACTCTAAGATTCTATTGTTATTATTACCTATTTTTGAGATACTTGACATATGTTAACAAATTAAAAAAAAAATAACAAAGATGTTTTCCAGAATTGACCTTACCATGATTTGTGAAAATAAATGACAATTGAAGAAAGAAATAAATGTGGATCTTTTTTAATTGCATGAGGAACTTCAAAGTTGAATGCAGGAAGAAAGCAGGATGTGGTTCTATTTGTTTAAAATTGTTTAACTGTTCAGGTCCAAAGGGTAATATGAATACCAAAAGGAATGGCTTCCAGGAGGAAAAGAAACTTTTGATGGTTGGCCTAATAAAATTAAACTACACATGAGCGAAACTAAGTTCTAATATGGTTCCAACATTGCTCTGCACAGATGAGCCCGCTGGCTGGATGATCTCCAGGGCTCAGGGCTATATGCAACGTAAGTGCCATGTGTCATCTGCAAACCAGAGAGTTGCTGTGTGGGAAAGACACATTAGCTTGTTTGGATCAGTTACTACCACAAGATGCAGTAGTGATTCATTTCCCCCCAAATGGATACTTTTATTTTGATGCACTGGGCTTCAAATGCTTGGTTTCAAATGGGCCAGGGAGGTATTAAGGATGACTGGGTGATGAATGCTTTACTCTAAACAGGTCACATTTTATCAGGTTGTTTGTGTCACTGAAAATCACTGCTCTCCTAAATGGACTGTATTTTTACTCTGAAATCCTTTTGATTCAAAAGAAGTGGCAAGCACAGTTAAAGCCCCTTGGGCTTGAACACTACCTGGCCTTTAACACTCAAGTGCACGAGGTCCTCTTTTGATATGGTCTATGAAAGGTAAAGGCACCCTGGATTTCCACAAAAATGTGAAATCTCAACGTCAAAGGTCTATCTCTTTGCACTTGGGCAGATGTTTCAGCCTTGTATTCTGCATCCTTGGATTTAGGGCCACACAAAGAGTTAATACAGCTTGTTTGGCATCAGATATCTGTATAATGAGCTTTTACTGAAGTAATTAAAATTTGTTTATAATTAATACAGATGAATTGGTTTCTGCACAATAATAGTTAGGAGATTAACAAAGGCCACATTTTGGCAACAGGACTACATTCTTTTCCAAGTGCTGTGGGACTTTATCCAATGAATGTCTGTCCAATCCGGCTGACTCTTCAGAGATGCCATATGGCAGAGCTATGCATTACGGTGTTTTTTTTTTTTTCTAAAAGGCAGCCATATGACATAACTGATCTTCAAAACGTTGTCAGAAGGCATTACCTAGGTAGGCTGTGAGCTGCTTTCCAAAAACTTAGCAAGCACAGGGGCTATTAATTATGAGCAAAAGGAATGTGCGGGCACACGCTGGAAACTTGGCATTCTTTCCTCTCTAGTCACAGCTGATCATTTCTCAAGCCATCCTTGCTTGGAAAGCAAGTTTTACCCCCTCCCCCTCTCAATATGAAATGAAAAAATTTAACAAATCCCCTCTAAAACATTTATGCATTCATTCCACTGTCAAAATGACCAATCAATTGGTTCCCAACTAGCTTTTGTTGTTGTTGTTGTTTAAATTTTATGGTGCATCCTCTCACCACAGTCAATGCTTTTTTCTAAGAATAAAAAATAAACTGAGATTATATAAGAAAAGACATACATTTAAAGTCTTATAAATGATTTGGGGACTAGGAGGCAGCCTGGAACAATGGGGAAAATGGTTTTGTAGTCAGAGGATCTGTGTTCAAAACTACCTGGGTAACCCTGGGCCAGGCGCTGAACATCCTTATATCTAATTATCCTCATTTATAAAATCACATTGGAGTTCCCTTTCATCATTGGTTCTGTGCTGCTACTGAGGGCTCAAGAGAGTCTGGTTACTGTGTTGGCAGGTTGATCTGATTCTAACTTCTGTGCCCTTTTAGGAATAGCCATAGTTTAATTCAATTCATTGAGCCTACTCTATGCAAGGTACTAGAGCTAAGACCCAGGGATAGATGATGATCACAGATATGAGGCAGTAGTTAGGAGGAAAAGAATGTAAAGATTGTTTTTAAGATTTCACAGAAAGTCAGTCTACATAGGGAACAATGCCTAATTTTTTTTAAATATGCCATTAACATTTTTGTAGGTTCCACCACTTGACTGAAGTAGGCTTTATTTTTAAGCATACTGTATAGAAATTTGCAAAACTCCCTGGAATCACAGACAGAGCAAATAACATCACCAATTCCTTTCCTTATCACTTGAAATTTAATGTATTAAGCATCACCAGTTTCAAGACCTAGATGAATCATGTCAAGGGTTCAACTATCATTTGAATTCAGTGTTCTGTCTTTTCCTTACTTTTCTGTTTCTGTTGGGGCATTCTAGGAATTTGCTTAACTAGTGACAGCCTTCTCTACTCTATGGTGTTGTGACTTCAGAGATGTGGGGAAGGCCCAATGCCCAAGAAACGTTTTCTCTCAGCAGATGAAGGGTGCTGGAAAGACCACTGGTAGAACATTATTTTTTTTAAGGTTTTAATCATTGTTAAAATTTTAAAAAAGCTTTGGGAAAATAGCTCTCTCTAGTCATTCAATTTCAACAGACAGCAAGACTTTAAATCAGTGGTTCTTAAGCTTTTTGTGTGTGTTATGGCAATCTATTAAACTCTATAAATCCTTTCTCAGAATAATATTTTTAAATATATAATATAAAACATATAGGATTATAAAGGAAACCACTGCACTGAAATATAGTTATCAAAAGTTGAAAAAGGAAAACACATGTTCAGGGACCTAGGCATGAAATGCCTCCTCTGAGTAAGGCTTATTTGTAATTCTATGAGCAGAAGAAATACTCTTCAAGACTTAAAATGTTTTTCTGTTTATATTTGTTTTATGCTCTGAAAAGGGATTGGCTATATCATCAATTAATCCATATGAGGCTTGGTAGCTATAAAGACAAAAAAGTGTCTTGCCTTCAAGGAACTTACTAGGGGAGGGCGAGTACAATTAGAACACAAATATTTATACCTTGGCCTAAACCAAGAATATGAGTTCAGGATTAGATAGTGGGGTGAAGAAGAATCAGTAGTAGTATGTGGAGGTAAGTAGAGGAAAGAAGTCATTCAGTCAATAAACATTTATCAATTGCATACTACGTACCAGATACTGTGCTAAGGATACAAAAAGAGGCAAGAGACAGTCCTTGATCTCAAAGAGCTTACAATTGAATGGGGAGGATAACAAATATATACAGGACAAGCTAATTACAAGATGAATAGGAAATAATTAACAAAGAGAAGACACTGGAATTAAGAGGGGTTATGGAAGACTTCCAGTAAAAGATGAGATTTTCATTGGAACTTAAAGGAAGACAGGGAGGTCAGTAGTCAGTGAAGGAGGGAGAGTATTCCAGGTAAGGGGGACAGTCAGAGAAAATGTCTAGAGCCAAGAGATGGAGTGTCTTGTTTGTGGAACAGCCAGGACATCATTGTCAGCTTGAAGTGAACTTGATGGGGAGGGGAGTAAGGTGTAAGATGATTGGAAAGGTAGAAGAAAGGAAACCTTAAGTCATGAAGGGTTTTAAATGGCAAAATTTTGTATTTAACTTTATAAGTGATAGGTAGTCACTAGTGTTTCCTGAATATGGAAGTGACATGATAAGATCTTTGTTTTAGGACAATCATTTTAGTGCTTGAATGGAGAATGGACTGAAGTGAAGAGAGACTTGAGGCTGGCACACCCACCAGCAGGCTATTGCGATAGCCCATGTTTGAGGTTGGGGGCGGGGGAAAGGTATGTACCAGGGTTATGACAGTGTTAGAATAGAGAAAAGGGCGAATTTAAGAGATGCTGGAAAGGTGAAATAGACAGGCCTTGGCAACAGATTGGATGAGGAAGATGAGAGGTAGTAAGGTTTCCAAGATGACTTCTAGGTTGTGAGCAGAGAGACTGGGAGGTTGTTATTGCCCTCTGCAGTAATAGGGAAGGCAGGATGGAGGTGAGGGTGTGTGTGTGTGTGTGTGTGTGTGTGTGTGTGTGTGTGTGTGTGTGTGATGATTTCCATGGGAAAAGATAAGGAATTCTCTTTTGGATATATTGAGTTTAATATGTCTACTGGACATCTGGTTTGAGATGTCTGAAAGGAATTTGAAGATGCAAGATTGGAGTTCAACAGCAGACTAGGGCAAGATAGTTAGATCTGAGCATAGAAATAGTAATTAAATCCATAGGAGCTGATGAGATCACCAAGTGAAGTAGCACAGAGGGAGAAAAGAGAGAGAGAGCCAAAAAGAACCCTGGCAGTTGGGGACAGAGAAAGCCCATTTCCCCATCGTGACAGTTGAGGACAACCCTAGGCCTTGATAATTTAGACATACTTGACACCATTTAATCTAGTCTATCTGAATGATTCCTTTCTTCCACATGTTTCCAAAGTTCTATTCTGGCCATATATTCTGAGACCGGCTCAAGTCTTGCCAGTTTGGGTGAGAAATTCTCAACAACTTCTTGCTATGTGTGAACATTTTTTGTGTCTCTGTATGGAAGTTTTGTGGGCAGAGAGGAAGTTATAAACCAGACAAATTGGATAGAAAAGTGGCAGAGGAGGAGGCTATGTGGTGGGGTATTGGAAAGGACACTATCACTGGGGTTGGAGGAACTGTATTAAAATTTTCCTTATGATACTCACTGAAGGTATGACTTTGGACAAAACATTTAACTTATTTGGGCCTCAGTTCCCTCATCTGTAAAACCAGGGGGTTGTTTCAGATCACCTTTGAGGTCCCTTCAAGTTTTAAATCTATTATCCCAGGGGCAGCTAGGTGGTGCAGTGAGTAGAGTGCCAGCCCTGGAGTCAGAAGGACCTGAGTTTGGATCTGGCCTCAGACATTTAACATACACAAACAAACAAACAAACAAACAAAAAAAACCTAGCCGTGTGACCTTGGGCAAGTTACTTAACCCCAATTGCCCTCCAAAAAAGCAAAAAAAAAAATCTATTATCCCAAGAATTATAAACATGAATTTTATGTTAGTCTTTGATATCTGGTACTTGGTGAATGCATGATATTAGTATCCCAAACTATGAGACCTTCAGATGGAAGGTTTCAGCAGCAACTGACAGTAGGGCCAAGATTTCTAAAGAACCAGCACTATGTCTAGCACATAGTGGGTATTTAATGAAGAGCTGGATTGGACTGAATTGAAACCAACCAACTGTAAAAAGAATAAGAAGATTTAATTCATAGCCCATATTTAGAGCTGGAAGGTACTGCATTTAGTTCAATCTTCTCATTGTACTCCTAAAGAAACTGAGAATCAGAGAGGTTAAGTTCATGATCATACTGATAGTAAGTGTCAGAGGTGGGATTTGAACTTAGGTCTTCATGATTCTGAGTCGGTCTATTCATTTTACTGTACTGACTCTTTAATAACAACTTACGTCATGCACATATAAAGTAACATAGGTGATCATTTTAAATGATATATTGTATGTTACTACTAGTTTCTTGGGAAAGGTGTTGGAATGGTTTAATTTTGAAATTGTTTCTCTCCATTTCCTTGTTTAGTGGATTAAAGCAAACTGAAGTTAAGTGACTTGCCCAGGTTCACACAGCTATTAAGTGTCTGAGACTGTATTTGAACTCAGATCTTCCTGATTCCAAACCCAGCACTCTATCCACTAAGCTACCTGGCTGCCTCCCTGTTTCTTTGTCCATAAAACATGCTGGAGGCAAAATTATAAAGTAAGTATTGTTTGTTTTTGTCTTTCCAATTTCATTTCTATAATCTTTCTCACCTCTTGTAACCTTTCTTTCTCCATATCTAAAGTTCTCACTTCTTCTAGAGGTTTACACTTCCTCAGAATGCTTCATTTTCCAAATTATCCCTCAACCTCTCCTTCCCCTAACCCTAACAAACCCAATCAAAAACTCTATATTCTCATTTCTGGATCTCATTCAACAGGAAGTCAATCTGATTAACATAATATACTCTTACATGTAAATGACAGATAGACTTGCACCTTTTGGATTGTTTTTGCAGTGGAACTTCTTAATCAGGAAAAATTACATATTTATTTCAATATAATTGGTTTCCTTCCAAAGGAGAATCTTTGACACAAAAATATTCAAGAACCTGCTCATCAACTGGCTGAACAAGTCAATGGTCAATGGCTGAACAAGTTGTGATATATGATCATGATGGAAATGCTATTGTGCTATAAGAAATGATGAACTTGATGATTATAGAATACTTTCTATATAGGCAATATATAGATGTTAGGCAAATATAGGCAAACTTTCACAAAAATATGAGGAGTGAAATGAGCCCAAGAGAACATTGTATACAATAACTACATTGTTTTAAGAGCAATTTTGAGTGACTAAGTCATTTTGACTATTATACATACCCAAATTAACTACAAAGGACATGTGAAGAAGATGCTATCTGCATCCAGAGAAAGAACTAATAAATAGAAGAATGTCTACAATAGGGGTGGCTGGTTGGCACAGTGAATAGAGCACCAGCCCTTGGAGTCAGGAGGACCTGACTTCAAATCCGGTCTCAGACACTTAATACTTACTAGCTGTGTGACCTTGGGCAAGTCACTTCACCCCAATTGCCCTGTATTTCCCCCTCCAAAAAGAAAAAAAAAAGAATGTTTGGAATAGTTTTACATAAAAACACGTGTGTATATTTATACATATATGCATACACATACATATATATACACACATATTTGTTTCTAGTGGTAGCCATATTGGGGGCTAGGGAAGAAAAAAAGCAAAATAAAAGAAATTTACATAATAACTTTATTATATATTTAAAAGGAATAGCAACTTGTACATAATGGGTTTTCAGTTTTATGTATAATCATCAATCATCTCCCCCCATTCTATTGTTATGGAAATGCTTGTTTTATTTCTTAAGTTCAGAATAAAAAAATTTTTAAAAGAACCCTTGCTTTTAACAAATCTCTAATCTTTGTCTCCTTTACCTACTCTAGGTAGCCGCAGTCAACAGGCCTCCCCTGAACTACCCTAACCTACCAAAGTAGATTAGTATAGAGGATTTATGAATTGCTTTATAATTTTCTAAGTATTTTCAAATAAATTATCTAGCTATAATTTTCAATTAACAAATTATTTTATTTAAGCCTCACAACATAACAGTGATGTGGCATTGAGCAAGTCACTTAATTTCTCTGAACTTCAGCTTGCTCATTTGTAAATTAGGGGAATGGACTGGATCTGAGGTTAACAGTTCTCTGATCTCATGATCCCTATGAAGAAAATTGGGCAAGGATATCATCCCATTTCACAGATAAAGAAACAGGATTCGAAAAACTAAGTGATTTGTCTAACTTCACAGGTATATATCTGTCATTTACAATTTAGTATGAGTTACTTTTCTGCCAACTTGAGCTCAGAACTGTTGGAGGAGGTGGAACCAAGATTAGCTACCAGGTGTTCTTGATTCTAGATAAATGTTTATTCAAAATACTACACTGATTTTCTGAGGAAGACTCAGTTACCCATTACTCCCTTTCAAAACAGTTGCCTAATGCTGCTTCTGTATTTAGCAAGACAAAAAAAGTGAGAAGTGAAATCAAAACTGTGGTATAACCTAATGTTTCAGGGAGTTTCATGTGCTTTGTTTTGTTCAGTTTTATGCAGTATTTGTGTACCTTGAAATCTTCATTCTTGGTAGGATTTTTGGTGAGACAATAGGATTTCCCTACTATGATGGAAAATGTATGATTACACATTCATAAATGCTTGCTAGACCAGTTTTTTTTAATTAAAAAAACAAACATGTTAAGCTTTTTATGCTGATTGATGCAGGTGGTCCCAGTATGCCCTCAGAGGTTATGTGAAATGGAGGTTGAGGCATGGACAAAGGGATTCAGAAAATTACATGCATTCTTTAATTATAGAGCTCTTTGCACCTGCATTTTTTGGGGTGGAGATCAAGAAATATTGAAAATGTGCATATGCTGCTGGGGTTCTGAGAAAATGAAAAATAAGAAAATCGTAAACGGAAAAAGGAAAAGCCATTTTATCCCACCATTATACTACATGTGAATCTTCCCTGAAATGAATGAGGCATTTAGCCCAGAAAGATGTTCATGTACAAATAGAATAGGTGGATTAATTATAGCACATTTACTACCAATTCATTTTTTTAAATACTGACTACAGTGATTTAAGCATTCAAAAAACTAAGCGCTCACACAAATCGTGTCTCCCGAGACCATGTGCTTTGTGCTGATCAATAATTATTCTGTTAATTATGGAGATATAGGGGAAAATTAGGCCATTTATAATTCTGTAAGCACAAGGAACACTCTTCAAGGCTGAAAATGTCTTTCTGTTTGGGTTTGTTTAATGCTCTAAAAGGTGATTAGACCACATCATCAATTAATCTTTTGATAAATGTGACTTTTTCAAGCCAAGCAAATTTGAATTTCTGGAAGAATTTTTTGTAAATGAAATTATTCAGTGTCAGCATTGAGGTAAACATGACTTCTATGTGAGTTCCAAACATTGCTTAAGAATTTTCTTTAAAGGTCCCATCTAATAAACATTCTGAGCATCCCTGATATGATCCTGTGGAAGAAGAGGTAATACTGTAGAAAGTATACTGACTCTGGACTCAAAGAACTCAGGTTCAAATTCTCTCACTGATGCTCACTGTCTATGTGCAATGGTCTTCCTGACTCTCAGTTTCTTTTCATTCCCCTCCTTTTTAAAATGAGGGAGGTTAGCTTCTGATATCACTTCTGGTCCTTAATCTATTGATCCTACATGTTCAGGGTCCAAGTTAGAAGGAATTCAGATGCCATGTAGTCCAATCCTCTCATTTTACAAATGAGGAAACTGAGGCTTTTAGAGGTAACTGGTTTGTTCAAGGTAAGTGTCAGAGGCAGAACTTGTATACAGGTCTACCTGACTCTAAGGTTCACACTCTATCCTCTAACCCCAGTACCTACATAGATAACTGATGTATTGTCTTTGTTCTCCTTTGGAGAGATACACGTATAACAATGTGCTTACAGATGCATAGGTGTATATATCAATTTTGAGTGATTTCAGTTTGAAAGGAGTAAAACTGAAAAATAAAACATTGGAAGTCCTGGAACCTTTCAAATTCTTCAGGCCTGCATTAGAAAGCATCATGTGTTAAGATACATGACTAATATTAACAGCTACTCTTCACAGCTCAAAAAATTAAAAGGTCAGTGTATTTGTTAAAACTGGCAGCTCTAACCCTGCCCGATCAATGCCCAGCACTTTTATTCTGCTCGCAGTTTATTTTAAGTCAAAATTTGCCAGTAAATAGAATTCTTTTTTTCGTTAAAGTCTTTAGATCTCTCTCTTTAATTCTGCCTGAGCAATAACTTCTATAAAGTCTCCACTCTAGAACAACTGAATGGCTTAGGATAAAACAGAGGGGGAAACATGCTTTCTCTGCATGGAAACTGCCAACTTCTGTAAGAATATTTAAAACCTCATTTAAAATACATAAGCATCAAAACATTTGAAAAACAAGCTCGTTCTCTATTTCCTCTAGTCCGCCAATTGCCTCATGAAGGAAACATTAAACGTGAATACATCTACATATCTGAAAGTATTCAGCAACTTCATTTTAGGGATAAGCAACATGGCCAGGTCTTGTTTTTCACATCATCATTTGCTCTGACGCCTCAGTAGCCTGACTGGTCAGGATGGTTTGCAGATGGCATAATATATCATGACACTTATGTGGCTTTCTTTTCATCATTCTGCTCTCACTGTTTTCTTTCAGAAAATGATTTTCAATTTCAGTTGCCCAACAAAACTTTGCATGTTAGGCGATATGTTTCTTGTGCAGTCTTTTATTATTAGGTACTACAATTAAGCTTATTCTGGCATGAGGATCACCATTTCCTATGCCACAGGTCTTCAAAATTAAATTGTTCTTTGCTTTTGACGTCTTAGGTCCCTCTCCCTGACAAAATTGACAAACAATTATTTTATGGTAAATCTCCTTTCTCCATGCCTTTGTATAAGCATCTTCCCCCCTGGAATCTGGAATGTACTCCCTTCTCAAATCAGCCTCCTAGAGGTGAGAGCACAGATGTAAAAATCTAAAGCTATAAGGGAACCTTAAATGATCTCCGAATCATCTAATCCAACTCTCTTATTTTAGCAGGAGGAATTTCAGGAAATTACTTCATGTTATTGTGTACATGCTTTATATTTATTTTCTTATATATAGATAGATACAGATAAAGATATAGATGATATATAGACATATTCATAGGTATAGATATAGATGTGGATATAGTTATATGTGTAGGTATAGACATAGATATAGATATGGATATAGGTAGAGGTATAGTTGGTATAGTTGGCACCATCTATAGCTAAATGGTGCAGTGGATTAGAGTGTTGGGCTTGGAGTCAGGAAGTCTTATCTTTGTGAGTTTAAAGCCAGCCCCAGATATTTGCTAGCTGTGTGACCCTGAGCAAGTCACCTGTTTGCCTCAGTTTCTTCATCTGTAAAATGAGCTAGAAAAGGAAATGGCAAACCATTCCATTATTTTTGCCAAAAACCCCAAATGAGGTCATGGAGAGTCAGATATGACTGAAAATTGACTGAACAACAACATAGACACAGATTTAGACATATATATATATATGTTTATATATATATACATATATATATACACATAGGTATAGAGGTAGATATAGACATTGATGTAAATATTAGGTATAGGCACAGAAATAGTTATAGCTATAAGTGTAGATAAAGATATAGACATAGACACAAATATAGACATAGGTATAGGTATAGAATATAGACATAGACTACGTCTATACACAGACATAGACATAGATATAGGTAAAGAAATAGACATAGTCATAGATATAGACATGAATATAGATAAAAGTATAGGTATAGACATATGTATAGATATAGACATATTCATAGACATAGATATAGACACAGTCAAAGTCACAGATATAGACATAGATATAGGTAAAGACATAGACATATTCATAGATATAGACATGGGTATAGATATAGGTATAGGTATAGACAGGCATAGACATAGATATATAGGTATAGGTATAGACACAGACATAATTATAGTCATAGACATAGACATAGACAAAGACACAGACACAGACATAGATATAGGTATAGACATAGCTATAATGATAGTCATAGACATAGACATAATCATAGACATAGACACAGACATAGACATAGACATAGACACAGACATAGACATAGACATAGACATAGATACCCCTAGTAGATTTAAAGCAGTATGGTATAGTGGCTAATGTAATGGATTTGTAGGTATGAAGTTATAGGCATCAGGATAGAGATAAGATAGGGAGAGGGAGAGGGATCAGGGCTAGATTTTTTATTTCATTGATACAGGGCACTTTCAAAGGAAGCATTTCCCTCTATTAGCTAAGTGGCATAGTGGATAGAGTGCTAGACCAGCAGTTAGGGAGACCTAAGTTTAAATCCAGCATTAGTCACTAGTTGGTCAAGTCATTCAACCTTTGTCTGCTTCAGTTGCCTCATCTGTAAAATGGGGATAATAATAGCACATGCTCCCAGGATAATTTTGAGGCTAAAATGAGATAATATTGATAAGTAACTTACAAACCTTAAAGTCATGTATAAATGCTGGCTATTGTGATTATTACCAATGCAGGTAAGTATCTTCTCTGCAATTTAAAGTTTTATAGAGCATTGAAGAGTTCAATGTTTACCATAGGGTCCCAGAGCCAGGAGATGTGAGACTTGAACCCAAGTCTAGGCTTTGAGGTCAGACACTTCTTAGCTATGTTACCACAGACATATCACTTAATTTACATGAGCCTCTTATAAAACAGAGAGTATCTGTGAGCAATGATCCTACTGTGTTGTTGTAAGGAATAATGGATATATAAAGTGCTTTGCAAATTTTAAAGGACTATATAAATGTTAGTTCTTGTTTAGCTTTTGTCTTTGCAGCTTTAGTGCTTAGCACAGTTTCTGGCGCACAATATAACAAATGTTTGTGGAATTGGATTGAATTATCTGACACAACACCACTCAGAGATGCTGCCTCTTCAGACAGTCAAAACAGGCAGTGTCACTCCTATGATCTCTTTAGGAGCAAAGAAAGCTTTTAGTGAAAGTTCTCATTGAAAATCTTCAAGAGATTTTCTCTAAACAAACATGATGACAAGCCACTGCTAAAAGGTTGCTACTCTGAAGTGTTGGGGGGATAAATAAACACTTATTTTAGGTGCTTTCATCCCAAGGATTCCAGTGTGTTTTTCAGTCCCGGAGATCATTTCATCCTCCACTGAAACACAGCTATATCTAGGGTGAAATGTTTAACAATGCACAGCAAGTTAGGAATGCCATAACCCAGTGACATTTCAGAAGATGCGGAGAGTAAGGATGCTGAACAAGAACAGAAACATGACCTGAACAGGGACAGTAAGCCTCCACAGAAACTTCGGTAGGATATTTATAAAACTCAACTCTTTCTGTTTCTCCCAAAGTCATGGATTTGGATTCAAATAGAAAATTTTATACAGATGATAGTGTCATAGAGTGTCATATCTAGGAGGGGTCATTAAGATTGTCTAATACAATTCTCTTATTTTCACAGTTGAGGTAACCGAGGATCAGGAGGATATAAGACTTTCCTAATGGACCACAGCTAGATGATAGCAGACCAGAGATGACAAAAGAGGAAAATGGCAAATGATGATAAAAAAGAAGAAAACAGGTATATTAGTGCACTGTGGGTAGAGTCGCTTAAGCCATTCTGGAGAAAAACTTGGAACTATTCTGAAAAAGTTCTTAACCTGTGCATATACCCTTTTATCTCACTATATTGCTATTAGAACTCCATTATTAAAAATCAGAGAGGAAAGGGACCTGAATGTACCAACATATTCACAGCAGTTCTTTTCACAAGAGCAAGAAACTGGAAATTGAGGATGTCTTCCTATTGGGGAATGGCTAAACAAAATGTGATGTAAGAATACAGTGGGATATTGTTGTGCATTGAAATGATGAAAAAGACAATTTCAGAGGAAACTAGGAAGATCTTTATGAATAGATGAAGAGTGAAGTGATCAGAGGTAAGAGAGCAATGTATATAATGACAATAATAATTTAGAGAAAAATAATTTTAAGAAATCATCAACATAATCATAAGCCATTCTGACGGGGAGGTGATGAAATTAAAATGAAGAAAGAGACATACGTTTTCAGATATGACATGTGGGAATTTGTTTTGCTAGACTATGTAGACATATATTGAGAAGTTTGTTTTTCACTTTTAAAAATGTGCTCAATTTTAGAGAGTTAAAACAGATTAAGAAAAATATACATGTTACTTGAAAAATTATAAAGAAAAAACCAAATACATAAAAAGTGATCTGAGTTATCAATTATCAAATAAAGGCAAAACAACAAAGATTTTAGCTAAGTTTTTCGCTGTATAAAGTCCTGTGGTTTGAAAGAGGTTTAAAAGGACCTTTTCAGATAATATTAGTTCATAAGGTTATAAATTTAAATCTGGAACCTACCTTTGAAATATGCTAATCCAAACTCTTTTTAATTAGTTTTTTTTATTCACAGCTATCTTTTTTCTCTCCTATCTACCTTTTCTTCCATACTCCAATATTGAAAAAAGAAAAACAAAAAAAATTCTTATAACAATATGCATAGTAAGGGAAAACAAATTCCCAAATTGACTATGGTCAAACTGCATTTCTCGTTCTGTACAGGAGGTAAGTAGAATGATTCATCATCTGTCTTCTGGAATAATGGTTGGTCATTGCATTCATTGATCAATTCTGAAGTCTTTCAAAGTTGTTTGTCTTTATAATCCAACTTCCTCTTTTCAAACATGAAGAAACAAAAACCCAGAGAAGTTAAATGTCTTGCCCAAAGTCACCTAGGCAGTAAATGAAAGAGTAAGAATTCAAATTAGAATCCTCTGATACCAACTTCAGTTCTTTCCCCCGTCTACCGTCTTGCTATTGCCACCCTGACAAGGGCACATTTAGAGAATGTGAATCATCACAGAGAACCCACACAATGACAGAAAGCATGATATCTTTTCATGAGTTTAAAATTCAACCCAACTGTGCAAATGAAGGATGGTTTTAATACTTATTACCATATCTTTAGCATCAGTATATACTGTACCAAAATACTAAGCATTTTATAACAATTAGCAATCATAATCAGCAGCTGTACCTAGTATAATTCTTATCTTTCCTACCTGAAAAACCATAGAGATAGATATATATGATTTACAGACAACCAATTAAAGATAGACTAGGACAAGAACAGTTACAAAGTTAATTACCTATGATTATCTTACAAAAGGAGGTGATTACATACCTGAACGACAAAAGGAAAGTATTCAACGAAGACAAAAAAGCACAGTACTATAAACTGATAAAAACAGGGTCACCCTTTGTTAAATTAGAAATAGCACACTTTAGTCTATGTTTTTACAGTAACATTAAAATAATACATTTTCCACTTTCTTCAGCATAAATGCTTCTACTCAAAAGAAATGTAGTCTTCATTAAATCTTGGGTTTTTTCCTCTTTTAACCCCCTTCTCCTCTACCCAAAAAGACCACCAAACAACAATAAAATCTCTAAACCTACGCAACTTATTTTTATTCTTTAAAGGAAGCCCTTCAGGATTCCATATAAATGATACACAATTAAGACTGAGACATCATCCAAATTAAAAAAAAAAATAGGTTTTTTACATCCCTTTTCCTCTCTCCTCTCACTTATCTTGAGTCTCTCCTACCCTGCTCCACTCCATCTCTTCTAATGCTCCTTGGAGAGTTTTAGGAACCATACAAGTCAATAACTATATGTAAGTTGGCAGGTGTTTTATATTTTCTAATTTGTAAACATATTATTTCCTCCAAAACATTGTAAGCTCCTAGAGGGCAGGGATGATTTTATTCTTGCGTTTGTATCCCCTACAACTAGTATGATGCCTTTCGTATAGGTGGTAAATGACCAATGTTTTTGGAATCTAGTTAAATTTTAAGAAGGTTGATATTTTTCCCCATTGTGGCTAGTTGTGTGACTATTCAAGTCTATTAGTTGTGTGTATTACTCCTGAAAACAGTAAATTGCATTTTTTCTAAGAGAGAACGCATTTCAAATGCCATCTGAAGAAACATGCCAAGATGTCCACTCATGCCTAGTCATATGGTACAGAAAGAGTAAGGATGATGGAAGCAAGATTATATTTATAATTCTATTTTCAGAAATTTCTGAGGAGCTCCCTTATTTTCTGACCTTATTGTAGTGTCCTCCAGCATGTTGGTGGCAATGTTGAATGTATCTACTATGACAAAGCACATCCTTTTGAATGAACTTGATCCATTGTAACTCTTGTATAAACACAGATATAATTACTTATTTTGAATGAATATGCATCTGCTTAAAATGATTTATTTCAAATTACTTGCACAAGTACTGTCTTCCTCCTCAAGCCGACACTCTACTCACTGCGCCACCTAGCTGCCCCCTAGAAACAATATTTTGACATTTATTCATGAAAATTATTTGTTTGCTTGCTTATTCATCCATTCATTGATAAATCTCCCATTGAATTTAATTAGATTAATTTCACCATTTTGTCTGTCAACAATTGTGGCCAAATTAATGACAGAATGAAGAAGATTCTACTCCTACTCTGGTTGTTTACTCTATAGGAGAGAGACTGGGAAAGCTGAAGGCTTTCTGAAGGGTTGTGATGGGCAAGCTGGACTAAGCTTTGTTCTATATTTGGTCCCAGAGGGCAGAAATGAGAGCAATGGATTGAAGTTAGAGAGAGAGATGTGGAAAAACTTCCTAAGAATTAAAGTTGGCCAAAAATGGAATGAGGAGTGAGTCCCCTATCACTGGAGAATGTCAAGCAGAGTGTGGATGACTGCTTGCCAGGGATATTGTAGTGGGGGTTCATAATTCAGCTCTGTGATTCTATTATTCTAACCCAATAATTGCCTCATTCCCCCCTTCTCTTTGTGCTATTGTATGTAGACTCGAGTAGTCCTGTTGGTCGAGTTAACACAAATTTCATAATGTATGCATTAAAACAGCATTTTCTTGGAATAAAAAGCTGATTTCACAGACCCTAAAACACACCAGGAACTAAATACTGCTTATCCATTCAAATCAGAGGCATTTCTGATGCATTAAAAAAAGGAAAGAATAGACAAATAGTATGGTCTAGTGCACCTGGTAAATAACAAAACTAATCAAATCTTAACCCAGTGAACAAGTAAAACCAAATCCCAATTCTACTTAAGTTCAGGGTTATTCCCTTTTTTTTTTTTAATGGAGGGGGAAGGACCATGGGTTTTAGAGGAAATATAGCTTTAAAAGCAGCTGGGAACTGAAGAAAATAATCCAACCACTACAAGAATATGTTAGGAACAGAGCATTTTGGTTAGATTTTTCAATATAGTCTGTTTAGAAAGAAATTTGGATAGGTTCATACAAGTTATGTGGAAGCCATGGAACTTCTGATTGCTTATCTGAACTCCTAAACCTTTGGCAGCATGCCCATCTCCAGGGCAGACCCCATTATCTTTTGCATGGAACAGAATGAGGTGATCTGAACCTAGGAGTCTATTTCTCCCCTAGATGCATATGTACAATTCCTATTAATTTTAATGAGAATTATGTTTGCACATTGAGGCAGGATAAATCCCCTAGGGAGGAATTTTGTCCTTGGATGCATATGTGTAACTTCCATTAAAAGGACTAAACCCAGGGGGACCTGTACATGGGCATCTGAGGGCAAGACCTGACCCTCTCTACAAAAACACTATTTGAATCATAGGCCACTCAAGATGGTTTTTTTTTTGGGGGGGGTACCAAAATAAGAGGCAAGTGAGCATTTATTTAGGTTTAGATTCTGTATTCAAATGGCATCCAGGGCTGCAGTTGAAGGCAGTGGGAGCTCAAAAGAGACTCAGAGGAATGCATGCATTTAAACTATGTCTTCTAAAGTTATAATCAGTACCAAATAACAAATTCAATCCTGGTAATTAAGAAGGTGTCTTTCCTGAAAAACAACAACAAAAACCTAAAACCTAGATGACGGGAGATCCCCAAATATGGAATTCTTTAAAAATCACATGATTTAATTGCTGTCTTTATAAAGAGATAAATTATGTTCACATTGTATTAATGAGTAAGAGCTCAAATGCCACTTCCTTCCTCAGGATTCACCAAGGATTATTGCCCAACTTAAGGCTTTTCATCAGTGAATCCTGTGTGATAACTTTTTAAGTGGCCCTAATATATAATGAATAATCTCAGGGCAAAGATCTGTTTGAAGGAGATATGATTGATGGTCTATCATTCCTAATTCACTGTTTATACTGGTAGCAAGCCTATTGGGAAAATACCTCATTCATCAGGGTATTAGTGAATTCAACCAACGTATGGCACCTTCATTTTAACAAACTAAAGGAGAAAAGCTAAATGGGGAAAATTGACAACCATCTCTGATTCTATGATAATGCAATTAGGCTGCTCCTCTCCAGAGCTTTTGCTAATTCACAAAACAGCTTCAGTCGGCAGGTCATAAATATATGATCATTTTTCACACTTTGAAAAGTAATGATGCCTTGACATGAATCAATAAATCTTGGTGAAGCCATTTATACTTTTATGTTAGGCATGCAAGTCAGTTAAAAAAAAAAAAGCTAGCATGTATTAAATAAAACTTGCTATCTAGCCTATGTTTATATAATCTAATTTAACTAATTCTCAAATTTAAAAAAAAAGTATATGTGAAGGATTTCTAGTAAGTTTAAGTAAAAGTTCCCTTCCCCATTGAGAAAGTAAGATGTGGTGCATTAAAAACAGTTTTAATTTGCATCCACTAATGCCCAGTATTTGTAAAGGTGTCATGGAGAGGGCTAGTTAACTCTGTCTAAAATTGGAGGGTTTCTATATCAGTTTTTGCATCCTTTTGTAAGAATTAAGTATATAAAAAATTCCCTGGGCATGGACTATATGCAGCATATCGCCAATCTAAGAAGTATTTTATTATGAAATGACCAAAAAATATTAAACTGTTTGTTAGGCCTCAGTTTGTTAGGCCTATTTGTTAGGCCTCAGAAATCCAGTTTTCTCATCTTTATAGACCAATCAGAGAGAATGATGTTACTAGACCCTGAACATATACTAAAATCACATGCACTTGATAACAAAGCAGTTTCTTAATGATCTCAGTTTTGCATGTTCTATAGGGAATAGGGATATGGGTATGCTGATAAATATGGCAGGTGGGTAGGCAGTAGATGTTTGCTTAAGTCTGAATTATCAAATGTCTACAAATTGCCAATTTAAAGGGGTTATGTTGTACAGTTCATGGCATTTTATTTTTTATTCCTGAAAAGCCTGACAATTTTCCTGGATGAAAAGTGAAATAACGCTAAGTCATAAAGATACCTGCTGTGCTATCATTCCCATTAAATCCTCCCTTTTGTTTTGTTTATTCACTACTAGTGGTTGCAAAAAATGACCCGTTTTATAATGAGAGTGGACACAAATCACATTTTCATCAAAACACCAAGAAGAAAATGTGTTTTTAAATTATAAAAACAACAACAATAACAAAAAACCCAAATAGCAATCTGTTTATGGTTCATGAGTTTTCACAACCATTTGGATTTACTGATGAAAATAAATATTGCACAGAAAATTGATTTTGAAGTGTCCCTGCCTTGTGCCTCATTTCTATTATTTGATATTTGCTATGGTAAGTAAGTGACATGATACATTGTGTCTATACAGGCCATGACTATACAATGCAAAGTCAAGGAGACATTGGGCAACTATTCCATTAATTTAAATCTAAAATTCATTTTGTGCTATGAACTTCAATCTATGCCTTTGAGTTCATTCCAATATAACAAACATTTATTAAACACTTCTTGTGTGGTGACACTGAAGTAGGCACTAAGGATCCCAAGAAAAAAAGAAAAAATGTCACTACCCTCAAGGAACTTACATTCTACTGGCAAAAGTACATAGAATATGTACACTAGTGACAAAACTCAAAGAAAATATTCATAGAGCATATTCACTAAGGTACCCTATTTTGTGGAAATTTGGACATTGCCTGATATACCCAGATTCTTAATAAGTCTAATGTTCTGAAGCCTGGTCTCTGAAATGTCAAAGTGTTTAAGTCAGCAGGCTTGAATATGTTAATGATTGTAGCAGAACATGATGAGCAGGCCATTCCTGGTAATGAAATGAACAGCCATGCAACCCCATTTACCAAAGACCTAGGATACGGTAAACAATTCTGAACTCCCTAGACCCATTTGTTATAGTTAGTCCTGGTTTGAGTTCCAGGCAAGAGATGATATACCCACCCAAATGACCGCATCCATTTCAAAGCAGACCATGAGAAAGTGACATGAATGGACTCCTGAAGTTACTGGGCTTCGTCATCTGCCCCATCCCTCCAATGCTGATCATGGGGCGAGTGGAGGCCTGGTATTTATTTTATAAAGGTTCTTGCAAGGAAAATATTTGGATTAATGATATAATTTAGTGGCAATTTAGTGACAGTAGGTCTAATCTCAGCAGAGTGACAATAGAATTGAAAGAGTAAACCAGTGGGATGTACTTGATTGTGGGCTGTTGGGCCAGCAGCAGGGAAGCTGCAGGGGTCACGCTGATTGGCATTGTCACTTTCCCCATTCATCAAGCAAGGCCAGACTTCCCGAATCATTTACCAGATGGGGCAGCTCGTCAGTTTAAACACCTGATATGAAGCCATCCGTCATCTGATAACATGATCGTTGGGCTGCAGCTGGCTTGGTGCTCTGCAGTCTGAGTGCCCATGTGATGGACTGGAGCCAGGGAAGCAGGCTTAGCCGGGTTGCACTCCCTTGATAGGATTTGCAGTCCTCCACTGGACCATGGAACAGGTGGAGGCTGAGAGAGAATGAAAAAATTACCATGTGTTGCAGGGATTAGAGAGCACACACTCCCCACTCCACTTGAATACCAATCAAAACCAG
Organism: Gymnobelideus leadbeateri; assembly: GCA_011680675.1. Taxonomy (NCBI): domain Eukaryota; kingdom Metazoa; phylum Chordata; class Mammalia; order Diprotodontia; family Petauridae; genus Gymnobelideus; species Gymnobelideus leadbeateri. The sequence continues at coordinate 579,274 of WOXC01005834.1, read as the reverse complement.
ACAACCTTGAGCCAGACCGACTTAAGGCCATGTTACAATATATAGAATTAAAAGGTAAACCTAAAAGGTAAAAAAACCCTGATTTCCTGGAGAAAGACCAATTTGATAGAGACTTAATAGATACGTACATTATGTGTATATATATCATGCATATATATGTACATTATGTGTATATATATCATACATATATATGTACATTATGTGTATATATATCATACATATATATGTACATTATGTGTATATATATCATACATATATATGTACATACACAATCTGTATTATCTAACCAAAAGGGAAGAAAATTCTACAAAGCACAATTTTTTTTTAACAAACATCTTAAAATGAACATTATTTTTCTTTTTTATGAAGGAAAAAAAGTGTCATCTCCAGGGAATCATCCCAGATCCTGTTATTTCATGCTCACGGGGAAGAAAAACTGGTGCAACAAAGAGACGCAGACAAAGAGACAAATTATGCTCACTTTAAATGAAAGTGCTTAGTGTCATAGTGTGAAATATAATTATGCTGATTAAAAATGGTAGCCATTAAGAGAGCCTTGCAAGCTTACCTGAGCAAGCGGTGACCTTGCAGAAGGCTACTGGACTCGATCTGCATTCTCTGAGATCATTTGAAATGGTTGGGGGTGGGGCTGTGGGGGGGGGAGCAGGAAACAGGGATCTAATTTTTTTGTTGTTGTTGTTCTCTTTGGTGGACCACACCATCAAATTACATATACCCCCTCCATTATAAGAAATTGAAATCTCTGAATAGAAGAGCTCATAACTAAGACAGCAAGCTAAATAGTAAAGACATAATCCTCTTATGCCCTAAACAAAGCAATATAAAGAAGTTTATTCTCCTTAGCATGTGACACTGATCAATTGTCATTGCTCTTGCCTACCCCTTCTCTGCTCTAGATGATTTGCTGCTCTGTGCAAATATTGAGCGATCTATTCCTGAGGGTCCATTCAGTGTCTCTACCCCAATCCCAAAAGACTCCTGAGGTGTTCCCAAGGAATGGCATGATGTGATGGACAGGGTATTGATTATGTCTGGGTTGATACAGAGAGGGTGATTCCCTTTTTAAGTCTAGAACATGCTCTCATATTTTATCTCGTGCCCCTATTCATTGTTAAAGGCACTGGAGCACATTAATTCTGTCTAGGGCCAGGGTTCTCTTTGACCAAGGACTTTTTTTTCTTCCAGAAATGAACAAAGAATTGATCAGTGGAGAGAATTAATATTAAACAAACCAAGAGGCAAAGAGGTATAATGGATAGATTCTAGAATATACTCTAGAAAGAGTGGGGGTCCAGGGGCAGCTAGGTGGCGCAGTGAGTAGAGCGCCAGCCCTGGAGTCAGAAGGACCTGGGTTCAGATCCGACCTCAGACACTTAACACACACACAAACAAAAACCTAGCCGTGTGACCTTGGGCAAGTCACTTAACCCCAAGTGCCTTCCAAAAAGCAAGCAAGCAAGTAAATACACATATACATACATACATAAATTAAAGAGTGGGGTCCAAATGCCACTACTGATACTCTACTAGCAGCATGATGCTGAGCAAATCACTTAAGCTCTTTGTGCTTCAGGCGGCTTCCTCAGAGCCTCTGCTCCTAGAAGAACTTCCCACCCTGGGAGCTTTCCAGGCTGTGGGAATCCCAGATCTTTTGATTATGATGTACCTGGATGAATAAAATGGAAATTCTTTTAAAAATACTCTTAGATAGCACTTAATTTTAAAATTTCATTTCATTCTAAACTTAACAAACACCAGATGAAAAAAGCATTTCCATACACATAGTAGAACAGAAAAAGAGGGTTGTACATGAAACTGCAAATTTCTGTTATGTACACCTTGCTATTTCTTTGTGTTATAAATTCAATCTGCAGCTTTCATAGTTGTGCTGTCTCTGAGCTGTTTTCTGTTTTCTCCTTTGCATTAAAAAAAGTGAATCAATGACCCTCTTTTATCTTTCTTTTGTCTTCCTTCCTTCCTTCTTTCCTTCCTTCTTTTCTTCCTTCCTTCCTTCCTTCTTTCCTTCCTTCTCTCTTTTTCTTACTTTCCTTCCTTCTTTCCTTTCTTCCATCCTTTTCTTTTTTCTTTCTTTCCTTTCAGCCTTTCTCTTTTTCTTTCTTTTTTTCTTCTTTTCTTTCTTTTTCTTTTTCTCTCTTTCCTTCTTTCTTTCCTTCCTTCTTTCCTTTCTTCCATCCTTCTCTCTCTCTTTTTCCTTCCTTCCTTCCTTCCTTCCTTCCTTCCTTTCTTTCTTTCTTTATCTTTCTTTTCCTTCCTTCTTCTGCCCTCCTTCCCTCCCTCCTTCCCTTCCTTCTTTCTTTCCTTCTTTCCTTCCCTCCCCTACTCTCCATTGCCCTTCCATACCCACTCCCCTGGGAAAAGAAAGAAAAAATGCAGAGATCTTATTATATTCATAGTGAAGCAAAACAAATTTCCGAATAGGCAGTGTCTGAAAATATGTATTTTATTCTATTTCTTATGGGCAGCTAGGTGGCTCAGTGGATAGAATGCCAGTCCTAGAGTCAAGAAGACTCATCTTCCTGAGTTCAAATTTGGCCTCAGAAACTTAGTAGCTATCTGATCCTGGGCAAGTCACTTAACACTGTTTGCCTCAGTTTCCTCATCAGTAAAATGAGTTGGAGAAGGAAATGGCAAACCACTCCAGTATCTTTGCCAAGAAAATTCCAATGGGGTCACAAAGAGTTGAACATAACTGAAAAATGATTGAAATTTTGCTTCTTGGGTCAATCACGTTTTTATAAAGAGCTAGGTAGCATGATGATCATTAGTCTTTGAGAATCATTGTTGGTCATTGCATAGATCAGTATTTCAGTGAGATAGGTACTATGATTATCCCCATATGATAGATAAGGAAACAGGCTGAGAGAGGTTAAGTGATTTGTGTAGGGTCACAAAGCTAGGAAATATCTGGGGTAGAATCTGAGCTGAAGTGTTCCTGACTAGTTCCAGTCCCTTCTCCATTTTGTCACCTAGCAGCCTCAGAACTGAACTAATACTACAGATGTGGTCTGAGAACAGAGAGTCACAGGATTATTCCTGGAAGATATTCTCTTAATGCCAGTCAAGCTTACGTTAGTTTTTTTGGGGATCCCATATCAAATTGTTGCCTTGCACTGAGCTTGCAGTCTATTTTGGCTTTCCTTTCCCTTTCCTTTCCCTTTCCCTTTCCCTTTCCCTTTCCCTTTCCCTTTGCCCTTTCCTTTCCTTTCCTTTCCTTTTCCTCTCTTCTCCTCTTCTCTCTTCTCTTTTCTTTTCTCTTTTTTTGATCTAGATCAAAATTATTTATTTTGCAGGTAAGGGCCAGAAAACAGGAGTTATTTTTTAAAGGTCAAGAGCTGAAGGAAAGACAGGGAGCAGGATCTCTGAACTCCTTCCTGATTGCTCTACTGGATTTCGAGGCAGAATTCAGGAATCAAATGTGGAAGTCAGGTTAGAATTCAGTGATGAGACAGGCACACACTGGCGATAATGACTTCTGCTTCTGTGCCTCTCTTATTAAGTTTGCCCTGGCCAAAGCAAAGGTTCCCGGGAGGAGAGAGAAAGAGCGGGTGATTTCTTTTGAGTTGAAGGAAGTGGCCACAGATAACACAGGGGAAAGGCTTTAAGACAGGAGGGATTCTTCTGTGCCTGATCCAAGATGGGAACTGGAGCCATAATGACCTTGGAGGCTGGATTTTAGGCCCAATATTGCTACCAATCCAGTAGAGAAGCCCTGAGAAGCCAGGGTGCTGGAAGCAAGTCCAAGAGGTGCTTTGGATCCTCCAATCATTTTCAAAGAAGCTGTTTATTATGTCTCCTGTAGTAATACTATTATGTGATAGTAACACTACAATGTTCTCTAGCACATAATAGGGTGGGTGAAAACAGTCACTTCTCTAGACTAGATCAAAGGAAGCCACTTATAAACTAAGGTCTTAATGCCACATAGCCAGTGAAACCAGCTATATTTCACCAAATATTCCACATCCCAAAGGACTGGCATTTTCCCCCTAGCATTTTAGAAGTTTCATGTTCTGGACAGTTGTAGCAAAACTCATAAAACCATCTGCCCACCCTCTTAATGAAGGGTTTTAATCTAGTTTGGTGGTAAGTGTATTTTTATTGGTGAAATCATAGGTATTTGGCGAAGTATGCAATAAGGATATCTTCTCAATTCTTGTATTATTGTCCCCATTTTACAGATAAGGCAACTGCAGCAGATGAAGGTTAAATGACTTGCCCAGGGTCACACAGTTAGACTGTATTTAAGTTTGGATTTGAACTCAGATCTTCTGGACTCCAGGTACAGTACTCTATCTGCTGTGCTTCTTAGCTTCCTCTTAATCTAATATAGTTTGAGGTCTGGGCATGTTATTCCCCTTTCATCCCTCCCCCTCTTCATTATTTCCCTTGATATTCTAAATATTCCAAATGAATTTTGTTATTATTTTATCAAGTTCTTTAAAACATCCTTTTGGAAATATGATTGGTATAGCATTAAAAGTGTAAATTAACTTTGGTAATATTGTCATTTTTTATTATATTGGCATGGTCCAGACATGAATACTAAATATTTCTTTAGCTATTTAAGTTGTTCTTTATTTCCTGAGGAAATAAATGAATCTATAAATGTCTTTTATGTGCTTTGGTAGATCAATATAACCAGATACTTTATGTATTTTGTAGTCATTTGGAATGGGATTTCCTTTCTATTATTGGTTCTTGGATTTTAATGTTATAGAGAAATGCAGTTCATTTTTAAGGGCTCATTTTGTAGACTGCAACTTTGCTGAAGTTAATAATTGTCTCAATCATTAACTGATGATTCCCTAGGAATTTCAAATAATATCATCATATCATTAAGAAATAGGGATAGTTTTATTTCCTTTTTACCTATCTTTATACCTTTGATTTAGTTCTCTTGTCTTACTGATGTTTTTAGAATTTCTAGAACTATATATCAAAAAACAATTGGGAGAGTGGGCATCCTTGATTTATTCTTGTATTTATTAGAAAAGATTCTAGTCTGTCCCCATTGCATATGATGCTTGCTGCTGCTTTTCTTTATAATGTTGTTGTTTTTGCTCCTGGTTCTGCTCACTTTACGTTGAATCAGTTCATAAAATGGAAATTCATATCTCGAAAATGGAAATATAATCCCATCAGAATAACTTTTGAATGGAGAATGTAACACTTAACAACAACTCTAAATATATGAGATCTGTTAGTATTCCTAAAAGGGCATTGACATTGATTATCAATCCAATGCCTGACCCAGCAGGGCCACCCACCCATGCAGCCACTAGAATATGTCAGAAGTACCAAGGAGGTTATCCTTTACCTATAAGTAGAAGAGAGGGCTTGAAAGGAGAGCAGGGGGATATGGCTACTACACTGCCTAACAAGAAGGAGAGGGAAAGTTCTAGAAGGCAAGACTTCACAGATCTATGTCTTTAATCTCTTCTTCCCTTTTCCCCTCTTATCACCCCCCTCACTCCTTCCCCCACTCCTCAGATATGTTCTACAACAGAGCTTCTAGGATCCAGGTTCTAAAGGCTAATTCTAAAGGTCAGTTAACATGTTCCTTTCTAAGGGAAGAGTTAGTTTTAAAGGGAAGGAGCTCATGTCCTGTTAACAACTAAAGGAATACATATCCCTCTGTAAAGTCACATGACTAAGTGGGGCCTATTGTTATGCCTGGGGTTGAGTGGAAAGGGCCTGAATTATTTACGCTCCCACTTCAAACAGCTAGAAAGGAACTGGATGTCAACAGATAATTGTTCTATTGACAAAGATGGTAGGTTCCTAACATAGCAGAATCTATACTCCTGTGCTATTCAAAAATAGGGAGCAGCAAGGTGGGACAATGGCCAGGAAGACTCATCTCAATGAGTTCAAATCTAACTTCAGACACTTATTAGCTGTGTGACCCTGGGCAAGTCCCCCTGTTTGCCTCAGTTTCCTCATCTGTAAAATGAGTTGGAGAAGGAAATGATAAACCATTTCAGTATCTTTTCCAAGAAAACCCCAAATGGGGTCACAAAGAGTTAGACACTACTGAACAACTACAAAAATGACTAATAATTAAAGCATCACTTGCTCTTCTTTTGCCCCATGAAGACTTAGAATGCTAAATTTTTAAATATATGATGGGAATTGGGCATTTGATCTTAGTTGGAGAGCAACTTTTTGATGATTTCATATTCCATGCTAATTATTATGTGCATATGGGCATAGAAGAAATTGGATTTTTTTTAGTGCAAATGGGGGCATATTCCAATGGAACAAAGACAATAGGAGCTACATATAGCTTGATTGAAAGTATTTTATGTAGATGGTTACTGGTATCTGTAAATTTCATTATTGAATTAAGCAAAGTATAATGAGAATCATCCTACTTCCATAGAGTAGACTACTTCCATGAATCCAGGTTACAGGACACAGTTTTAATGGGGTGAGGCATAGAAAAGGCTTATGCCATTACATAAACATTAGGTTATGTTTTAGAGCAAGATGTTCTCTTGCCAGTGAGAAAGAATGGTTGTAGACATAGGGCATGAGTCCTTAAACTGGAATTCATTAACTTGATTTTTTAATATTTCAATAGAATTGGTTTCCTTTGTGATCCTATGTATTTTATGCATTTAAAAACATTATCCTGAGAAGAGGTTTTCTAGGCTTCACCAGATGACTGTCATAGAGGAATCTATTCAGCCAATCAGTCAATAAACATTTATTAAGTGCCTACTATGTACTAAGCACTGTGCTAAACACATCACACACACACACACACACACACACACACACGAACTTAAGGACTTCTGCTTGTAAATGCTTTGCATCTATTGATCTATTACTTTTCACTATTTTCTTTTTTTAATCTTCTTTCCCAATTAATTTGTTCAAAACCTCAAAAGATAATGTAAGATGTTTCTTTAGAGTAAAATATAACCTCTATGAGAAATCTGTATTAGAACCCTGTCTGACATTTCCCTCTGATTCTCAGTTTCCTCATCAGCAAAATGAGGTGATTAGCCTAGAAGACTTCTAAGGTCCCTTGTAGCACTAAATCCTATGAGGATAGTATGATACTAATCTTGTAAAGTGGCTGGTGTAGTGGAATCCTAGCTGAGACTTGGATGTTCAACATCTTTGACATGATAGCTACATTCGAGTCTAAGGTACACACAGCTACAAAACTGCAAAGTTCACACTTCATTTATACAGTGTTGGAGAATCTGCATCAATCATGGTCAAATGTATGGGACAGCAGCTTCCCAGCTCCAGAATCTGCAGCAAGATGTGAATGTGTTTTAAATTAATCAATGAGGTGTTGAGCAACTGCATTCATTAAAACGTTTTGGACTTTGATGCTGAGTTTCTTCTCCGATATCATCGCCCCCTTTTCAATTTTCAACTCTCTTCTTTCTTCCTTTCTCCTCTCAAGTCATTTGCATTATTTATTTAAAACATATTCACGTCTTGATGCAAATATTGGAGCTGGGAAGCTTTTGTCCTTTAACATGAGAGGCAGCATGGTATAGCTGATAGCCTTCTGTATAACCCTAGGTAAATTTCTTAACCTCTCAGTACCCCAGGCAAAATTCTAAGACTCAAAGTACAGAGTAGATGCTGATTTGCCTTGTTAGAAGGAGTCCCTTATTTAGAGCCTCCATACTCATGAAATCACAGATCTAAAGACCCTCACCAACAAAACAAAACAAAAAACCCCGCAAACAAAACCATTGGCATATTTCAAGTAGAGGACATTGGAAAAGAACATCAACAACCTTGGCAATAGTGTTTCCTTTTTTCCTAAGAAGTAAGACGCTCCCTGAAGAGCGTCTCCAAAAATTTAGCAATGTCTTTATAATTTCTAAAATCATTCTCAGAGCCTACGATATATCCGGATCACTTGCTTGGCAATGTTTGGAAGTCAAGCATAAAAAAATTTTCAGAGACTTGCTCTTGCTTTGTCACCCTCATTGGACAATCATCTATGTCTTATCCTCCAAAAATCCCCAGTTTTTCATCACCAACTGCCTACTGGACATCCCTACATGGATGTTCCATTGGAACATTAAACTCAACATGTCCCAGATAGAATTGATCATCTTTGCCCTTAAACCTACACCTCTTTTAAATCTTTGGTAAATCCATTCCAGTCTTCCTACTCACCAAGATTCTTAACTTCAGAATCATACTTAAAGCTTTCCTAATTCCTTACCTTCAAAAAGTTGCTCTTTTGTTTATTTTACAGCTGCAACATGTCTTGTGTATGTTAACTCAAGTCAAATGGCCCATTCCCTAGTTCAGGTCCTCATAATATTTTTTTCCAACTTCCTAATTTTTTCTTCCTGTTTCTAATCTCTTTCCCTTTTAAAACCATCCTATATATAAATGCTAAAATAATATTTGTAAGGCATCATTAGTATGTCTGTCCTCTGCTCATTGGCCCACTATTTCTTGTCAAATAAAGTAGAAACTTAGCCTGGTGTTTAAGGCCCTCCTCATTGTGGCTACAGCCTAGTCCTTCCTGTCCTTTCATACATTCCTTGTTTCATTTAAACTGGACAGTTAACTGCTCCCCAAACCCAAAATTTAATCTCTTGCCTCTGTAGATTTACACAAGCTTTGCTCCATTCCCAGAATTAATTCTGCAGTCATCTCCATCTCTGTATCCCACCCTCTCTTAAAACTCAACTCAGGTGCCACTTCCCCACTCCCACTCATCTTTAAACCTTTTGTGATCCTCCCAGCTAGTGTGCTTTTTCTTCTGTAACTATTTGGTATTGATTTATTTGTGCCCCGTGTTCCCCTAGTAGAATGCAAGCTCTGAAAGGGTAGGGACTGTTTGATTCACCCCCCCCCCCACTACCTTTTCTTTCCCCTGTGCTAGGACAATGCCTTGTACTTAGTGGGTTCTTATGAAAAATTCCTTGAATTATGTTGAATTTTATTGCTCAGATAGATTCTTGATTTCATTCCCACTGATGGTCCCTGACCACCTGACTTGCCTTTGCTTCTTTACTAAGATTTCATAGTCTTGACCCCTGATTAACTTGGCCGAGTGTTTCGTCTTGAACCCTGATTAACTTGGCCGAGTGTTTCCTCTGTTCTTGCTCTGGTTAGCAAGAATAACTTACTCCATTATGCATGATCCTGACTATTCTTTTGAAACATGTCTCTCTTTCCTTCCCTGTCTCCCCCCTCTCTCCCTCTCCCTTCCCCTTTCCCCCTTCTCCCTTCTCAGTTTCCCTCGATTACTCCTCTCCCTCTCTCCTGTCCCTCTTCCCTCCCTCTTTTTTTCTCTGTCTCTCTGCCTCTCTGTCTCTGTCTCTGTCTCTGTCTCTGTCTGTCTCTCTCTCCTCTCCTCTCCTCTCCTTTTCATTATTTCTACTTTTAAAAGCACTTAAAGATGAATGTCTGCTATGTGATCAGCACATAGCCAGGTACTGTGAGACGGAACCAAAGAACTGTATATAGCATAGTCATTGACTTCAAAGAGTTTACAATCCAGAACAAGAAAAATGTTTTTGCATATAGAATCATCTAAGGCAGTAGTCTTTTTTTTTTATTTTTTTTATTTTTAGTTTACAAGATCCAATTCCATAGTTCCTTGAGTTTCAAATTTCCCTTCCCTCCCTCCCCCAACACCCCACGATGACGATGGCATATAGTCCAGTATAGGATCTGCAAATACTTTCACATTAGACATTAGTCAGGTTACAAAGGGGTATTGTACTAGATGGGATGAAAAATGGTAAAGAAGAAATAAAACCAAATAACGAAAAGAAAAAGATCAATTAGATTTCTTCCATCAGGATTCAAGCACAGTTCTTTCTAGTTCTTTCTCTGGATATAGACATCTCTCTCCTTCATGAGTCTTTTGGGATTGACTTATATCACTGCATTGCTGAGAAGAGTCCAGTCTGTCATACTTGGTCATCACACGTATGTTGTGTCTGTGATTGTATACATATTTCTCCTGGTTCTACTCTTCTCACTCAGCATCAGTTTATATAAGCCTCTCCAGGTAAATATGAAAACCGTCTCCTCCTCATTTCTTATAGCACGATAATATTCCATTACATGCATATACTACAACTTGTTTAGCCATTCCCCAATTGATGGGCACCCCTTTAATTTCCAATTCTTTGCAACCACGAAAAGAGCTGCTATAAATATTTTTGTACATATGGGTCTTCCTCACTCTTCTATGATCTTTTTGGGATATAACCCTAGAAGTGGTATTGCTGGGTCAAAGGGTATGAAATTATTTATAGCCCTTTGGGCATAATTCCAGATTGCTCTCCAGAATGGTTGGATAAGTTCACAACTCCACCAGCAATGCATTAATGTTTTAATTTGCCCACATCCTCTCCAGCATTTGTCATTTTCCTGTTTTGTCATCTTAGCCAATCTGACTGGAGAGATGTGGTTTTGTTTTGATTTGCATTTCTCTAATCAATAGTGATTTAGAGCATTTCTTCATATGCTTATAGATATCTTTAATTTCTTTCTCTGAAAACTGCCTGTTCATATCCTTTGACCATTTATCAATTGGGGAATGACTTGTATTCTTATAGATTTGGCTCAATTCTCTGTATATTTTAGAAATGAGTCCTTTATCAGAGATAGAGGTTGTAAAAATTCTTTCCCAATTTCCCACCTCCCTCTTGATCTTGGTTACATTGGCTTTGTTTGTACAGAAGCTTTTCAATTTAATGTAATCAAAATTATCCATTTTGCATTTTATAATGCTCTCTAATTCTTGTTTGGTCCTAAAGTCTTTCCCTCTCCACAAATCTGATAGGTAAACTATTCCTTGCTTTCACAGATTGCTTACAGTATCATCCTTTATACCTAGATCATGTACCCATTTAGTTTTTTGTGTTTTGTTGGGGTTTTTTTTTGCTTTTTGGAGGGCAATTGGGGTTAAAGTAACTTGCCCAAGGTCACACAGCTAGGTTTTTGTTTGTGTGTGTTAAGTGTCTGAGGCTGGATCTGAACTCAGGTCCTTCTGACTCCAAGGCCAGCACTCTATTCACTGCACAACCTAGCTGCCCCCATGCACCCATTTAGACTTGATTTTGGTATATGGTGTTAGATAATGATCTATGCCCAGTTTCTGCCATACTATATTCCAGTTTTCCCAGCAGTTTTTGTCAAATAGTGTGTTCTTATCCCAAAAACTGGGGTCTTTGGGTTTATCAAACAATAGATTACTATACTCAATTGCTGGATCTCGTGCACCCAATCTATTCCATTGATCCACTGCTCTACTCCTCAGCCAGTACCAAGCAGTTTTGATGACTGCTGCTGTATAATACAGATTAAAATCCGTTATAGCTAGTCCACCTTCCCTAGCATTTCTTTTCATTAATTCCCTTGATATTCTAGACAATTTGTCCCTCCAAATAAATGTTGTTACTATTTTGTCTAACTCTATAAAGTAGTTTTGTAGTTTTTTAGTAAATCGATTGGTATGGCACAGCAGTAATCTTAATATAATCAAATACCAAAATGTATGATAGAAATGATAAGTAAAAAAAATTAACATTGTACTTATAGAACAGATACTTGTCTAAGTAGTTCTTATTTAACAATGGTCCAAATGAATTTGATGCTCTAAAACACAAAAAATAAGCTCTTTATTCGCATTAGGCTGGATCTCATTTTCCCCTGTTCTTGACCTCAAGTTGCTCATAGCTATCAGATCTCTCTTCTCCCATGGATTCTGTGATATATGCTAGTATCTCTGAAGAAATAGCTATGATGCTTAAGTTTTAAGTATTGACAATCTTCAAAAATGTGACCATCTTTTCCCATCAACCTTAACAGATATTTTAATTAAACTGCCAGTGCTGTCAATAATCACATGCATGGTTGTTTTTAGAGATATAAGTTACATAAATGCACATTTGTTTCAGTATTGCTTTCCTTTTCCAGGTTTGGGATGTTTCTGTGCAGATATCAGCATTTACCTCCTGGAAGCTGTAGTTATTTCTCTGTCCATAAGTGGCTTGAGAGTTTTTCTCTAGGAGAACCATCTTTAAAGGGATTTCACTAGATCTCTTGAGTAGCCCTGTCACCAAGATTTGTCCTCCTCTTAAATGCAACTTGGTCTTCTGAGAGACTTTAAGGTAGAAGAAGCTGGAGGCAGGGGTCATCTTTGTAAAGGATTACAGATTGAGGGCTGGAAGGGACTCCAAAGATCATCTGGAATCTCTCTCTCTCCTTCTCCCTCTCCACTTTAGCTAGCACAGGGGCTCTTGGATCCAGGGGCTCCCCATATTGCTGCTGCATTTAGTGTAGCTATACAATCAGCTTTAGCCCTACCTCAGCTCAGACCGCCTGAATTCACACAACCCACCAGCCTCAGCCTCTGCTGCTAGCAGCAATCACAGCCATTTTTGGTCATGTTTGCCTTCTCTCTTCCCCAAACGCCAACCATTTTACAGATGCATGAAAATTGAGATCTAAGGATTAAACAGTTTGCCCAAAGTGTTATAGGTGGTATTTGAACTAAGGTTCGGTGACTCCCAGCATCAGGGTTCTTTTCACAGAACCATCAGACATCTTAGAAAATAAAATTTGCTGTACATATATAGCTTATATCTGTTTGATTACCATTTCAAGGAGTGGAGAGGGGAGGGAGGGATAAAATTTGGAACTCAAAATGTTAAAAAATGTTACAAATTGCTTTAACATGTAATTTGGGAAAAACAAAGAAAAAAGAGAAAATTAACTTTTACTGTCCAATACAATGTAACAAATATTTATTAAAGACCTATTATAATTTGTCAAACTCTGTACTAGATGTTTGGCTATACAGATTAAACCCCACAGCTCAATCCCTCAGTGACCATGCCTCCTACCACAGTATTCACTGTCAGATTCATCTGCCAGGGTAGAATGGAGTATATCTTAGTGAATTGTTGAAGAAAATCTCAACACTTCCTTCCTTCCTCCCTTTCTTCTTCCCTCCCTCCCTTCCTTCCTTCACTATTCCCTTCCCTTTCACTACATAGATTCCCTGCAATAATATACTGATCAAGAACTATCTTGCTCTCTGCAAACTCTACTTCATTTCTTAGCAGCAAACCCAGTAATCTCCTCACTGGCAATTCACCAGGTTTCCAACTATGACTGAACACCTGCTCTGTACTCAACACATAGCTAGGTACTGTGGAAGAATCTATGTATCATAGTCACTGACCTCAAAGAGCTTACAATCTTCAAGAAAATACATATGCATATAAAATAATTATAGAATGCTCTTCTCAGGTTTTTGGAATCTAGGGTGTCTCCTGGATCCCCAGATCTCTAAGATCAACATGATTTACTCGATGTCTTCTCTTTTCCCTGGCTCCCCAACCCCATTAACAACACAGTAAATGTCCAAGTGAATTAAAAGAATTGACCATGAAACCCTATAAAGAACCATATAATAAGCCCATGGGGACAGTACAGTAACAGATGAAAAAGTTAACAATTCACTAACAGCTTACAGAGGTTCTCCCTATTTCATTTTTGGCATTTTCCATATCTCCTTTGCTCTCTTGTACCTCTTTCCTCTTCTTGGTGTGGACCTTGAGATGAGTTCAGTTCGAATTCTAATGCCAAGCACTTGGTTTGTCAAGGCTTCTATGGATAGTCCTTTAAGGCTGGACTCCATGGCTTCTGAGGTCCCTTCTAGCATTAAGTTTATGCCATAGTGCCCCAGCACTTCTTCAGGTCTCAGCGTGGAATGTGGGAGGGAGTTTGGGAAGAAGGAAAGGCTTTTCTTATTTGAGGGGGGAAGGCAGGGCATTTGGGGTTAAAGGACTTGCCCAAGGTCACATAGTAAGTGTTAAGTGTCTGAGGCAGGATTTAAACTCAGGTCCTCTTGACTCCAGGGCCAGTGCTCTATTCATTGCAGCACCTAGTTGCCCCAGGAAAGTCTTTTCTTCCCTCAGACCTCCCCAGTTTTGTCATTAGGTTGAAGGTCTGGAAAACTGTAAACACCCACCCTCCCCAAACTCCCAGAAAGAATGCACTTCTGGGGCCTTCCTGAATCATTATCATCATCATCATCTTCATCCTCAATTCTATAGAGCTTTACAATTTATAAAGTGCTTTCCTCGCAGTGCCTGTTGAAATAAGTACTATTGATGTTATTTTCCCCATTTTGCAGATGAAGGAACTTAAGGGACTTGCTTATAGGTAAACAATAAAGAGGAGATGAAACAATAAGAATCTAGGTCTTTTGACTTAGTACAGTGCCTCGTACACAGTTGGTGCTTAATAAATACTTATTGACTGTCTAGCAGACCCAGGGCCTTTTCATATTCTTGGTGCCTTTATACCCCTGATGGTTCTTGGAAGTTTTATCTTTTGTCACACCTCTCCCCCGCTCTCCCACATACCCATTATAGGTTGTTACATGAAATAAATTCACAAGCCAGATCTTTCAAGTAGTTCAGCCATTATTGGTCATGTGGTCAGGCCCAGTGGTGTAAAACACAAGTAGAAATGTGGCTGCTAAAACATATATAAGAAAGTTTCCTGTGCGTCTCATATTGGTGTAGAAAACCACACGTTAACATTGTCTATGTTCTATCATATTTTTATAATACACAGAGCTCAGCACAGTGCCTAGCAATTAGTAGGTGCTTAATGAATGTTTATTGAATAGTGATAAATGATATTTTTTTAAAGCAATTGGGGTTAAGTAACTTGCTCAAGGTTACACGGCCAGTCATTATTTGTGTGCGGGTGCTCATTTTCTGAGGCCGGTTTCGATCTTGGGTCATCCCAACTCCGAGGCCGGCGTTCTTATTCACTGCGCCACCTAGCCGCCCCTAAATGATATTTTTTATTTGCTATTTCCCAATTACATTTTAATTTGGTTCCAGAAGCACTTGGGGGTGTTGGACCACAATGCTGGCTGCATAGCCCCTTGGGCTGTGTCTGTGACATATGTGGTCTGGACTACCTATGCTCCCATAAGCTCATCCTACTGTCATTACTATGGACTAGGCCAGGGATGGGGAATCTGTGACCTTGAGACCACATGAGGCCCTCTAGGTCCTCAAGTGTGGCTCTTTTACTGAATCTAAACTTCACAGAACAAATCCCATTGATAAAAGGATTTGTTCTGTAAAACTTGGACTCAGTCAAAAGACTGAACCCAAGGACCTAGAAGGCTACATGTGGTCTCAAGGCTGCAGGTTCCCCACACTTGGCACTAGGCCAACTTGATACATACCCAAAGGCTGATAAATACTAGGCACTTGTTCCTAGATCTCAGCTAGGGATTCACTCACTTTCCAATTTCAGCGTTCAAATGGCTTATTGCAGACTAGACTCTAAGCATGACCCAAATCAATCCTGACATCTACTTCTGCCTGTCTGACCAACTTGCCAAACAGTAAGACCTTGCCTAGTGAGGTTCCATAGCACCCTACCTAAAGCATATTTCTGAATCTCCTGGTCATGGCTTCTTGCCCTGACCTCTAGCTGCCCACATGTTAATGCAATCATCGTTATTAGGGACAGGGACTGGCTCTTTACTGTAGGGAGCTTCAGGTTAAGAACCACCTCCTTCCACCAGTATAAATTGTTCCCTTCTCTTCAACGTTTAGGGAAGTAGGCTGTCTAAAGCACTCAGTGGTTGAGTTGAGCAATTTTTTCTGTTCTGGCCAGAAGCCCTGAGGGTCTTCCCCTCCCAGACTGATTTTTTTTTTTTTTGAGAAGGTAAACTAGGCCATTTTTTGCCTCAATTCTCACTTCTCCTTTAATTACCGAATGGGTATTGTCTCAGACAAACCGAGACCTGGGAAAGACCTTAGCTTGCAAAGGCCAAGGTCTCTCACTGCATCCAGGGTCATGGCTAATTGTCCTGACCTATGTCTTTCCACTGGACTCTAGTGACTCTGGAGGAGAGGGTGAGGCTGATGATCTTGCACAGTTCTGCCTCACTTAAATGAAATCCACAGTGAATCAAAACATTGCCCTCCTAATGTCATTGGTCCTCTTTGAGAACAAAGGATGGAGAACAACAATGTTAGTGGCTGAGTTATTTGCTATGGTCCTCCAGGAGGAATATGTTAGAGACAGGATTTGAACCTAGGTCTCCCTGACTTTGAGGTCAGCTCTCTACCTACCATGCTAGAGATGTCAAGCACATGGCCCACAGCACTTCTACATATAGGTGAACCAGGTTAAAATGTAATTGGGAAATATTTAACAAAATGATGGAAAATACAAGAAAACAGATAATATTAATTTGTGGTTTTCTAAGTCAATGTGCAGCCCTCATTTTCTTGGTGTTAATTGTTAGTCCAAATTAGCACAAGCAGCAGAGAATAGATCCATACTTTGTTGCAACTCTGCTTCAGAGGCTGCATTGAGTGTCCAATCATCTGGAAACAGAAAATCATGCACCAACACTCCCTCCGCTTTGGTCTTGGCTCATGGTCTTTTCAAGTCCTACGGTCTGGCCACATTTTTTGAATGATGTATGCTTGCCAAAAAGAACACACACAGGGCAAGTGTTCGCATGGTGGTCAGAAGAAGTGATACAAAGATAATCTCAAGGTTTCTCTTAACTTTGGAATTGACTATGTGACATAGTCTGTGTCACAGGACCACTCAGCATGGTGTACCCACCTCAGAGAAGGTGCCGTGCTCTATGAGCAAAGCAGAATTGAAATAGGTCTAAAGAAATACAAGATGCACAGATTTAGAGAATCCATCTCAAATATTCACGTGGACTATTTGTTTCCAACCTGTGGTAGAACATTCCGAGAATGTATCAGTCTGATCAGTCACAGTCAGACACACTGAAACTTGACTCTAGAATAATGATGTAATTTTGATCCTCTTCCAAAATGCAGAGCAACCAACCCACAGTGATCCTCATGTACAGTTTAGTGGCCTTTGGTTTCTCTTGGAGTTTGACACCCATGGCCCACTGTTGCCCTTTTATCACAGTTATTCAACAATAGTGAGGTGGGCAGCTAGAGATAGCTGGAATAATGGCATCAGTCCTTTCTGTATTTAATTTACGTGATATATCTGTCTACCTTGCTTCACAGAAGATAAATATGCAAAAATTGGAATTTAAACATAGAAAAATGAGAACTGAGTCATTTGTTCTACAAATGAATTCACATTTGGATTCCTTTAAATAAGTGCTCAGCTCCTATGCATCTAAAATAGGATTCAATTAACAAAAGTTTATTTATGTGCAACTTTTCAGGAATGTAACCACTGAGTTATTAGGAAGGTAAAAATTTATCCTTCTTCATTGCTGAGAAACAATAGTTTACTGATGTCACCTCCAAAAGTTTTAATTATGAGGCATCTGGACTCCACTTTCCATACACTTCCATCTGTGCCTATGGAGGTATGATCTTTCAAGCCCACAATGCATTTGTTAAAATATATATCTTTAGTGTATATGAAAGAAACAGCACAAAGCAGAGCCTGCTTCTCTTGGAGCATAACAGCCCAGGATGTTATGTCCTGTATTTTGCTCTGAAATGCAGATTTCCCATACAAAAAGAAAATCCATCATCTTAAAAGAGTGAATAGGATGTGGCTTAAAAAAATTTC
This sequence comes from Gymnobelideus leadbeateri, assembly GCA_011680675.1. Taxonomy (NCBI): domain Eukaryota; kingdom Metazoa; phylum Chordata; class Mammalia; order Diprotodontia; family Petauridae; genus Gymnobelideus; species Gymnobelideus leadbeateri. Next base: position 561,652 of record WOXC01005834.1, on the reverse strand, counting down.
CAACTTGTTAAATTTGGGTGCTGAGAAAAATCCAATACAAAATAGTCTCCGGGTTCCTGGTAGCTTTTATTCGATTGTGCATTGGGTACTTTTCCATTCACTGTAAGCCCTTGCCTTTGTTCTCTAAGAGTCAAACAAGTGTCTATAGAGTAACAACCATAGATCTTTTCTCCTCTGTTTTGCCTCTTCATCCATCAGCCAGGCCTTCTTTTCTCATCTTCTTACAGCTCTGCCTTTTTCCTTCTTTGAAGTCAATTACAAAAGAAAGTCAAACAGTGTTCTCCTTCCTTGATTATACCTTATGTTTTTTGAAGGCTGACCTGCCTTAGTATTGGCTTTATCTAGGAGACAGAATAAGTAGCTGCCTAAATGCTTTGACCCTGAAATTTATCCTCTGACCCTGCCACAGGGTCTAAAATGCCTATATCATATTGAATCTGTACATTATTTCTGCTAGTTAAAAAATTGCAATCATGACAGATTTCATCCTTATGACTAGAAATATTTCATTGAGTTTACTTAACCTCAGTTTCCCTATCCCACTGGAAACCTGCACTCCTTTCTGGATCTCCTGGCTTTGATTAGGTGAGCTTTATTTATCTTCCACCTTATCTTGTCTCAGTCCAGGGCTCTTTGATACTTTTTTAGTTATCCTCCTTTCCCCTTTCCCCTCCCTCCAGCTCTTTTTTAGAGCTGTCTTCTAGCTTTAGAAAGTAAGCTCCTTGAGGGCAAGGAGCTTACTTGCCTATATTATGTCTCCAGTATTTAGCACAGTTTCTGGCACATAGCAAGCACTTAACAAATGTTTGTTCTTCTCTCTCTCTCTCTCTCTCTCTCTCTCTCTCTCTCTCTCTCAAATGAGGATATTTGACTAAATGGCCTTGTGTGTCACTTCCAGTTATAGCTCTTTGATTTCATGATGAAGGACTTAAGATTTCATTAATATGGGTATACCCTTTACAGATGCAGATTGCCACACATCTATAAAGTGGATGGTTTTTAAGAATGTCAGTGGATGAAAACTTTGACACTCTGTAGTCAGCCTGGCAATGGGCCTGCTAGGCTGTTCCTTGGACAGTAGTGCATCACTGTGCTGTAAGAAATCCTTTCTAGTAGGTTGTTCCAGAGCTTGTACTCCATTATCATTGCTTTTGAGAACCTCAGGCCATCTCCAATACATTATAAAGAATTTAAAGAGGTCTTTAGTCAAAGTTCTTATGATAATAATAATGGCTAGCATTGATATATCACTTTAAGATTTACAAAGCACTTATAAATATTGCCTCTTTTGATCTGCAAAATAAGAGGAAGGTGCTATTATTATCTCTATTGTATAGATGAGGAAACAGAAGACAGAGATTAAATGGCTTGCCCAGGGTCACACATTTAGTAAGTGTCTGAAGCTGAATTTTCCTGATTCAAGCTCCTGGGACCTACCTACTGTGCTCCCTGGTTGCTCAATCCTAGCAAAGGCACTGCTAATAACCCACACATGAAAGTAAAAAAAAAAAGTTCAGTAAAATTAGTCTGAATTTTGCAAAGAAAAATGGTATTTTGAAATCTGTTCTAGAATCTCTGTATTGAAAGGGACCTTCAAGAATAGAATGACCATAATAGACAACTGAGTTCAACTCATCTCTAAATAGAAGACCCCTACAGCATACTCAACAGGTAGTTAGAGGGGAACCAACTGCCTCCCAAAAGAGCCCATTCCACTTTGGGAGTAATATTTTCCCCAAGATTAGTCTTCTGACTGCTTCTTTTTAACTTCTACCCATTATTCCTCTTTTTGTACTGTGTATAGAATACTATCTTTGGAAGCAGAAGGACCTAAGTTTGTTTTTAAATTCAATTGTGTTTTAGATGAAAAAAAATTGATTTTTCTCCCTTCTAGTTCCCCATTGGAAAAAAGAAGAAAGAAAATAGAAAAACAAAACCTTTGTAATAAATACGTATAGTCAAGCAAAACAAATTGCCACACTGGCCATGTCCAAAAAGTATAGATTTTAATCTGTACCCTAAGTCCATAACCAATAATACATTGGCCATTGCTTTGATCAGAATTCTTAAGTCTTTCAAAGTTATTTGTCTGTATAATGTTGTTCTCATACAAATTATTCTCCTGAGTCTGCTTGTTTTACTATCAGTTCATATAAATCTCAGATTTTTTTTGAAAATGTCCTTTTCACCATTTTTATAGGATAATGCCATTTCATTATATTCATAATAATAATAATTTGTTCAACTATTCCCCAATTAACGGGAACGCCTTAATTGTCTAGGTCTTTACCACTACAAAAGGTCTATTATATAATTTTGTGTACGTAAAAATCCTTTTTCTCTTTCTTTCATCTTTTTTTGAGGGGGGAGGGGAGGAATACAGGTCTACCAGGAAGACAAGAGTTTGAATTTTATCTCAGATGCTTACTAACTTTGTGATTCTTTAGCACTTACTTAATCTCAACCAGATGCATTTTTCTCATCTGTAAAATAAGGAGGTTGGACCAGATCACCTCTGAGGTCCTTTTCCAGCTCTAAATCATTGATTCTATGAAAAACAAGATGGAACTTTTTCTTGTTTTTAAATTTCCAGAGTCTAGTTCTGTGCCTTACACAAGAAGGCACTTGATAGATGTTTATTAAACTGAATTTGCTATTGAACTCCACATGAAAACCCTTCCAATAGTTGCTCTATATTTTATAAGGATAGTCTATCCAGAAATAAGCGCAGCCTATATCCTTCTTCTCCCACCAGTTCAGTGAATGAACTAAGAAGTTATGCCTTTAGTTGCCATAGTTAAATAAACCCATAGATTAGTTAATAGATGAGACAATTTAACTGAGAAAGGTAATAGAAGGTAGAATTTCAAAGCTGTGAATAGAAAGATGGAAACAGAAGACAGGGAAAGGATCATGGCAACAAAGAAGGTCAAAGGCCATTCAGCCCAGATATAGGTTTGTAGTTCAGAACATTGAGGGGGAAAGCCAATTGTATTTCTAATCCAGGAGTGACTCAGAAAGACAATTTCCTTCTTTATTCATTGAAATAATGATTCCTCCTCCCTCTCCCTCCCAACCTCGCCACTGTTAATGGTTCCAAACTGAATGGAAAGATTCTCTAAAATGTTTTGAAATTTACTGAGGGATTTCCCTATGTATCAGTGAGGCTATGAGGGTTATCAGCCATGATTTCTTTATACTGTTCAGTAAATGAACCAAAGTTGATTTTTAAAAAGTGGTATACTTGTGAATAAAATTCAGGAGAAGCATTTCTATTCTAGTTTTATTTCCTCTGTTATTGGAATTAAATTTTATTCTTTTTCAATTAGTAAGCACTTATTTTCTCTCATTAATACTCCCTCTTTTATAATAAAAAAAAAAGGAAAACAAAACTTTATAACATATATGACTAGTTAAGCAAACCAAATTTTCCTCTTGGCTATGTACAAAATTGTATTCTCATTCTGTATATTTAGTCTATCTTCTCTCTGTCAGGAGGTAGGTAGCAGCATTTCAGTGTTAGATTACTGGAAAACACAGTTGATCCTTGTGTTGATTGTCTTTCAAAACTGTATCCTGTCAGATCTGTAGATCCTGCTACTGGGGATGCTGAGACTGGTAGATGGCTTGTGTGCAGAAGTACTGAGCTGTAGTAGGGCTAACACCAGTTGGGAGTCTGCACTATATCTGGCATCAATATGGTGAGCCTATGGGAGCAAGGAAGCACTAGAATTCCTAAAGAGGGATAGACTGATCCAGGTTAGAAATGCAGTACATCAAAGCTTCTGTGATGATCAGTAGCAGAATCAGGTCTGTAAGTGGTCACTGAATTTCCAGCCTGAGTGGGAGAGGGACTCAATCTTATCCACTCCTCACCTCTAACAACAACAACAACAACAACAACAACAACAACAACAGCACATGACCTGTATCTTATATAAAATGTGATGTAAATTAGAAAATTTGTGTGAGCTGATACAGGGCTAAAAAGCATAAGGAAAAGAACATTATTTTTTTTAACCAGCAGTTTTATTTTTATTTTTTAAAATAGTATTAGTATTTTATTTTTTCCAACTACATGTAAAGATAGTTTTCAACATTCATTTCTGTAAAATTTCAAGGGCAACATTTTTTTTTTTTTGCTTTTTGGAGGGCAATTGGGATTAAGTAAGTTGCCCAAGGTCACATGGCTAGGTTTTTGTTTGTGTGCATTAAGTGTCTGAGGCCAGATCCAAATTCAGGTCCTTCTGACTCCAGGGCTGGCGCTCTATTCACTGCGCCACCTAGCCACCCCCAAGGACAACATTTTTTTTTTTTTTAAGCAATTGGGGTTAAGTAACTTGCTCAAGGTTACACGGCTAGTCATTATTTGTGTGTGGTTGCTTATTTTCTGAGGCCGGATTCGATCTCGGGTCATCCCAACTCCGAGGCCAGCGCTCTTACTCACTGCACCACCTAGCCGCCCCCAACATTCTTAAAGGCTACAATAATATAGGGTCACAGAAAAAAAACAAGAACAAAAAAAAGACAACAGAATCCATGTCAAATATAATGGCCAATGTTAATTCCAGGTGGCTGAGGTTAAAATGTATATTCTTCTTTTCTCTGAGAAATATTAGACTATAAGAGTAGAAAGTTGCATGTCAATTGCAATCACTAGACTAAATGGTTTTGCTTAACTTTTTTTAATGAGGTCTTATATAGTAGTTGTTTATTGGGAAATGATTGATGTGTCAAAACAAAAAGCATCCGTAAAAGAAAAAAATGTAATATAAAAATGTTATCTAGACCTGGGAATGGAAGGAGAACCAGAGAACAGAAGGACTGCAACAGAATGCAGGAATACAGAAACAGGTTTTATGATGTTGCTTCAAAATAGCACACATGGGGAACAAAAGACACAGATAGCATTTTCACTTGACAAGAGACTTATAAATTATAAAAAGTAAGACTAGCCTATATCTCTAGTATAGAAATAGAAGACTTTCAATCAGGGGCACTGTTATTATTAATATACTAAAGAATAGAGAAGACAAGAAATCTCTTGACTCCAAGACACTCAGAATCAGAGCTATTACTAGGGTGGGACAGTCAGGGCTTTTCCTCAGGACACTAGGAATTTAGAACATAATAAATTTAAAATACTGATTTTTAAAGATTGTAAAATTTTTCAGCATATCCTACCCTAGTGCTTGATTACTGGACGATAAATTTTTCCTTGCATCTAAGAGAATACTACAGATAATAGTGTCATAAGTTTATATAGTGTTTTTCAGTAAACAAAGCACCTTCAGCATTTGAGTCTTATATCAAACCTGTGAGGGAAGAAGAGCAGGCATTATTCCCCCTTACCAGGTGAGAAAACTGCCACCCTCAGAGTTGCCCGGTATCAACACTAGTGAGGTTGGAGGCTTGAATATGGATTTTTAAAATTCCAAACACAGGTTTCTAAGCTTACCCCCCTACATTGGCCCACTTGGAAGTTAAGTCAACAAGTACTTATTAAGTACTTCCTATGCTCCAGGAACTGTGCTATACGTGGGTGAGTGCAAAAACAAGCAAAAAGAAAGAGCCCTTACCTTCAAAGAGTTTTATTTACAATGGAGGAAGACAATATGTAAAAAAGTAAAATACAAAAGCAAAACCAAAAATTTGCCAAAAATTTTATGTAGGAACAAATTGGTCAAGAAACTCAAATGTAATAGTGAAAAAAATGAGAAGAAAGGTTGGCTCTCAGTACTAAATCTCAAACTGTAGTACTGATTACTAAAATGATAAGGTATTAGTAGAATGGACAATAATAAATATAGCAAACAATCAAGTCAATAAGCATTTATTAAGTGCTTATTATATTCTAAGCACCACAGGGACATACATACAAGGGAAAAGAAAGACAGGGTTTTATTTAAATATTATTTTATTTTATTTTTTCCTCAAATTACATGTAAAAACAATTTTTAACATTCTTTTAAAAAAAATTTTGAGTTCAAAATTCTCTCCTTTCCTCTCCCCCCCTCCTCTCCTTGAGATGGTAAGCATTTCGATATAGGTTATATCAAAATATACCTATTATGTAAAACATGTTTGCATATTAGTGAAAGAAAACAGATCAAGAAAAACAAGCAGACAAAGTGAAAAAATAGTATGCTTGAATGTAAATTAAGACTTTCTCAGTTCTTTCTTTGGCGGTGGAAAGCATTTTTCATCATAGGTCCTTGAGAATTGTCTTGGATCTTTGTATTGTGGAGAATAGCCAAGTCATTCATAGTTGAACATCATATAATGCTGTTGTTACTGTGTATGATATTTTCCTGGTTCTGTTCACTTCATTTTGTATCAGTCTAAGAAAAACAATTTTTGCCTTCAAGGAACTTAGATTCTAATGGGACATACCTTTCCATGACAAAAACTTAAATCATTTAGATCTGCCAAACTAAATCCAAACAATCTGACTAATAAGTTCAGTCAAATTGATCCCCCTAAGAGTCATGCAGAAGAGCAAGACTGCAGCCATTCAAGTATATTTCCTCTTGTTCTCTTCCCATAATGAACTCATTTGGGGTGGAATTATTTTATCCCTTCAGTCCAAACTCTGAACAGTTTTCTATTGTGCATTCATACCAAGGCAAATATACACTTTGGACTAAAAGGCAGGTTGCCCAACATCCAGTGTTATGAGGAGCTCACATTTTACAGTTTTGCAGATGACTTAAGTATTACTGCCTCTACCCAATAACTAACTCTACACTTGGCTTTGCTATCTATCCCTCCTTCCCCCTGCAGATGAGTGTAGAGCTAAAAAGAAAAAAAAAGTCACCTCTCTTATCAAATATGTCCATCATTTCTTAAAACTGATGTGCTTATCCTAGGGCATGTAAACTTGGTTTAAAAACATTTTGAGAGCTCTATTTCAATATAACTGATTTTCCTTGTAATCCTAGATATTTGATTTTATGCATTTAGAAACATTCTGACAAGGGGTCCACAGGCTTCACCAGACTATTAAGAGAGTCCATGACACAAAAAAAGCTTAAGAACCACTGACTTAAAGAGTGATTCTGGTTTACATTGCCTTTTTGCCATCTTCACAGCAAGGTAGAGGCTGGGTGGGGAGAAACAGTGGGTGGGAGGGAGTTTATGGGAAGGAGTAAGGAAGAATCAGGCCATTATTATATTCATTTTCCCCTTTTTTTCTTTGTTTAATTTAAATCCTCTCTAAGTCACAGCAGACATAGGAGTCTTTTGAGAAACTTAACAGCGATTTCTGCCTGGTCTCAGAGGGGGGAAAATGCTCTCAACTCAGCATGAAAAAGACAGATGGTATGAAATTGTTTAAAATATGAATGAAGTAATACTTCTATGGGGCGTGGGTGTGATTGGATAGTGAGGAAAGGAGCTCCATCCAACTAGAAATGATGAAAGAAAGTAGAACCTGGTTCTTACAGTTAAATATCTTCAGTGTGAATAAAAATTAGAGCAGTTTTTCAAAGGGCAGGCCAGAGTCATGCTTTCCACAGTAGTAGAATGTTTGAGTGGATATACTGCTAAAACAAAGCAGAAACACCTTTAATAGATGGTGGCTTCTGACTTTATACAAGTAATACATCATTGTGGAAAGAATAACAATTTTATAGTCAGATGGTCTGGGATGAAATTCTAGCTCCAACATATCACTCACTATTGTTTGACCCTTGGAAGAGTCACATGACCTTTCCAGAAGCAGTTAAGGTGGCACAGTGGATAGAACCCTGGACTTGGAGTCAAGAAAACCTGAGTTCGTATCTTGCCTCAGACACTTAAATGCTACATAACTCTAGGAATGTCATTTAACCTCTTCAGCCTCAGTTATTTCATTTGTAAAATAGGGATGATAATAGCACCTACTTCCCACCCCCCACCAAGTTGCTGTGAAGATCAAATGAGATATTTATAAAATGCCTTCAAGTGCTAAATAAATGCTAGCTTTAGCTATTCTTCTTCTTTTTTTGGAGGGCAGTTGGGGTTAAGTGACTTGCCCAAAGTCACACTGCTAGTAAGTGTGTAAAGTGTCTGAGGCCAAATTTGAACTCAGGTCCTCCTGACTTCAGGGCTGGTGCTCTATTCACTGCACCACCTAGCCGCCCCCTTTAGCTATTATTCTTAACATTTATTTAAACATCTACAAAACTGGGATAGGGATACTCATATTAGCTGTCTCACAGGGTTGTTATAATAAAAGTACCTTGTCATAAAGCATGAACTTGGATCTGTTATTAGGAACTCAGCTGGAGAGAGTAAGAGTGATTCACTATGTTGTTTATTATTTTTATGGTGATACCAGAAATCACTTGTTCAAGTAATCTAATCCACTAAACTTTTATTAACTGCTTACGATGTGCCAGGCACTGTGTTAAGTGCTAGGGATACAATTAATGGAGATAGTTCTTGCCCTCAAAGAGCTTACAATCTAAAGGGAGGAGAACATTACACAAAAAAAGTCAGGAAAGGAGGTGGTGGGATGGTCTGGGCACAAGGCATCTTGTTCTGTGGAGCTGAAACTAGGTAGTGTAGCAGATGCAAAGTGGAGTGAGTCCAGTTTCTGCCATTTATAAAGGAAGGCATTGGGAGGAGTTTGGTACTCCACTCTCCAGCCTTCAAATCAAAGAAGAGAGGAAGCTGAGGGAAATGGTGTCAGTGAAGGCTCTAGTTAGTAACCTGGTGATGAGATTAGAGATAATTAGAGATGTATAAGTGGCATGTTGGGTAGGGCAGCAATTGCAAAGTAGAGTGAGATAAATGATATTGCCTTCAACATAGCCACTTTAAGACTTTACACACTTATTCCAATGATGCTGCCATAGCTGACAACATTGTTGGAACATTTCCGCTTTCTCATCCAAAAAAAAGGGGGTAATAATCATAATTTCTATAATATTTGCCTCCTAGGCTTTTTGAAAGTATCAAATAAATATAAATTGAGCAATTTGCTTCTGTATAAGTGTTAGCTGTGGCTCCTGGCATGTAGTAGGTGCTTAACAAATGCTTATTGATTATTGTTAGTATTATCTCTCCTAACTTGACTTTAGAACCTGCAGCACATTCTTTTGAATATGATAGCACACTCTAATAATCTGAGAATAGATTTAATTTTTGGAAACAACCCAAAGCCACTTGAACTAAGACAGGTAAATAAACTTTTCTCTGAGTGTTTTTCTTTAAAGTGATCATGTTGGAAAAATTACCTTTGTGTTCAAGCCTTTTTTTCCAATGTTCACAATTTTGGAGAAAAATTTTGGGAAAAATTCCTCTGGAAATGCCTTTATAGCCAAGTCAGCAACCACATGGGGAAGTCAGATTATAATATCATAAAGTCATTAATCTTCTAGAGGTAAGTGAGACTTCAGAGAGAATCTAGATGAACCCCCTAATTATACAGATAAGGAAATTGACATTCTGGGATGTTCAGTGACCTGCCCAAGGTAACATCAGAAAACCAACCTTGAGTACATAAACTGATCAGGATACATTAGAACAATAACTGGAAAAGTAAACAGAGGTAGAAGATTTGTTGAGGGGAGAGACAGAAGATGGGCCTTCCAGGAAACCAAGAAGAGAGGCTTACAAAAGGGGAAAAAAGAAAAAAATGCAACAACCATCAAAAGAAGAATACCAGAGAAGGAAGGAGAAACCAAGAGGATAAAAGGGGAAAATATCTTCCTTCTCTAAGAAGAGAAAGGGGTATGTTCATGAAGTTCAAAGATGTATGTAAGATTGGTTTCACTATACTGTACTCAAATCTATAACTGTAGAATTGCAAAGATTTTAAGCTAGTTATAGATTTTTTTTCTACTCCCTATTGGTTTAAAACAAGCATTTGAGTCAGTGTAATAAGTTGAACAGATGAATAAATTGGGGTTACAAATACCTGCTCTTAATCACTCCATGCCTTACTTTATTCAGAATTCTTCCTTTTGTTAACATAGATTTTGCTTTTGCTTCTTAAAGAAGCTGCCTTCTGTTCTGACCCTAATTTGTTTTCTTGCTCCTTTCAATAAATACTCTGTTGTGGGAGTGAATGAAGCCATTTGTGGGCAGAAGAAAGAGCCTTCAAGAAATACAGGAACATGTGTGGAAAAAGATGGTTTTGATTTTTCAATTTGAATATAATAGCATCTATTAAAACCTCATGAGGTCAGATCCTCATTCTGTCTAATGCTGAGAAATTCCCATAATGTTATACAATCATAGAATACCACAGAGAATAGAAAATATAAGTCTTACAGGGAAACTCAAAATAAATATCCAGGTTGGAGGCAGTGTTACAGAGAGGCTATAATACTGTAACCATGTAAAATGGGTTCAGAGACATTTTATACATTAAGCCCCCAAAATAATCTTTGGTAAATATGGAAGGGGGAAAAATGGGTTTCTTAGAAGAAATAATTCAATCTTTTAAATTTGAGCACCACTACTTCATTGGGTACAACAGTTTAAGTATGTATAGAATTTATTTGAAATACCTGCTTTTATTATTATTGTTGTAAGAAATGATAAGGAAAGACTGAAACAAGCATGTATTAAGTGTTTACTATGCACCAGGCAACATGGTATTATAGAGGAAGCATAAGGCATCATCAAGTTAATTAAAATTAAGGTACAATAAGAATACTTTCTAATTAAATTTATAATTATGTACATAACTTTAAAGCTTCAACACTATATGAATTTTTTAAAAATTCAGGATATAGGAAACTATGGAAAGTTCCTGCCATACTTATATAAAAAAATCATTATAATAAGACGTTCAACATGAGTCATGATGTGACATGGCAGCCAAAAAGGCTATTTTCTTAAATTATATTATAAGTATGCTGCCTAGAACTAGGCAGATGATAATTCCTACTGAATTGTGACCTTGTCAGACCACATCTGTAGCATTGTGTTCAAACCTAGATATTATTTTTTCAGTTATCTCAATCCCAACTTGCACATTCAGATTGGGAGCCCCCTGGAGAGATGATAGAGGGGGTATAGACAGCCCAGGCAACACACATCTCTATCACTACAGTGCTCTGACCTTTATTCTCTGCCCAAAATGTCCTCATTGTGCCTTGGGCACAGCATCTCTAATAGGTGCTCTGGGTCTGCTCATCATTGTAGTTCAGTTATAATATAGTGTTTCTGTTACAAGGTACCACTGATGATGGGGGAAGAGGGAGAGAAATCCACAACTGCTTTATTCTCAAAGAAGCATAAAGAAAAAGGCAAAGGGGCGGCTAGGTGGCGCAGTGAATAGAGCGCCGGCCCTGGAATCAGAAGGACCTGAGTTCGGAGCCAGCCTCCGACACTTAATCCATACAAACAAAAAAAAAACCTAGCCGTGTAACCTTGGGCAAGTTACTTAACCCCAATTGCCCTAAAGGGGCGGCTAGGTGGCGCAGTGAGTAAGAGCGCCGGCCTCGGAGTTTGGATGACCGAGATCAGATCCGGCCTCAGAAAATGAGCACCCACGCATAAATAATGACTAGCCGTGTAACCTTGAGCAAGTTACTTAACCCCAATTGCTTTAAAAAAAAAAAAAAAAAGAGAAAAAGAAAAAGGCAAAGAATAATTCTTTCTCAAGAAGTGGGTTCTTTCTTTTCAAATGGCTCTCTTTTCAACTTCTAGGAATGATTTTTTTGATTGACAGAACTCATGTGGTCCCAGTAGATATGCGTCTCTGGTTCCAAGTCACTTGCAGAGATCTGCCAGTAACAAGACTCAATACAATTTAGTAGAACCTCCTATATTTGATTTTTAATAACTTGCTCATATGGTAAAAACCAGCTCAAGCCTTATGGTTCTGATCCTATTAACAACAGAGCTATAAGGAGAACATCAAATTAGGACCCCATAATTTATCTGAAACTTCAGAGAATTTCATTTTTTTATATACCACTTGCTATTTCTACCTTTACCTAAACCCTGCACCTGATATGGACACTGCCATCACCAAGACTGAAGGAAGACTCTTAAAAAGAATCCACAGGGGCCTGCCTTGGAAAATGTGCCCTTTTGTTTTTCAGACAAATACTTCAAAATAGGAAAATAATTTCACTTTCCTTGCAATTATCAATGCAATTTTATTTGTAAAATCTTTAATACAATTTTGAGAACTTATTACTAAATATACTCAAGGCCTATAAGAAACATTTGGAAACCAATCATCAAACTAACACACACACACACACACACACACACTTACACACACATCCTAGTTCTTAGAGAAAATAATATGATTCTTTTGCTTTCTCAAAATTTACTACTCTAATTAGAAAATTTTCATCTTTGTCTTATTCCCCCATATGAGGATGACATCCCCATATCATCCTGAAAGAATGAAATATTTCAAGGACTTAATCTTATACATGAATATATAACTATTAGCAACTGGGTGGCAATCACAAGAATTTATTTAGTTTCTTAAGATATGGAATTGATTACAAATTTTGACTGTAAAAGTAAGGCCTTTTATACTTGCATCCTATTGTAGGAACTGAGAGATATTCTAGTAATTCAACGCCAAAACATCCACTGTTCACTTGCCCTAATTATAGAAATTTGCTATGAAAGGGAAAAGGAGGGACATGGTTATGATGATATCAAGACTTTCCACTTAAGGGGCCAGATTTACCTGACATAAGCTCTAATAAAGGAAAAACTCCCTTAGCTCTGTTTGATTTTAGGCATGAGTCATAGTTAACAGTCAATCACACAACAAAATATTCAACATTATTCACAGGGTGTCATAGCCAGGCTCATAATTAACCAGGCTGGAAAATTCCAGTTTAAAAAGGAAAATAGCACAATGAGAAACTGAATCAAGAGCATCTTACCTTCACCTATGTTTAGGTAGTTCCTTCAACTGTTCCTAAGGACATCCACCTGTAGCTATTCTTAGAATTTACTCTCTTTGGACAGCACATAGCATTCCTTTTGAATGGTGGAATATTGGCTTCATGACTACTCAGACAACCATACTGAAATTAAAACTAAGAACAATATCAAATTACAATCCAATGTAATTTTCCTTCAAATAACAAAATTTCACTAATCATAGCTTAGGTCTACATTATTCTTCTTCTCATGCTACAATGTCTATAGTTAACAATGACATCTTATTTGTCCATTTATAAATTAAGAAAAGTTGCATTCTAGAGTTTTGCACTTAGGATAAACACATGATAATTGGCTCAAAGATATAATTTCAATACAGATTTCCATTTGTTTTCTCACCAGCCCCTCCAAGATACTTTAAAAGGGGGACCTCACCAACCTAAGAGTTAAGACACATGCTTCGAGTGGTCCTCCAAGGACAGAGTGTCAGCATGCCACTTAACTTCATGCTGCAAACATATTCTTATATTTTCCATATATAAAGAATAACCAAATAAATTTTCTTATATAATTCTTATCTGAATGAGATTAAAACTTTCCTCAAACCTCCCTTTCCAAAATCTCCAAACCATTTACCTTTATGCCTATCAATGCAAAAAGATTAAAACTTTATTAACTTAAACTATAAATGATTATCATTAATTTATTAATGTATTTTACTAATAAATTTTAATATGTTTCTTCTTATTCCTATTTCCTTAAACTTTCTCTCTTCCATTCTCTGTTAAAGCACTTAAAACTGCCTCTTTTGGGGCGGCTAGGTGGCGCAGTGAGTAGAACATGGGCCCTGGAGTCAGAAGGACCTGAGTTCGGTTCTGGCCTCAGGAACTTAACACACATACAAACAAAAAAAACCTAGCCATGTGACTTTGGGCAAGTTACTTAACCCCAATTGCCCTCCAAAAAGAAAAAAGAAAAAAACAAAAAAAACTGCCTCTTTTTTCTTCCCATATTCTAATCCAACATTTCTCTTACTTTATTCTATTTGGTTAATTCCTCTTACCTTTATTTCTTAATCATATCCCAGATTATCTATAGAACTAATCTTCATTCTACTGAATTTTTCCTTTATAGTTTAGCACACATTTTTATTACACAAAACCAATTAATTGAAAGACTATTGCCTTTGGGGTTCTCAAAAGCTTACAGATCACATGGTCAATACTTTTTGGTGACTTTGCTTCTGGTTTTCCTCAATAATTAAGTTATTTTGTTTTATGATTCATAGAAGAAATACAGTTGTAACACAGTCTTCCAGATTAAATTTTACTATTTTTAAGTTGCTCCTTGATTTAAACAAACTTCACTTTTTCTTGGTCAAAAAAGAGTTAATAATAAACAACTCTTAAAGTTAAACTGTAAATTGAAAAACCATTTCCCCCCTCTTTTTTCTAATCAGTGAAATCACCTTCCTTCCTTGCACTAAAACAATAAATCTGTCACTCTCCAGGGAACAAGTGATAAAGGTTAAAGTGCTTTTTCCATGTAACTTTTACAGGGTTTTCTTTTTCTTTTTCTTTAAAACAAATTCTATTAAGTGATACCCCAAAACTCACTAAGACATTTCAGTTATAATTTGAAAATTCACAGTAGAGAATTTATATTTCAGTCACAAATTAAGTCTCTTTTATAATGCCACAAATTTCTGCAGACTGGGGGAAAAGATTACCTTCCCTCTTATCTGTCTTTATATCTATCATCTTTAACTTGACCAAGGGGCGGGGGGGGGGGGGGAGAGATCTGTGGTCTGATCAGACCACAGAAAGAAGTTAGTTTGATTTACCAAGATAGAAAACACAGACAACATGATAAGTCAGACACAGATTCAAAAAGTCAGTGCACACAGTTTTCTAAGAGCAATCTTGAAACATTTAATTTGCAGTAATTGAAAATCTCTTCTTCAGGTCAAATTGAGATCCATTGAGATTCTTATATATATTTAGACCACTTTTTACATAACTTGAGATCTCTATTCTTAGTCATCCCCTTATGAATGAGAAATTCCCCCTGTTCCCAGGCCAATCAGAACTTTCCTAAGGGGGTGTCTATCAGCTTACTAGAGCTGGCCCCCATGATATCCTCATCAGGGGACCACTCATCTCAAAGGAGGTAACTGTTTGGGAGGATGTAGATGTCTAGAAATGGGTGGTCTTTTGCCTAAGAAGTCCCTTAGTAGAGGTCTTACTAAAGTATTCTAGGTTGCTCCTTCAGCTAAGATTCCATCATTATCACATGGAGATTCATAGTCTCAATCTTTTCATAAATGTTGTGGTGGAATACTAGAATACTTTGGTAAGACCTATAATGAAGGACTTATTAGGGAAAAGACCATCTGTGTGTAGTTGTAGAAACAAAATGGACCCAAGGCTCTTGGTAGCCAGGGACACTCATCATTGATTTCTATACAGCTAATATATAATTTGGAGGAAGTGAAAAATAGGAAGAATAAGATTATAAGAGTCGAGACACCTGTTTTCTTATTGGCGGAGAGGGTGAAGAAACACTGAAGTGAGAGACAAAAGGGGTAGTTTTGTGACCTTCCTTAAGTGGGATGACAGTTGGGAGTGGGAGTAATCTTGGGACTTCTTCAACAGGTTACTTCCAAGAAGTTGAAACTCAACTTTACAAAATAGTTCATTAAGGGCAAAATGGAGTCACTGATGCTATTTTATTATAAGAAATGGAAGAAACAAAGAAACATAAACGTTTCCTTATACTTTCTTTTTATTTCCTTTGCATTCTCCCCTCCACCACTAATTATTTGATCTTCCTAGCAAACCAACTTAGGTGCTTTTGGTTCTTGTCCACATTCTCAAATCTAGGTATCTCTTTAGTGACTTGAGAAGGCTCATGCACTTGTTCTTTCAAGTGTCTCCCCAGGGCTTGTCATTAAAGAGTTTCATCAAGGTGCTTTATGGCACAGTTATTGGATAATTAGGAAATTAGGAATTCTTTGAGAGGGTCAAGGCCTGTCATAGTTGGTGGGCCTGGATGTTATTCTTGCTTCCAAATACATGGCTATACAGGGGGGTGTAGCGGCAAGCACCCCAATATCCCCAGGGTGACTGCCAACACAGGTTCTTAGATCTGCTTTTCAAAAGGAAAGCAACTCAAAATGGGTTAACAAGCTTACTTTAATCAAACAAACACACATTACCTAGTTCAGGGGAAAAAGGTCAGCACCCCAAACTTCAGAGTTACAGAACTTACAGATCAAACAGACAGGCTTCCAAACTGTCCAACCATTATATCAATACCAAATAACAGTTACCAGAGAGGGAAGCATCAACATCTGGGTTTTCAAAGCCGGGGGGCTCTCAACAACGGCTTCCCAGAGTTTCATCTGGTCAAATCACACAACACTTCTCAAAGTGAGCCCCAAAGCAAAGCCTCTCCTCAGGGCTTATATAGCCTTCTCTTGGCTCAGAGAATGTAACAACCTTCTGGACCCACTGCCCAATCACACAGTATCAAGGTATAGGCTTTCCTGAAAAACAAGCCTCCCACCACAGGCTCCAGGTGCACTTAAGCTAGGGGCAGGGAAGATCTTTAAATTTGCATGTCCATTACAGGGGGGAAATCCTTTGACAAAATTTCCACAAGTTACTACTTGTAGTAATGTGTGCAAGGGCCTGCCTCAAATCAATGTTTCAAGTGAAGAAATGAAAAGGGGGGAAAAGTTAGCTTTCTCTTTCAGAAGACATTTGGTCCAAAGAGCTCCTGGAGGACATGGAGATCTCCTGAGGGTTTGGGGACATGGAGTCAACTAGAAGCTATTTTCCTCCATTCATAACTATCTTTATTGAAAATTTTTCTAATGGTTCCCTGTATCGTGTGGGCTAGGGATGGGGGTGGAGGGATGGCAGGTTGGAACCTATGGCCTCAAGGTCACAAGTTCCCCACCCCTAGTGATCCCAACTTGAAAGAGAACTCACTCTTCATTAATATAAGCAGTCTGACTTAGAAAGAAGTCATAGAAACTCAGAAAATCCCAAATATGTGTGGACCCATTAAAAAAGGGATTGATTAATCAGGTATTTCAGGACATGAGGCACAATTTATGTTATAAACCTGTACTTTATAAGTATCTCTGACAAGCTGCCTAGATGCAAGGTATAAACAATCAATCTAAATCTGTTTAAAGGGGGAAAAATTAACATGAAAGAACTTTCCAAATGGGTTAAAGATGAATTGCCAGGCACTGATACTCTAAAGCTTCAACATCCATATTTCTCATATCAGCTTCCATACTCGTAATGAATATATAAGTACAGTACTTATCAGTACTTAAATATTCAACTATCCAAACATTATCTCAAAGGCTCTGGTCTTACCTGCAAAGGAAATACAGCAGAGAACTGACTAGCCAATAAAATTCTAAAAATAAAATAAGTTTTAAAACCTATTAATTTTTCTCAACTGTGTCTCTGCCAACCCATACGATACCTCAAAAGGTATGGTATATGGTGGATAGAGTGTTAGGCTTGGAATCAGGAAGATGTGGTTTAAAATACTGTCTATGACACTGACTAATTGTGTGAAAAGTTATTTAATACCTCTAGGCCTTAGTTTACTTATATATGAGGGAGTTGGATTGGATGATTTCTGAAGCCTCCTATCTCTAAATCTATGATCCTATTATTCTATTTCCCATTTGAATCCTGCAATATAGTGTCCCCTTAGGCCATCTCCCTTTCCATAACTTATACTTACAGTTTTTGACAGAGATTCTCTTGTCTTGTTTGGCTGTGGGGTAGTCAGGCTCATTTTTTAAAGGCCAAAAAGAGGCATAGAGAATTCTTCAATTAGTGAATAGCTGAATAGATAGAGTTTGATTGAGGAAACTCTTCACACCTCCTAAAGAAAAAAGAAATATAAATACTTCTCTCTACTTATTTTCTTCCTCCTTTACATCAGGAAGCATCCCTGATAATCCAAAGCAAGGGTTCTTAGCTGGATATTATTTTGATAACTGCATTTCAATATAATTATAATCCTACGTATTTTGCTTATGCATGTAAATCATCATTCCATGTTTACTAGATTGCAAAGGAGTCCATAATGAAAAAAAGAGGTTAAGAACTCTGGATTTAGAGGGTATCAAAGGTTAAGAGCTCCTGATATAGAGGGTACCAAAAGAAAGCAATCAGGATGGTGATGAAACCGGAGATAATGTTAGAGAGGCATGGTGAAAAGAGTACTTTCTTTGGAGTAAGAGAAAGTGGGGATGAATCCTGCCTGTGGTGGGAGCAATATCTAACCCATGCCTCCAGTTAAGGCTATAGTATTTCTTTAACAGGTATTGAAACTATCCAGATTGACTCAGGGGGCAATCCAGTGTTGACATCACTTCCTGCTCTGCTCCTCTGAGTACAAAATAGGCAGAGGGAGCCCCTAGTTCTTTCTTTCTGATGTTTGGCTAGTGGAAAATGGTTAAAAATTCCTACAAAGGAGCTTTGTTCAATTGAATCAACTAGGGGTACCACTGATACTTGTCCTTGATTAATATCTTTTTCCTACTGGGGCTAAATAATCTCCTTTCATCAATTGTTGAACCACTTACTTGTGTCTCATTTTGTCCTCCTATCAAACATGAGCTACCAAGGAACTGACCTGAGTCAAGCCCAGACTAGAAAATTTCCTGTGATACTTACTACCTGTATGACCTTGGTCAAGTCCTTTACTGTCCCTGAGCTTCAGTTTCTTTTACTCTAAAATGAATGGGATGTGTGAGATAGCCTTTGAGGTCCTTCCTTGCTCTATTTCTATCATCCTATGAGCCACATGAGGGTAATCTGAAGTCACTAAGATTGTTTAACCTGGAAAGCAGAAGACTTAGATTGAGGGATACTAGCTTTCCTCCAGTGTTTGAAGGATTGTTTTATGGAAAAAGAGACTGAAATTATTTTGATTTGGCCCCAGAAGGGAGAGAGCTAGCAACAATGGGTGAAAGTTGGAAAAAGGCAGATTCAGGCCTCTTGAAAAAACTTTCCAAAAGTAGAACGATCAGCCTCTGGAGGAAGTGGGTTTCTTCCTTCCTTCCTTCCTTCCTTCCTTCCTTCCTTCCTTCCTTCCTTCCTTCCTTCCTTCCTTCCTTTCTTTCTTTGCTTTTTGAAGGGGAAAGGCAGGGTAATTGGGGTTAAGTGACTTGCCCAAGGTCACACAGCTAGTAAGTGTTAAGTGTCTGAGGCCGCATTTGAATTCAGGTCCTCCTGACTCCAGGGCTGATGCTCTATTCACTGTGCCACCTAGCCGCCCCTTTAAAAAAAAATTAAAATTTTATTTTATTTTATTTTTTTATTTTTAATTAATTTATTTATTTTTGGTTTACAACATTCAGTTCCACAGTCCTTTGAGTTTCAAATTTTCTCCCCCACCTTCTCCTCCCCGACCCCCATCATGACGGCATGCACGCAAATATAGGATCTACAAATATCTTCATATTAATCATTAGTCAGGTTGTAAAGAAGGATTATAACCAATGGAATGATCAGTGGGAAAGAGGAAACAAAACAAAAGGAGAAAAAGAAACACAGCAAGTAGTTTGTTTCAATCTGCATTCAGACTCCACAGCTCTTTCTCTGGATGTGGATAGCTCTTTCGACCATGAGTCTTTTGGAGGTGTCTTATAACCTTGCATTGCTGAAAGGATCCCAGTCTATTGAGGTTAGTCATCACACATATGCTGTGTCTGTGATTGTGTACAGATTTCTCCTGGTTCTGCTCTTCTTGCTCTGCATCAGTTTATATAAGTTCTCCAGGTTATTATGAAGTCCATCTGTTCCTCATTTCTTATAGCACAGTAGTATTCCATTATATTCATATACCACAACTTGTTCAGCCATTCCTCAATTGATGGGTATGCCCTTGATTTCCAATTCCTTGCCACCACAAAAATAGCTGCTACAAATATTTTTGTGTGTATGAGTCCTCCTCTCACTTCTCTGATCTCTTTGGGATATAACCCTAGAAGTGGTATTGCTGTATACATATATATGTATATATATATATATATATACATATATATTAATATATATCAAAGGATATGCACTTATTTATAGCCTTTTGGGCATAGTTCCAGATTGCTCTCCAGAATGGTTGGATCAGTTCACAACTCCACCAACAGTGCATTAGTGTTCCAATTTTTCCACATCCTCTCCAGCATTTGTCATTTTCCTGTTTTGTCATCTTAGCTAATCTGGCCGGTGAGATGTGGTACCTCAGAGTTGTTTTGATTTGTATTTTTCTAATCAACAGTGATTTAGACCATTTTTTCATATGCTTATAGATATATTTAATTTCATCTTCTGAGAACTGTTTGTTCATATCCTTTGACCATTTATCAATTGGGGAGTAGCTTGTATTCTTATAGATTTGGCTCAATTATTTGTATGCTTTAGAAATGAGGCCTTTATCAGACAGACTAGTTGTAAAAATTCTTTCCCAGTTTTCCAGGAAGTGGATTTCTTTTCTCTTCACACAAAGTTTAGATGACCCCTGGTCAGGTATATTGTAGAGTTGACTCCTTTTCCCATATGGATTAGACTAGGGGATCTTTGAGGTTTTTTTCCAACTCTGAGATTCTGGGATTCTATAAGAATACCTTAAATTTGTATAGATGCTTTATACTTTCAAAATAGCTTCAATCTCCATTACCATATTTGACTTAGGGGAAAAAAGCAGTTTTTTAAGCAGATAGAGAATGGACAGTTATATTTCAATACTCAGTGATCTGTGATTTCCACCTATGCCAACCCTTCAGTTACTGCAGACTTTGAGAACCCAATGTTACATTTTCCACTAGGAAAAGTCATTTCAGGTTTGTGAGATTCAGTTTCCTCATCTATAAAATGGTGGACAGTAAAGTCAGACTCAATTTTCATAGTGGAGATGTAATACTGGGTTCTGAAAGTCTCTATTAACTGATCTGGAAAGACTTTGAGGATAAACTAATTAGTATTCTAGCTAAATTTCCAGATTGGCCACAAGGTGCTGAAATTTTTAACCAGAGTAACTCTAAAACACCTAAGGATTAGCATAGGTGGAAATCACAGATCATTAAGTATTGAAATACAATTATACCTTCTCTACCCCTTAATAGAAAATGTCAGTGGATAGGCTCCTAGATAAGTGAGAGTTTCTTATGATTAGGAGATTGGAATCAGCTGTGGAGTATTTTTCCAACCCCCCCCCCCCCCCACACACACACACAGAGCCCCCTCCCCCAGTCTTTAATATCAACATATTTCAGTTAAGATAAAACTGGCCTCTATTCAGGCAGCCTTGTCCATTTCAGTGGTACATCTGATCAATAAAATGTGTCTTTATGACATTGGCGAGAAGTCAACGTGTTGTGTCAAAATTAAGGGAATTTTCTAGCCAAACAGGTTTAATTATGGCCTTGTTAAAATGGTATAAATAGCTGGGTGGCCGAGGCGATCATCCCAGCTTTTAGCATCTTCTTTATTGCCTGGGCCTTATTTATCGATAGCTGTCAGTTGTGGATGGCTTTATAAGCATTCTCTTCCTATGACTGGATTGTAAAATACTCTTCTTATCTTCTAAGGCTTTCAGTATTTTCAACCCCCTATCTTTAAGACAGGTCTGGTGGGGCCAGGACCTGGATAGGTGTTATCTTTAACAAGCTGACTTATCTTTATTACCTGTCTTAAACCTTCAAGGGGGCATGGAGGAGGTGTGAAAGAAGCTTCAGAATTTGTTTAAGCCAATTCTTATTTTCTGGGTCATATCCTAAGAGTATAGATTCTAAAAACTGAGATTATAAAGTGTACTGGAAAAAGTCCAGGATGAGGCAGCTTTGGGATTCAATGGTATGGCAAGGACCAATGAAGCAAAGGGGGTATCCTCACTTTTTTTGTTTTGCTTTTTGGAGGGCAGTTGGGGTTAAGTGACTTGCCCAAGGCCACATGGCTATTTTGTGTGTGTGTGTGTGTGTGTGTTAAGTGTCTGCTGGTGCTCTCTTCACTTTGCCACCTAGCTGCCCCCCTTTTTTAAAAATTCAGTTTTATTTTATTTGCTTTTCTTTTTGGAGGGGGAAAGTAGGGCAATTGGGGTTAAGTAACTTGCCCAAGGTTACACAGCTAGTTTTTTGTGTTAAGGGTCTGAGGCCGCATTTGAACTCAGGTCCTCCTGACTCCAGGGCTGGTGCTCTATTCACTGTGCCACCTAGCCTCCCCCTGGTGCCTTCACTTTCAGAAGTAATGATGGAAAAAATACAATACTAGTAAGTGGAAAAAATAAATAAATTGATTATTCTTGGGGAAAAAAAGAAGTGATGAGACTGTTCAAGTATTTTGGATGCCTTTTCTATTCTAGGTTGCCTGTAAATTAGGGAATCTTAACCTGGTATCCAAAGATGCTCAAAGTTGCTCATGGATAAATTTTAGTGGATTGTAAACTTGAATGGGGAAAAAAAAAGTTCCCCCTTACTAATCTCTAACTGAAATTTAGTATTTCCTTGGATTATGAAGGTGAGCAATAAACCAGTTATTATCAGTACCTGTGACTTTGTCATCAATAGAAAGTGTAGATGTTTTCATGTCACATTACAATTGGAGATATCATTTGTGATGATCACTATTTGAATATTACTGTAATTGTTGGACCTACTGCTAGATTGCCTGTATTTTTATATAATTGATCTCCTCAGATTTTACTTTCTGCATTTAGAAGCATTAATCTAAGAAGTGCTTCACTGAACTGCCAAAGGTGGTCAGGGTCCATGACACACAAAAAGATTGGGAACCTCTGCTTTGTATAGTAAACTAGAGAATGCCACTGCCTGGTAATCCACAAGCAAGGAGAACTGGATATAAAAGTGGAAGACTTAAGTCTGCCACTTGTGAGCTGGCTAACGTCAACATCAACCTTTATTAATTTTGGTCCCTTCAGCTACAAAATAGGGACAAGAAGGCACTACTTAAGAGGGTTGTTGAGAGGTTGAATGAAATGTGTGTGAAATTCTTTGTAATTAAGTTATTATTTAGTACAGATGAAAGAGCATTAAAAATGGACTCAGAGAATCTGGATCCTAATCTGGGCTCTGCCACTTCCCAATTTAGTGATGATGGACAAACCATTTCATCTCTCTCCAAGTTTTCTCACCCATAAAATAAGAAGGTTGGAACAGATGACCTCTAAATTCCCTTCCAGAGCTTTGCTACAATATAAGCAGCCTCCTCAAACCAGAATGGCATATTTGCTTTAAGTTAATATCACTAATCTATTTAATCCACAACTGCTATAATTACTATCTAAATATTTCTTTTTTTCCTGCCAAGCAAAGGAACAAAGGAATATAGAGTATATTATTTGAGGGCTGAAAACAACTCCCAAATGAAATCCCTGACTTCCAAATCTCTGGTGTATAGATCAAGTTTTGAGGGGCAAGGTAAGGAATAAACTTGTTTATCAATCTATAATTATGTTCTGACTACAAAATATCCCTCAGTCTCTATGCAAATTGTCTTGGATAAATCCTTTCAGGGCATAGCAGTTTCTCTTTCAGAATTATTGTAATAAGAGAATAGATTTTGATCTTGAATAAGTTATCTTACCTTTATTACCTGTCTTAAAACCTTAAGTATATAGTAGTTACTTAATAAGTAATGGGAAGAATGAGCAAATGAAAAAAAAAACAATTTTTTTACAACATTCAGGGCCTGGTGACCTGTTTTTTTTCAGTCAGTCTTAAGTATATTCTAACACCAGTTTCCAGATCTTGTGTTGAGTCAAGTCTGACTATATAACACAGAATAAACTATATCCATTACCTAATCCTGCTTCACCCCCTTGGTAAAGTATATTTCAACGTGGCAAGACTGTAAAGTCACTTTATGTCTTTGTTTAAAACTTTCTTAAGAAAAAAAATTAAAACAATGCCCTGGTAAGGATGGAAATTTTTGTAACTCCAAGCTTTACATTAGAAACATGTTTGTTTCTGATCTTATGTTAGAGTTAGTTCTAAGGATACATTTGATACAAATTTTGATTATCACAAGATCTGGCTTCAAAGGCAAAGAGCAAAAGAAAAAAAAAAGTTCTCTAAGTGGAAAAAATAAGTTTTATTTTCTGATCAGAAAAGCATAGCCCAGTGGTCTCAGGTTTTGGTGAATGTAGGAGAATAGAGATATATTACTTGCCTTCTTTTCCCCCTTTCTACTCCTTCCTGAGACCGAGGACACAGAGAAACTAGGAGTACAGAGAAAGTGTTAAGAAATCCAAATTAAGTGCTTGAAGGAAGTTGGGGTTAAAATAACATAAACTTTTTTTTTCCGTGACTGAAGGAATTTTGATCAGAGGGATCATAGAATTTTAGAAATATAAGCTCTTTTAAGATCTTCTTTTCTAACTAATTTTTACAGATTTTTACAGAACCTAATTTTAAAGCCCATGTAATTTGCATTTAAACCCAGTGACAACCTAATTTTTGGCAAAACCAGGACCAGAACTCTCATATACTTACATCTAATTCAGTATTCTTTCCCCCGTCCCATTCTACCTCTTTGACACGTGGTAATGTTATAGAGATACTGGTGTATATCTAGAAATTAGATAGGTATTCTTGTCTTAAGTATAAGGATCAATAATGAGTTGAAAGAAGAGTTCTTCTTAGTTCTCTGAAGAAAGCCTGTGTCAAATTAAATAGTGATTTCCCACAGTTAAAGATGCATGCCCCAGCTGTATCTTTGCACAGGTATTTCTTTATATCGTGCTCCAGTTGTGCAACATCTTACAAGACATAGTAATTATAATTAATCTTTATGATGATCTATTTTAATGTTGTTGTAATTTTAGTATTAAAAAGGGAATTTTTCTTTAAAAGCATGCAAATTTCACTTTCAGTTAACCATGGCCATTAGAAGCCTGGTTGTTTGGACCAATAAACTACAATTAAGATGCCATTGTTCACATGGCACAATATAGCTTAATCTTTAGCAATGTCTGTAGGAGAAAATAAATATACTCTTCTTGAGTGCTGGTCTTATAAAACTTGTATCTATAAAGTAATAGCAAGTGACATCAATCCTAATCTTGTTTGATGCTTAGACAACATTCTCTCAGATCAGATATA
Organism: Gymnobelideus leadbeateri; assembly: GCA_011680675.1. Lineage (NCBI taxonomy): Eukaryota > Metazoa > Chordata > Mammalia > Diprotodontia > Petauridae > Gymnobelideus > Gymnobelideus leadbeateri. The sequence goes on along the minus strand of WOXC01005834.1, from coordinate 536,643 downwards.
TTCATGTAGCTACCAAGAAAACCTGACCTGTACAAATTGATTCTGATTAGAAGTGACCTAATGACTTTAGAATCATTTTAATTATACATTTTCTCCCATTCTCTTCTCCTACTCATTTCCAGTAAATATTAATGTCTTCTATTCTCTTATGGTTCAAAAGTGGTAACTGATCTAGTAAAATTAGTCCACTGTGAAAATCACCTACATTTTCTTCCTGTTATTTAGTTTTTTTTTTATAGCATATGTATAATGAAACAAAAATCTAAGTTCTTACTATGTCTGTAACTTATATTATTCTCTTTAGGTGTATCTCCAGAGTTTCTATGAAGTCTCTCTGCTGTGAAAAGGGAACACATTCACATTTTCATGGATCACATTGACGAAGGTCATATTCTCATTTTCATGGATCTTGTCTTTCAGGTGAGAAGGGGTACACTAACTTTTATGAGTCTTTTCTCAAGTAGATGAAAAGATTGGCTCCCTGATGAAATAAATGAAGCTAAAAGCAAAACTACATTCTTCACTTGAAATTAGTTAAATAGGAGAAAGGAGTCAGAACAGTCAAAAAGGTCCTGTGATTTTGGGAAAATCTAGCCAGTTTACGAGTCATCCATAAGATAAATGGAACACATACTACATTAAGAGTCAGGGGGGTGACTTGGGTTCTCCTCACTGCCACTAACTAGTTCCATGACACTGGACAAAACTATTTACTTCTCTGGGTCTCAAATTCTTCATCTGCAAGATGAAAGGTTTAGACTTGATGCTTTAAAGATCCTTTCTATCTCAGAGGTTATAATTCTATTCTTATTGATTCTAGCTCTTCATTGAAGTTGTTACCAAAAAACCATATTTTTCTTTATGTGGTCATAGTATTTCTTTGCTTGCTGCCTTTCCTTATGCACTGATTTGACACTTTCTATACCATCATGGAACATACCAGGAGAGAGTGAAGCATAGTAGGAGAGCTGGACATGGCACTATGATGTCTGCTATCAAACCTTATCACAGATGCTCAAAACATTTAACTCTCAGATTCTTTGTTTTCTCATCTGAAAAATGGGCAGAGTATTGGTACTGCCTACCTCATAGGGTTGTAAAAATAGTACTTCACATATTTCCAGTTGCTATATGTGTGAGTTACTATTATCACTATCCAAATGGTCTTTGAGAAGTTAATTCACCTCTTGGAGTCTGAGTTTTTCCTTCTGTAAAATAAAGGAAAGCATGTTTATTAAATGCTTGAAATATGCCCAGAACTGTGTTAAATAATGGTACTGGGGCGGCAGTGAATAGAGCACTGGCCCTGGAGTCACGAGGACCTGAGTTCAAATCTGGCCTCAGACACTTAAACACAAAAACTAGCTATGTGACCATGGGCAAGTCACTTAACCCCAATTGCCCTCCAAAAAAAAAAAGCAAAACAAACAAAACCATAATGATACTAGATACCTCACAGTGTTATTGTGAGGAAATGTAAAGCCACGCATGAGCAGCTTTCCAGAGGACTGTTGCTGTGAACAGCTTTCAAGGTTCTGATTACATAGTAGAGTGAGCTCTCTATTCAGTAACAAATCAGAGCAAAACTTTCATAGAAAATCAAAATACAGCATTCACAGTGTTACAACTTATCACAGAAAATCAAAATACAGCATTTACCATGTCACAACTCAACAACTTATCACTAAAATAGCCACATAGTTTTCACCAAAGTGGTCACATAGTTTTAAACAAAGTACATTCAATTTAGTCAATCAGAAAATCCTAAATTCAATCACAAAGTACAAAAGTCAATGTTTTCCACCCCTAGGTCACAGTAAATCATAATCTTCTCAGTCAGTACACAGTATCCAAGTAAAGTCTTCTTTCAGCTTGACTCAAGGCTGGCTCTCAGCTTTCATGGTTCCTCTTCCATGCTAGCTCCAACTGTCACCTGGGTTCAAAGGCAGGCAACTCCCAGTTCCTTGTCCAGCTCTTCATCCAGTTCCCATTCCATATTGAAGTTCACAGTGTACAGTCTACCTCAAGTCCTTCATAATTCCTGTTTCTGGGAAGACAAAGCTTGACAGAGCCACAATAATATTCATGCACATTGCTGGCATCATCATCAATTCATTATCTGCATGTGAAATCAACTCAGACCCACCAACAAGGTCTGAGAACTCATCACTAATCATCAACATAGAAATCAACACAGACCCACAAACAAGGTCCAAGAAGTCAGCACAAATCATCAGTAAAATCCCAGGACCTCCAAAACCCTCCTCCAGGACTTCTGTAAACATACAACTAGAAAATCCTCTTTCAGGGCTTCCAGTAAGGTCCCAGGGCTACTGTACAAAGCATCACAAACAAACATCAACACAGACAGAGCAAACAAACAGAGTGTTGGGTAACACAAGTTTTCTCCTTCTTGACTTTGCTACCACAGGAGTCCTCTTCTCAGTTCTGCTGTCTCTAGCCAAGACCTCTCCTTATATGTGGTCATTAGGTCCTCCCCTTCCTGTTGCAGGAGTTCATGAATTCTAGGGTTCACAAGTTGTGAGGGTCACACATTCTGTTTCTTAACAGGCTTGATACAAGGCTGAAAAGAAACTTGATCTGAAACAAGGTGTTAATTCAATAGCTGAAACAGGGTGTGAACTATTTCTGTGCTTGCCATTACAGGAAAGCATTTTGTAAATTAAGTTAATATTAGCTATTCTATTAGTAAGTCTCTGAGGGCAAGGACTATGTTATTTTTCATCTATATCTCTCTATAACCTAGCTTAGTATCTTGCTGGTAGTAAATGCTTAATAAGTGTTTGATTAATTGAATTTATTGAGTTCAAAAGTAATTGGGGAAAAAGGATAATTGTTTTTAGAAATATAGATTACTACCTTTCATAGTTTCCATCAATATATTTGAACATTCCAATGTTCTCCATTTTAGAACTGTAGTGTATTCTATTAATGTGATTATAGTAGAGAGCACTGATATAAATGGTATCTTTGGGGAAAGGCATTTATAATTAGCATATCTCATTAGTGGCTCACTGTGAAGATCTGCTGAATAAAATATTTTAGTTAATTTACATGTGCATTACATTATCACCATCATAGTATATGATTCTGAATAATAATAGTAATGATGGTAATAAAATTTATTGAATGCTCACACAGAGCTGGACATTGAATATAACGCATCAACTGATAATGTCACTGGCCTCAAGGAACTCATTCTTATTATTAAAAATTATCCACACTGATCATCCATTTCAGAAATGCAATCTCCTGGAGATCAGGAGACTGTGTCCATTTAGTTAGCATTCTATTACACGCAACAGAGTGCCTTGTAGACTGGGTTCTTAATTACTATTTGATGATAATCATCATAAGTCCTAGCACATAGTAGGCAGAAAATAATTTTTGATAGTGTTGAGCTTGTAGTTAAAGAATGTTCCCAGACTACAATGTTCTTATAATTTTTAGTGAGGTAGTATAGAAAATAAAGCATTGGGCTTGAAGTCATATGCTATAAAAGATGAATATTAACTTCAGAAACTTACTAGATGTGTGGCTGTGGGCAAATCATCTAACATCTCTTAGTATCAGTTTTATCTTTTGTAAAATATGGTTATAATTGATTGGTTGTTGTCTGTTCTCAAAGAGAACCAAAATAACATCACTAGGTTGATATCAAGGTACATTGTGCCCAACTGGGATTGATCAGGCCAATACAAGCTATGGGTCAGGTCAGGTGCAAATAATCTGCATGAACATTTGGAGTGGAAATGACTCTAAATTTGTATGTCTCATGTTTCTTTTGAGCTACTGTGTTTCTACTTTGCTCATAGAGCACAGCATTTTCTTTGATGCAGGCACACCTGTACCAGTGTTTCCTATGACTTACAATCAGTTCTTCAGAGAGACCTTGGTTGTTGTGAGGACCAAGTGAAATAACATATATAAAGTTTTTTGAATCCTAGCTATCATTTTAACACCATTATTGTTACTATTGTTATTAAAATCATCATCAACCAAAAAGATAGAATTATGGCACTACCATATTTCTCCATCTTTTGTAAACAAGGATGGTGCTATTGACTTATTACTAATTAGGCATATGCCAGTAATTGGGAGGGGTTTGCACTAATTCATCCACACACGTACTAGTCCCTCTCTTGTCCAATGGCCTATATTTTTTGAGATTGGCTCCATGGGCCTACTAGTGATACTACTTGTGACTACAAAATAGACCAATGCTAACTATCCTGTATACTGTCCTGGCTAACTATTCTGTAACTATCCTGGCTTCCAACAGATGACTTTGACCTTGTTAGCAGTCTGCTCTGATCATCTGTCTTTGGTAGGCATAGGATACTGTTCAATTAAACAAACATTTAAGTGCTTTCTTGCTATATGGAAAGTATTATAAAACAGAACACTATCTCTGATTGAAGTTCGAGAACCTTCTCACCCTAAGATTTTCAGGAAATGTTCTAATAAATTTGCTCCAGGGTCTTCTCTCTTCACCTCCCCTCGACCCCCAATGATATTTCAAATGTTGAGAGAGCATAGTTAAGTGTATAGAGAGCCAGTAACAATCAAGTTCAAGTCCCAAGTAGCACATGTTGGCTATATGACCTTGGGCAAGTCATTTAACTTCTAAGTTCACTAGGCAACCTTCTAAGCAATAAATTGCAGAGAAGGCCTAAGGCTGCATGAGTAAGCAGAGTTTCCCCATTCAGGAATTATCCTTAATGAAATTATAGATCCCATCTCTAGCCCTTCAAAGACTAGAAAAATGCCATAACCATAAGTATTTTGCTGTATTACAAAGAAATGACTCAGTGACAGATATTACTGGACATAGAACCATTCAATTCAGTTCAATTCAATAAACATTAAATGTATTCTATTCATAAGGCTTTGTTATAGGTATTTTTGTTCAGTTTTTTTCAGTGGTGTCTGACTCTTTTTGATTCCATTTGGGGTTTTCTTGGCAAAGATACTGAAGTAGTTTGCTATTTCCTTTTCCAGCTCATTTTACTGAGGCAAAGTTAAGTGACTTGCCCAGGGTCACACAACCAGTAGGTTTCTGAGGTCCAAATTTAAACTAAGGAAGATAAGTCTTAACCCTAGGTTGAGTGCCTTATCCATTGCACCACTGTCATAAGTAGATTAAAAAAAATGTGATACAGTTCTTGCCCTCAAATAGATTACATTCTGCTAGAGATTTGAAGAAGGGCACAAATGTACACAGATAAACCAATATGAAATATAGCCCATAAAAAAATAAATGCAAAGTGAATACAGAGGAGAGACACTTCTTGTAATGACAATGCCTGACTGAGCTTTGAAGAGAGCTAGGAATGCCAAGAAGCAGAAAGAAGAGACAGCATTCTAAATATAGGGGATGCCCTGTGCATAGGTTTTGGGAGTGGGGAATAGGAAGCAGGACAGGAATAGCGTGTGAGAGGGAGAGATGTGGAATCAATCTGAAAAGATAGACTTGAACCCAATTGTCAAAGGTTTTAAATGACAAACAAGATGGTATTTTAGTTGAGAGGCATAGGGAGTTATTGAATTTTCTTGAGCAGGGGAGTCACATGGGCAGAGCTGGGCCTTAGGAAAATTAATTTCTAAACAGACAGAAAGATAGAAGAATTTTAGAAGCAACAATTTGATTATAAGGGGTGTTAGGAACATTTTTGAGGTAGAGGTTGTACTTCAGTTTTCTTCCCTAATATGCCATTTGGGGTGACTAAAGAATCGATATCATTACATGTAGTATCCTGGAGGTTTTACAGTTACATTAAAGTAGCTATACAGGGATCACAAAAATGAGAGAGGTCAGATTTCCCCAGCCAAATTGAAAAGGCAGTAACTGCAATATTAGGCAAATGGCCCATCCTCACCTGAATTACACATCGAATTTCTGTGAAGGCCTGGCCTTGGAAAAACATCAAATTACCTTGGTGATATTGTAATGATTTTCTGTGAGGGTGGTACTTATCAGAGTCACTTTTTTTGGATAGTGGCGATGTGCCTTGGAGGGGGGTGGGTGAAAGGGGGATAGGGAAGACCACAAGATGTTCATTTAGGGTATGTAGTAGTCATTCACTGCTCTGCTGAATGGCCAACACAGAAGTGCTCCTAATTTGCCGGTGAACACAATTAGGAGAGAATGAGCTACTACATTAACTTTAATGAGCTGCAGGCAGGTCACTTGGTTCTGGTGGCACCATGCAAAGGTTATAACAGTTCAAGGTGATCAAAATCTCTGCCAGTTGCCCTTCCCAGTTTTTCTGCAGCAGCCATAATGAAAAAATTGCTTATAGAAATAACTGGATCTCTTTGCTTCTTACCCTTTGGTATGGTTTTAGTCTTAGAATCTAAGAGCTTAATAATTTATAAATACAGTTTATGCAACTGGCAGTTATGATGAACAGCATTAACTTAGAAGTGGTCTTATAGCTGAAGGGATGATAAAGACTTTCCACATTTACTGTTTCCCCTTGCTTGATTTTAAGGGTACATTTAAACTTCAGCCAATAAATACAGCAGCTCTGCAAACCAATGAATGATTTACTATTAGAAAAAAATTGACAGTGGAATATAAAAGACTGGTTTGTTTCTTCTAGCATAAACAAGATCCTTCTATGTGAATATTTTCCATTTTAACATCTAAACAACTGATAGCTGAAATTGAAGCTTTTTGAGACAATGAAATAAAAAAGTGTCTGACTGGTGTTCTAGAACATACTGTACTGTATTTAATAAACTAAATAATAATACTGTAATATTATAAAAATGTAAAGAAAACAAATATAAGCAGTTAAAATGCAACCAAATAAATTTATGCTTAGAGGTTTTTAAATTTTTATGGAAAATTATTCTTTCTGGGGAAAAACAAATAAAATTGGTCTTGGGCAAGTCACAGCCCTTTTCTGGGCCTTAGTTTCCTCCTTTTTTGAGCAAAGTAGGTCCTGCTGTGTTGGTGTTTCTATGAATTAGAACCCCAAATACAGTGATGGCTACTCTTTTACCTAGTCTATGGCTCCTCCAAGATGCCTTTGGAGAAAATTTGTGGATTAACTCCAGGCATCCTAGAGTTATGAACTGACACTCATCTAGTTCCTCAGGCCATACATGAAATAAAACCCCTATCTTTAAACCTGGGTTAGTGCTCCAATGGGAGGGCTTAGAAATAATGTTAGTGCATGATGAAAAAAAGACACATTTTTATTTTATTTCATTTTAGGCATCCTAATCTATGACTAGTATCCCCATATAAGAGAATAAACTTGAGTCAGGTGAACAACATTCACCAAATGCTTCCAAGCTTTCAGCAATCTTCCTCACACTATTATCATAAATTTCTAATCCAGCAAGGGAGACATAACTAAAGAATAAATTGTTTGAAATAACTTTCTGTCATGGAACGGCTTTACTTTCCAATTGTTTCTATGTATGTGCTACCACTTTCATTTCTGTCTACCCACATTTCTTCCCTTTGTGGTTGTCTTTCTACTTCAGACACATTTATAGTATGGTGCCTAGTAATTTCAAATGCACCTCTATGTCTCCAAAGGGTTATGGAAAAATAGAGATGACTTTTAAAAGGTTTCTTTCTTTTGGTCTGCACCTGTAATTTCATCAGTCTGGAGAATGACCTCCATCTATGACCTCTGCAAGATATAGTAATATAGATGTCCCTGCGGGTACTGAGAGGGTCAGTGAGTTACCAGTGTTCTCACAGCTAGTTTTCATCAGAAGTGGGACTTGAACCCAGCCTCTCTTATTGTGCTGGAAGTTTAAGTAGTTTGAACTGTCTCTTTTAATTGTATCATGGGTGCAAAAAATGGAATCTTTGGCTAATTGCGGTGGCCCATGGCTTGCACCCTCAAAATTAAGCATCTAATTGTTCCCCCAATTGGCTAATTGTGGGTGCAATTAACTGCAGGTGCAATATTTGCACCTGCAACTAATTGAGGGCCTGTACCACCAAAAACAAGAGGCTGCCACTGAACTTTAGGGCCATTGACTTCTAGCTTTACAAACACTTAAAAATGATCTTCCTTTTTGTATCAAAGATACTATATAACAAACATGTTTTATTGTGAACAGAGCACAGTTTAGGGTATCATTCTTTACATTCTGTGTTAACAGGGCCTAATTCAATACACCAGAGTAGAGTAAATCTGGGCATTTAGATTTTGTCTTAACTTGAACAAAATCTACCCAAGGTTCTTTGTTAAACAAAGACTGCTGAAAAGAGCAGATGCCCCTCTCATCCCACTTCTGAAAGCAGCCCATTATCCTTCCTGGATCGAAAGCCTCGCTTCTGCAAAATGGGGATAAAGGGGAAAAAAGAAAGGGTTTTGTCTTATGGCAAAGAGCCATGCTTTCAGGCTAACTTTCAAAGGCACCTCCACCTCCTCTGTTCTTTACATGAAATTTAATCAATAAAAATAGAAATTTGGAGGTAACATTTGGCCAGATAGATAGCTAACGGCTACATTTGCCCTTAGAATGACTTATTTATATGAAAAATGGCATTTTAAGCACAGATATATTTTTAGACAAGGGCTAATGCCCGCCATAGTGTCTTGCATGTAATGGGTTCTCAACAGATATTTGGTGGATTGATGTTAAAATCACAAATACTTTTCTTTTTGCTTCCTCACAGCCCAGTTTGTTTCTTTTGTCTGAAAAAGGATTACTCTGTAGTAAATCTGACTCTTAGAGACTTCTTAACCTGATGTCCACAGACTTGCACAGAGCCCACAGATATGATTCCTTAACTGCCACATCTAATGGCCTCTTCTCGCTTCTTATCCTTCTTCATCTCTCTATAACCTCTGACATGTTGATCACTCTTGTCCTGGATACTCTTTCCCTCCAGCTTCCATGAAATTTATCTTGCTTCTCCTACCTATCTGATTGATGTTTCTCAGTCTCTTTTGCTGGACCTACATCCAGATCATGTGGATTTTCAGTGGGGATTTCCTAGCACTCTGTCACAGACCTTCTCTTCTCCCTCTGTTCTGTTTCACGTGGTGATCTCATCAGCTCTCATGGATTCAGTTATTTAGCATTTATTTGCTGTTGATTCTTAAATTTACTATCCATCCTTAACCTCTATTTTGACCTCCAGTCTTGCATCTTTAATTGACTATTGAATATCTCAAATGGGTGGTCCCATAGACATCTTAATTCAACATGTATAAAATTGAACTCATTATTTTGATCCCAACCCTTCCCCTCTTCCTAACTTTCCTATTACTCTGTAAGGTACCACAATTCTCCCAGACACTAAGGCTCAAAATCTAAGTGTCATCCTTCCCTCTTCCCTCTCCCTCATTCCCCCTACCCAATCTGTTGCCAAGGACTGTTAGTTTAACCTTTATAAAGTCTCTTGTATACACCTCCTCTCCTCTGAAACTGCCACACTCTGGTGCAGACTGCCAATACCTTATGCCTGGACTTTTGCAATAGCCTGTTGGTTAGTATTTCTGCCATAAGTCTCTCTCCAATTCTTCTACTCCATTGTCAAATGGAATTTCTTAAAGCCCAAATTTGACTGTCACCCTTTCCTGTTCAGTAAATTCCAGTTATTCCCTGTTACCAATGGGATCAAATATAGAATCTCTTGCATGGCATTCAAAGTCCTTCATAACATGACCTCCTATCTTTCTTTTCTTCTTTATATCATACTCCCTGTCATGTACTCTATGATTCAGCAGCATCAGCCTTGAACAAGACATTCCATTTCTTGGCTCCAGGTATCTATACTGACTGTCCCCGAGGTCTAGAACTCTCTCCTTCCTCATCTCTATCTCTTGGCTTCCCTAGCTTCCTTCAAGTCCTAGTTAAAATCCCACCTTTGGGGACTGCTAGGTGGCTCAGTGAATAGAGGACCAGCCCTGAAGTCAGGAGGCCCTGAGTTCAAATCTGACCTCAGACACTTAATACAAAAAACTAGCCATGTGACCTTGGGCAATTCACTTAAGCCCACTTGCCCTACCTTTCCCCCTCCAAAAAGGGGAAAAAAACCAAATCCCACCTCCAATAAATGTTTTTTTGACCCAGTATTCATTTACTTATTATCCATAAATCATTTTTTTAAATGCAGAGAAGAAAATAAAAAGTGAAGGGGACAGAAATAGATCAGTTTTACTAGTATCTACCTAAATGTTGTTATCTATACATATGAAATTCCACATATTATTCCTTCCTCCCCCCTACCCCCACTCCACACACACAGTAGTAGGTAGAGATACAGCCAGGAATTCCTGGCTTCAAATCCTTCCTGGTTTTATGACCCTGTCAGTGCTTTAGACTACTCTCTGAAACAAGTTGCAGAGATGGTGGTTAGCTGCATTGCTAAGAGGAGTTCCTTGTATCAGGCCAATCCCAAGCCTAGTCCCTATTTCTATCTCTTAATATAGAATTTGTAAAGGGCTGTGTGTGTGTGTGTGTGTGTGTGTGTGTGTGTGTGTGTGTGATCGATGTTGGCTATGTGTGTCCACGGGAGTCTGTTTAGCTGTGTCTCTCAGGTTGGCATGATTAGATATTTCCTCTGCTGACTCTTCTCCAAGGGAGACTGATTCCTGCCAAGAGAGGAAGTAGGAGATTGGCATTAGAGACTGGCCGCTCTGCTTACCTCAGAGAAAAGGTATCAGGCTAGAATTATATCTTTGTCTCCCCCTACCTAGTGTTATTCTAAGGGAAATTTTTAGGTTCAAGATATGCTCCTGATCACTATCTCCTAATAGGGAAGGAATGCTTCAAGCTATATATCCACAGCTTGACTCTTTTGCTACCAAATGCTCATTCCAAAAAGACTGCATATAACAAATAGCAGTTCAACCCATTTAGTCAAGCTGAAGGCAAACAGAAATCAGAGAAGGTATACAGATGAGATTATACCAGGAAATACACAGAGTAAATGAGCTCTCCCATTGGGAATGAGATATCTCAGCTCAACCAGAAGAAAGAGAGTCCCAGATATCACCTGAGGGGAAATTGCTTGAAGTCTCTACTATAGCAACTGTGGATAGGGACATGATAGAGGTGCCAGCTTCTCTGAAAGTTGGCTTCTTCCCATAGTTTTTCTCTTCCATCAGGGACCTCTCCATGAAGAGAGAATCTGGAATCTTATGTCTTCTCTCTCAACACTAGAAGCTAAAAAATAAGATCTTTCCTCTCTCAGGGCTCTCACCAATGCCACCAGTCACAAAAGCAAAGACCATTAAATAAGAAATCTCCACCAATAAGAAAAATAGACTTTGAACCTTGGGCTATATATGTAATAGAAGTTCACACTTTCTTATTCAATTCTGTTCCCTGTTCTTTCTTGCATCTTGAAATGTTTGTTTTTGTTGATTGTTAAATTCATAATTAAAGTCAAAACCAAAATAAGAAAAAGAAAAGACTAGCTGGGGCGGCTAGGTGGCGCAGTGAGTAAGGGCGCCAGCCTCGGAGATGGGATGACCCGAGATCGAATCCGGCCTCAGAAAATGAGCACCCACACATAAATAATGACTAACTGTGTAACCTTGATCAAGTTACTTAACCCTAGTTGCTTTTAAAAAAAAAAAAAGACTAACTTCCTCTCATTCTCTTGTCTACATTATGAATACCTAAGCATGGTGTCCCTCCAGGGACTGGTACTTGGGATATCAGTTGATAGAATTTGAGTATTTGAAGGGATCTTGGGGGCATTTATTACAAATGCCCTGTTATACAGGAAAGAATACTGAGACCCAGAAAAGTAAAGTCATTTGTTTCAGATCATGTAAACAGTATACATCAGTGCCAAGACTTGAACTCAAACCTTCTGATTCCAAATCCAGTACTTCTTATACTATACTACCACAATATACCATACCCTAACACCTCCCCACACAATATACATATAAGTTCAACCACCCCCTTAACCTCCGTTGTTACATACCATTTTTATTTATATGTCTACCCTTAGAAAAGTAAAATTTTCTTTTCTCCTTTTTGAATAAATATTCAAAATGATAAGCATTATATTAACCAACAAAGGAGGACTAACTATTGAAAGACAAGCATTTTCCATTAGGAAAAAAGTTCTGTTCCCCATACTGTTAATTTTAAGATTTCTAATTACTCATCAAAATAGTGCTCTTCTGTAAAACATGGCTTTAATCTTATTTCCCTGCTTTATTTTTGCCATGTAGCTGACCATCTGATAACATAAATATCCAATTGAATTTAATAGTTTTGTTCCAGAAGAGGAGAAGTGGGCATTCAGGAAAAGAGGAGCAGTTATTTCCAGTGAATTCTCCCCAGTAAAAGTCGACTGTGGATAAGGTTAATAAGTACATTCAATACAATTCAACCAGTATTTCAGAAGCCCTTAAAACGTACAAAGCATTATCTAATCTGAGGAATAAACAAAAGCAAAAAAACACTACTCCTTTCCACCCCACCTGCCCCGCAAAAGTTCACATTCTATTGTGAAATTTAACAGTGGAGCAAATAAATTCAAGATAATTTGAGGGAGAGAGAGACAGAGAGAGAGAAAGAATGAATGAGGCAGAGATTGAGAGAGAAGAGAGACCAAGAGCAGCAGGCTGTCACAGTAATTATCAGCTAAGGGAACATATGTAGTATACATTTTGGCCACTAGTTGGGTCCTACCCTCAGTCCACCAGCCCAGTTGATCCCATCATAGGGTAGCCAATGTACATGCATGAACTTTCTCAAGTGCTTCAGTATCCCTTGGTGCTCACCAAATAGCCCCCTGATGATATATTGGTAACTTACTTCTCATCTGGATCTCCAGGTATAACCTGGAATATGTCCCAAAATGACAAAAATTGACTTAAGTCTCCCATTTCATTTCTGATGACCCTATAGAAAAGATATAGTCTCAGTGGGAAGCCATGACATTCTAGCTCTTTGGTATGGAGTGGCAGACCAGGTAACTAACAGTTCATCAATACCTCTGTCCCCTTGATTGGACCCTCTGGCTGAAAGCTAGGAACTCCAGGGACTATTCCTCCTTTAGTCTGTAATATCCTTGAGGGCAGGGATTTTTTTTTTCTTTTTCTTTTTTTAACTTGTATTCAAATCCTTAGCATTTAGCCCAGTACCTAGTATATAGCAGGTGATTAAGAAACATTGATTGACCAACTGATTGATGGACTTGTTTATACCCAAAGCTCAAGAAAATAGCAGAGGGGTCAGGGCCAAATTTCATGTGCCTGCAAATAAGGGGTTCTGTGTGTTGATAAACTCTGTTACCTTCAGATCTTCCTGAGTTTGGCACAGAGTTGATTCTTCTGAAATGTTTGTTAAATAAATTGATTTGAATTAAATATTAGTTTGATTATCTAACAGATCAAAATCTCAGCCACACTAATCTCAACAGATTTTGGCCCCTCCAAGACCTCATAGACAACCTTTGATTTAACCAATAATCTGCTTAACAAATAAGCAGAAAGAAGAGATGAGGTAATGAAGGGTATATTGGTTTTTGAATTAGGAGAGACTTGTGTTCAAATCTGTATCTGTCATTGACTAGCCATGTGACAGTAGGCAGCTCCTTTAATATCTTCTCTACAGGAGTTTCATTTTCTTTTTTTTTTTTTAAAGCAATTGGGGTTAAGTAACTTGCTCAAGGTTACACGGCTAGTCATTTGATTTATGCGTGGGTGCTCATTTTCTGAGGCCCGATCTGATCTCGGGTCATCCCAACTCCGAGGCCGGCGCTCTTACTCACTGCGCCACCTAGCCGCCCCTTTAGGGCAATTGGGGTTAAGTAACTTGCCCAAGGTTACACGGTTAGGTTTTTGTTTGTATGGATTAAGTGTTGGAGGCCGGCTCCGAACTCAGGTCCTTCTGATTCCAGGGCCGGCGCTCTATTCACTGCGCCACCTAGCCGCCCCTAGGAGTTTCATTTTCTAAAGAAGCCTGAAATACAACAGTTATTATGTCTTCCAAAAGCCCTGGAAGATAGCTCTGCTGTCTCTCTACTAGGTAAAATGGTCATAACATCCAGCATACATCTGGGGCATTACCCATATAACAAAATTCATTCTTAAGTATTGATTAAATGTTTATTTATAGTTCTAAGGACTTTCTTCAGAACAGTAGTATGAGGTAGATAGGACAAATATTATCCTCAGAGAGGTTAAGTGATTCAGGATCACAGAGCCAGTATGTAGCATGACTAGCATTCATACCTAAACTTCAGGACTTCAAGTCTAGAAGTCTTCCACAACAGCATAATGCCTTCCTCTGCATCTTACCAATGGAGCCAATCATTATACAATGATTAAAAGTAAAGACAAAGGGAAATGTCCCAGGCTAGCCACAAAGCATGGCAGGAAGAGAACCATATATGGAGTCATGTGGAGTACTTGTATATATTGGTTTGCTTGTGGTATCCTCCATTAGACTGTTAGCACCTTGAGGGCAAGGATCGCCATTTGCCTTTTTTTAAAATATCCCCAGCATTTAGTACAATGTCTGACACATAGTAGGTACTTAATAAATGTTTTTTGATTGAGTCCAGAGATTTTGCTTTGATCTACGCTCCAACAGTTACTAGCTCATCAATAGACATAACTGCAGGCAAATCAGTTTACAAATTGGAAGCAGATCTTCCTCTTCTATAAAATGGGGATAGTATTATTTGGACTATCTTCCTCACTTTGTTGGAAGGAAATTATTTTGAAATTCCAAACTAGTATATAAATGTGAGTTATTATTAGTATTATTTCAAATAAATTTCCCAGTATCCCCCCTACGTAGGCAGAAAGTACAAGTCCAAAGAAGCTATTTGTAGACTTTTTTTTCTTCTAAGGACACCATTGCATAGCTAGAATATAGTGTCAGCTGTTTGATGCTCAAAGAGGCACCCATTTGCTTTAATGGAAGCTACTGTGTGTTTCTGAAGGTAGCATGTCCTGTTGCTTTACAGAGTCTGACATTTGCAGTCTACAGATGAGCCACTTGATTAGAAGGTCTGTTAATACCCTTTTAAGTCTATCAGTGCTAAGCTAAATACCTTGTACAGTATTAATGCTAGCAGGATATGAGTAGGACATAGGCATAGGCCCTTAGAACAGACCCAGAAAACAGCATGCACTGAGAGCTTGGGAGTTAATGGGAAAGACCTATTAGTGAGCAACCATGAAACCATCTGTAAGATTTTATGTCTTAGGATGCAAGTGACCAATTAAGTACTGGCACCATGGAAAAATCCTGAGAAAAAGCTTAAAAGCTAGGAACTCAAAATGATGGATTGGGAAATTAGCAAATACCTAACAAAGCAGCTAGATGCATGGATCAGATACCTGAAAGGTACTGTCTCTCTTTAAAAAAAAATATTCATTTAAAATATAAATTTATTTATAAATATATAATGCCATACAATAATATGTATCATATAATATTATATATTGTACATAAATATAAAACAATAAATTTCCATTTCATGAAAACCTATATAATAAATCCCACACATTGTTTTCAAAGTAACCCAGATTTTCTGTTTCTTCTAGGTTTTCTTTTGTTCTCTGCTGTGTGCTTTATATTTTATTTTTTTCTCCTCCCCTTACACAGAGAAGTCTACAATTAAATGCAAGTATATATACATACAGATCTATAAACATAGGCTCTCTCTCTCTCTCTCTCTCTCTCTCTCTATATATATATATATATGTATATATATATATACATATATATATATATTTGTGCACACACATATATGCAGAAATAAACATGTTTGTAAAATCTTACTATGCATATTTCTATTGTCAGTTTTCTGGAAGTGGATAGTATCTTTCTTCATAGGTCTAAGTCTTTCCATAGTTTTCTATATCCACCAGCTCATCATTTCTTATACTGTAGCAGTATTTTATCACAATCATATCTTATCTGAGAGATTGTCTATGAAAGTTTCTCCCCAATTTTCTGGTTTTTAATCTTGGCTACCTTGGTTTTATTTTTACAAGAAATTTTTAATTTAAAATAATTGAAATTATTCATTTTACATTTCAACAATGCTTTTTTACCTTATAATATAGTTTGAAGTCTGGCATTGCTGAATCTCCTTCCTTTACATTTTTTCTCATTAGTTTCTTTGAAATTCTTTTTTTTTTTTTGGAGGGGGAAAGGTAGGGCAATTGGAGTTAAGTGACTTGCCCAAGGTCACACGGCTAGTTTTTTTGTGTGTGTTAAGTGCCTGAGGCTGGATTTGAACTCAGGTCCTCCCGACTCTAGGGCTGGTGCTGCAATTCACTGCTCCACCTAGCTGCCCTCTTTGAAATTCTTGACTTTTTGTTGTTCCAAATGAATTTTGTCTGGTTTTTTTTTACAACTCATTAAAATAATTTTTAAATTATTTAATTTGTATGGCATGAAATAAATAGATTAGCTAGGTAAAATTGTAATTTTTTATTATATTGGCTTTATCTACCCATGAACAATGATTATTTCTCTAATTATTTAAATCTGACTTTATTTGTATAAAGAAGACCATTTTATGTTCATGTAGTTCCTGTGTCTGTTTTGGCAGGTATACTCTCATGTATTTTATGCTGTCTGGTTATTTTAAATAGTCTAAAGCAATATTGAAAAATATTGATGACATACAGTGCAGCTTCCCTATTTTTCTCTCTTAATTAAATCTATATACTTTAACTTTGCCTGAGATCATGATTACTACCTTGCTTTTTTTTTTACCATAATAAATTCTACTCCAGCCCTGTATTTTATCGTGTTTCCTGAAAGCAACATATTGGTGAATTCAGATTTTTATTCCATTCTGTTGTCTGTTTCCATTTTATGGGTAAATTCATCTCATTCACAGTCTAAGTTATAATTACTTGTTATGTATTTCCCTCCATCCTATTTTTCCTCACTATCCTTCTCTCCTTATTTACCCTATTCCTCCTCATTTATCTAATTTACTTTTACCTTGCCCATCTATTCCTTAATCTACCTAAAGCTCTAAGAGCCTTTCCCTTATCCTCTCCTCTCCCACCCTTCACCTTAATCTACCTATCTTTCCAAGAGATTCTCTTATTCACTCCCCTCCTAATTTGTAATCTATTCACCCTTCTAAAAGTCCTTCCCTATCCTATCCCTCTGCCCTCTAATTTCTTTCTAAATTTAGAAAACTTTTATACCCTTCTAGATGTATATGTTGTTCCTTCTTTAACCCATTTCAAATGAGAGTAAGGTTCCAATGCTACCAGCCCTCCCCCACCCCATTTGCTTCTTCTGTATCAACTCTTCCTTTCATGCCTCATTTGTATGAGATAATTACTCCCTTTTATCTCTCACCATGCAGTTTATTTTTTTTAGAATCACCCTATCATATAAAGCTCAGCCTAAGCCTTAATTTAAAACTACCCAAATAATGATCAGTCATAAGAGTGCTGATAATATTCATATATAAGAAGTAAAGTTTGACCTTATTGAGGACCTTAGAATTGGTCTTTAATGTTTTCTCCTGAATTTTCCATTAAGTTCCACTTTTTGTTACAAATACCTGAAAGTCTTTCAATTTGTTAATTAACCTTTTTTTTCCCAATTCAGGATTATATTTAACTTTGTTGGGCAAGTTACCCTTGGTTGTAACCCCAACTCTTTTGCTCTACAAAATATAGTGTTTTAAGACCAATGACCTTCAACATAGTAGCTAAGTCTTGTGTGATTCTGATTGTAGTTTTGCAATATTTATTTATTTTTCTTGTTGTTTGCAATATTTCCCCCTTAACCTGGGAGCTTTTAAACTTGGCTATGATATTCCTGTAAGTTTTCCTCCTAGGATCTCTTTCAGGTGGTAAATGGTGGTGTTTTTTTTTTTTAAATCTATTTGTTTTACCTTCTATAACTTCAGTACAATCTTCCTTAATTTCTTATAATATTGTATCAAGATTCTTTTTTTGAACATAACTTTCAGGTAGTCCCACTATTCTTATATTGTCCTGTTGAGGTTTAGGGTTTAGGGGAGCTTGGGACCCCAAAATATCAATATGCTGTTTCCTGCAAAATGAATTCAACTCAAGTCTTCTCTCAGTCAAGGTAAAATAAAGTTTATTAAAGAATCGCCATCATGGGTAAATTCTGGAGGAGCCTAAATATCTGTGATGTTTGTATTGGACAAGTGGGCCAGAATAATCTGATACAGAGTGAGTCTGCCCTAGATTACTCCTAGTCCCTTCATGGGGACAAGATGGATCTTATGTACAGAAAAATTGTGGGAGGGTTCTAGGGATGGTTTAGAGGAGGAGTTTGGGGAGGGTCTTGAGGAGTCTAAAGAGGACGTTGAGGAACTGAGGTCAGACTTCAGAAATGGGATTAAGGGTGGGAAATGGCTGAAGGCTACCTGGAGGTGACAGACAATGGAGGGCTGGGCTAGTTTAAGGGTAACAGATTTGGGTATAGATAGTTTGATTGAATCTAGGGTGGGAAGTGGCTGGACCATGGATGGCTAGGCTAGTTAAGGTAACAAAGATTTGGGCCTAGCTATAAGGAAAGGCTTATGGCCTCAGGCAAATGCCTCATCAAGTGGGAAGATTCAATCTGAGTTGGGGGAGGAGGGAGTGGTTCCCAGAGCCTACTGTACTTCATCACTTCCTTGATCGGTTCTCCAGATGAGTTGTTTTTCTGATATTTCACATTCTCTTCTAGTTTTTTGTTCTTTTGACTGTTTTATTTCTTGGTTTCTTATGTCATTAGTTTTCCCTTGCCCAATTTTAGATCTCAAGGATTTATTTTCTTAAGTTTTTGATTCTCTATTTTCAGTTGATTGATTTTCTTTTCATAATTTTCTTGAATTGCTCATAATTCTTTTTTTTTCTATTTTTTCCTAGATTTCTCTTACATGATTTTTAAAGTCCCTTTTAAGTTCTTCTGAAGAACTTTTTTTGGATTTATGACCATTTAATGTTTCTCATTGAAAAAGGAGTGGCTTTTTTTTTTAATCTCCACTACTTTCCTCTGAATATGAGCCCAGATCTTCTCTATCCCCATAGTAGCTAGCTATAATTAGGTTCTTTCTCCTTTGCTTACTCATTTGTATTTTGTTTTAAGCAGCTTATTACTATAATCAAGTTCTAGTCCCCAAGCCTTAGGTCCTTCTTACTGTTATTTTCTGAACTCTGTCCTGGGGCCCAATCTTGGACACTCCTCTCCGCCCCTAAGCCATGGTCAGTGCTCCCAGCCAAGCTGTCCCATAAACACTCTTGCTCTCTGTGATCCTTCTGGTATCTGTATACTTCAACTGCCACTCTTTCCTGGAACTGGAACCAGGCATTCTGCTCTCTTGCAAATGCATACAGCTAGAAGGGTCCCCACCCCTCTGCTACTACTCACCAGGCATTTTCTAGCTCCTTCTTCCCTAAAGCTCCAGCCTCAGAACAAGTCTGTAGAGCTCTGCTTGCTATCATTTGACAGTAGAAGGTTCTTCATTCTCCTAATTAGGTCTCCTACCACTCCCCCTCCCTCACAGTCCTAGAAGTGAAAGCTCTTCAGGCTGCCTTCCAACCCACTTGCCTCCTGGGCTTGTTGTTTGTGATTCCTTGGAGTTGACCTGGAGGTGTTTGCACTTGACTCCAGCCAGCCACACCTCTGTCCCTGGAGGTCTGGTCTTGCCCAGAGTCTACTCATGTTTTCTTAGGAAGATAACTACTTTACCCAGACTTTTGTTTATTTCTGTTGCTCAATGTTCACTTTGAAGTGATGTTCCGTCTTTTTTTTTTTTCTGGAGGAAATTTGGAGAGCTTCATGTTTTCTGACCATCTTCTCTCAGCAAGTGTATGCTTCTCTAGGTCCTGCAGAACTAGTCTAGTTCTGGTAGAGATGAGTGGGTGTGTATACTCTTGGGCATGTATACTCTGGAGTGGAACATTAGAAGCTTTTACCTTTCAATAATACCACTCACCCTGGCCCATTAGGTAAGTCATATTTTCATTGAGATCTAGTTTTTCTTAATTTCATGGCTGAATGTTAATACATCCATTCATGGTTTAACTATTCTTCTCATCTAAAGGTAGGTTAGACCACAGTATATTTATGGACGTTTAAATTTATTCCTGGAACCAGAGAACAATGTACATGATGCCACATCAGTAGGGAAAAAAACAATTCTGAGAAACTCAAAAGTTCTGATCAATGTGGTGACCGATCAGGACTTCGGAGCACTGATGAATCATATGCTTCCTACTTGGCAGAGAAGTAATGGACTAGATATTCAGAAAGAGATATTTACAGACATGACCAATGGATTTGATGAGGTATGGAGCTCTCCTTGAGTCCTTGAGGTATGGCTCTGGGAACCTCCCTTGGACTTTGGACTCTTGATTGAATCATCCCATTTGATGAGGCAAGTCCTTTCTGTTACTAGACTTACTAGACTTCCTATCTATCAAAATATCAATCCACCCTTGCACTGGCCTAGCCCATCATTTTCTGTAGCCTCCAGCGACTTCCCATCCTTAATCACTTATTGACCTCATTAACTCCTCCTGAAGACCCTCCCCAAACTTCTCCCCTAGACCATCCCTAGATTCCTCCCACAACTTCCTGTATATAAGATCCTGTCTTCAGGTTTGTGAGAGCATCATAGAATGCTATAGAAGAGTCAGAGCGCCGTGGAATAGTGAGAGTGCCATAGAAGAGTGAGAGCGCTTTGAGAGTGCCATAGAAGGACCTAGCACAGACTTACTCTGTGTCCAATACAAGAGAAATTTTCCTTTTTTTTGGCTGAGAAGACTCGAGTTGAATTCATTTGGCAGGACCCGGCCTGTTGGTATTTTGGGGTCTCCAGAGCAACCCTAACCCTCTTAGTGGGTAACCTTCAGATTGATTTATTTTGCTTGACTATATTTGTTAGAAAGAGGAGGAGTGAGTTAGTTTGTAGTGATAAGATGTGAAATTAAAAGAATGAAAAGAGTAATAAAGCTCTCTCTTTTAAAAAGAGCATAAAACATTTTAAAAGCACATAGAAGAAAACAAAACATTCAGATGGGAAGACAAACAAACAAGGCCATTACTAAATTTAATATACACTTAAAATGCATATAATTATAGTTCATGACTACATCTATGATCTTTTTTGTTCTTTATATACTGAAATAGTCATATATGTTGATGAATATCCTACAAAATAAGGTGAAATTTAAAAAAATTGTGTCAATAAATAATAAGCATTTATTAATTATTATCTGCCAGACACCACTAAGTACTGGGAATACAAATACAAAGGAAGAAATATTCCCTACTCTCATGGAGCTTACATTATTGTATGTATCTATACACTTACATTATTAGTATGCTGCTGGTTTCAGAATATAAATGCTTAGGGAATTAGTTTATATTTATTCAGATAACCTTACTTACCTATAACTATACTTGCTTTCCAAATACAAATGCTCAATTTATTTTTTCAGATGGTGATAACTGTTTTAATTTGCCTTCCTGTACTCTATTCTTCCCATTAGAGTCTGGGAATACCCAGGTTGAAGGTACCGAATGGTTGTGACCTATGGTTTTTGCCCAGATACAGCTGCTTAAAATTTTCCAGGTCTTTTTAAAGAGGTACCTGAACTACTTAAGAAGGGTTACTCATACAGTTTATGTTAGCAATTCGCCTCAAAGTGGGTGGAAGGATTGTTGATAGGAAGATTAGCTCTGGGCTTTAGAGCAGAGAGAGTCAGGATGTGTTTTTTAGAGCTGGAGGGTTTTGTGAGTGAATCAATGTGTATCTTCATGGCATAGAATTGTATTGTGTTCTTTTCTAGCATCCTCTCCCTAGACATAATGATGCCCATAGTGAGGAATCATGATGAACAGCCTGGGGAGATTTGGCATTATGCAGTATTTTGGAATGGTAAGTTTCTAACCAACTTCTACCCCCTCCCACCCAGTATCCTTAATAGAAAAATGAATGCCTGGGAGAACAAGGTGACCTAGGACAGAGAGCCTGAGTGAGAATAACATTATTGCCAGTGCCAGGGCTCTAACATTCTTACCTCAGTCCCTGCCTATTAATCCTACCTACTCTTTAAAGGCCTGATATAATGGCTATATTTTCCACAGAGCCTTCCCTGATGCTCCAGTTGAGAATGGTTTCCTCTTTCTTTGAACTTGCATAGCACATTGTGCATTTAAAAATTGTCTCACTCCACTTTATGTAACATTTATTTGGGTATGTGTTAAGATTATAGATTTTGAAAGGAAAGGGATCTTAAAGTTCATTTAGTCTAATGCCCTCATTTCACAGTTGAGGAAAAATAGGCCCAAAAAGATTGTGATGTCTTATATTCCAGACTAAATCATAAGCTACTTGAGGGAAGAGATAATATTTTAATTTATTTTTCTCAGCACTTAGCATAGTGCTCTGCACGTAAGACATGCTCAGATATTCATTTTATATTGAAATTAGATGGCAAAATTAGTAATATTTTTCTAGAGATCTGACTGATGTTCCACAAAGTTTTCATAATTATTGCAATAAGAATGAAGAACGCTAGACTTGGAGTCAAGAGATTCAGAGGCCTGGATTCGAATACTACATCGGTCTGGGACTAAACTCTGTGAAAGCCACTTATTGCTGAGACAGTTTCTTCATCTGTAAAATGAGCTGGTTGAATTAGATTCTATGATTCTTTTCAGTTCTTATATTCTGTGATTTTCATAAGAACAGAACTAACTGGTCTGTTTTCTTTACTTGCTAGAAAACTGTAAAGAAGAGAGAAGCCAGAAAACAAAAAAAGTAGTTAACACATAATTCCCATAAAATTAAGAGGAAGGAGGGGAAGGAACGACTGTGGCACCTCTCAGTTCTTGTTTTATGGATGTTGCAAAATGAATGCAAGCAAACTGGTAAGGATACTAGTATTCGTAAAAGGTCAGAAGAAAAGGGAATAATTTCTGAATAGAATGCCCAATATAAGTGTATTGATATGCTTCCTTAGTTTTAAAAAATGTCTAGGAGTCTGGCAGAAAAAGGTAATTTACAGGAATTCTTTAAAAGGAAAACTGAACTGAATTGGCAAGTGACCTGTTATCATAGCTTTCGATTTCATCATATCCCTTTTAATTATTATTGGAAGCTAACTTTCCCCCCAAGTTAACCTCTTGGGCTTTGGAAGCATATGATTGAATCAATTTCCTTACATGTATCAGTCTTCTCAACCCTGGCATCAATCAAAAGAGAATGACCCATCCACTTTATTTGGTCTTGGTTTTCTTTACTTACATATTAACTATAAAGGGGATGAATTAGTGTTTTTGTTTTTAACTATTTAATGGAAATTCCTTTTTATCAAATAATAAAAGAAAATTCCTTTCACAACTACGTCTAGAATGATTATATTCTTATGCCATTTCAGGTCAGTATCTCCTCTGTGATTTTTAGTCTTTAGAGAATTGTCTGTGTCAATGATAGGTTAAGTAACTTGCTCCTAGTCACAAGGTTAGCATTTGTGTCAGAGATAGGACTTGAACTCAGGTCTTTCTGAAGGCAATGCCAGCTCTCTGTGCCTTGCACAGAATGGATACTTAATATAAATTCATTGAATTGAATTGAGTTGGTGACTTCAGTATGTTAAATTTGTACTGTCTTTGGCACATCAGTAACCAGCAAAATGACACCACAGGACAAAATAAAGTTCTCTAATATGAGGCAGTGTAATTTACCTATGGATACAATTTATGGCTCCAGGAAATTATTGAATACAAAATCTTACTGATGAGCATGGGCTTGTTTATATCAATGAGAACATTTATAGGTGGGATCATATGCCATTAATATCCATATGCAAAAGAACTTATATGTCCTTAAAGCATAATTTTATTTTCCAAACCCTGATCACAGGGTTAAAAAACCTGACTCTCCTCAGACACTTAACCCACACAAACAAAAACCTAGCCGTGTGACCTTAGGCAAGTTACTTAACCCCAATTGCCCTAAAAGGGGCGGCTAGGTGGCGCAGTGAGTAAGAGCACCGGTCTCGGAGTTGGGATGACCCGAGATCAAATCCGGCCTCAGAAAATGAGCACCCACACATAAATAATGACTAGCCCTGTAACCTTGAGCAAGTTACTTAACCCCAATTGCTTTAAAAAAAAAAACAACAAAAAAAACCTGACTCTCCAATAAGAGGGAAACAAAAGCCATTAACCAACTAGGAAAAGCAGAGTTCATCCATTTTTACTAGTTCAGATTCCATTAGATTGTAAGCTCCTTGAGGGCAAGGACTGTTTTTTGCCTCTTTTTGTATCCCCAACACAGCACAGTCCCTGGCACATAGTAAGTGCTTAATAAATATTTCTTTCCTATTTTCCAGAACAACTCTGAGATCTCTGATACAAGTACTCGGCCACTCTCTTTTAGATCTTCTCTGTCTTCTAATCTAATCTTCCATTTCCCAATCTTCTAGCCTGACTCTTGTACTAGAGGCGCAAGATGTCACTTCGTCTGCTCTAGCAGTTTCTAACCCATTCTATTAGGCATTCTCCTGATGATTGACTCACCATTTTATAAATCATCCTATTAAAGGTATCAGAGTATTTTATATCACTTGCAAGCAAACATCAATTAAACAAAGCTAATCTAAATTCCTTCTCAACTGATATTGCCTAAATTTAATTTATTGTTTTTTCTATGTCAAAGAAAGACTATATGAATTTATTTCCGCAAAGATATAAACTAATAACTAAAATATCTCTAGAAAATGGTGTATCCCAGGAATGCATAAAAATGGTGGGTTGCCGTTACATCAGCAAAAATACAAAAGTAACATTATAACCATTTAATCTCTCTCCCATCCTTCCATTCTAAGACCCATGAAAATATATACTGAATGTATTTTAAAGCAAATGACTAACTGGAAGGAAAGTTTCTTTTTGCTTCATTCTCATAAACTAGCAACAGGGGCACACCCTTTGCCTTAATTGAGGTAGTGTTGCTGTTGTTAAATTGTTTCAGTTGTGTCTGACTCTTCATTATCCCATTTGGGGTTTTCTTGGCAAAGATATTGGAATTTCCTTCTCTAGTTCATTTTACAGATGAGAAAAGTGAGGCAAGCAGGGTTAAATTCACCTAGCTAGGAAGTGCCTGAGGCCTGATTAGAAATCAGGTCTTCTTGACTACAGGTCCAACACTAAATCCACTGCACCAGTAGCAGAGGCTTCATTCCAATTTTCTCTACTGGCTAAGTTCTATGGAGGTGGCAGGCTATACTTCTGAAATAGAGGTAAATGAGAGATACATGGAATAGGAGGAAATTTGGGATCATAAAGATAACTTTCAGCTAAAGAGATGAATTACTGTGCCCTCCCTAATTTCTAATCCCAGTCCATTGATTTCATTCATTCTTTCTTTCAAAAAAAATTGTTGAAAGCCTGCTGCATTCATATCACTTATAAACTGTTTTTTCCTTCATTGCATCCTATCTTTCTAAATAAAAGTTTCTATCTCTTGAGATTTTTTTCATGTTTTATGTAGAAATGACCAAATCATTGGGGCAGAGAAAGATGAATATTTTGGGGGAAATTTTTTCAATTTTTCAGGTGGAAAAATATTCATAAGAAAATATTTTTTCATTAAAATTTTTCTTTCTCACCTCCCTCTCCCCATCTTGCCCCTACTGTCAAAAACCTTGGTGTTCATGTCTAATGTTAGAGCTTTTATATAGGTTCTTGAGACATAAAACATTCTAAAGGCAGCATATCTGCCACTCCTTCTGTAACACAAACCACCTGCTATGGCTGTTTCCAATTATCAGAATTACTTGAGCAATTATTAGCAGTTATATATATTTATGTTTCTATAAATATCATCAATATCTATTTCTCATTCTATATACAGTGTGGTCCAAAAGTCTTATGGCAGTTGAAAGCATATATATGTACATATATATTATACATGTATATATGCATATATAACAAATAATAACTCACATATACTTATATTAAAGCTTTGTTTGAACCAACTATTCCCTGGTCATCATTAGACACCATTGGGTTCTATATATCTGTGAGATCATTCTAGTAGTATTTACTATCTTGAAATAATCTCTAATTTAATGGGTAAATTCAGTTCTTTAGTATAGTAGAGACAAAACTAGTATGGATAAATGAAAGGGGAAAAATACCCAATTTTTTTGTAGATAATTTCAACCCACTCCACCTCTAGGCTTTTTTAAAAAATTGTACACATGTAACTATATTGACTTATGTGAGCTCTATTTTGTCTTTCTTTTCTATTCTCTGCTACAGATACTAATGATCAGTGAAATGTCCAAAAGGTGGATATTTAAAGCACATGGAAAAGGAATGTGGGAAAAACCCATGAAGCAACTTTTACCCTTAAATTATAAAAATCTGAAGGTTGTCCCCTAAGACCTTTATCTCTTTCAAGAATATAGTTAATTACATGTAATTAGAGGAAAATATTACTTAAAATAAATAGAATACAAAATAAAATTATATAGTGTTCTTTTTTTAATTGTCTTTGTTTTATGACAATACAAACTTTTTTGAAAAATAAAACAAATTTGAGTGCTTTAAGAAAAAAGATCACACTATATAAGAAAGCACCATCTTCCTTAATTGTGCATATTAAATAGAAAATGTCATGCAAACTTTCCTACTAGAGAAAACTCCCCAAATACGGCATTAAAAATGCACTGCAGATGAAAGTTATCTAGAACTGGGAGGATTGGGGTTTAGGTGGGTAGGAACAGATCTGGCAATCCAAACAGTACCTAGGAGACATGCATATTTGAGAAATATTATTGAGATTTTTATCATGCCTTTTTGCTATTTTGTAAGAAAAAGAACTCATCTTTCACTGAAGAAAATAGGAATGGGAGTTTGTTTAGATAGAATGATTTTTTATAAATAACTTTATGCAATAACAAAACATTCATTTTGATGGCAAAATTTTTATTTCAATGGCTCAATAAGTCTTCACGCAGTTTATTATTCATGCCAATTGTTTTGCACAAGTTCCAAAAACTGTTAGTGATGTTGCTACTTTTCATCATGAGGGTTTTAGTAAGAAGGAATTACAATAACACAATGTTGCTTTTAAAGAAGCTAAAAGCATAGATAGCATCCTATTAATCCTTATAACTTTCATGGGAGATATGCAAAAATAATATTTCTGTTTTGTGGTTGGGAAAACTAAGTTAATCAAATTCCCCAACCCTGTAAGGCAATTTCTGGCCTGCCTTTTCATCTCAATATACATTTAAAATTATTTCATTTGGCTATGTGCTTAGCTTTCTGCACCTTGAGGGCAGGGACCGGGTCTATTTTTAAAGATGTGTTATTAAAAAAAAAAAAGATGTGTTATAATGACCTAGACTACTATAAGAGAGGCAGAGTTGTACTGGATCGAGTTCATACTGACATGCAAGAAATGTCAAGATGTCAGGAAAGAAAAATTCATAACAATTAGAGCTTCCTCAGGAGGTGGTAGTTTCCCCCCTCCTTAGAGCTCTTCAAGCAGAGTGGACAGCTACTAATTGGGTATCATATGATGGCAATTCCTTTTTTTTTTTTTTTGTATGAGTTGAACTAGATGGTTGATTAGAGAAAATAGCAAAATTTTCAATGTTAGCATTTAGACCTCAGAAACTGGCAAATGCTACAGATCCATACTTGAATGATTATTTTGTTGATTGTCTCTAGACTTAAAAAAGCAATGGGGAAAATGTTACTGAGGCAATTTAAATTTGTATTATGTGAACTTTTCCCCTCCTTTCTAGGAGAGCTAGTTAAAAGCATTAGATTAAGATCCAGCATTAAATCTAAGTTCAAATCTTACTTTGGATACAACTTCTGTAAACATGGGTGAATCATCTAATTCTCTGAGCCTGTTTTTCACATCTGTCAAATGAAGGTAATGGTCCTTGTTTACCTCTTCATTATTGCTGACTTTCTTCCTTCCTATCTCTGCCAGCCCAAGGCCAGGAGGGGAGGAGTCGGGATATTCTTTGCACCCTTTTTCCTTTTCCAGACTTTTGCTCTGTCCCCAGCACTTGACAATATCTCTCTGATGACCTGGAAAAGAAAATTCTTGTTCAACATGAGAAACAGAAATAATTTTACTGGTAGAAATTATATTAAAGGATAGGAATTAATAATAAGCTTGCTTCTCTATCTCTAAGGACCATGATGAGACCCTTCCATTTGATTCATTGTGGAAACCTTATAATGGGCTATCTTCCCCACTATGAGGTGAGCTCTTTGAAAACAGGGACTGATACATTTCTTTCATTTGTTATCACCAGCTTAGCCTTTACTTTGCAAATAGTAAGCACTTAATAAATGCTTTTTAAAATTCACTCATTCGTTCATTCATTTGATGTTCATGCTATTCAATTATGTCATTCTGTCCCTGTTGTTGCCATCTGCCAAACCCTAGAATTCTTTTTTACTTTTCTCTTTCTTCATCTCAACCTCTATCATTTTAAATGGTGACTTAATTATCCACATCCATGATTCACCCTCTTTAATTCCTATGACTTTCATCTCCATTCTATCTCAGTGGTGTATGGGATGTTCACTTTAGACCTCACCATTTTGTAGATATCTTTCATGTAAACATGTTATATTTATTATCTCTTCTTATAGAATTTAATTTCCTCAAGGGCAGGGAACATTTCAATATTGTCTTTGTTGTCCTTTGTACCTAGCAAAATGACTGGTACATAGTAGCTAATGATAAATGTTTGTTGATTGATTATTAGCCTCCTGAAACTGTTCCATTTTTAAGGGAATTCTCCTCTTGGATTGCAGATGCTGCTGTCAGCAGTTCCAGAGTCTGTTAAGATACTGGTAAAAAGTCCTGATTCTGGGGCCGCTAGGTGGCGCAGTGAATAGAGCACCGGCCCTGGAGTCAGAAGGACCTGAGTTCGGAGCCGGCCTCAGACACTTACTCCACACAAACAAAAACCTAGCCGTGTAACCTTGGGCAAGTTACTTAACCCCAATTGCCCTAAAAAGGGGGCGGCTAGGTGGCTTAGTGAGTAAGAGCACCGGCCTCGGAGTTGGGATGACCGGAGATCAGATCCGGCCTCAGAAAATGAGCACCCACACATAAATAATGACTAGCCGTGTAACCTTGAGCAAGTTACTTAACCCCAATTGCTTAAAAAAACAAAACAAAACAAAACAAAACAAAAAAACAAAATGACATAAGCAGCTCTACTGGCTTTGGAACTTGGATCTTATTTCAGATCCAAAGATTTTTTTTTTCCATTTTACCATGTTTTGAAATAAAGTTGATTTGTCTTCAGACAGTTACATTTCAACTACTAGATGACTGGCTGTTCCCAAATTTTATCCTACATTCTTAGTCTCCTGTGCATTTGTACTTAGTTCACAAGAGTTGACTGTAAAATTTTCATTGTGAACATTTACACCTCAGAAACTGGCAAGCCCTACATATCAAGGCTTGATTTATTGTTTTGTTGATTGTTTAGACTTAAGAAAGTGAGGGGGAAATGTTAATATGCAGATTAAACTTAAAAGTGTGCTGTGCATAATTTTTTTCTTCCCAGAGAGTTATTTGTTAAATTTTTACGAGCACACCATTGTGCATATCTCTCATGCTTATAACTTCTTTCTTATCTCTGCCTTTTAGATTTGTTTAGGTCATAGATTCAGAGCTAGAAAGGACTTTAGGAATCATCTAGTTCAATCTTCTTATTTTAAAAATGGGAGATGGAGGTGAAGAGAAATTAAATAATTAGCTGAGGTTTCATAGGCTGGGATCCGAATGAAGGTTTTAAAAATCCAGTTCCTAGTCACAGAACTAATATGTGGCAGATTAGATTTAGAACTGAGAGTGACGTGAAAATTATTTAGCATAATCTTCTCATTTTACAGATGAGGAAACTGGGGCCCAGAGAGGGTAAGTGACCCAAAGAAGGTCAGATGGGGAGTAAGTGGCAAAGCCAGGTCAAAGCCAGTTCTAAATAAAATCCTCCAAATCAAGTACATGATTTTTATGGCACCACCATACCTTTAAATTTCTGATTTTGAAGATGAAGAAACAATGTCCAGTAAATTTAAATGACTTATCTACAACCATCAATAAACAACAGAGACAAAAGTACAACTGTATTTCTTGATTCCCAGGCTAGTGTCCTTTCCACTATAATCTTCACTATTCATAACCCAGGTAATGGGAAATTTCTGTTTCTTAAATCATTTCCTGTCCCCAGCCCTCCCAATTTAATAGTATACTCTGCATGGAGATTGCTTTACTGGTTATATATTTAACATGTCCTAAGAGAAATTGTGGTATCACATAGACAAGAATGATTTTTTAAAAGAATATTCAATAAATGTTTTTACTCTTGAGGATGAAGAACAGATGCCAAAAGCTTATGCATTTTTTTTCCTCAAGGGAGAAAGGAGAATTAAGAATGGCTATAAAAATAGTAAGTAACCACAAAATTAAAACATGTTAAGACCTTGCTTCTCCCTTTTCTCCTTCCCAGGAGCAATCATACTCATAGACACAAGCTGGACTCACTCACTATTCCCTTGGCACTGCCATCAGTTTCTGAGCTCTCAACCCCCCACTGGACTTTTATCATTGCCTGCACCCTCTGATTTGATTGACAAAGACTGGTCCTTGGAGAAACCCTTGTATCTTTCAATCTGTCACGTGAGATAAAAGGCAGGCCAAAAGTCATGGAGCCAGGACAGGGTCTTTCCATCCATGGCAGCCAGTGTTATGGAGGACATTAGTCATTGGTTAAGGACTCTTGCTGTGTTTTACAGAAGACTAAATTGTAACAATATGGGAACACATGCTACTTCTTAATGATCTGAAATTCTAATAATTAATCTCATTCTAGTAAAACATTTAATTAATATATATTTAATTGATTGATTAAGTGTATGCTTGCCAATCAATGTTGTTATTTTAGAAATAATAATAAGATTGCCTTGAGATAGGTTTAATCCATTAAAGGTCTCTCTTATTTGTTCTCATTCTTGAGAGTAGTGGCTACATTTGTTAAAAAGAGATTATATTGGTTTAAAAGTAGAAAATTATTTTATTTATTCTGTTGCCTAAATAAGCTATTAATGCTTATGGCTTTTAGATAAGCATGGTCAAATGGTAATTGCATTCACATTTTTGGTATCAATTTTCTATTACTCTAATTTGTTCAAACACTTTTGTATGTGCAATAGTCTCTAGTTTAATCAGGCATTCCTTAAATGGTATTAATTAACATGTGTAAAATCTACCTTGAAAACTCATTTAATTTTACAAATTATACCACAACATGATGGTATCCCTCGGAGCTTCATCAGGTCTGTGAATTCCATTTTTCAAGAGCAAAAGATTTTTAAAATAGAATATGAAGTTAAAAACAAACAAAAACCACCAAACCTCTGACACACACCTAGCAAGCTATCCCAGACTTTCAAGTATCTCAGTTGTTAATTTCTTCTAGAGCAGATAAAACCAAAGTCAGGCCCTCATTACATCTCACCTGGACTATTATAATAGTTTCCATTAGGAAACTATTATAATATAAGCATAATATAAGCAGGGTATCCCTGCTTTGGGCCTTTCCAATCTATCCTTCACTTAGCTGACAAAGTAATCAATCTAATGATTGGAATATAATAGTTGATTATATTGCAAAGCATTTTATGTGGGTTTAAATCTCTCAATAGCCCTGAGAAGAAGGTACTACAGGTCCCCATTATACAGATGAGGAAACAGATTCAGACAAGGTAAATAAATTAACCAAAGCCACACAGCTGATAAGTGTCTGAAACAGGATTGGAACTCAAGTCTTCTTAAATACAAGTATAGTCCTCTACTCAATGTACCACCTAGCTGATTCCCCAAAGGTGACAAAGAGTAGGAACATCAGGGAATATGAATTTTTAAAGACATTTTGTAGTAAGGAAGAGATGAAAGATGGTATGGTAGCTAGATGGTCTTTTTTTTTTTTTTTTTTTGGAGGGGGGAAGGCAGGGCAAGTGGAGTTAAGTGACTTGCCCAAGGTCACACAGCTAGGGTGTGTGTGTGTGTGTGTGTGTGTGTGTGTGTGTGTGTGTGTGTGTGTGTTGTATCTGAGGCTGGTTTTGAACCCAGGTCCTCCTGACTCCAGGACCAGCGCTCTATTCACTGCACCACCCTAGCTGCCCCACTAGATGGTCTTATAGGGTTGAGGAAGGATCTTCTATGTTGACATTAACCATTAATTAATACAATTTGTGTCTAGCCACTCAACAGTTCTAAGTCCATTTAATGTTACTGTCTAGGCCATGTCTTTTTATTCTAATCCAAAGAATAGCATGGGAATCTTTATCAAATGCTTTGCTAAAACCTGAGTCAACTGTACAAATGTTCAAAAAGTCTTTGATCATTTTAAAATTTTAATAGCTTAAAACTACACTAAAATGTTTAGAAATCTCTGTATTGACAACATTTTTCTGATCAACCAATCTAATAACCTGTTACAAAAGGAAATGAACTTAGAGAGCATGATTTTTTTTTTGATGAAGCCATTCTGGCTCTTATTAATCTCTTCTGTTTGTAGTTATTCAGTAATCATCCCTTTAATAATATATTCCAGAATTTTTCCAGTAATCAACTTTGAAGTCACTGGCCTATGGTTAATAGAGTCCATTTTCTTCTTCCTCTTTCTCTTCCTTCTCCTTTTCTGCCTCTTCCTTATTAACCTGAAAAAACTTCTTTTGTTATTTTCTAGGGCCATGCCATTATTCCTGTTCTCCACAATGTTTTACTTAGGTAGTAAATAAAGTGCTGCTCTTGGGGTCAGGAAGACCTGAGTTAATCCAGTTTCAGACACTTTCTAGCTGTATGGCCATACAGGTAGGAAATCATAAAACGAGGATATGACTGAATCTTTGTTAATGGCACCAAAACCTCATGATGAATTCTTCAATATTGTGCTAAAGTGAGATTCCAGCATGATGTGAATGCTGACCCCATTGTTAAGGGAAAATCATAGGATCAAAAATTTAGAGCAGAAAGAGGTCTGCAAAGGGCACTTAGCTCAATTCTCTCTCTCTCTCTCTCTCTCTCTCTTACAGAAAAGGTAACTGATACCCACATTATTTAAGAACTTACCCAAAGTCACAGATTTAGTAAGTGTTAAAATTAAGATTTAGATTGGTCCAAATGACTATAAATCCAGCACTATTGTGTAAGCTTTAACTAGTCTTTGAGTAAATTAGGAGCACATAGGGGAAAAAAATTGGAGCACAAACCAAAGTCACAAATACCTCAAAAATCATGTTTTGGGCTTTGACTCTAGAAGCTATTTGATAATACAGAACAGAACATAGGATGACAGTTCTTATTGATCCATGGTAATGGAAAACAGAAGAATTCAAAGCACAAATAATGCCCAGATTCCCTTTTACCTATAAGAACCAAGATCTTCATTATTTATTAGAAACTATTTCTCACAAATATTTATCTAAGTCAAAACTTTTTGGCGACACAAACATTTTAGTCTCAGGACCTCTTTTCATACTCTTAAAAATTCTTGAGGACCCCACCAAAGATCGTGTTTATGTTGGCTATATCTATTGATATTTATTCTGTTAGAAATTAAATGTCACAGTATTATTATGAAAATAATTTTGACCTAGTAGACTTCCTGACAGGGTCGTGGAGATGATTAGGGTCCCCTCCTGGTTCTTTGAGAATCACTGATCTAAGTTATCTATTGTCCAACCTTTAACGTGTGACAAATAATGGTAAAGTACTGAAATAAGCAGCAAAAATAAAATATGTTGCATGAACTGAATTTAATGGGATGAAAGTGGAAAGGTGATTAGTGCTTTAAACCTAAGTAATTAGAAAGTAAGAAATTCTTCACAAGAATGTACTTCCTCCTCTACATCTGCCTGGTAATAGGCCACCTTAATGTAACTAAATCCCTTGTCCATATCTTTCTAGACTCAGATACTTTTCATATGTCAACTAAGCATAACTTTTGCAATGTGACTACAGTAACAAGGAGTATATTGGTTACCAAGGAGTCTTGGAATAATACTTTTTCTTTACTTAATAATTAGTCATCATCTACTTCATTACTTATACTAAAATAATCTTTACAGTTATATGTTACCTTAGACACATTCCTTTTTAGGTTTTGTTGATAATTTTGCTTTTTATACTGCAATCATTTTCCCATGATATCTCCCAATAGTATCCTCCTTTATGACAAAGAAAAAGTTAAAACCATCCTACACCTCAAATGCATTTGGCATTACGTGAACACACATATGTAACATTCTATCTACATAGACTCCTACCTTACAACCTAGAGGAGGAAACTGCTTTACACATATTTGTGATCCTTACAACAACCCTGTGAAATATCATGCCCATTTTGTAGATGAGAAAACTGCGAATCAGAGAAGACAAGTGGCTTGCCTAAGGTCACATGTCTAGTAAATGTCAGAGCCAAGACTCAAACCTAGCTCTTCTGAACCCAACTCAATAACCTTTGTCTACACTCTAACCCTATCAGAATTAAATGGCTCAGGAAAATACATTAGAATATAACCAGCTTCCATATACCATTGTTTTAGATCACCTAGAAGTAAATGGTTCCTTTGTTAGGATAATAAGAATTGGAAACATATAGGTTAGGAGAATGTATCTCATGAAAATAAGTAAAATTACATAGAAAAGAAATGGTAAAAGTTTTTCCAATGTTGTGTAATAAAGGAAATGATTACAAGATAATTACAGTCAGAAAAATTGGAGAAATACGACTCCTAAATTAAGAACATTAGCACAGTCAATAAATAATTGAAATTGCAGTTTCTCTGTGCTTCTACTGACCTTTCATTACAGGAAAATGAAAGTTCTTTAATTAAGCTCAAGATCTTCATCAGTTTGTTTTATTCTTTTGAAGGAAGATGTCAGGCTTTATGCTGATAGAATTCCCATTGTCCTCAGTGAGAGGAA
The DNA here is from genome assembly GCA_011680675.1 of Gymnobelideus leadbeateri. NCBI lineage: Eukaryota > Metazoa > Chordata > Mammalia > Diprotodontia > Petauridae > Gymnobelideus > Gymnobelideus leadbeateri. The sequence continues at coordinate 501,662 of WOXC01005834.1, read as the reverse complement.
AGAATAAGGACAGCAGAAAAGGACATATAAAAGATGAGCTACCTTGGCTAATGTACATTACAAGCAATAGGTGTAGCTGCACTGCTAACATTATACATCTTGAGATTAGACCTCGTTTTGAGTTGGGTGATAGACTAATCCAAGAAGAGTTGGAAAATAACTGCTAAAAGGAAGATTGTGGCAAGGCCAGGCTAGTCAACCAACAAACTCTGGTCAATAAGTCAGTTAATTTTGTGCTTTGCAAAAGTCACCGAAGGTTAACAGTCGTTTTGGTCCTCCCACTCAGCATAAATACCAACATACACAAGGAAGATAAATAACTATGTGAGTCTGGCAGAGGAATTATAATGAATGGGGAAAAGAATTACCAAGTTTCATTTAAAGAGGATGTTGTAGTGTAATGTCAGGAAAGTACCAAACTGAAATCATTGAGGATGCAATTTCTTGGAATGATTCTGCTACTAACTTGCTGTGTAACATGGGCTGTTACTAAAACTCCCCGAATCTCAGTTTTCATATCTCCTTAAGTTTATTTTTTTTAATTCAATTTTATTTCATTTTCATTTCCAAATTATCTTCCTTCCATCCACCACCTTAGTTTATTTTTAACTAAATTTTATGTTTATTTTTAGTTTACATCATTTATTTCCACAAGATTTTGAGTTACAAATTTTCTCCCTGTCTTTCCCCTACCCACCACCCCAAAACAGTGATCCCACTGAATACCCCCTCCCCCAATCTGCTCTCTCCTATATCCTCCCTCATTCCCCCTCCAACTTTCCAGTAGGGCAAGATGGTGTCTCCATGCCCCAGTGCCTTCATATCTTATTTCCCAGGTACATGTAATAATAATGATAATAATAATAGCAATATTTTTAAACATTTGATTTTAAAACTTTGAATTCCAGATTCTTTCCTTTCCTCCCTTGTCATCCACATACTGGGTAGATAAGCAATTCAATATAGGTTGTACATGTGTAGCTGTGCAAAACATTTTCATAGTGGATATATTGTGAAAGACTGACTGTATTTCCCTCCATCTCTCCACCCTCCACTTGTTCTATTCTCTCCTTTGACCCTGTCCCTTTTCAAAAGTGTGTGCTTCCAAATTCCCTCCCCCCCAACCTGCCCTCACCTCCATCATCCCCCCTCTCATCCCCTTCCCCCCTACTCTCCTGTAGGGTTAGATACCCTACTTAGTGTGTATGTCATTCCCTCCCTAAGCCAAATTCAATGAGAGTAAGGTTTACTTTTTGCCTTCCTGTTCTTTCCCTCCATGGTAACAGTTTTCCCTTACCTCTTCTATATGAGATAATTTACCCCATTCTGTCTCTTTCCATCTCCTCTCATTATATTCCTCCCTCACCTCTTAATTTCACCTTTTAAGTATCATGCCTTCCTATTCAATTGGTCCTGTGCCCTCTGTCTATGTATACCTGTACACATATATACATATGTATTCATATACCCACATACCCTCCTATATAGACATATATATGTATATACATATATGTATATGTATGCATATGTATATATATATGTATATAGACATATATGTCTATATACATACATATATTTGTGTGTGTATGTATATATATATATATATATATATATATATATATATACATACACACATTTATATTCCTTTCAACTATTCTCATACTGAGAAAAGTTTCATAAGTCACAATTATCATTTTTCCATTTAGGAATGTAAATAGTTTGACTTTGATAAGTTCCTTATGATTTCTTTTTCCCTGTTTACCCTCTCATCCTTCTCTTGCTTCTTGTATCTGAATGTCAAATTTTCTATTCAACTCTGGCTTTTTCATCAAGAATGCTTGAAAGTGGGCGGCTAGGTGATGCAGTGAGTAGAGCATCAGCTGTGGTGTCAGAAGGACCTGAGTTTGGATCCGACCTCAGACACTTAAGGCACACACAAACAAAAACCTAGCCATGTGACCTTGGGCAAGTTACTTAACCCCAACTGCCCTCCAAAAAGCAAAAAGCAAAGAATGCTTGAAAGTTCTCTATTTCATTGAATGACCATATTTTCCCCTGAAACACGAAGTTCATTTTTGCTGGGTAGGGATTCTTGGTTTTAATCCCAGCTCCTTTGGCCTCTGGAATATCATATTCCAAGCCTCATTAAATCCCTCAATGTAGAAGCTGCCAGATCCTGTATTATCCTGATTGGATTTCTACAATATTCAAATTGTTCCTTACTGACTGCTTGTAATATTTTCTCCTTGATCTGGGAATTCTAGAACCTGTTTATAATATTCCTAGGAATTTTCTTTTTGGGATCTTTTTCAGGAGGCGATTGGTAGATTCTTTCAACCTCTATTTTGCCCTCTGGTTCTAAAACTTCAGGGCAATTTTCCTTGAGAATTTCTTGAAGGATGATTTCTAGGTTCTTTTTTTGATCGTGGCTTTCAGGTAGTGCAATAATTTTTAAATTATCTCTCCTGGATCTATTTTCCAGGTCAGTGGTTTTTCCAGTGAGATATTTCTCATTGCCTTCTATTTTTTCATTTGTTTGGATCTGTTTAATAGTATCTTGATTTCTCATAAAGTCAATAGCTTCCATTTGCTCCAATCTAATTCTGAAGGAATTATTCTTTTCAGTGAGCTTTTGAGATTCTTTTTCTATCTGGCAAATTCAGCTTTTTAAGGCATTCTTCTCCTTATTGGCTTTTTGAGCCTCTTTTGCCATCTGAGTTAGTCTATTTTTTAAGGTGTTATTTTCTTCAGTCAGGTTGTTGACTCTCTTTTCATGATTTTCTTGCATCATTCTCATTTCTCTTCCCAATTTTTCCTCCACTTCTCTTATTTGGTTTTCAAAATTCTTCTTAAGCTCCTCTATGGCCCGTAACCAATTCATATTTTTCTTGGAAACTTTTGGTGCAGGAGTTCTGACTTCATTGTCTTCCTCCTGTTCCATGCTTTGATCCTTTTTGTCTCCAAAAAAGGAATCCAAAGTCAGATTGCTGTGCTTGCTTTGCTTCCCTCTTTTGCTCATGTTGCTACTCAATTATTTGACTTTTGAGCTTTTTGCCACAGTAGAACTCTGCTTCCAGAGAGGAGAGCTTTGTCCCAGATCACTGGGGTTTTCTCAGCTGCTTGAGCTATTAGTAGGGTGCCCTCTCTGAAGCCTCCACATGCTGACACCTGGTCACGCACCCCAGGACCTCCGTCCTAGACAGAAATCCAGATCCAAGTAGGTTAAAGCAAGAGCAATTACCCCTCAGACTGGTTGCTTGGTCCCCCTACAATCTGTAGGCCAGGAGCTCTAAGGCAGCCACATGGCAGTGGCTGCTGCACCTCAGCAACTTCTCCCTCCAGGGACAGAGGCCGGACTGCACTCCTAGACCCCCTGTTCCCACAAAGTACACACTTAACTCTCATTTTGTCTTTGGCATTTATGGGTTGATAATTCTGGAAACCACCACAGATGCTGGTGATCCATTCTCCAAAAGTCCCTCCAGCTGGTGGCTAGTCATGGCACCCTGAAGCTTAAACCAGTGGCTGATGCAGGGCTGGGCTTTGCTCCCAGTTCTCTGCAATGGACCCTTCCTATCTGCCTGCTGAGCTGTCTTCAGTGGGAGGTTTGTTTTTCTCTGTCACTTAATGGGTTCTGTAGCCCAAAAGTTTGTTTAGAGTCATTTTTTATAGATATTTGATGTGGCTATGGAGAGGACATATGGAGTTTTCCTGCTTCTATGCTGCCATCTTGAAGCCCACTCCCCTTCCTTGAAATCCACCACCTTAGTTTAAAAGAAAAAAATTACTATAATATAGTGAGTCTAGTTTTTCTCATCTCCTTAGTTTAAAAGAAAAGATAATTACTAAAATAATATATGCGTTTGGGCAAGCCTGTATATTGAGGCAGCTTGTCATGGAGGATAGATGGATTTACAGTTTTAAATCCTATTTCTGTCCTTTTGGTTATATGACCCTGAGCAAATGACTTACCTGCTATATGCCTTAGGCAAATCCCTAGGATTTATCTATTAGTCAAACATTTATTGTGATCTCAATTTGTGGAGGGAGTTTCCATGTTGATTGAATTTTATGTGTGTATATATATATATATATATATATATATATGTATGTATTACATATAGGTATTATATATGTATATAAACTGTAATATTTTCCTTTTATTTTTGTTCATATTCTATTTTTATAAGAACATCAATAGTAACAAATTAAAGTAGGGCCTCTAAATTTAGAGTGTTAGACCTTAAAATATTTTGATATACCTATGTTTCAATATAATTGGTTTTCTGGATAATCCTATATGTTTTATTTTTATGCATTTTAAAGACATTATTCTAAGAAGAGGTCTATAGGCTTCATCAAACTTTCAAAGACATCCATCACACACACAAAAATGGTTAAGACCTTTTGTCTTAAAGAATTAATTTGCTAATTCCCAGGATATTCCAAGGAGGACTGCAATGTTTAACAAGAGACATTTAAATAATGCTGTCAAATTTTCAAAGCACTTTCCATATCTGTTCTCATTTTAGTCTTAGAACAAATAGCTCTTTAGTTACTAGAGGAATTATTTCCATTTTACAGATAAGGAAATGGACTCATAGATGTTAAATAACTTACCTGTGATAACATAGCTAATACATGTCCAAGAGTAGATTGGAAGGGTGGCTAGGTGGCACAGTGAATAGAACACTGGCCCTGCAGTCAGGAAGACCTGAATTCAAATCCAGCCTCAGACACCTAACACAAATTGCCCTACCTTCCCCCCTCCAAAAAGCAAAAAAAAATAAAAAAGAGTAGATTGGAAATGAAGAGTCCAAGTTGAAGACTTTATCCACTGTGCCACATTGGTGCCCCTAATATGGCATTTCAGTTGGAGATAGCCACAAAAAGATTAAGCAGTTTATCAAAGTTCTGCCCACACAAGGATTCCGTGGAAGCTTTGTGTTTCATTTCTTTGTCCATTAGCCCACACTGAGACCTAAGTAATTGCTCTAAAACTATGAAGAGGTATTGAGCTTTACCAAGCTATGTTATACCCTGTCAACATTCATAAAGGTCAAAGCTACAGAGATAAATGCCTGTTGAAAATACCAAACAAAACAATGTATCAGTAAACTGTCATGGCTCATATATTTAGGCATTACTTAACTTTTAATAAATGCTTTACTCAAAACCTTTTGTTCAGCTCTGATTGATCGTAAACTGCTTTGCCTCCATGGAGATTTCCCAGTGCAATATGTAAAATTATGTTTTCCTTTTTAATTCGCTTTCCCTGTTATTATTTCAGGTGGAATTTTCCTAGAAGAGAGGTGCAATTAATCTCAACCATTTCCATTAATGCAAAATAATTCAGTGTCCTTCACCTTGGGCAAATCACTTAGGTTCTCCTCAATTTCCTCATCAGTTACGTCCCTTGAAAATTCTAAATCTTGATTCTATGATTTTTCCTGTTGGTTCATTGAATTGTCACGGAAAGTATAGATAGAACCAAAGGATAATAAAGTCAAGTATACCTATTCATGGAAAATAGTCACTATGGCAAGCACCAGACCTTGGGTTCACCAATTCCATGGATAGTCCAAAAAAGTCTAACACATGTCTGACACCTCAGTTTTTAACACCCTGTTGGATCAGCCTGGTATATTCCAATGACACCAATTCTACCTTGACCTTGAGTGTGAAAATTAATGGGAGTAGCTTCTTCAGAACTTGAGAAAAATCTTCTTTCCTTATAAATGCTATCTCAAGCAACAGGGATGGTACTACAGGCTTTGAGACAGATGGTAGCCAATCCAAATTCAGTATGGTAAGCAAGCACCACTCAATAAAACTTTAATTGCTGCATATGGTATCTGCTAACTTGTTTAGAAAATGGATATGCAGCATTAGCTCAAAGCATTTAAATGGCCTGATAGCACTGGACAGCATGTTGGGCTGCCACCTGGAAGACCCAAATTTCATAGCAGATGTAACACTAGAAGAATAAAGCTGGTGGTTGATAGTCCTGGTATGGAGATGACATAGTCAGCACCCAGCTGTTTCCTCCTACCCTCTTTGACTCCCACTGCTTTCGTGTCGATTCCACCAAGTCCTGAAATCACTCATCTACTGTACTCTTCTCCCCAGGAGAAAAAACAAACAACCAAAAAAAAATTCAACCCACCAACTACATAATACAGAAGACACATTGGAATAGCTGTTCAGCAAAAAATAGATGAAGATCTGGCCACAGAAAGCTGGGCATATGTGCCTTTTTTTTTTTTTTTTTTTTTGCTAATCAATGAGAACCAAGACAGAGGAGTAGATTTCTTTTGAGAGAAAAGCAAAGATCTTTGTGATTTATCATTTGCATTTATCTTGGTCTGGCAAACAATAAATAACAATTTGCATATGACAGAGGAGTTCAGCTTATCAACACCTGACTTGAGATACTGTACTGAGAGGGAAAACTGATTGGCATTTTTGGAGACAGGGATTCTTTCTACCCATCCTCAACCCCTCTCTCCTCCCCCTCCCCCACACACCAGTTAGATAGCATAATGAGTAAAACAAGATATAGTATCTTAGATTTCAAGTGTAGGTAAGGACCGAGGATATTAAAGGCAGGGACAAGGCTAACCTTTCGAAATATGAACATTTGAAAAGGAGTGCTTTCTCCTTCCCCCCTCCCCACCCCCAGTTCTCAAGTAAGAGGACTTAGAAACACTTCCCAGATACACTATTGATTTCTGACCTGCAAATTACTTTCCATCCAGGAGGTTCTGGTGCAGACTAGGGGTTTAGGAGTAGACTGGGTACTTCTCAGCTGCAATCTGCATAATGTTTAGTATTCAGTGAGTTAAAGCATGCAATGAAAGGGAACTGTCAACGCAATCTAGAAGATATAAAGAAATGAAGGGGGGAAAAAAGCCGTATGCTAATAATCCACTCAGTAATTAAGTGAAGATCGCTGCCAAGCGCCACTGCCACTTTCAAAGGGTAATTTGTACAGGAAATCATAGAGTCATTGTCAAATCATTTCAGGATAAAAGGAAAGTCATCAACTGAGATAAGATAAATGCTGGGTGTCTGGCAGCATGTGCCCTAGGAAATGCCTTTGCTTTTAAAAAAATTTTTTCTTTAAAAAAAAAAAAACCCTTGCAAAAGTGGGCTACAAAAACTTGACAGGTTGAAATGCACATTTACTATTAATAATAGGGGCGATCTATGCATGGATGCATTTTTAAATAGGTTACTGGAACAAAAATGGTAAAATAAATCAGTTAAGAGGGACTTAACTTGTAACAACCATCCTATACATGGATTTTCTGCTCATCCTTAACCCCCGCCCCCATATCACAGAGTTCTTTTCAATCATCACCTGTCCTCTCCAATTCTCTATTTTAAGTGAATGATAGTATTTTTAAACAAAAAGTATTACTAAAGATCCTAGTCTGTGTAGGAAGACAATGCTTACAACAATAGAAAATACATTTTAAAAAAGAAATTCAAGGTGGTGAGGATTTATCTGTCAAGTTTACCTTCTTCCTTTTTATTTATTTATTTTTTTTACTTATTTTGATGGAACCTGTGTTTGCCTAAAGACAAACAGCTATTTAAAAAAAAAAAATGATTTCCTGGATAAAACATTCCACCCACATATCTTTTTAAAACTAGTTAGGTCTTGTCATATTGAAAGAAATGTTCGTTCTCCTCTAAGGAGCTGAAATGCCCTGATGCCCAAGATGTAACCTATCTACTCCCCTATATCATTAAGTCATCCAAATGAGTATAGGAGTAGGAGTCTATATAACGAGGTTAGAACAGATGCCCAAGTGGCTTTTGAGGACCACCACACTGACAGGATGCAGCCAGGAAAATCTTGTAGGCAAGAGGAACGCCACATTTCCTTTGGAACCAAAGTATTTCCTACTCTTTGGTTAGTTGAAAAATCCTCTAAGGAAGAAATACTGCAGCATGGTTGTAAATATTTCTTCTTGTAGACTACATATCTTACAAACACTCACACATCCACACCCAGAGGGAGAGGCATATAGTATAGTGCAATGCTGTCAAACTCAAATGGAAAATAAGGTAACCAAGTTGTCCATAAGGATTCCTTGTGGACCACATCTTGACTTAGTTTGAAGATGTAATATTATCTATTTTTTATTTTATCTTTATTTATTTGGTTAAATATTTCCTAATTACATTATAAATTGGTTCAGGCCTCCTTCAGAAGTCCTTGGCTTTGACCTCTCTTGTGTAATGGCCTCAGGATCCATAAAGAACTGTGTTCAAGAACTGCTTCTGACTTATATTAGGTGCATTTGTTCTTCTAAAACCGAATTTCCTATCTTGTTTGTCCTTCATTTTTGAAGACGATCAGTGACATCATGATGTCACTGGTGAGGTTACAGTGTGTTTGACTGTGGCTAATCAGTCTAATATGAGTTCAGAAGGCTCTACCAGAGGTTGGGCACAAATAGTCCATTAAAACATTCGGGATGGACTTGTCTTTGGATTTGCACATCTTGTTTTTTTTTTCTTTTGTATGTGTGTATGCTACTTGCTGTTTTGCTTTGCTCATGGAATACATCACCTTCTTTGAAACAGGCCATGCTGAGTGGTTCTGTGCCAGTGTCTCCCATGACTCACAATTGATACTAAAGTTTTTTAGACCTTGAAAGTGGCCTTGTATCACTTCTTCTGACTACTATGTACTTGCCTTGTGCAGGTTTTCCATAAAAGAGTCTTTTAGGTAAGCGGGCATTCAGCATTTGGGCTATGTGACCAGACCATTGGAGCTGTGCTCTCTGCAGTAGAGTTTGAACACTTGGCACTTCAGCTCAAGAGAGGACCTCAGTGTACCTTATCCTACCAGGTGATTTTCAGAATCTTCCTAAGAATTCAAATAGAAGTGATTTAGCTTTTTGACCTGGCACTGATGTTACTGTCCAGGTTTCAGAGGTATACAACAGTCAAATCAGCACAAGGGCTCTGTAGACCTTCAGTTTGGCATGCACACTGATACCTTTTCTCTCCCACACTTTCTTTCAGAGTTTCCCAAACACTGACCTAACTCTGTGTGCATTAATGTGTGCATTAACCTCATCATCTATGTGTACATCCCTGGAAAAGATATTGCCAAGGTAACTTATCTACAGCATTCAAAATTTCTCCATTTATTGTGATCAATAATTCCATGTATGCTGCTGGCTGGTGGAGGACCTCTGTTTTCTTGGTGTTAATAGTCAGGCCAAAATTAGCACAAGCAACAGAGAATTGATCTGCATTCAGTGCACAATCATTTGAAAAACAAAAACAAAACAAAAACTTGCACACCAACTATTTCTCCACTTTGGTCTTGGATTGTAGCTTTTTCAAATTAAATAATTTACCATGAGTATGGTAGCTGACCTTGACGCTGTTATCATCCTCATTGAAGGGGTCTGACAAAATTGTAGAAAACTTCATGCTAAAACATATGGGAGCAAGCACACAGCCCAAGTATGGAGGATTTAAGACTCCACTGGTGGAGGAGGTAACCACACTGATGAAAAACATCAAAGAACTTCTTACTAATATAATAGTCCTTCATGTATTCAATGATCAAACTTCTAGTGACCTCAGCCATGTGGAAGCCAATAGCAAACCTCAAAGTGAAATCTCAGAGGAGCAAGGAGAATTGCTGCAACAAACCCTGTGCCCTTTATTCTGCAGTAGAGGGCTGAGTCACCCTTAGGCTGGAAACTATTGACTTCAGATTGTGTGTAAAATTGGGTTATTGTCTTAATGAGTTTACTTATCCAGTTTCCCCTGAAAACTTTCACTTTTCCTCTAAATTACAGCAAGCAGAAGGTTAAGATAGGGATGGGAAGCTGCTTCTGGAAGTAGACCCACTGAGAAACTAAGACTCACAGCATGGAAGGAGACAGAAGAATCAATTATAAAATACAGCTTTCTGGAGCCATTTAGCATGAGGACAAAGAGTCCTACAAACTCAGTGGTCTCAAAGGGCGTCACTGAAAGACAGCACAATTGATGTATTCGAGAGTGGCTGAGAATCATTGAGAAAAAAAATATCTAATTACATTCGGTATATTCTATTTAATAAATTAGGGAAGCATGTCATCAAAACTAGTTTCTTTTTTTCAGATTTTCAAAATTTGAACTGATGAAGTTATCTGAGGAATCCGGTCCTTTAGAATCTCTTGAAATAAGGTTTTACTGCAAATATCATTTTACGGTTTAGTTTCTCTGCCTAGCTGGATAGATGAGAATATGCTATTAACAGGAAGGCAGATGTGGATAACATCTTTAGTATTTGTAAGAAACTGGCTGAGCTCACTATATAGGGTGCGGGAATTGTAGGGGACATGATGACAGAATGATAGGGTAACTATTTAATTCAGTTATTTTGGTTAAATGCAAGGTCAGCTAAATAATTTGTTTATTACTACATTGACAAGAGGCAGTGTGGTAAAGTGGAAGGAGTGTTGGATTTATAGTCAGAAGATGTGAGTTTGAATCCTGTATTTTTTTTTAACTATGAGCATGGGAAAGTCACAAAGAGCCTCGGCCTCAGTTTCCTCATCTGTAAAATAAGGGGATTAAACTAGATAATTTCTAGATCTATGAACTTGAAACTACTTTTGTTTCTTTTTAAAATTTATTTTTAATTTCTCATATACAGACTGAATCTAATGACGATAGATGTAGAAATATTAGATACGAATGCAAGTTCAGAATTTGTTGGACTGTGGTATGAATGAATGATTATTCTACATGTTTGAGTATTTTCTATGTACAAGGCACTGAAAGTCATTGGGAAAACAAAGATGAAAATAAAGCAGCTCCTCATCTAAATGAGTTTAGATTCTAATGGGCAGATACAACATTTTAATTTAATCATGGCATCATAAAGGGACCAAGTTCTATAAATTGAATAATAAAAACTATAGCTGTCACATCTGTTCTGCTTAATTTCTGAGGAATCAGAAGAGTAGTGAATGGATCTCTAAATAGAGGTCAGTTGATGTCTATTTATGTGGAATATTATGAGAGGTGGTGTAAGACTTTGCTTGTCATAAATACAATCTCATTGAAAGAATTGACCGCTATCGTATGCCACATTCCCAGTTAGTCAGTCTTAGGTACTTGGGGTTCTTCTTCTCAAAGATCCCTGATAAAGCACATCTGTGTTCCTTGAAACAGACATGAACCTAAGGAATCAAGCCATACCCAGGTAAGTTTTGATGAAAGATAGGGTAAAGAGAATGTCCAAAACATAAGGCACTGCCCAGGGAGGACAGGTTTAGGTAGTTTAGTGCTATGTAGGGACCCTGGAAAGTACTGATGAGAGAGTCCTTAAAAACTGAGTTAGGGAGTATTGATAATCAGAGTCAATGTTTTTATTTTTATCCATTTCCCTCTTCTGATTATTTCACAATTTTTTCCATGAAATAACTCATAGGGAAAATGAGAAAGTGAAGCTCTCTTAAATAATGGCTTAGTTGGTCTAAAGAATTCTATTGATTCTTGTTTCCCCAAATAAAGGAAAATATTGGCTGTTCTATATTATTATGCCAGTAAAATTGAAATATCATTGTCTCTAATACATCCAACTGAACAGTAAGTCCATTTCAAAAGAACCATGTTTTCAAAATATATGATTTTGTAGGTTTCAAAGAAAGAAAGCCCCCAAATTGTTTAGGGTGGGCATCCTATGAAAGGTTCTTATACTTACCTCTTAAAGTTATTGTTGAATTTAAGCTATTTAAACAATACAGAAACTCTCAGATTACACTGAACTTTGTATTTATGGAAGAGTGAGCACAGAGTAAGATTTAGTCTGTTTATGGAAACTAAATGGATGGCAATATGGTCAATTTATACGCTGCCTTAGCGATTGATGACTTAGCAATTGCTTTGGATTACCACATGGTCCATTTAGTCATGGTTAAACTAACAAATTGAAAGTCAGAATCAGAATACAAAAAAATCTTATAGACTCACTAAGATATTGGGCTGAGCTGAAAAAGATGAAATTTAATGGGGGAAAATGGTAAGTCCTATACTTGGGTTCAAAAAATCAACTCCTCATATATAATGGAGGAAGTGTGAACAGACAAGAATTCCTACAGAAAAAGACTAGTCTATTTTAGTGGACTACAACCTCTATGTGAGTCAATGCTATTTGTCATCTAGAAACAAACAAACAAACAAAAGCAAGTGCAATCTTAGGCTACATTAAGAGCATTTAGTGTCCAAGACAGAGGAGATAGTTCTACTGGATGCTGCCCTGTTCAGGACACATCTTGAGCAACGTGTTCAATTCGGGGCACCAGTATCAAGCTAATGTGATCTGTAAGCTGTTCCACAGTATTAGCCTTTTCTTCTTTAAATTATCTAGAAAACCAATACTGTGCTAGGATTTAAATTGTGTCCCTTCCAGTACAGATTTCTTCAGTATGTATTTGGTCAAGTTCAGCTATTGATCTCACTTTATCTTTTTAATTGCCATCTATACTTCCTCATATAGAACATCGGACACTGAGTATTAGAATCAAATGTGTTTATAACCTTGATAATGAGACAAAATCATTATAGAAATGCTGGCATATCTGTGCCATTCAGCATCTATTTGTTATCCTTCCAGTTTCATTTCTATATAGAATACAAATGCTCTGGCTTAATAGGACCTCAACACAGTCAAAAATGTTTTGCATATTAATGCTCATTCTAAACAGATACTATTTTTGGCTGACATATCTCTCTGCTTAGTGAAGAGGTCAAATATTTGTTGCATGAGGAATTTGTGGGGCTCCTTTGGCTTCCTCAGGGAGGTAACTGCTTCACGTTGGATAAACTAGATGAAATAGTAACAGTCAGTGTTTTAATTTTTCAGAATCAGCAGCTTTGTTCAATAGGTTAGGTTGGCAATATTATAATCATATGTAATATTCTCTCCTGTATATTCTTTCTTCTATTTGGTGTTAATTTTCCCCCTTGATCTGGCCAGTCAATGATTCAACCACATGCAGACAGCTGATTCTGAAATTGTCTCCAATCCAATCTAAGGCAAAAAACAAAACAAAACACACATGTTAGTGCTCTAAGGATAGAGATATAAATATGAATAAGTTTCTAAGGCACACCCTACCTCAATTGAACATAAAAGGCCTCATTTCTTTTTGAAGCAAAGATTCATTTAATTCATTCATTCAATAAATATTTACTAAGTGCCTTCTATGTGCCAGTCACTGTGCTAAGTGCTAGGGATACACAAAAAGGCAAAAGACAGTCCTTGTCCTCAAAGAGCTTATAATCTAATGAAGGAAACAACATGTAAACAAATATTTAAAAAGTAAGCTATGTACAGGATGAATAGGAAATAATTAACAGAGGGATTTGCTGGAATTAAGACTAGTTAGAGAAAGCTTCCTTATTCTAGTTGTATCTTAAATAGTCAAGGAAGTCAGTAATCAGAGTGGAGGAGGAAGTGTTCCAGGCATAGGGGATAGCCAGAGAAAATACTTGGAGCCGAGAGATGGAGCATTTTATTTGTGCAATAGCCAAGAGATCAATGTCACTGGGGTGAAGAAAACTTGATGGGGAGTACAGTATAAGAAAACCAGAAAGGTAAGAGAGAGCTAGGTCATTCAAATGTGTAAACTAGATGTGAATAATTCTTAAATTGTATTGTTGAGTCCATTCATCAATCAAAGGCATAAACTAGGTACTGAAAAAGTTCTTAAACAATTTGGAAGAAGTGAAATGCTTTTAGCCATTGTATAAAATAAGATAAAGTTATATCTTTATTGAATCCATCAAAAGTGTGAACTAGGTGTCAAGCCCTTGAAACGGAGTCTCTTGGAGGCAGGGGAAATGGAAGTTCTCTGTTTCCTTCCCTAACCTTCTTGACCAAAGGAAGTCCTTCTGACCTTGGAAGGGTCAGAAGATTTGAACTTTCCTTCTGTGATTGTATAGTAGGAATAAAAGCAGTTTCAGAACAGATTTCTGAATCTCAGAAGTTAGCAAAGAGGTGCATTCTAAGGGGAACCTCATGAGGAAAGAAATGAGGACTTCCATCTTCACAGGCAGTGAGTTACCATTTCCCACTCTTATTCTCTAAGCATGAACCCCTTTTTCCCTGGATTCTGTATGTGCTTATAGGACAGTATGTCTTGGACTTTTGAAATATATATTCTTATATTTTAGTACTTTACATATCTTGTTGGTAAATATACCTCTGTAAAAGTTAATTGATGATAACTGGTTAAGTAAAATTGAGGAGACATTAACTAGTTATATGCTAATGGAGAATTATACTAGATGGAGGCTCATCAACAGTATTTCTAAAAAAAATCCCAAACTCCTCAGAATTCCTCATAAAACATTTAGGGGTAAAATAGTCAGCCACCCTCTGGGGACTTGGTACTCCATGGTTAGTGGGAGTTAGGGAAGCAACTCAGAGGAGACGCTATATGTATATATACATGTACGTGGGCACACACACACATACACATATTTGTGTGCATATATGTTTATATCATAATATATGTATACATACATGTTTATATATAATACCTTATACATATATTTAAAAAGCACATAATGTATGTATATACACACATCTATTTGTATATACATAAGTAAATGTGTGTGTGTGTGTGTGTGTGTGTGTGTGTGTGTGTGTGTAAAATTCAAGGAGGAGGGAGAGCTGGCAAACAACTAGGGAGGTAAGGTGGCACATGAACCAAACCTTGAGGTCTTTTTTTTTTCTGATAGGTTTTATTCATCTGAAGACCTTAGGTATAGTAGCAATTTCTCAGAACATGCTGAACAACTACAGTTTAATCTTTAAAAACAAAATCATCTAATTAAAAAAAAAATAACAATGGAGAGTTCTAATTTTAGTAAAGAAAAAAGTGATTCAGGGGGACGTGTTTAACTGTGCCTGTAAGGAAGGATTCAATTTTTCTGTTGTGCAGTCCTGAGCCTAAGAACAAATGCCAAGATGATAATACAGGTAGCTCCTCCGTGGTTCTGGATATATCCTGATTTGTTGCTGTGTCTGTCTGAACCAGCTGGGAGCACATGAGGATGTTATGACCATCATTGTCAAAACACACCTGCTAGGAACAATGTGTGAGCAGTCTTGTTTTCGGGTACTTTGTGTGACCTCTCACAAGGCTGCATGTCCAAGAACTTTACAATATTACCAATAGCTTCCTCAGGGTTTTTTTGTTTGTTTGTTTTTGGACAAAGTGAAGGTTTCTTCTAAAAGGTGAAGTGCATCGTAGGCAGCGTTGTACTGGCAAATGTTTAAAAACTAGTTCTAAGAAAACACATGTCACACTTTTAAGGTTAATCTGCATTATTAAGATTTTCTCCATCGCTTTCTTAAGACAATCACCAAAACAATAAAACAAACACTGATTCATTGCCCATTTCCTGTTGAAAATTTAATGATTGGGGGCATCTAGGTGATGCAGTGAATATAGCACCGGCCCTGGAATCAGGAGGACCTGAGTGCAAATTTGGCCTCAGAGACTTAACACTTACTAGCAGCCCTGTGACCTTGGGCAAGTCATTTAACCTCAATTGCCCTGCCTTCCCCTCTCCAAAAAAAAAAAGGCAAAAAAACAAGAAAGAAAGAAAATGTAATGATTGGATCTCCCTAGCATTTTGGAACTGGCTCCAGCATATTGCTGCTTCCAAAAAGACCACTGAAAGGTATGGTGGCAGCAGATGGAATGTAGAGTTTAGGGAACAGCAAATAAGACAGTTTGTCTGGAAAATAGGGTTTATGAGAATTGGAAAGGTATGCTGGAGTCTGATTGTGAATAGCTTTAAAAACCAAGCTGAGAATTTTGTATTTTGTCTTAGAAACAATAGGGATCCAAAAAGACAGCAACCTGTCCTTTATAGTCTAAGTTACGCTTGTCACAGGCTTCATTTAGATGACCCATGTTGACAAAATACATATTAGCACCTTCTTACTCTTTTTTTGGAAATCAGCAATCATGTTCTACAAGCATAGGATTTTGAAGTAATTTATAAACTTTTGACAAACTCTCATTACTTTATCTTAAATGATACTTTCCAGTATATTTTTCACTGTTCTTTCTTGTATTTGCTTAAAATCATATCAGAAAAAAAAATCAATCATCAAATGCAAAATACTGAAGGCCAAGTTATGCCACAGTACCAAGAAGCCTACTACAAATTTTTTTTATCTACTACAGAAAGATAACTGTTTCTAAAGCTTCTGTAATTTGAATGTCTTTGACTATTCATAAATTATATTGTCATTTTTATATAATATTAGAAGGAAATGGCAAACCACTCCAGTATCTTTGCCAAGAAAACCCCACATGGGATCAGGAATTGTCAGAAACAGCTGGATGACGAACAACAACAACAATGTATTAGAGAGGCAGAATGGTAAAGTACAGTTGATAGAGCTATATGATTCTTTCTCTGTGGGTGACTCCCTCTTGGTCCACGTGGTCATTGTCTCTACTGTTCCCACTCTTTCTATAGACAATACCTCAATGTTCTACTATAGGAAGCAAGAAACAATGCCAGCTACTCTTTGAGATCTCCTAATCCCAAAGAATACTCAATCAGAAGATGGCCTCATCCCAGAAACAGGCTTACCTAGGAAGCCATGATCTCATGGCTTGCAGCATGAATGGGGGAAGGATATCAGCAAAAGGAAGACCTAAGGGTCAGAGATATCCCCTTTAGAATATCAGCAATCAATTAAACTTGCTCTCATAGACTCACCCAGATAGTGATGAGGGGGATATCTGCATCTGCTCTGAAGTGATGTAGGGAGGAGTGCCTCCATCATCCAAGGCATGAAGAAAGTGACTATAATGGCCATATTCTTTACTAAGGGATCCCATTGCTGGAGGGATATATACCAAGAAGGTTTATGATTAAAAAAGATCCCATACACACTAAAATATTTATAGCAGTATTTTTTCAGTACTATAGAAATGGAGACAAATCAATGCCATTAATTGGTGATATAGCCAAACAAAGTTGTGGTACATGAATGAAATATTATTATACTATTAGAAACAAAATTGTTGAATACAGAGCAGCATGGAAAGCCTTAAATGAACTGATGCAGAGTGAACATAGCAGAACCAGGAAGACAATAACATCCACTGATTTGTATAATGTAGATGGTAAGAACAACATTAATAAGATAATCAAAACTGAATGTTATGAAATTATAATGACCAAAGTTGGCCCCAAAGAAGAGATATGAGAAGGAACCCTATTCCCTCTATTTGCAGAGGTGGCAGGTTTGGGTATGGAACACTACATATAATGTTAAGCTTTTTTTCCTGCCACAAGTAATTAAAAAAATCTACTGGGATGAATGAATGAACGCATATGGACTCAGTTTGTTCTGAAAAATGAAGTAAGCCCAGTCAAAGCTTCTGGATCTCATGAATTGAACAGGTCTCTCTAGATCAGAAGCTGTAGTACTCTTCCTGGACTAGTTTCCTAGAGAATTTCAAAGACAGTTTTCCTCCTTGAAAAGTGGTTATGGAAAAAATTCCTAACTCACTGCAGAAGAGATCAAGACTTACATTTCTCTGCCTTACTAGATTTGCCTGCTATCCCAGAAAGCTCTCCCCACATCCCCGGGGCAGACCCAGTGCATCCAACCACAGACGCCTTCCTTTTCTCATTTGGGATGTAAAGAGGAGAGTAGTTAAATCATCCCAAGCTGGAAGACCTACAAAACTACACAGAGCTCTTGTCATGTTGCACAAAGTTGTTTTGTCCAATATCCGGTAAAAAAAAAAAAGTGGGGAGAATATTTTAGCTTAATGCTAATTAATATTGAGTAGCATTAGTTTTAAAATAGCACCTTTCATACCCAAGGTATCTCGGAGCACTTTTACAAGGTAATGAGTTAAAATGCTGTGAGCAGAATGGAACTGCCATTATGTGCTCAACAAAAGCTCACACACATAGAAGTAATTAATGTCCTTCAGATGTACTTTACTGTACTTACTTTTCACACAGTTAAATTATTACCCTAATTTTTATTCCTAACGACTTTCCTATTTATCTAGTATTGAATTATTTTATTGAATATATTACCATTTACAAAAAAAAAAAACCCACTATCCTTTCAATTCTCATTGAAGGAGGTTTTGAGTTCACTACTCTGCATGTCCCCTAATATATGTCATTTCTTAGGATAGTTCTGCAAAAAATAAAACAAAATCTGTTGGTCCCCTCTCCTCTCATTTTGTGCAATGCTGAGAAATATAGTAAATGGGTGCCTACATAGTTCAAATACATTTCAGGCAAATAGATCATGCACTTATATATTTTTTTAGGGAATCCATTTAGGAAGGTTTTTTTTTTTCAATCCATTCTCTTAGATGATAGCAGATAATTTATACCCTTATTATGTAATTTACATATCGACTATTTCACAATCTGATATATAAATTAATAGTGTGAAATTGTGTTGTGATGAATGAAATGTCTAAATTTTTCGGGGGAAAAACTACCAATGTAAATTATTTAACTGTTCTCAAATAAATGTAAATGTTGTATGCAATCTGTAAAAGTCCAAGATTTCAAAAAGGGTGATCATGGATCACCCATAGCAGAAAACAAATCCAAATGTGCAGAACAATAAATGCTGTTCCAAGAATAATTACCGCTCTGACAAAAATGAAGAGCCATTTTTATAGTATATCTTAATGGCTCTTAAATATATTCTTTGAATCCACTGATCTGTAACAATATTTAGATTTTTGTTCTTCCATGTGTCTATTGTCGCTATTTTCTAGATGAAGCCAGGGACAGGAATACACAAGGACTATTCGATGTAAAGCAATCTGTAAAAATTTTTAAAAGCTTTTTTTTTTTTGCTTTCTTTCTCCCTACTTCCCTTTTCCACATCAAATATATACCATATGCCAGGGCTACTTCTTAACCATAACTGACTGTTGTTACGGTAGTAATCAGTCTATGTCAGAGCAATTACTTAAAATCATCCGTCCTGGTTGTTTTTCACAATCCCCATCACACTGAGCAGAACAATGCAGCTGACAATCTGAACAGCGCAGATGGAATTATCCTACCTCACACACTGTCTGACTGACAGTTACCTGCGGGAAGGGGGAAGGCCCCTATCATCTGAAGGTGCAGCTTACTTATTGCCAATGAGACTTCAAGTAGGAACAGTAGGAAAATGGGGGTGGGTGTGGAAACAAGTGTTTGAGGGAACCTCTAGGGCCTGAGCACTTGAAGAAGACTTCCCTATGGCCCTGAACAAACAAACGAAACAAATGACATCAGACCCCAGGACTGAGGAGAAGAGTGGGTAGTACCTCCCTTTCTGTGCTGGGTTGTGGATATCAAGCCGTTAGATCGATAGGTGTTCCAACCTTTGCAAACACCTCATTATGGAAACATATGGAATGAAATTCATTATCCTCGGTTGCTTTTTTCCATATCAATATTTCGAGGAAATGGATAATATAATCAAACAGGATATGAAAACTTCCATTTATCCTATTTCCCAACTGATTTTTTTGTTTGTTTGTTTCATTAGCATTTGTTTAAAAAAAAAAACAATGGATGGAATTGGGTTTGGTTCATGTGATCTATATTGTGGTCACTTGTATGAAAAGGGTGCTGGGTTTGGGGTAAGAAACAATATTTTTAACTAAGCAAATATGATATTTCCTTCCCTCTCTGCCCCCCTCTTCCTAATGCTGCACTTAAAATTCTTCAAGGGGAAAATTTACCCAGATTCAAAACCAAATCAAACAAAACAGCATTTTTCATTGAACTGCTGATGTTTCCAAAAAGAAAGATGAGCTCCTCCTCGCCAAGTGGTGCCGGCTTCAATCAGTCAGCTTGGTGCCCACAGAGCTGAGCAGCTTGGGTGAAAGCACCTGTTTTAATGAAGGCCACTGCAGGCTTCAGACTCCAGCATAATCCTAAAAGCTGAAACTGTGTTCATATTCATTGTCACTGAATTCAATACAAAATAATTAGGAGAAGCATTGGCAACTCCTGTTTTTCTATCTTTTGTCCAATAACTTTCTGTGCCAAATTAAATGTTTCTACGCATGTGATGCAGAAGATAAGTCCATGATATAGGTGCCTATCTATGTGCTTGTATACATATATATACTTATATTCCTTTTAGAAATGCTTTTGACTGGCAACATTCAAAACACTAGCAGAGAAGGAATATATTTGCTTCAATGGGGGGAGAAAGCCAATTAGAAGAGCTGAATTCTTATCACATGCTAATGATTAAATCTACATTAATCATAAACATCTAGGGCCACCAACAGGGCCTATTTAATTATTTTGAACCAATTGTGCATCTATCTGGCTATTCTTTAGACTTCTTAGGAGTGCTTCCATATTTGGTTTTGGAATATTAAAGTAACAGGATACTCCTGGGTAATCAGAATTTAATGCAGTATTATTTAGAAATCGCATAAGACAGAGCCTCTAAAAGGGCATTCCCATCCACTGGCCATCTTATGACCTTGTGGTGTCCAGAAGGTGGTCTGTTTAACTCATCTCACTATATGATGCGTCAGTGTCAACATGAGGTTATTTTAATCAATCAATTACACTTGGACAATGAAATCTGGAGGTTGTCCTGATGGGGGTTTATCTTAATGAAACTTCTCTGATGTCTTAATGGTATCAAAACAGAGTAGTGGAAAAACTTGCCTCTTAAAGAGTCTCCGGTTCTACAGTGGTGGGTATAATGAAGGCTTCAGGAAATGGGAGTGCCTAAGTGTCTTTGAGTATTCTCCATTAGATGTATTTTAATTCAGTCTGGTATGTGCTAGGTATAATGGAAAGCAGAAAAAAAAATTGTGAATAACAACACCTGGCATTTTATAGCACTTTAAAGATAGTTTTTGAGCTACATTATCACATGTGAGCCTCACAACACTGTGTAATAGTTAAGCACTGTTCTCTTAATTTTAAAGATGAGGAAACTGAGATTCAGAAAATGTCCGTTGACTTTCCCTCAATCACATGACTAATAAGGTTAGGCAAAAAAATCTAAGTCAGCCCTGACTAGTTTCAAGTCAAACTCAATACCGCAAATAGTTATAAGGGGAGAGAGGCTAGGAAACAATTGGCTATAAATGCCAGTTTTGCTGATTTCAACCTCCCCTAAGTTTTCTTGCCCTCATTTCCTTTCGGCCTTACTCTTGCCTTCTTTATCATTATCACTTCCTTCCATTACTCCTGCTTTTTTGGCTTCTTTCTTTGGATTAAAAAAAAAAATCTCCCCATTCCCTCATATTCTCCTTTAAACTTTTTTTCTTATTTCTTTTTCTGCTCTCATCTCTCTGTTTCTATTGTTTCTTTTATTCCCTTATTATTACCCTTCCAGTCATCTTCCTTGCTCTGGTCTCTTCATGATTATTCTGCCAATGGGATATATTATTAGCAAGGCATTTTTTTTTCTATAATAGAGAGCAACAACTACTAATACCAGGGATCTGCTGAGAATGGTCGACAGAATCGGCTGCTAAGGCCAAGACAGGAACATTAAATTCAATTTGTAGTTGACCAGATGCCTGGAAAGCAAAGAAAAAAAGTGTCATGTTGTCTCATTGCTTGAAGCAAGTAAATAACCCTGCAAAACAAGAGTTCAGCATTAATTGGAGTTGAAATGATAAGCTGGCCACCAGAGAAATATAGTACTCAAGCTGTGGGCTAACAAATATGTTGATTAACATATGTCAGAACAACATAGAACATAGCCTAAGAACATGGAATTATGGAGGTGAAAATAACATAGGCTTTAGTAATTGTCCTTAGACCTTTCTTTTTGAGAGTTTTGTTCTAAGTAGCTCGTCTTTAAGAAAGAGCACATAAGATTGAGTCTCAAAATAATGTTTTGATTACATGAACATTTTACTCATTCCCTGCCTCAGTTTACCTGTGGTAGAATATACAAGAAGGCACCTTTGCCAGAGAATAAGCATCTTTCTCCCACTGGTCTTTTAAAGGCTGAGGAATTTTATATTTAGGAGTCTTTGGGAGAACCAGTTCACATAAAGGAGAATATGCTTTTGTTCTGAGAAAATGAAATGTGAACCATAGGGTCATAGATCTAAAACAAAAAGGGACCTAAAGGTTGCTTTTTTTCAACCCTTCATTTTATAGATAAGGAAAGTGAGACTAAGGTTGATGATTTACCCAAGGCTGCATAGATAGATAGGAACAGAGGCACAATTTGAATCCTGTTCCTTGGAGTCCAAAGAGATCTTAGAGCTTCTTTATTCCAAATTTCATTTATAGATGAAGAAACCAAGGCCCAGAAAGGTTAAATGAATCTGGTCTAGGATCACAGAAATAGAACACTGCAGAGCCAGAATGCTAACTCAGGAAATCTGACTTCAAATCTGATGCTTTTCTTCCCTTTGAGCTTTGACTCCAATTGTTACCTGGGACTGAAAAGGGATCCTGTGAAATTAACCAATCAGTCAACAAAACAAAGTCAGGAAGAATAATCTTCCTGAATTCAAATCTGGCCTTAGACGCTTAATAGCTGTGTGACCCTGGGCAAGTCACTTCACCCTGTTTGTCTCAGTTTCCTCATCTGTAAAATGAGTTGGAGAAGGAAATGGAAAACTACTTCAGTATCTTAGTCAAGAAAACCTCAAATGCGGTCGCAAAGAGTCAGACACTACTGGTACAACTGAATGACAACAAAAATGTACCAGGTACTGTGCTAGGTGCTAGGGAGTCAAAGAAAAGTATGACAGTCTCTGCTTTTGAGGAATCACAGTCTAATAGGGGAAACCACATGCAAATGACTGTACAAACAAGCTATTGATAAGAGAAACTGGAAATAATAAACAGAGGGAGGGCAACTAAACAGGAAATGACCCAGACAGTTAACTTATTAAGAGGTACCAGAACCACTCTTCATAGACATAAAAGGAGCAATTATACATACACATATATACATATATTATATATGTATATACACACATATAGACACATACATATACATGTATACATATACACACAGAGTTTAGGACAAGCTCTTAACACTTTAGGGGAAAATATCTTCAAAGAATGGAAGGCTATGTGAAAAGGAAGAAACAGAGGGAGCAGAAGGAAGACAATATGGTAACATACAGTTAAGTTTCCAAGACTTGAGAATATCTCTCTTATAAAATATCCCTGTTAATGTTAAAGTGCATTCTGTTTATTCTAGCTTAATTCTTCAGCTGGTCACATAATATGTTACCAAACGGTACATTGAAATTGTAGAATGATATTGGATTCTATCAGAGACTAGGCCTTGCCCCAGGTGATTCTGGTCCTCTTGGCATCAAGAATACTGCCTAGGGAGTATGTGAAAATACCAAAGGTGCATGGTAAAAAGAGAGGTAAATGAAAAATGAAGAGAAAGAGTGCCTTATGGTTAATGGATGGGTGATCTCACAGGTCTTTCTAACATGATATAGATACAAACATATGACAGTCTAATTGAGACTCTTGTCTAACAGGGGTGGGTAACCTGCAGCCTCTAGGCCACATGTGACCCTTTAGGTCCTCAAGTATACCCCTTTGACTGAATTGAAACTTAATAGAACAAACTAGCCACATGTGGCCTGGATGCCACAGGTCCCCCACCCTTGTCCCACTGGATACTAGAAGAGGTGTGTCACAGTAACTAAACATTCATTGAAGTTTCAGGTAATTTTAGTTTTAGGGAGGGCAATGTTCAATATACTGTACATTCAGGTGAAATAATGTCTTTTGGCCCTGTCTACTTCTGAGAATCTCAAAAGGTGATTTTAAAATGAGCTCTAGGGGGAGTATGATTATCAATCAATCAGTCAACAAACATTTAGTAAATGTCTTCTGCCAGGTACTGGGGAAATCAAACCAAAAATAAAATAATCTCTATTCTTAAGAAGCTTATATGTGTACATATAAAAGTAGACACAAAATCAACATATAGAGAATAAATACAAAATAATCACAAGATATTTAGAGATGGAAGGAAGAAAGCCTTCCTTTAGAAGTCTTACATTTTTGAGAGAGACTTTGGAAGAAATTAATGCTATAAGGACTCCACATTCTTGATGAAGTTATTTCTTTGTAGAGTCCTAATATCACAAATTGTAGTGGCAATAGGAATTAAAACTAACCTCCCAATTATTTTTAGCATTAACTATACCTGTAACTATTCTTTCTGGCTTGAAGGATTGACACTGATTTTACTACCTTACCTCTATCTATATCTGTGTCATTAGGTTAAAACATCTATAGACAGCAAACATGCTTTGAACAACTCACCAAGAAAGCCCCATACAAACAATACTCCTTTCCCAAGGAACAAAAGAAGCATTGCATATTAAATATATATTAGTCTCATTTCATTAACCCACTGCCTTCCTTAGTATCTCTCCTTATTTCTTTCTGTCCTTGGGTTCATCAGTTATTACCTATTTTCAAGGCTGCCTCAAAATGTCATTGAGACTGACTCTTGGTTCCCAAGTTAGGTGAAGACAAATGGCAATAGACTGCATATTTAAAATCCCAAGGGAAGGAGATACTAAAACATCCCTCAGGGGTCCAGGTTCTTTGATGTTATAAATTTACCATCATAATTTAGTGATTTTTAACAAGAGACATTTCATTTTTATTTTTTTTTCTGGTCACCTTAGGTAATATTCAACTTTCAAATTTCTATCCGTTCAGAGAATTTCATGTTGCCTTGGAACCTAATGACCATCTTTCTATGCAATCAAGACACAGGAAAAAAGTATTAATTAGTACAAGGCCAGAACTAATCCCTAGAGGGCTTGATTCCCATTATCTGCGCAGGTGACTACTGAACCATTGATAACTATGCATCAATAATGACCCCAAATTGGAGATCTGCCTCTGACTTTTAGCTCTGTGTGAGACCCCTCAGGCTATATGGCTTTCTAGGTTGAATGAAGATTGTCTGTTTTAACTGAGAGGCTTAGCCGCTTTCTCTTAGAGTTAAATCTTTCCCTGAGGAAGGAAATTGCAAAGCATGCTTAGCCACACCTAGCAAAGATGTTTCTAAGTTATAATTCAAAGAGAAAAAAAAAAGGCAACCAAAGAAAAACAATGACCTGATCTCTATCGGAGAGATGCTAAGATGTGATTACCTGCACTAGTCACAACAGTTTCCTAACTGGTCTCTTTGACTCCAGTTTTTCCTCCCTCCACTGTATTTACACACTGTTGCCAGGTTAATCTTTCTAAAACACTTCTTTAGCCAGAACACTGATTTGTTCAAAACCCCTAATGTTTCCCATGGCCAATATTAGATAAAGGAGTTAGGACAAAATCCAAGCTCTGCTTTTCAAAGTCTTCCACGATCTTGCCCTTAACTCTCTGACCTTATTGACCTCTAGGTCCTTATACAAACCCTCAGTGATAATTAAACTGGTCTACTCATGGTTCCCTGAATGAGCCACATGCATTCCTTACATGTTCGCCTTTCTTTGTTTCCTCTATTCTTCTCTGCCTGAAATGTCTCTCCCTTCTCATCCCCCACCCCCTCCCCACTTCTCATCCTTTTCTCTAGTGACAGAATTGTTTTAGTGCCAACCTAAATACCACTTACTCCAGGAGACTTTCTCTCCAGGCCTTCTCCTTCTATCCTGAACACCATTATTCAGTAGTTTCCACTGAATTAAATAGAATGGAAGCTTCTTGAAGGCAGGGATTGTATCACTTTTGTCTTTGCATCCCCAGTATCCAACGCAGTGCCTGGTCCATAACAGGTCCTCAATAAATGTTTCTTAATTGATTAGTTAGTTGAACCAATGATATTGATATTTATTGATATTGATATCAATCAATCTTGATTAATTCATATATGATTTATATATTTTTTAATTTTATTTTTGCTTATTTATTCTATCTCCTAAGCTGGATTGTAAGCATCCTGAAGTCAGGGTCTCTGCTAATAACCACCACTTCTACTTCAATACTATACCAGCTATATAAATGTTTATAAATGATGCATGATGGTGAGAAAAAAACATGAAAAGCATTGGACATTCTGATTCTTAGGTTGACTTTAAAAACTGCAATAGAAGATGAGTAAATCCCCACAGACAACCACATGCAAGATAAAATTCAAATTCTAAGACTGAAGATTTTGTCTACTCATTGATTTCTCAATAATGATAATAAGGAGTACTTTAACGGTTTTTTTTAATTTTTTTTTTTTGAGGGGAAGGCAAGGCAATTGGGGTTAAGTGACTTGCCCAAGGTCACACAGCTAGTAAGTGTGTCAAGTGTCTGAGGCTGGATTTGAACTCAGGTCCTCCTGACTCCAGGGCTGTTGCTATATTCATTGCACTACCTAGCTGCACCCTTTAGCAGGGTTTTAAGGATTACCAAGTGCTCTGTGACAAAAGTAGTGTAAGAATTATTCACCCCACTTTAAAGATGAACAAAGAAGTGACCTGCCCAGGGTCTCCTAGATAACAAGAGGCAGGACTAAGACCAGAGATTCATAACTTTATCTACTTATGCAAAATAAAATGGTGAGCTGAAGTAAGAACCAGATGACTGAATTTCACCAGAACGTTTATCTTGGTTCTCTTATTTCAGGCACAGGTGGTTTTGCATCTTGACTCTGTAGAACTGTTTCATTTCTTACTTTGTTGTATCTGGCTAGACACCTGTTATTATTTTGTTCTGGCTTGAGGGCAAAACTAACCCAAAATCAGGCTAATGAAAAAATGGAAACAGAAATGATT
Organism: Gymnobelideus leadbeateri; assembly: GCA_011680675.1. Taxonomy (NCBI): domain Eukaryota; kingdom Metazoa; phylum Chordata; class Mammalia; order Diprotodontia; family Petauridae; genus Gymnobelideus; species Gymnobelideus leadbeateri. Next base: position 474,864 of record WOXC01005834.1, on the reverse strand, counting down.
GATTCATTATGAATTATAGTAGTATACTGTTTATAGTTTACCGGGCCAACATCATTTTGCAAAGAAAGAAAAGAAAGTTAATACATTATAACCACAGCTCTGAAATTCTGCTCCATATATGACATTATTACTATGAAACTAACATCTCTTGCAATGTCCTTTCATTTAAAATAATGTTTTGGGGGCAGTTAGGTGATGCAGTGGATAGAGCAACAGCCCGGGAATCAGGAGTACCTGAATTCAAATGTGGCCTCAGACACTTGACACTAGCTATGTGACCCTGGGCAAGCACCCCAGCATCCCCAGAGTGGCTGCCAACACAGGTTCTTAGATCTGCTTTTGTAAAGGAAAGCAACTCAAAATCAGTTAACAAGCTTTAATCAAACATATATTACCTAGTTCAGGGGAGAAAGGTCAGCACCCTGAACTTCAGAGTATACAGACAGATCAAATAGACAGGCTTCCAAACTGTCCAACCATTATATCACTACCAAATCACAGTTACCAGAGAGGGAAGCATCAACATCTGGGTTTTCAAAGCCGGGGGGCTCTCAACAACAGCTGCCCAGAGTCTCATCTGGTCAAATCACACAACACTTTTCAAAGTGAACCCCAAAGCAAAACCTCTCATCAGGGATTATATAGTCTTCTCCTGGCTCAGAGAATGTAACCACCCTCTTGACCCACTGCCCAATCACACAGCACCAAGGTGTGGTCATTCCTGAAAACCAAGCCTCCTGCCACAGGCTCCATGTGACCACATTCAGCCTATTAGGAGGCAGAGTATATTTTCAAATCAAGGAAGGTTCTCAGAGTCTCTTAAGCCAATCAAAGGGCTTAGGGGCAGGGAAGATCTTCAGATCTGCATTTCCATTACAGTCACTTAACCCCATTGCTTTACCAAACAACAACAAAAAAAGATAATTTCAAAGTACCAATTGGTAATGTTAGACAAAATAAGCTGATAGGCTAAGTGCTGGTAAATATTTAACAATAGGCTCTGGGGAAAGGAAGTATGCACTACACTTTAAAATTTAATCTGCATTGTTAACACTTTCACCATCACTTTCTTAAGTGTAGACATTCACCAGACCCTGATTTATAGGCTTGTTGATTTCTGAGGTGTAAAATCTCATACTGAAAAATTTAACAATCAGCTCTCAAAAACTGCTATGAGCCAGCTCTGGCACACAGTGCAATATACCAGTGTTATCTTACTGGAGAATAAAGAAGCAAGTAACACCAAATACCCTTAAAATAAGCTAGGGGTGGCTAGGTGGAGCAGTGAATAGAGCCCCGGCCCTGGAGTCAGAAGGACCTGAGTTCGGAGCGGGCCTCCGACACTTAATCCACACAAACGAAAACCTAGCCGTGTAACCTTGGGCAAGTTACTTAACCCCAATTGCTTTAAAAAAATAAAATAAACCTTCTCTTACAATGCATTAAATATGGTCCGATCCTAGTTAGAGTTAAGGGAAAGAATTGCATTTTTATAGTGGACTGCATGAAGGGTGTGTAATGGAAATGGAAATTTAAAGATATTCCCTGCCCCTAGCTTAAGTGCACCTGGAGCCTGTGGTGGGAGGTTTGTTTTTCAGGAAAGCCCATACCTTGATACTTTGTGATTGGGCAGTGGGTCAAGGAGGTTGTTACAATCTCTGAGCCAGGAGAAGGCTATATAAACCCTGATGAGAGGCTTTGCTTTGGGGCTCACTTTGAGAAGTGTTGTGTGATTTGACCAGATGAGACGCTGGGCAGCCGTTGAGAGCCCCCTGGCTTTGAAAACCCAGATGTTGATGCTTCCCTCTCTGGTAACTGTGATTTTGGTATTGATAATGGTTGGACAGTTTGAAAGCCTGTCTGATCTGTTTATACTTTGAAGTTCCGGGTGCTGACCTTTTCCCCCTGAACTAGGTAATATATATTTGTTTGATTAAAGTGAGTTTGTTAACTGATTTTGAGTTGCTTTCCTTTACAAAAGCAGATCTAAGAACCTGTGTTGGCAGTCACCCTGGGGATATTGGGGTGCTTGCTGCTAGAGGGTGGCACGATTAAAGGTAACTCAGGAGTCATAAAAAGCTGATATAAAATTCATAAAGAGAAGAACGGCTAAAGAATATAAGTTCCTTGAAGACAGGAAATGAATTTTCTTTTCCTTTATGTTCCCAACAGCACATCATAAGTGGTGAATAAATGATTGATTGAATGTATTCTGAGATTTAAAGCTAGTTAACAATCTTCATGCATAGGGTACAAGAGATAGTGACCTAACCAATCCCTGAGTCAACCAATACTGAAGGGTTGGCTGTGTTGGCACAGGAGTGGATGGGGTGACCTGGTCAATCTCAGGATTATACATTTCAAGCTAGATGGTACTAGATGATCATCTAGTTAAGGCTCTCATTTTATAGGTGAAGAAAATGGGGCCCTCAGAGGAAATATAACTTGCTACAAATTAGAATTTGAGCCCACTTCCTCTGACTTGAATTTGCTAGATGGGGCAGTGGATAGAATGAAAAGCCTGGGGCAGGAAATGTGACCTCAGATAAATACTTGTGTGACCCTGGGCAAATCACTTCACCCTGTTTGCCTCAGTTTCCTCATCTGTAAAATGAACTGGAAAAACAAATGGCAAACCACTCCAGTATCTTTCCTAAGAAAACCCAAAATGGGGTCATGAAGAGTGGGATATGACTGAACAAGAACAACAAACTCTGACTTGAAATCTAGTACCCTTTATGCTATACCTCAAGGGTCTTTTGTCTCCCTTGCCATATAAAACCATAACTCAAGTTCATTTTCTATATCTGCTCACACACAATTGACATATGTGAAAATTTGATCTATATCAAAACCTCACCATTAGTTGCCTTGTGCCATTGTTTTATGAGTAAATATCATGAAACTGTTATTAAGAATTACATCCACGAACAAGTTGTGGTATATGATTGTGATGGAATATTACTGGGCTATGAGGAATGAAGAGCTCAATGATTTTAGAACAACACAGAAAGACTTGCATGAAATAAGGAAGAACTAAATGAGCAGAACTAAGAGAACACTCCATACAGTAATAGCAATATTGTTTTAAGAATGACTTTGAGGGAATAAATTATTTTGTCAATTATAAATACCCAATTAACTATAAAGGACATATAAAAAAATCTACATCTGGAGAAATGATAAGTAGAAGTATGTTGAGAATAATTTTACATACACATAAACACACACAAATATATATATACATATATGTATGTATATTCACACATACATACACCTATTTGTATCTAATGGTAGCCATAATCTCTTGGGGGGAAGGGAAGAAAAACAAAGAAATTTATGTGATAATTTTGTATAGCAAGTTGTACATAGTAGATTTGCAGGTTCATGTACAAGTATATTTTTTATTGTACTATGCTATGGAAATGCTTGTTCTATTCCATAAATTAAAAGCAAAATTAAATTAAAATTTTTAAAAATTGCATCTAGAGAAGAGCTGTCCATACCTAATTGAATCCAATAAATGTTTGCCTTTTTACTTTTAGTAATAGTCTTTGTATTTGCTTTCATCCAAGGATGACAGCTTATTCAGACATATACTTATACATTATTCCAAAAATATTTTCCCACAGCTGCAGGATTCCAGGACATTTCTGTAAACAACCTTTCCCAGAACAGAAATCACACAAAAACATTGTTGTTTTGAATGAAGACTTGTTTTTCTTGTGCCCTGAAGCCTAAAGTAGAACTTAGCACAAAATGGCATTTGTCTGATTTCCTCTCCTACTCACATCTAGTCAACAGAAGTAACGTGAATAGAATGTCACCCCCATGTGTAGAGAGAGGGTTGGTCTGAGAAGTTCACTAGTGACCAACCTCAGGAGCTTCTAGGATGGGGAGACTTAGTTTGGGACCTTAACTTAATGACTCTATGGAGCACACAGAATTATCATAACCCTTTCTGCCTTACGAATGAATGAATGAATGAATGAATGAATGAATGAATGAATGAATGAATGAAAATGGATTTATTAAACATGTACAGTTATGCCTTCCACATCATGACTTTCCCCATTGTGGTTTTGAAATATCACGGGTTGGCATAAGAAATTAAATGGGAATTTTGGGGAGTTTTGAGAAAGCTACAGAAAACATGAAAAGACCAGCAGACAGCACAGAAGTTTTAAAACTCAGAAATGCATAAAATATACATATAGAATTTTAGAATATCAACATATCTTATCTTTTAATACCATGATTCAGACTTCTTTGTTGTGAAGGGAAAGCCAAACATTTTGATGCAGATTTCCAGATCCTGGGAGTACCCCTAGCCCCTGTGATGTGGAAGAGATATTGCATTATACATAAACCCTGAAGACAGATATAGAAAAGCAAGATAATTCTTGCTCTCAAGATGATAGCATTCTAATAAGGAGAGATTATATATATATAGAAGGTTTTAGCTGTAACTCAAATGGAAAGACCTAGTGGTCTTTAGGGTACAGAGACAAAGCAGATGGCAATACATTTTTGTGTGTGTGGTTTTCATTGTTAAAACCAGATCTTTTTGAACCATTTGAAAGTGGGAAGGACTTTGGTGGTGAGAACTTGTTTTTTCTTGTTTTTTGTAGCTCTGGCTGCTAAGGAGGTGAGGCACAGCACCAGTGGTTGCCAGGTAGAATCTATATAGGGGTCACTCCCTTCAATGAAGACTCCTGAAGTAAGAATCCCAATTCAAGGGAGGGTGTGTGTAACTCATATCAATAAAATGAAATTGGTTGGTTCTGTCTTATCTTCAGTGTGTGTGTGTGGGGGGGGGACATCTTTCTGTGATAATTTTATTGAAGATAAGAGGTTGGGGAAGATGGGTGGGAACAGTTAATTGCAGAATGGACCTTTGTCTTCAAGGTCTTGTGGGGGACTGGGGAGGGGAAGAGAAGACTATGGTCCAGAGGGTGGAGTTCACCTCCTGGGAGCTAAGTAACATTTATATGGCTAAAGTTTGCAAAGCACTTTACAAGTATTAAATCATTTGATCTTCCCGACAACCCTGGGAGATAGCTGCTGCTGATGGGGTATAGAATCTGAGAACCCTCTTGAACCTTAGGGTTCCCCAGAGGCCAAGTCTTCCGTTATCAGGGACTGAATCTCTGTTGCCCTTAACCTAGCCCAGCCCTCCATTGTCTATTATCTCCAGGTAGCCTCCAGCTACCTCCCACCCTGGATGCTATCAAAATATTTATGACCAAATCTGTTTCCCCTTAAACTAGCCTAACCCACCAAAGTCTGTAGCCTCTGGCTGTTTCCCACCCTTGAGGCCATCAAAATCCCATTCTCCTTGGTTCCTGGAGTCCTACCTCAGTCCCAACCAGTTTCTCCTTAGACTCCTCCTCCAGACCCTTCCTCTAGACCACCCCTAGATGCCTCCTACAGTCTTTCTGTATATAAGATACATCTTGTCTCCAGGAAGGTTCTCAGATTCAGTCTAGCAATTCAAGTGTCACAAATACTTAAAAAAAAATCTACCTATTGTAGTGAATCTTTAATCAGCTTTGTTTTACTTTGACTGAGAGAAGACTTGAGTCGAATTCACAGGATAGGACCCCGCATGTTGGTATTTTTGGGTTTCGAGCACCCCTAAGCCCCAAAGCTCAACACTACTAATTATCCTAATTTTTACCTATGAGGAAACTGAGGCAGATAGAGGTTATGTAACTCAGTAAGTGTCTGAGGCTGTATTTGAATTCATGTCTTCCTGACTCCAGGAAGAACTCTACCTACTATCTCATTTCCAATGACTGGCAAACAGTAGTCTCATGGTACGAGAGGAGAATTCCTAAATTCTAGGTCCTTGTCCCTAACTTCTGAAGAGGCAAGAGCAGAGTCAAGAGCATGGTTTATTTTCATGCTCATAAATAGAAAAGGAAAAAATATATGTACAGTTAGATTCTACAACAGTATTCCAGAGAAAGAAGGGCAATTTCTGGCCACAAGTCTTGGCGTTATCTTACCAGCACCCCAAGGCTGAGGGTCTCAGGAACCAGCTTTCTAGATATTGTGGTAGACTGGTTGCTGGACCTGGAGTCAGGAAGAGCTGGGCTCAAATTTTTTCTCTGTAATTTACTAACTAGCCATGTGACCATGGATAAGTCACTTAATGCTTCTGGGCTTCATTTTCCTCATCTCTAAAGTGGAGATGGTAATATTTATTTAGCCCAGAGGCTTATGTTGTACTCAAATGAGACATTTTATGTAATGTACTTTGCAAACATTAATCACTCTATAAATTTAAAAATATGATGATAATTATTTTATTATTTACCTTATCCCACTCATACACACACAGACACATATTGGATAGAGTTCACACAGAAACATTCTTGGGACAAGCTGATATCCTGTTATTTTCTATTTATTTGTTCTCTGGAGAATATTCAGGTATGAACATTGAGATATAAACTCATTTTTTTAATAAAGCCTAGCATTTATATAATGCTTTAAGGTTTGTAAAACATAAGTATTAGCTCATGAACTCATTACCTTGAAACAACCTTATGAGGTAATTGATATTATTATCCCCATTTTACAGATGAGGAAACTGAGGTTGACTGAGATTTAGTGACATACTCAGGGTCACACAACTAATAAGTATCTGAGGCCAGATTTGAACTGAGGTCTTCCTGACTACAGGTTTGTGCTCTAACCACTGGACCACCTAGCATATTTAGTACAACTGTAGTATTAGAAAGGACAAAGCAGGGTTGATAGGTCTCTATTTCTATTTCCATGTGATTTGATTTTTTCTGCTGTCTATATTTTTAAAGTTTTTCATTTCATCTAGATTAGAGATTATGAGTATGTGGTATGACATTATTCATGAAAAACTTCTTAAATTTTTATGTATCAATGTTATATTGGGCAACTGTTCTCTCTGTGATAAAGCTCTGGTTCAAATACAATTGATTTGCTGACTTCTCAATGATATTCTGAAGTTTGTATTCATAATATAGGGGAAGCTAGATGGCAAAGTGAATGGACCTCTTGGCCTGGAGTCAGAAAGACCTGAGTTTAAATCTGGTCTCAGACATTTACTTGCTATGTGGCCCTGGGCAAGTCACTTAACCCTGTTTGCCTCAGTTTTCTCAAACATAAAATGAGCAGGAGAAGGAAATCGCAAACCACTCCAGTATCTCTACCAAGAGAACCCCAAATAGTGTCATGGAAAGTCTGATATGACTGAAAAATGACAACACCAATAACATTCATAATATAGGGACTTGTATTCTCTTAGTTTATGCAAGATAGTGAACATCTGATGTAAAGCTCTAGTTGCCAGCCTGTGTCTTGCTAGGTATTCGGCAGGTGCTAATGTCATTCATCTTGCAATGATGTGTTGCACAATTTCTATCCTTTCCTTTTACAATCTGTTTTGACCAGTGTCTTGACTCCTTAAAGATTTCTGGTTGTGATGACCTGGTCCTGAACTAATATCATAAGACTTTAATTTTTAATGAACAAATCCATAGGATATGGGTATTTGCTTGATGATTCTTTGTTGACCTGCTGTTGACTATTATATAAACATCTCTTTCATCTGGTTTGATGTTTGTGACTAGTATTAGTATTTGCAGTAGTAGTGATGGTGATGGTAGTAGTAATAGTAGTAGTAGTAGTAGTAGTAGTAGTAATAGCAGAGTATTTTGTAGTAGACAAAAACCATAGAAAGACTTAATGATACACAATTACACTATGATAGGATGAGAGAAAAAGTAGTAGTAGGGAGTTGGGGTGGGGGGTGGCCAGTTGGTGGATAGAGTGCTGTCCTGGAGTCAGAACTCATCTTCCTGAATTTACATCCAGCCTCAGACATTTACTAGCTGTGTGACCCTGGGTAAGCAACTTAACTCTGCCTCAGTTTCCTCATCTGTAAAATGAGCTGGAGAAGGAAATGACAATCCCTTCCAGTATCTTTGACGAGAAAACTCCACATGGGGTCATGAAGAGTCAGCCATGACTTAAATGACTGAATAACAACAAGGAGATAGTTGGTGCAGTGAACAGAGGACAGAATAGGGTAGTCAGGAAGATGAGTTCAAATGCTGACTCAGACATCTACTAGCTGTGTGACCCTTTCAACATTTCTATGCCTTTGTTTCCTCATCTATAAAATAAAGATAATAACAGCACATATCTCACTAGGGTATTAGGAGGATGAAATAATGTGTGTACAATGCTTTTCAAAACTTAATACTCTGTATAACTGCTGCCTATTATTATTAGTAGTAGAGCATAATAATTGATAGTAGTTAAGGACCTTAGGTAGTATATAGCATAGTAGATAGAGAACCAGTAAGACATAGATTCAAGTCCTAAGTGATACATACTAGTCACCATCCCCTAGGCAACTCTACGAGAGATTATTAATTTCAGACAAAGTGCTGATCTGCATTGTGCTAAGAAGTCTTCAAATAGTTTACATCATAATGGATAAAGACAGCATGTAAAGTGGGTGGCAGGAGGAAAGAAAGAAAGTACTTGCAAGGACATGGGGGAGAGATAATGGGGAAGTCTGGAAAGAAAAAAAAAACACAACTCAGAGAAGAATGAAATCTGGGTGCCTGGGTCTGTCCCCAAAATGTAGACACCAGAAAGAACTGACCAACGGGAGAAAGGGACTGGCATGGTAAAAGGATGTTCTAGAGTGATAGAAGGCTCCAGGTGATGTGAGAAGATCCAGAGTGAGAAGCTTCTTATAAAAAGGAAATCATGGGTCCATTCCCTATTTCCTTTTCCAAGGACCTTAACAACCACCTATTCCAGGGGTTCTTAACTTTAGGCCAGTGAAATGGTTTTAAAAATATTCTGAGGACTGTATTTCAATATAATTAATATAATTGGTTTCCCTGGCATTTTATTTTATATATAATGCTTATATCATTTAGTTCACAGACTGTGAAAAAGACTCCATTCTCTGTGAGAGTCCATTGTTCTGAAGAAGGATCCTTAGGCATCACCCCACTGCCGAAGGGATCCTTTACAGAAAGTAGGCCAAGAATCCTTGCTGAAGTCTAACACACCCATTTTGTTGATGAAAAAGTTGAGTCTCAGAGAAGTAAAGTGATTTACCCCACAAAAAACCAGTAGGGAATCTTCATGAACTACAGTAGTCACCTGAAGAATTCATCAGGCCAGGCTGACCCTCTGGTGATAAGACTTTCTTAACTTATCAGATAATTATAAAATTTTATAGAGAAATAAATGAAATGTGGATAATAAGATTATGTATCTCACTAGGTTGCTGGAAGGATTAAATAAGATTATGTGCTTTTCAAAATGTTCTATCCATGTGCTATCCATCACTGTTAGTAGTAGAAAGTACTGTAGAGAGTAGTACTGAAAATGACTGGTCTTTGGGATGGACACTAGCTTGAAGCAATATTAGTTCTGTTGACCTGGTTTGAACTCTGTTGGCATAGCTTTCAAGAGCCCAATGTCAGGTCTCTGCTGGGACAGGGTATTAGAGTAAGATTATATTTAGTTTAAGACATTTCTTCACATCCAAGGATTCTTCAAAGAGAGCTGTAATCATTGAGAAGAATACAGTGGTGCAGGGAAAACACAACCAAACCATCATGGTGACATTTTAACATTTTTTAGCTAGAATCATAAAATTTGAGATCTTTGTCCTCTGAGATTATATAGTCAACTACTCTCAACTTGGAAATGTAAAGACTTCCCTTTATGGAATAGGTGGATGAGGACAGTTTGTTCCAATGACCATGAAGGTGGCTGTAGCAGCTGCTGTGGAGCACTTAGGACTTGGTCAGACATTGAAGAAGGCAAGATAATCATGGCCTCCTGGGCCATCACTGTTCATCTTGGCTTTTGTCCTGCCACTGGACTTTGATGACTCTGTAAGAGAGAGAGAGTCTGATGACTTTGTAGAACTCTACTTCATTTTAATCCAATTCATGTACTAGACAAAACATCATCTGTGATGCCATTGGTTCTCTTCAAAAACAAAGGACAAACAACAACAGAGAAGAAAAAATGGGAGCCTAGATGTATTAAATGACTTAAGTGCAGTCCTACAAGTAATTAATGGTGGAATTGAGAGTAGACTTCAGATCCCTAGATTCTGAGGTAACTGATATATTTTGCTGTTCAAGGTAACTTGGTGTAGTAGTCAATTGGTAAAATGTAACTTTAACTTCACATTCTTAGGCTGCTCTAAAAATGAAATTAACAAAAAAAGACACCTTACAGTAAAAAATCACAAATGTAACTTATTGTTTTGTTTTATTTTTAATTGGACAAAACATTGTAAACTTGTTCCATATAATTAAGAGTAGTCATATGCACAGAAAATGGAGACCTATTTGAAGCTGAGTTTGAACTAATTCATAGTTCAGTTTGTTACATGAAAATTAGGACAAGAAAACTTTCAAAAGCTAATGAGCATCAATTTTAAAAATTAGTAAAAAAAATCCTTCTAGAACAAAGAGCTGAGAAATTTTATATGTTTAGCTATAATTCTATTAGTATTTCTTCATATGTGCAAAGCAGTGATTGCATAACAATGAGAATATTATGAATTCAATAAATTTCTTGTTTTCACATCATAAAGAACACTCATTGTAGTTCTAAGTGTTTTGTTCCTTTAGAAAGAATCTGAAGAGTGACTGCTAGAGGCCTTTTTCCAGGGACTGAAATCAGGCAGTGGGCCCAATGAAAATTAGGTAACGAGCCTAAAAGAAATCAGATATGTTCTGGCTCTTGCTTTTGATTTGGTTTTCACAGCAATCAGGGTTGGTGGGGAGGGGGTCTCTAGTGTATTTGCCACGTGCTTCTGGTTTCTCATCCTAGAGGTAATGCCTGCTGTACAAATGATATAGGTGGAAGTGGCTCCCTGGGGCATACATCACCATGGGCTAGTGCGGGTGAGGCCAATGCAAATTGATGGGCCAAATAGAATTTTGGCAGCCGACTGACTTTTCAAAACTATTTTCTGAGCAGCATTAGAAACAACTCATTCATTCTCATCCTCTACCTGCCAGGTAGATAAAGACGTGTTCAAAGAGAAGGGAAAAGTTTATTTATATATCTATTGCCTGTCTGGGTATGTATGTTGACAATTTTTTAATCACAAGACTGATAAATTTAGAGCTGGAAGGAATCTTAGAGGTCATGTTGTCTAACTTCTCATAGCTGAGGAAACTGAGGTAATGGTTTAAATACCAGTGATTTCTAGAAATGTGAATAAATTCTGATATATATGTATATGCATATATATACTCACAAATATAATTGCAATGCATATATATATACACATATATATACACACATACACATTATGTTCCAAATAGATAGATATATGCATATCTATATTTATATTTATCTATATTTAATCTATATTTATATATCTATATTTAAATTATTACATATTAATATATTAAATATAATATTTATAGAAAACTCATATCTATATCTCAGAGTTTATTCACATTTCTAAGAATCAGCTTTATTTTAAACCACAAGATATCTATTGTATCTATCTGTCTGTCTGTCTATCTATCTACCAATCAACCTGAAAATGAATGTCACCACTTTATTCAGTTCTGTTGGCTTCCTATTACCCCCAGTGGTAAATAAGAATACTTTTTGGCACTTAAGACCCTTAGCCCCTCCTAACTTTCCAGTCTTCTTATACCTTACCTTCAGTCACATACTCTTTGATCTAGCAACACTGGCCTCCTGGCTGTTCCACACAGGAGACACTCCATCTCTAGGCTCTGGGCATTCTCTCTGGCAGTCCTCCAAACCTGGAATGCTCTTCCTCCTCTACTCTGTTTACTAATCTCCCTGCCTTTCTTTAAAGTTCTACTGAAATCACAACTTTTTTTTTTTTTAGTCTTTTTTGGAGGGGGAAGGCAGGGCAAATGGGGTTAAGTGATATGCCTAAGGTCACACAGCTAGTGAGTGTTAAGTGTCTGAGGCCGGATTTGAACTCAGGTCCTCCTGACTCCAGGGTCAGTGCTCTATTCACTGAAATCACAGCTCTTAAAGGAAGCCTTCCTCAATCTCTTAAATTCAGTACCTTCCCTCCTTAAGTATTTCCTATTTATCTTGTATGTAACTTTCTTTGTACATACATGAACTTGTTTGCCTGTTGACTTTCCTGCCCCTTTTAGATTATAAGCTCCTTGAGGTGAGGGACTGTCTTTTTTGCTTCTTTTTGTATCCCTAGTACTTAGCACAGTGCCTGACACATAGTAGGTATTTAATAAATGTTTACTGAATTGAATGAATGAATGAATGAAATTAGTGGGGAAATCATGGTTATTTTTTTTTCTGCAAAAACTTAACTGCAATGATACTTTTGCAATAAATCAAATCTGACCCATTCATCCCTGAAAGACAATAGCTAAATCAATTTCAGTGAAAGACTTTTTCATTTGCTCAAGTCATTATGTTATCTTGGAGATTTAAAGGATGAAAAAAAGTCTACACTCTAATTAATACTAGTAGTTTCTTTCCCTCTTTTTTCCCCCATGTCTCTGAGCTTCTTAAGAAATCTTAAGTCAAAATCTGGATAACAATCTGAAGGAATTAAATATTTTTGGGAGCAAGGTGAACCTTTTTCTATAGCAACAGGAAAATACTGGGACAACATGGGCTTAAAAAATTCCATAAAATAATTAATGAAGAGAAAACATGCTTATCACTACTCATCTGAAATGTTTTGCAAGTACGGTTTCTCTGATAAACACTTAAACAAAGATCTATTTCCTGGCCAACTGATTTGTTTGTTTGTTTTTAAAATCGTTGCTTTTTTGGAAAGCATATTTGTCCTAGAATGTCGTCTTTTTGCCAGAGTCCCACACTAAGGCCTGGTACTCAGAATGGTCTTGTTCAGAATGTGTGAATTTCCATCATGTCAGCTGAAATGTGAACCTGAACAATAGAAGTCTGGCTTCCCTCCAGTCCTAAATAAAGCTGTGTAAGAGCTTTGTGGAATTCTCTAAGCATATATTTATGAAAAAAAAAAAAGTCAAGTGAAGAAAAAAGGCAAATCCTGTGATTCTCTGCAGATTCTCTCCTTAAAAGGTTCACTCCCTTTATGATTCAGAGTGACTCCAGAAAGGCAAGGCTTTTGCTTACCCTAAAGTGACCCTTTCTCACTTTGACCTTGAAGCATCTGTGTGATGTGTAATAATTACATTCTTCTTCTATGGCCTCAATGATTTCTTATTCACTTACGGGCTTTTGATTTCAAATAAATATTCCTGTCCATTGAACTAACTTTCTTGACTTAGATAACACCATGATTTTGCTCTGTGTACTTTCAGCACTCTTTAAATGGAAAATAATAGTTGACTGATCATCAGTCCCAGGAACCATGACTATATCTATTCCCTTACAAAATGCAGTGATATTAATATAAAAAACACGATGGTCATCTGAGGTGACAACTTTTATATCAACCATTATAGGTATTTTGTCTACCAATTATGTGCACCTGCTACCTTCCTTAAGAAAACCACTCTACCTCCCAGTTCCCTGCCTTTACACTGACTGACTGTCCCTAGTGCCTAGAAATGCTCTCCTTCCTTAGTTCTGCCTCCAAGATTCCAAGGCTTCCTTGTAGATGCAGTTGTAACTCAAATTTTTGCAAGAAGCCCCTCCCAGTATTCCTCACTCCCATACCATGTAAGCTAGGGCCTTTCCTTTGAGATGACCCTTCCCTCCCCCATTTACACTGTATATATTTTGCATAGATAGACAAATAGCTAGTTAGCTAGATAGCTAGACAGGCAGACAGACAGATAGGTTTTTTGCATGTTGCTTCCCTCATTAAAATCCTTTGGGGCAGGGACCCTATTTTTGCCTTTATATCCCTGGTGTTAGCACAGTGCTTGGCATATAGTAGGGGCTTAATAAATGCTTGTTGATTGACTGACATTCACCTACGTAGTGCTTAAAGAGTTCCAATATGTGTGTAGATGTACATATAGACATATTTGTAGACACACATATACATGTCATGTGTGTTATACACGACACATACACATATAATACACACACATACACACATATATATGTACACACACACATAGTGTTCAGGAAGGATTAGTACCTCTGGTGTTAAGGTTGCCAAGCCCTTTTCAGGGTTGCTCATCCACCTTTGCTCTCTACCTTTACTCTACTCTCACCTTTAGCTGCAAGAAGTAATAGCCATACATAGTGGCCACACCCTGATAAATCATTTCAGCAGACAAGTTAAACCGGGTTGATGGGAACCAGAGGGTCTCAAACCCTTTGGTTAGGGGGTTGTCTACCCCGAGCATGTGAAGACTTCCCCTTGTGTAATGGTTTAATGGTAATGAAATTTGATGATCCCTTTATATTGGAAAACTGACAGGTAGTTAATACCTAGTTTCAAATTAAGCCTCTGTTAAAGGTATGATGCCCTGTTGCTGACCTAACAGGAAGGGGTTGAACAGGGAGAAGCTAATATTATATATGAGGAAGAATACAAGCTGGACATTTAGAATTTCCTGGGGTAAGCATCGTGGAAGCAGGGCAGTGCTGTTGGACTGAAGACTGAACTGAGAATTGAGAACTTCGAGCTCTTGTGGCAGCAGAGTCAAGGAGAAAACTTGTGGTATGTGATACTTTGTATAGAAGCCCTGGGATCTTACTGGAAGCCCTGAAAGAGGATTTTCTGTCTGTATGTTTACAGAAGTCCTGGAGGAGGGTTTTGGAGGTCCTGGGACTTTACTGATGATTTGTGCTGACTTCTTGGACCTTGTTTGTGGGTCTGTGTTGATTTCTATGTTGATGATTTGTGATGAGTTCTCAGACCTTGTTGGTGGGTCTGAGTTGATTTCACAGGCAGATAGTGAATTGATGATGGTGCCAGCAATGTGGATGAATATTATTGTGGTTCTGTCAAGCTTTGTCTTCCCAGAAACAGGAACTGTGAAGGACTTAGGTGTTCTGGACACTATGAGCTTCAATACGGAATGGGAACTGGACAAAGAACTGGACAAAGAGCTGGACAAGGAACTGGGAGCTGCCTGCCTTTGAACCTAGGTGACAGTTGGAGCTGGGACCATGGAAGAGGAACCTTGGAAGCTGAGCCAGCCTCGAGTCAAGCTGAAAGAAGACTTTACTTGGATACTGTGTACTGACTGAAAAGATTATGATTTACTGTGACTTAGGGGTGGAGAACTTTGACTTTGGTACTTTGTGTGGTTGAATGATTGAGTTACTAAATGATTGTACTTAGTTTACAATGTGGCCATTTTAGTGATAAGTTGTTGAACTGTGACATGGTGAATTCTATATTTTGATTTTCTATGAATGTTTTGCTCTGATTTGTTATTGAATAAATAGCGTTCGCTATTCTATGTAGTCAGAACCTTGAAAGCTGTTCACAGCAGCAGTCCTCTGGAAAGCTGCTCGTGCATGGCTTTACAAATGGGTGGGTGAGAACAGTTTGTTCCAGTGACCACAAAGGAGGCTGAAACAGTCACTGTGGAGCACTCAGAGGTTAGTAAGACATTGAAGAGGTTGAAGTCATCATGGCATCCTGGGCCATCACCAGTTGTCTTGATTCTGTCCTGCAACTAGACTGTTACAACTCTGGAAAAGAGAGTGAGGCCAATGACTTTGGGCAACGCTACCTCACTTAAATCCAATTTATGCACAAATCAAAAAGGACAAAAAGGCTTTCCTGGCCATCACATCACATTACTATCTTATATTGAGCTTACTATCCACTAAAATCCCAGTTATCAAATTTTGTTCTTTAAGCCAAGGTTATCCTATCTTGAACTTGGGAGGTTGATTTTTTTTAACCCAAATGTAAACTCTTGAAAGCTGGACTTGGAGTCTGGAAGACCTGACCTTAAATCTAGCCTCAGACATTTATTAGCTATGTGCCCCTGGACAAATCACTTAACCTCAATGTGCTGATCTATATACCTGGAATAATAATAGAATTTAGCTCATAGCATTGTTGTGAGGATCAAATGAGATAATATTTGTAAAACTCTTTACAAATCTTAAAGCATAATATAAAATATAATGATTATTATTTGTTTGGTCATTTCAGTAAATGGTCTATATCCTGCAAGGTCCCAATTAATGTGAGTAAGGAATCCCCAGAAGTGGCCATATTATTAAAATTCACATTGTATTCTTTGGGCTGAAATCATTTGCCATATTTTATATAATTTTATTCACTGCAAATAGCATGAATTGTTATCCTTATTCAGTTGTTTCAGTCATGTCCAACTCTTCATGACACTATTTGAGATTTTCTTGGCTAGGGTATTGGAGTGGCTTGCCATTTCCTTCTCCAGCTCATTCGACAGTTGAGGAACCTGAGGCAAAAAGGGTTAAGTGACTTGCCCAGGGTCACACAGCTAGTAAGTATCTGAGGCTGGATTTGAACTCAGGAATGAGTATTCCTGACTTTAGGCCTAGCACTCTATCCCCTGTGCCACCTTATTATTATTATTAGTATTACTTCTACTGTTTTTGTTACTATTACATATTCTCTTATTAAATTCAGATTAATATTTATTCTGGCCTATTGGGACCTTTTTGACTATTCAAGGGCTAGAAATTCCTTTGACCATGTTGCCCCTATTGATCACTCCTTCCTGTGGGCTCTTTTAACACTTTTTTGACTATCAAACTCATTGGCAGTTAGCTTTTTCCATTGCTATGGATACCTCTCTGTTTAGTTTCTTTTTCCCCCGAACAGGACCACAAACATAATTTAGGGCAGTGACCATCACAGAATCATTGAATCTCTGAATTAGAAAGGAGCTCGGTGGCCATCTAGTCCCAACACTTGTCCTCAAAGGAATCCTTCTTGCAACATATATGACAAGTGGCCATTCAGCCTCTACTTGAAGACCTCAAGGGAGGAAAAACCCACTACCTTCACCGGCAGTCCATTCCACTGTTGACTAGCTTTAAATGTAAGGAAATTTTTCCTGACATTTCCTAAATTTACCTCTGGGTAGTTTCTACCCTTTGGCCCTAGGTATGGGCTGTTCTAGACTCTTCCACATGACTACCCTTCAAATACTTGAGAACATCCATCATGAGTCTTCTCTCCACCAGGCTAACAATTCACCTGTTCAGGTCTAGTGAAAAGAGCCTTGTCTCTAGAGTCAAGAGCAAGGTTTAAATTTTATCTCTGAGATAAATTACCTGTGTGATGTTAGGCAAGTCACTAAACACCCCTAGGACTTGGTTTCCTCATCTATAAAAAAGTTGAACTAGGTTCCTTTTAGCTTTAGAGCTATGATTCTATTATCTCTATTTCCACTGACTGATTCTCATATAACATGAACTTGAGATACTTCAGTATCCTGTCTGTTCTCCTCTGGACACTTAAATATCTCTGGATGATATTTCTTGCATTTAAATAAAGAAATAATCCTTCTA
Source organism: Gymnobelideus leadbeateri (assembly GCA_011680675.1). Lineage (NCBI taxonomy): Eukaryota > Metazoa > Chordata > Mammalia > Diprotodontia > Petauridae > Gymnobelideus > Gymnobelideus leadbeateri. The sequence continues at coordinate 457,395 of WOXC01005834.1, read as the reverse complement.
CCATGCCAGTCTAAGACATATTTCATAACCTTTGTCTTTGTTTCCATCTTGAAAAAGTATGACATATGTGAAATCTGAAAAATCACATTTATGCAAATTTAGTAATTAAAGACACAGGAAAAAAGCAAGCAAATTAATTAATGGTTTTAGCAGTAATTCTTTTACACTATTTAAATGCATCATAAATTCATATTCTGTTTTGAATTATAGTTATTTAGGCCCTGTCTTACCTCCTTTACTATATTATGAACCTCTTCAGAGCAGGAGGACATGTTATTTATCTTAGCAACTCACCTAGAGCCTTCCACATATTAGGTACATTTTAAATATTTGGCAAATGAATGAACAATGAATGGATGGATCTATAAAGGGCATGTTTGTGTGTATACTACCTGTCTCTTTTATCCTGTATCATTAGAATACTGAATGGAGCACAAAAAAAGCTGCCATTTGCCTCTAAGGGACAATTCCATAGAAAAGTTATCAAGCCATGTTTTATGTCACAAAACCCTCTGTATTCAGAGCATCTCATGAATGTTTTATGGTGGCAAATAGTGACTCACAGACAGATGCAGGCTATGTATTTTCTGGAATAAATGTAGACTGCCTTCATTGGTGAACTGATGGGAGGCTAAGCCCAATAATTTCCAAAGTCACATACTTCACAGTTAGGAAGTCCGTAGCTCTCAGTGAATTCTTTGCAGACTTACCTATGAAGTATGCCAAGCCATTGGGTGGGGTTCTGCCAGTTGATTGCAACATAACTCAGGGAGTAAATGTGGCTGGGCATCTGGGGTCTGAAATGGTTGTTTATGTTTCCCAGATGGCCACGGTCTCCAGAAAGGATAAATTTAAAAGGAAGATACAGAGAGACAAAAGAGGAAGAGAAGTAGCAAAGATTTGGTTTTTTCCTTATTACGATATTTTTTATGAAAAGGTGATAAGGCATCTGTTCCTGTAGCAGCAAGCACCCCAATATCCCCAGGGTGACTGCCAACACAGGTTCTTAGATCTGCTTTTCAAAAGGAAAGCAACTCAAAATGGGTTAACAAGCTTACTTTAATCAAACAAACATACATTACCTAGTTCAGGGGAAAAAGGTCAGCACCCCGAACTTCAGAGTTACAGAACTTCAGAGTTACAGACAGGCTTCCAAACTGTCCTACCATTATATCAATACCAAATCACAGTTACCAGAGAGGGAAGCATCAACATCTGGGTTTTCAAAGCCGGGGGGCTCTCAACAACGGCTTCCCAGAGTCTCATCTGGTCAAATCACACAACACTTCTCAAAGTGAGCCCCAAAGCAAAGCCTCTCCTCAGGGCTTATATAGCCTTCTCTTGGCTCAGAGAATGTAACAACCTCCTTGACCCACTGCCCAATCACAAAGTATCAAGGTGTGGGCTTTCCTGAAAAACAAGCCTCCCACCACAGGCTCCAGGTGCACTTAAGCTAGGGGCAGGGAAGATCTTTAAATCTGCATTTCCATTACAGTTCCATAGGAGGAAAATATCATTTACACATTTAAAAGCCCCCCAAGTACCTTGAGTTGTACAGCTGAGAGTTTCTGTAGTTTAGAAAAACAACAAAAACTAAAACAACAAAGAAACAACCTGTCTTGCACAGGTTCTTGGATCCTTAGAGAGAAAACAGAGGGATCCATTCTGGGTTCTTGCAATGCTTTGGTTGGAAATTAATTTCTTGTACAAGTGAATGTGGGTCTCAGATTAGCTCTGACCACTTCAAGATTCCATTGAATCTGTTATCTTATGGATATGGGTATTCAATCCAACGTTTCAGATTTCAACCAATCCAAGACTCCCTTTATTGAGCTGCTTTTTGCCTACTCTGTAATTAAGAGGTCTTGAAGATTAGATCAGCTTCAAGAAAGAAATTCTTGCCAGTTTAAGTTGGGTTAAAAATGGAATGTAATACTGAGAGAAGATGGAAAATCTCTCTCCTTGAACCTAAATAAATAGTGTCTCATCACCTGTCTGATATGTTGTTCTGGATGGTTGTTTCTGAAGGATGGAGCTCCATGATTAGATCAGATTTCTATGATTATCAGGAACTCTGTTGCTGGATAAGACTTTGTTCCTAATTTTTATTGATGAAACTGATAGTCTGAAAATGCAAGTTACTTCCTTAGAGCTAAGCAATAAAAATTAGATCTGAGATTTTACATTACAAGGTCTAAATCCTTGGTTCACTGCTAAGGTCAGATCTTGACAATATGCTACCAAAATTGAAATCAAAACTATTATTCAGGTTTTTTCCCCTTTCAGAAGACTAGATCATGATGGAGAAAGGATAGGCAGAGAGTAGTGTTAGGGAAGTGGTAATTTACAAACCATTGTCATTATTTTGTCAACCTGAGATGAAGGCTATATAATTACCCACATATGCCTGTACAAAAATGCTTCAAATGTTCTTGAACATCCTCCTCTGATTTTTTCCTAGTTCACTTCCTTTTCTTTCTGCTTCATTCTCCATGTTCTTTACCATGCCCAGGAGAAACCCACCATTTTGTTTTGAAAAGACCTAAGCACATAAAACCATGACATTTATTTAGGGCTAAATGTAGATGATCTTATCTGATTCTCACAGCAGCCCTTTTGGTGGTAGGTAGAGCATATTCTGGACATGTATTGTCATTCCTATTTTACCAATGAGGAAGTGAGTACTCAGAGAAGGAAAAGAATTTTACCCAAAGTCCATCAGTGAGCAACTTAGCCAGAGCTTGAATCCACATCTCTGTGGCAGTGCTCTACTGGCCCCCAGGATATTTTTCCTCCTTTATCATTCAGGTAAATACCTGGCTTCCAATTCTCATTATACTCTGGATGTGGGTCTACCATGGCCATCCCCATCCTCCCTCAAGATGTTCCACTCATATTTGAATCTCTACTTTGCCCTGATTAGTGGGTGAATGAACCAAAAACTCAGCTCAAATCACTTTATCTAGTTAGCTCTAGACCATGCTTCATATCCCAGTCATGAGGACACTAAGTTTTAATATACAGAAAGCACTTTAATATGCAGATTGAAGATCCCTCAAACACCCTGGCCTCGCAGTTCATCAACTCACTCAGGCCCCATGACCTTCACCTCTACTCAACTCTGGTCACACAGAAACATGATCATACCCTTGATCCCATCATCACCCACAGCCACAAACTCTGAAACCTTTTATAATTTTGTCATTCCTTATGCCTTATTCCTTTTAATGCTATTCTTTGTCATTCAGTCAATAGACATTTAAGTACCTCCTGTGTGTTAAGCATTTTGCTGGGTGCTAGAGATTCAATTAGTCCCAACCATGACTTCTTCTCCTTCCATCTTTCAATCATCTTTCAGGATATCATGCATGTTTTGACTTTATTTTCTTCCCTCCCCAACCTTGACTCTATAGGTAACCATTTTAATTGTATTTGTCCTCTACACTCAAATCCATTACTCTATTTCTTGTCAGTGCTCATGTCTTCTAAACCTTAACCTTGGATACCCTGTCTCTTTTTTCTTAGCTTTATGCATGTGCTGATAAATGGTGCTGGAAGAAGTTATACAATAATGCTGATTATTTTCCAAATGGACTCTTCTAGTCACAAAACAATCCTTTAATTCTTCTCTAATTGACTTTCTAGTCATTTCTCATGGTGGCTGCTCCAGATTGATTCTACTCTTCCCAATCAGCAAATATAACCATTCTGTCAGCAGAAGACCCTGTCTTAAAGTTTACAGAAAAAAACCAGAAACCATAAGTTTACTTTTTCCTTTTACTCTACAACTAAAATCTCTTTGACATCATTTCTCAGTCTCTTTTTATTTTTTTTGAGGGGGGAAGGCAAGGCAATTCGGTGTAAGTGACTTGCCCAAGGTCACACAGCTAGTAAGTGTGTCGTGTCTGAGGTCCAATTTGAACTTTGACAGTGGACCTCAATGACTCTAGAAGAGAGTATGAGACTGGAGACTTTATACAGCTCAGCTTCACTTAAATCCAATTCATGAGGGATCTAAGACCTCATCCCATGATGTCACTGGTCCTCTCTTAAAATGAAGGATCAGCGACAACAGCTGCTAATCCCTACACCATCCCCAATTACTTTGCCTTTGCTTTGCATATATTTTGTATTTACTTGTATATATTTTGTATGTGTCTTTCCTCTTTGACTATAAGCCCCTTGAGGGCAGAGAAAGTGTCCTCTTTGTTTTAATGTCCCTAGGGCCTAGCATTATGCTTAATTTATACTTGTTGAGTGATTGTCTATTACTTCTGGGAATTAGTTTTCCAATAAATAATTTAATAAAGGAAGAGTGATGTAGTTGAAAGAACTCTAGAATTGGGAGTCAGAAGACCTGCATTCAAATTTTGACTCTTTTAATTCCCACCCATGTGACCTTGCATATGTCAGCTTGTCTCCCTGGACCTTAATTTCTTCATCTGTAAAATTAGGGCAGCTATGTGGCACAGTAAATAGATTGCTGGGCCTAAAGTAAAAAACGACCTGAGTTCAAATCCAACCTCAGATGCTTGCTAGATGTGTGGCTCTGGGCAAGTCACTTAACTCTTTTTGCCTTAGTTTCCTCATCTGTAAAATGAGTTGGAGAAGGAAATGGCAAACTACTCCAGCATCATTACCAAGAAAATCCCAAATGCAGCCAAAAAAGAAACAGGACTGAAACAACTGAACACCAACACCAATAAAATATATATTCATGGATATATGTATATACATATACACACACACATATCTATCTGTCTATTTATCTGTCTATCTATCTGACTGTCTGTCTATCTCATTATCTGTACCAGAATCTGAGAAGACCTCAGCAATTCAATGAACCTGTGATCTTATCAACCCCACCAACAGTTTAGATTGTGATCTATTTTAGCTACTCTTACTGTCCGTGTTCTTTTGTAAATCTGTCTCACTGTGGTCTGTCAGCATGCTTTAGCTCCCTTGGCATTAGTTGGGTAACAGTGGAGCTCAGGGTCTTTTCAATGATTGTCACTCATTCTTGCTAGGTGACCCTTGGAGTTTGTATTTTCTTGGAGACAAGAACGTATATGAGATATCCCTCAATGCCCATCTTTTTTGTTGAACCCACATTTCTCCAGTCACATCCTTTATATAACTTCTCCTAAGTAATTTTGCATTTATCATATATTACAACTTGCTTATACTCAACCTCTGCCTCTCTGTTGCCCTTAGAATTATCTTCATTTGTAATTCTTTGGGGTTATGGTACTTGGTGCGACAAATAGCACTAGGAGAAAATTGGTGTCAAAAAATTGGTCTTAATAGGAGAATTTGATTTGTTTGATGATGCATGTTTGTTGCAGGTTTTTTTTTTCTTAAATGGAGGAGGACAGGATGGAGAGAAAACTGATACTTGTTCATTGAAAAATAAAATAAAATGCACAAAAAAAGACAAATCTGTTATAAGCACGCATGAACTGATGAAGCAAACTAAATTAAAAAAAAAATAGGTCCTGAGGATATTAAGACAAAATTTGCCTTCACAGGTCTTAATTGTTAGATGCTAACTCACTGTACTATCTATATTACTTTACTTTAAAATAATATCAATGTAAGACTCAAGAAGCATTCACCCTACCTTTAGGCCTGGGCTCAATTTTTTCAATTATCAAGGCTTCTTGCAATAAGGTTAACCAACCCTGGACTGTGAATAAAAACAATTCAGCTTTTGTTTGGGCCAAACACACACACATTACTTGATTCCATTTCTATTTATGAAATAAAACTAGTCTGCAAATAAAATTTGGTGCCATGCTACGTGGGTGTGCATAAGGCCCCCCGGCAGACAAAATAAAAATAAAAAGAAAGGAGAGCAGGAGTTCATGAACTCCTTTGCTATAAAATGAATGTACATATGCTCCCATATGGAGCAACTGTGGGACATATTCATCACCACACAAACGCGTGCCACTTTCCTTATGTTTTCAAGCAATGTTGAAAATAATGGGAATAAACAGGATGGGATTCTGGTTATCAGAGAAGGAAAAGTCTTGGGCATTTAGGCAATCCTTATTCTCTTGGTACAGCCACAGTAGTGTTCATTTCTCTGACTCCCAGGTGAACAGTGTCACTGTAATTGTGTGTGTGTGTGTGTGTGTGTGTGTGTGTGTGTGTGTGTGTGTGTGTGTGTGTTTAATCCTAGTAAAACCAGAGTAAGATACAGGCAACAGAAATACAGAGGAAGAAATGGGCAGCCCTCTGCTAACATAGTGTCTCTGTTTCCCATCAGAGGGTCTTTTATCCTTACCTTCAGAGGAGGAGAGAGGTTAGAATTTAGTGGAGAACATTTGCTGCTGAGAGTGGGGTTTGGGAAGGGGTCATGTTCTTGCTGTAACAGGGCCATCTCCCACCCAAGTAAGATCAAGAAGGTGCTGCCTGACTTAAACAATTTCTAAATTACTCTTGCTAGCATCTCAGCCCAGAGAGAGATTTGTTGTCTGGCTGCAGCAAGATCAGACAGGAGCCCAGGCAGCAAGAAGCAGGTTGTCTGAGTCCTTTTATGTGTTTAAAAAAAAAAAAAAGCAAAACTTCTCAAACAGGTGCCAAGATTAATTGCTACTCCCAAGGGACTGGTGGTGATGCTGCGAGCCAGGGAATGAGTAAGCTTTCAGAATTTTAGTAAGGGAGCAAGCTTTGAACAGAAAGGTTAACCAAGGAAGATAGAAAATTATCTAGTTAAAAACCACCCCAGTTGTGTGGTGTGACAGTTGAATGATGGATGAAGGTGGGAAAAGGGGATTACTTTCAACGTAAGGGACTGTAAGATGTGTACTGCAATGAGGAGATCCAAGATCTCAATGTGCAGTATGTATGAGAGAACAGAAAGCCTGGAGTTTTCCTCTCTGGGGAAAAAATGAAATGTCACCAAAGGCATTATCACAGGCTACTATAATTTATTCAGAACAGGAGGAATCATGAGTTATTTGAGGGAAACTTTCTTTAAAGGATCCTCTCCCATTACACTATGCTTTAAGACAAAGATTGTGGGAAAAGGTAAATAGAAGCTAATAGAGGCATTTCTACCAAAGTCAGTCAAATAATTATTTAATTAATCATTTATTAAGTACCTACTAGGTTCTGTGCATTGTGGATTAAAATACAAAGCCACTCCATACTTTCTCTACCATATCCCAGAAACTTCTTTATCCTGGAAGATCACTCCAGACCTAAAATTCTCATATTGAAATTAACCTCTACCCTTTATGATCTTTCCCTCTGATTGGATGGCTCCTCCCAGAAGGAGGAGGCCACCGAGACCAACCAAATCTCCTTCCTCTCTAGCATGACCTCCAGATTTCACATCTATCCTTTTCAGCTTCCTTCCTTTTATGAATTATCTTCCCCTATTAGAATGTAAGCTCCTTGAGGGTAAGGACTACCTTTCTTTCTGCTTGCAATTGTATTCCCAGGATTTAGCACTGTGCCTGACACTTAGTAAATCCTCAATAAATGCTTGTTAACTGACTGAAATAATTTCTCCTCTTAAGAAGCATATAGTCTAGTGGTGGAGACTAGAACATACAAAAGTAGTTAAAGAATAAATATAAAAATAAATACAAAATAATTAAATATAAGATAGTTTGAGAGGGAGGATACTAGCAGTCTTCTTTTGATGTTTCAGTGGCTATAGATTACACTGGGCTTCTTTTTTCTTTTTTCTTTTTTTCTTTTTGGAGGGCAATTGGGGTTAAGTAACTTGCCCAAGGTCACACGGCTAGGTTTTGTTTGTGTGTGCATTAAGAGTCTGAGGCCAGATTCGAACTCAGGTCCTTCTGACTCCAGGGCCAGCACTCTACTCACTGTGCCACCTAGCCACCCCATGGGCTCCTTTTTTCTAAAGAATCTTTATTTCCTTTGATTTTTATTAACATTTCCCCCATCTCATCTCTCACATTAAACCAAGAGCAGAATCTGTATCTAACTTGCAGGGTTATTTTGAGGCTCATATGAAGTAGTGTATGCAATACACTTGATAAATGTTAGTTATTAGCAAGAGGCAACATTGAGATAGAAGAAAATATGCTGGAGTTGGAGACTGGAAGATGTCAGTTCAAATCCAGCTCTAGACTCTTAATAACTGTTTGACCCTGGGTAAGTCAATTAATCTCTCATTTTCAGCTTTGTCATTTGCAAAATGTTGACAATGATAGCACCTCCCTTACAACTATTATTAGGGGTCAAAAAGAGCCTGAACTAGAGATTTCACCCCATGTGGGGTCATTTCTTTTACCCATCACCTCTATAATACACTCTTAGAATTGCCTGGAGCACTGAGAGTTTAATTAACTTGCCCAGGGTTGACCAGCAGTATATGTCAGACGTAATCCTTGAAGCTGCACTGGGTTCTTGAGGTATGGAATCTCCAGCAACGACTACCAAGCTTCAAGTAATGAACCCAGTGTCAGCCTTGAAGTGTGTGTGTTTGTGCCTCTGTGTGTGTTAGTGTGTATTTGTGGTCTGAAGACCAACCTAGATAGTTCTTAGAGGCCATCCATCAACTGGGGGGAAAATGAGTAATTTTTTAGCGACAGCAACCTATTAGACTAGAGGAGATTTTGTTTTGTTTTATTTTTGTCAGTTGCTGTCTCAGCTGGGAGTACCTCTGTGGATGAAATCCCTTGTACATAACATCAGAAACAATAAGTTGAGCCTTACTTTTTCCTAAAAGTTTGAAGAATTCAAACTTGGATTTTTGAATATCTTTACCAGGCATTATTTGTTTTTATTGACTTCATTTTTGTCAAGGCCATAAAACTAAGTGTCATGTGAATTTTAGAAGGAAAGCTTCCTTGATTAACTTGAGGTCACAGGCAGGGGCAGAATAGTAGAACTGTCCTGCAAGCCTTAATGGTACAGGTCAAAGATGTGTCAATAATTTAGCTTTTGACTCTGTTTCAGAAATTGCCTTCTCAGCAGGGATTTTCTCAGGGATGTTTGGAACATGGTGCTAACAAGGCTGAGGTCATTGGGTCAGTTTCTGTTCCATGAACTCTGAGACTTAAACAACCAATGTCTGCCATTGGTTACAAAAGAGAGTGGGTTTGTGGATGAATCAGAAAATCCATCATTCTTATTGGCAAACTAATTCGGTGTTAATGGAACTTACCTTGTTAAAAAGACACCTCATTATGACTAGGGATATGTCAAGAATGGAGGTCCTCTTATCTTTACCTGCATTGCTACAATAGCCTGATAACTTGTCTCCCTGACTCCTATCTCTTCCTAGCTCCAATTTATTCTATGTACTATTATCCAGTTGCCCTCCCAAAATTATAATTCATCATACTCTTGGTCAAGAATCTCTGCAGCCTCTAAACCTATCCAGAGATGTCCAAACAATCTTGATTCAATTAGACAGTGAAGGGAAGAAGGAAACCTCCTTCAATTTAGAGATATTCAAATAATTTTTATTATTATTAATAAAACTAACATTTATATAGAAGCCTAAGGTTTGCAAAGTACTAATTTCATCCTCACAAAAACCCTGTGAGCTAGGGGTTATTATTCTTCCCGTTCTAGCCTTCTTTTACTGAAAATTTTCAAGAAACAACTTCACAGGCAAGGGATAAAAGGTAAACTTAAGCGGTAAGCTCCGGGTTTTTTGCTTGTTTGTTTTTAAACATAAAGGATAGTATGTATTATTTAGAAATTAAGTCATACAGATCACAACTATTATTAAGTAGTAAATACAGTTCTTCCTCTCTGACTTTCTACCAAGCGCCCAGTGTTTTGCCTTCCTATAGCTTACTTTGCTCTATAAAATTTGTTAAATAAGACTGTCGGGAATTTCTGCACATAGATAAAAGAAAAAAAAATAAATAGGTAAATGAAAAACATCAGAGTATTCTTTCTTTTCAGGTAAACACTAGTAGAGCATATATGGAAAAATCTAAGGTAGTTAGAAAGAGCTGATTTTTTTTTTCAGATATTTGCTTTGCTTTCTTCATTTTTTGCTGTTTCAAAACTTCATTTAAATGATTTTTAAAAATTTTACCAATATATCATTAGAAAATTTTGCTTGTTTTTTTAATGGGAAGGCACTTCCCCCTACTCCTCTTTCCTGGGTCTGCTTCTGACTTTATGGTCTTTGCCACCATTCCTCTGCTGCCTTTTCACCTTAGATATTCCTTCAGCGGGGCGGCTAGGTGGCGCAGTGAGTAAGAGCTCCGGCCTTGGAGTTGGGATCGAATCCGGCCTCAGAAAATGAGCACCCACACATAAATAATGACTAGCCGTGTAACGTTGAGCAAGTTACTTAACCCCAATTGCTTTTAAAATTAAAAAAAAAAAAAGATATTCCTTCAGCCTTTGTGGTCTTCTTTCCCTGGAAGATGCCTCTGTCCCCATGATTTTCTCCTCCTGTATCATCCCTCCTCCCATTCCTGAGTAACTCTTGAAGCCTCCATTTTGAGGAAGGCCATATTTCCAAGGCCAGTCATTCATTATTACTTTCCCTTCTCTGCTTCTGATTCACTGAATTTTGTAACCTTCTCCTTTCCTCCCCTTTTATTTTATGTATTGTTTTGCCGCATTGAAATGTAAGTCTCTTGGGGCAGGGATTGTCTTTCTTTTTGCTTGTATCTGTACCTCCTGGGCTCAGTTCAGTGCCTGGCACGTAATTAGCATTTAAAAGCACCTTGAGAAAAATATCGTTTTTTTCTTGCCCACAAATATATTACTTTCTCTTTCTCTCCTTTTCTTTTACTCACTTTCCCATTTCTATGCTTTTGAGAAGCTGGGAGACAGAGGTAGGAAATGAGGTAAAATTAGAAATACTATGTGTTGGAGGAAAATTGAGCTGAGCTATTATTTTGGTAATATTTGGTAGGCCTACCTCAAGGGAAACCAAAGTTATTTCTTTTAATTATGATAGCAATATAACACAGATCAAGGAAAGTCTAGATCCTTTCTAGGAGACTTCCTGGGAAATTAGTGAAATTGTTTGTAATCATAGAAATGAGTAGCTTTCCATTTTCTTTAATGTTCCCTGAAGGCTATAACATGTTAAAGATCATATTCAGATGAAAATATGTAGCTGGGGAAATAATGGCCTGGGATTTGGAATTAGAGGGGACATCTGGTTGCCCCTGGGCTCCCCAGAGAAAAGTTACTTCAGAGTATCCATCTAAGAAGGGCTCTGGGATTGAAATGAAAGAGATTTTAAGTTAGTGCTTTAGAAGACTCCATGTAAAATGAATGTAACTATCAATGCCTGTATATATGGATGTTAAAAGTCTGGTATTAGTGTAATAAATAGTATTATTTTCCTAATTCAGTCAACTGAACTTTCCATTGACTTCTTACCTAAGTAATAAAACTGTATTCTGGGAATCAACAAGTAGGTATTCCAGCCAATACAGACAATTCTGATAAGAAAGAAAAAATGGTAGCTGTTTAAATTGATTAATGAGCATTAACAGGGAACTCAATAACCAAATTAAATGTTGAAAAAATGGGTATAGAAGATGTAAACAATATCAGGAAATGGAAATTGACAACCAAAGAGTAGCTTAATTCTGCAAGTTCAGTATTAATATCATAAAGATTAAAACAAACCAAGATGTGTGTAATAATAAGGATGATAAAAGAGACTGTTGATAGCAAGATGAAGATCAGAGATGGGAGATGGGAGATGATAGGTCATTTGATGATAATGAAGAAAGAATGCTTTCACTCTTATTTGGCTTTCATTTTCTCTACTGAGTAAGTAGCATGGACTTTGAATTGGGAAGGAATGATAGGGAAAAAAAAAAGGAGGAGCATGGAACTGAAATTCCAGATAAATGAGGAAATGGCAAAGGTACATTTGGCTGCTCTCAGTTCAATTCTTTTTTTTTTTTTGAGGGGCAATTGGGGTTAAGTGACTTGTCCAAGGTCATATGGCTAGTTTTATGTTAAGTGTCTAAGGTTGGATTTGAGCTCAGGTCCTCCTGACTCTAGGGCCACCTAGACTGCACCACCTAGCTTCCCCACTCAGTTCAAATCTTTATGATGGAGGTAAACTATATTCAAAGGAGCTAAAAATAACTGGAAGAAAAGATAATTGAGCCACTCTTTGCTAGCTTTAAAAAGCCATGGAAAAGAAGAAATGCATGATGTGTTAGAGTACTTGATGTGAAGTCAGAAGATTTAGGTTTTAACCTAATTTCTGCCACTAAATAACTGTATGACCTTGGGCAAGTCACTTCACTTTTTGGGGACATTTTATCATGTATAAAATGAGGGTATTGGAAAAGACATACATAGCACTAACTTTCCTTCCACCTCTAAAATTCCATGATCATATGACAAGAAATGGTTGTACATTATATCAGTTTTCAAAAAAGAAAAAGATAAAGAAAAGAAATTGTAGACTACTGAAAGAGTTCCTGATAAAATTCTAGAACATATGATTAAAGGGATGGCTTGCAAGCATCTGGAAAGGAAAAAACTGAGATAATAGGAACATAGATGTATACCTGAAAGGGGCTTTAGAGATAGTCTAGTTCAGGGCTTCTTAAACTGTGTGTCTCTACCCCATATAGGGTCTTGAAAAATTTGGCAACATAAAAGATTACTGAACATGCAATGACCAAAAATTAATTAAAAATCAAGCATGTAACGTGTCCAAGGTATTTCTGGCAGTGCTTGCTCACCTCCCAACTTCACTGAACACAAAGCATGGACACTTTGCTCTGTCCATACCCTGAGGCCACTCAACACTGACAAATGCTGTCTAAATTAAAAAGGGATTTCTAGTGGAAAAAGTTTAAGAAGGCCTGGTCTAGTCCTAACTCTCTCATTTTATAGATGAAGAACCTGAGTTTCAGAGGCAGCAAATAATTTGCCAATTTTCACAGAGGTATTTAGGTCTGATATCACTGGTATAGATTAGTGTTGTAGTTGTGGTAAGTAATACGATTTGCTTTGGCCATTTTTCTGGATGCTGATTATAGTTTGTGGGGCAGATATCTGAGATAATATATATATATATATATATATATATATATATATACATATATAAAGTACTTTGTAAAACTTATGTGCTGTATGTTTATTATTACCATCATTATCTTTTACATAGTGAAAACAATAATAGGTCAAGTAACAACTCTAGAGCCTTAGGATCGGAGAGTAGCAAGAGCCCTAAACTTGGTGTTAGGTGACACCTGAGTTAGAATCCTATCTCTTTAAATTACCTATATGTCCACAAGCAAGTCATCTTATGTATGTGAACCTATTTCCCCATCTGTAAACAATAATAGTATTACTTATAATTGTCTGCCTATAGGATTATGGTAAGGCTTAAATAAGATAGTGTAAGTAAAGTGCTTTGTAAAAATGTAAAGTCCTATAGGGGGCAGCTAGGTAGCACAGTAGATAGAGTTTCTGGGCTCATCTTCATGAGCTTACATCCAGCCTTAGACACTTACTATGTGACTCTGGGCATGCCACTTAACCCAATTCGCCTCAGTTTCCTCATCAGTAAAATGAACTGGAGAAAGAAATGGCACACCACTCTCGTATCTTTGCCGAGAAAACCCCAAATGGGGTAATAAAGAACTGAACAGGATTGAAACAACTCAACAACAGAAGACCCCTATATCACAATCCCTAACTTATCTTGCCTCTGTCCATGGTGTCTTCAGCAATAGATTACAAGCACTTTGAGGGCAAGGATTGTCTTGTTTTTGTCTTTGTACCCTCAGTGCCTAGCTTGATTGATTGTTTAACTTTTCCTGGCTTCATTACAGATCATGATCAAGCATACATTTTAGCCTTATTTTAGTTGTTTGAACACACATGTTTTATCATCCTTCTGGACTAAAGCTCTGTGAGAGCAAGAAATGTCATTTAAAAATCTTTTATCACTTGGACCTAGTGTGATCCTTGAACATAATAAGCATTTATTAAATTGAACCAACATCCAATTTCAGTGTTGGTTGAAAAAGAAAGAAGTTGAGGTTAGAGTTATTTTATTCTTTTAAAACTTATAATTTTTATCCTAACATTGAATACAATATAAATACTTTCTGACTTGACTGAAACAGGGGTTCTTAGTCTTTTTTATTGTGACATAGACCCCTTTGGCAATTTTGTGAAAACTATGGGTTGTTACTCAGAATAATATTTTTAAATGTACAAAATAAAAGGAAACATTATATTGAAATATAGTTATCACTATATATATTTAAAATAGTTTATGGATCATAGATTAAGTATGTTTGCTTTAGAATATTGTAGACAGATAGTATGGCATACTGGATACAGGGCTAGCATGAGAGAGAGAAAGATCTGGTTAAAGTCCTATCTCAGACCCATACTTGCTTTTAGAGCCTGGATAAATCACTCTCCCTAAGTAACTTTCTGAGCCTATAAATTATAAGTCAGTTTCTGCATTGACAGAAAATACTTCTTTTGGGAAGAATACTTGAAATTAATATAGGTCCAGGAAAATTTTTTAATAAAACAAACCCAGTGAGAGATGACATGCCTATTACCCATAGACCAGCCTCATTAAATTTCAAGGGATTCTTAACTATGTTGGTCAAAGGATGAAACACATTTTTGTTGTACTTTTAAATATAATATTTTATTTTTCCCAATTACATATTAAAACAAATTTTAAAACATTAAAAAAAGTTTTGAGTTCTTCCTTCCATCCCTCCTTCCCTCCCTGAGACAGTAAGTGATCTTGTATTGGATAGACATGTACAATCAGATAAAATATATACATATTAGTTATTTTGTATAAGAAGGCTTGAATAAAAAAAATGAAAGAAAGAAAGTGAAAAACAGTATGCTTCAGTATGTATTCAGACAGTATCAGTTCTTTCTCTGGAGGTAGATAGCATGCTTCATCAAAGGCCTTCTACTAAGTAATGAAGGAATTGTGGTCTGTTAGAATATAAGCTCCCTGAGAGCAAGAGGCTGCTTTGCTTCTGTTCATGTATCCATGGTTCTTAGCATAGTCCCTCTTAATAAATGCTTGATGATTAATTAGTCACAGGCTCTTAAATATTGTAATACTAAAATACTATAATACTGATTCTGTAAAAAAAATGGAAGGATTAGAGAGGAAATAGTTCCCCACTCCCTTTATTTTGACTGAAATGGTAACAAATGAGTTACAATTAATGCCATTTTAAAATTGATGAGATGATGAATGCAGACGTTTAGAAACAAGCTATTAATTGGTAATACATTGTAGACCATCACCCAGTCCTTCCCTGAGAGGAATGAGAGAAAAACCAGACTTAGTTCTCTAAATATCCTCCAGAACCCCATTTTGTTGTCACCATTGTCATAACTTAGTTTTGGTTGGCAATTCACCAACATCTGTTCAGCGAGTTTTTCCAAACTCAGTTCCCCCCACCCCGCCCCCATTTCTGTTTTGAAGCCCAGGAGCAAAAGCACGGCAAGGGAAGGGTATTACAGATCACAAAAGTCTCCCACCTTCTTATTAAAACTTTTATCTCCGCCTTCAAGGAGATAAGGAGATTTATCAGTGTTAGTTACCTCTTGGCATAATGAAAAAGTGGAAAATATATAGAATCAGTTTCACAGGTAGGATTCTACCTAAATCCATATATTTCAAAGAAAAGAAGGTAGTGACTTAAAAATGAATACCAACAACTGGAGATAAGTACCATGTCCACTCAAGGCTCCATGGAATGTTAGAATGAAATAGTTTCAGAGCAAAGGTTTCTTAAAAAAACACAGTCTTTACTAAAGCCCCCTGTGATCCTATAAAGATGCTACCTGCATCTAGAGAAAGAACTGATAAATAGAAGTATGTATAGAATTGTTTATATAGAATTATATATATATAATACATATGAATGGGTGTATATATGTACATATACATATATATATTTTTGTGTCTATATTTATTTACTTATGTGTGTGTGTGTGTGTGTGTGAGTGTGTTTGTGTGTGATGGTATCCATATCTAGGGTGGAAAGTGGGGGAAAGGAAGAAGAAAAATGGAGAAAAAAAGAAAGTTATATGATAACTTTATCATATATATATATGAAATAGCAAGTTATACAAAATATATTTGCAATTTCATGTGCAACCATTTTTTCCTATTCTACTGTGTTATGGAAATGATTATTTTATTTTTTCAGTTCAGAATAAATTATAAAAAGATCTACTCTGAAAATTGCCAAGTTTTTATTCTCCTTCTTCTCCTCCTCTTCTTATTCCTCCTTTTTTCCTCTCCTCCTTCTCCCCTTCTTATTCTCCCTCTCTCTTCTCCTTTTCCATCTCTTCTTTCTCCTTCTCTCCTCTTCGTCTTTGTCCTTCTTTCCTCCTTCCTCTTCTTCATTTCTGACAATTTGTTGTCACAAAAGTTATCTAATCAAAAAATTATCAGTGTAAATGCTATGCCTTTTTTGAAGATGATAGCATTTTTTTTCTGGCTGCTTCCAGTTCAAGGAGGACAGATAACTCATTTTAGAATTATAAAAGCCAGCTGAAAAGATAATTATCATTAAAATGTGGATTTTCTTGACTTCTCTTCCTTCCCATTTTGGAGTTTGTTTCTCTTTTCCCTTTGGACACAATAGCCCTAGTGCTGGCTCTACATTGGGGTCCTTATTCCTTCTTAATCTCCTCCATTCTGCTATCAGTTAGACTGATCATCTCTTCCCTCTATATACCACCTATCCCTTCATTCAATGTGTGCTACAACTATATGACATGAGAGTTATAGAGTTATAGATTGGATGACACCTAAGCAAACATCTAATCTAGTTCAACTTTTTTTCCTTTGCAGATGAGAAAACTGAGTCTGAGAGGTTAAATGGCTTGGTCATGGCTTTGCTCATGACTAATTAGTGGCAGAACCTAACATAAAACTGCAGACCTCTTGACTCCCAGGCTACTGGTTTTTTCTTCTAGAAAGAATATGGAACTAGCTTTCACTTTTCCTCCTGCTACTGCAAAAATCTTAAGCACCCTATGGATATTGCCAGAGAGTGGTACAGTTAACACACAATCTGCCTCTTGAAGAGAAAAGACTATGTTTCAGATTGTGGTGTCATCATTTGGTTGATGATCTTTGGCTCTCCATTTTATTCTACATAGTCTAGATGGTACCAAGATTCTATTCACCCAGTCAGTCACTAAACATTTATTGAGTATCTACCATGTGCCTGGTCCCATGCTAAGCCCAATGCCTGGATGAACAATCAATATAAATATGAAATATTTATCTGAAGCTCAGTAAAAAGGAGATTTAAAAAATGCTGCCAAGGAGAGAAAATAATGTGGACCCTATACCTGGGATAATTTACAGCCCTTCATTTAGTGGACTAAGCTTGATCTTTGCAATGAAATGTTTAAGGACAAGTTAATTCCAAACTCAATCCAATTCAAGAAGTATTTTATTAAGCACCTAACATGGATGTGGCACTAAGCCATGTGCCAGGCAATTACCAGGGTTAATATAAATAGTATTATAGTCTCTTCTCTCTGCTCCTCTTCACCCTTTATCATTCCCGTCCATATCTCCTTCACTCTCCACCAATGTAAATTGATTTATTATTTTCCAGGTCTTACGTTCTTTTACATTGGTCTGGTCCTGTGATTACAATGGTGTAGGAAACTCCTTGGGAGCTAACTCCTCCAGTGCAAAACAGGAACTTTTCTGCAATTTGTACCATATGACAGTTTCCTGGGCATACTGAGAAGTTAATTGTTGCTACTCAATCTGGTCTGACTCTTTGTGACCTCATTTGGGGTTTTCTTGGCAAAAATATTGGAGCGGTTTTCCATTTCCTTCTCTAGCTCATTTGACAGATGAAGAAACTGAGGTAAGCAGGGTTAAGTGACTTACCCAGGGTCACACAGCTAGTGAGTGTTTCAAGATGCATTTGAATGCAGGAAGATAAGTCTTCCTGAGACCAGACCTGGCATTCTATCTATTGAACTGCCTAATGAGTTGGCCAGGGTTAAACACTCAGTAGGAATCAGAAACAGGACCTGAACCAGATGTTGGGCCTCCTAGGTGGGCCCCTTTTTCAGTTTGCCATGCTTCCTTTATGCTTCTTTACTTATTTATTTACAAATATATTAAAATGTCATTTTGATTGTGTTCTCAGACTCCATAGTTTAGTTAGCCTTATAGAAAAATTCCAAATCATAGCTAGGGAAGGTGAATGAGACCTTATTCCAAGAAGCCAAAATCTGGGAACATTTCTTCCCTCAGGAGCCTACTTTCCCCCCACAAAAATTCAAAGATCATGATCCCGTGTCTTGTCTCATCTACTAGTCTGTCCTATGTAGCGATTACATAGCTTGTCTAGCCTTGGACTACCACCTCCATGGTCCTATTGACAGGATATCCCTTTTATGAGGCCTACATTTTTCTCCCCCATTCTCTATGGGAATGTAAGTCTAACAAGTAGAGGGCAGGGTATTTCACAGAATGACTATATCTATGAACACATTGTTTTCTATATTCTGCTATACTGCACCCCAAGCCTGTCTTTTGAGGTGCTACTCTTCTCCCCCTCCCTTACCCCTATCAGCCTACTCTGAAATGCTGTCTTCCTCCCTTTCCTGTTCAACTATTTTTTTCCCACGTGAAGGAATTCCTAGTTAAGGTTTTGGATGACATTGCTTATAACACTATTCTTTTGGCATTCCAGATATTTTTCACCAGGAGCTTGAAACGATTTTCCTCCATTACTAATGGTATGACTTACAGCCTATGAAAATAGGGTGTATTATTTGAAATAAAAGATATTGGTTATTTTCCAAAAAAATGGGTATCAACTATTTAGTTCACATACTAGCTATAATACAGCATTGTTCATGTTTTGACTGCTGTTTTGACTTAAACAGAATCATTCCCTATTTAATGGCCAACAAATGTTGAATTTGGAGATAGAATTACATACATTGGATAAAACACAGTATACAAATAAATACAGTATGCTGCTGTTTAAGTACTGCTGGTGCAATCTGTTGCCAATTCTTGAAAACATTAAATCCTACTTCTCCTCTACTAAATAATAACATAGGCTCGAGGTGCACTAGAGAATGAGGGGCGATGCAGCTATTGAAATCAACAGAAATCAGGCATCTAGTCACCAATTTGGGTTGGAAACTTGCCAAGAGAGATTTTATTTTTTTCCTAAACTACTGTTAAAATTGGCAGATTAAAACACACACACACGCACGCGCGAGCACACACACACACACACACGCATACCCACTACTATTGGAGACAACAGTGAGCAGCAGCCAGGGAGTCTTCTATTTCAGTTTCTACCCTTATAATCCATCCGTTTAAAGGGTCTTCTTCTTAGAATATTTTATTGTCTCCCATACTGATTGGTTGGTATATTCTTATTATTTAATGTATTGTGTAATACCATGTTTTTCCGGCCTGAAGTTAGCGAAGATGTTCAGGATTGACATGGCAGTTTTAAAGATGGAGAGTCCATTTTTGAAGAAAAAAAAAAGAAAAGAAAAGAAAAAGAAGATAGAAATGAAAGTAAATATTATAACTGTAGCTGAAAATATAGGCTTGCCAGATTTTTTTTCTTTTCTTTAAAGGAAGAAAGCCCAGTATTTCAGAGTTGCTTATGAGCTTGGTGCTTTGAGGCTCCTGGGTGGTATTTTGCAAATGTGTGCTATTCTTGGCTTTACACACTGAGCTTCCATTGCTATTATCACCAATACTTCGAGATTTCAAAGAACAGTCTTATTGCTAATTACCAGATTTTGACTTTTATGAAAACCCCACACCACATGTACTGATTTTATACCCAATGGCATGGAGGAATCTGAAATGTGGGTTTATCATAATAACCTCACCCTCTGGTATGTGGAAAAGCACTTGTAAAGTGGAAAGATCTTAATTTAAAAAACAAATGCAATTTGCACTTTTTTTTTTAAAGACTTGGCTGTGACTTGATGAAAAATGTTTTTACTCAAGTACTGGTGTTTCTCTGAAAAGCAACTCTGGCATGATCCAAATGGTCTATGGGAGTGTCATCTTTCAAAATTTGTAGGCCCTCTGGTGTTTTTATTCTATTGAATTCATTTAGAAAAAAGATTTATTTTTTTCTTCTGACATCTAAGTTTTCATCTGGATATTTCTTAGTTGTTTGATGTAGGGGAAAGTTCACGGGCTAGGAGAAGAAAGTGAAGTGAGAGAAAAAAATCTTTTCATAAGCCATCATTGTACAGTGGAAAATGTATTAAGAACTGAGGGACATGGGCTTGAATCCTGACTCTCATACTGTATGACCCTGGGCAAGTAATTTAACTTCACTGGGGCACACTTTTCTCATTTGTAAAATTATGGAATTTAAATTGATGGTCTCTGACATACTATCAAATCCTTTACTCTTTCTTAAAGTCTAAAAGTCAGATTTTGAACAACTATTTTCTAAAACAAGTCTAAATACCATAAGGAATTTTATGCTCATGGTGATACAGGAGGACCAAGAGTCATGTACTATTTGCTTTCTACGAAAATATTAAAAATGATAAAACCAAAACTAAAAGAATGAGAGGAAGGCCACCGGTTATAGAAAAAGGACAGCATGAGTACATATAGAAAGAAAAGGAAATATGTCCACCAGGAAGTATGTCAAACCAGTAAGAGGATGAATCCATTCAGGAATCCCATTGGTATTGGTATTGAATGTCAATGAAAAACAAACCCTCAAACTGCATGACATCCAATCACGACCAACAAACATTTATTTAGCACTTACTGTGTACCAGGCACTGGGTGAAGTTCTATGGATACAAAGAAAGACAAAAATACCTGCTCTCAAGGAACTCACATTATAGTAGAGGAGACAATGTACAAACAACTATGAAGAAGATATATCAACGAGAAGTAATATCAGAGGGAAGGGGCTACCAGTGTGGGATGGGAGGGAGAGGGCAGGAAATGAGAAAAACTTCTTGCAGAAGGTGATATTTGATCTGAGGCTTGAGGGAAAACCGGGGAGTCAGGAAGCAGATGTGTGGAGGGAGTTTATTTCAGGTATAAGGAGTTGGAAGGTGGAACATCATGTGTAAGAAACAACAACAAAACCAGAAACACCTAATCATAGATTATAGCAAGGTGAATAAAATGTAAGAGCCCGAGAAAGGTAGAAAGGGGCCAGGCTGAAAAAGGCTTTAATCCTTATCTCTAAATTTTCCTTGTCTCCATGTTATTAGAATATCCTTGTTAAACATCTCCTTTGAGGAGAAACAGAGTAAGAAAGAGAAAGAGAGAGACAGAGAAGACAGACACAGAGAGATAAATAGATAAATAGAGAGAGACAGACAGACAGACACAGAGAGACAATGACACAGAGAGACAGAGAGAGATAGAGACAGATACTGAAACAGACACAGAGAGACAAGTATACACAGAAACAGAGAATCAGAGACACAGAGAGAAACACAGAGACAGAGACAGAGACACAGAGAGACAGAAACAGAGAGGAAAAGAGAGGGAGAGAGAGAATGAAAAAGAGAGTGGCTTCAGGGAAGGAGAGAAAGAATGAGACAGAGAAAAAGAATGAGAGAGAAAGATGGAGGAAAAGAGAGAGGGAAAGGGTGAGGGAGAGAGAATGAGACAGAAAAAGGCAGAGAGAGAGAGAGAGAGGGAGAGAGAGAAAGGGAGAGAGGAAAAAAAGGGAGAGAGGGAGGGAGAAAATGAGAGACAGAGACAGAGACAGAGGAAGGAAAAGAAAGAAGGGGAAGGGGAAAATGATAGAGACAGAGACAGAGAGACAGAGAGAGGGAGACAGAGAGAGACAGTGAGTTGTTCCATTTATAAAAATAGAACCATAGCCCAGTAGAGAGAGGACTGTAAGAGAAAGCCTGGAAGAAAGTAAAAGCTATTCTCTAATGACCTGTAGGAATATGAAGGTTCGGTAGGAAGTCATAGGTGATTCCCCATCATGTTTCCCAGAAGCCTGCCCTTACACAAATCTATTTACACTTCCAGAAGACACACATAAAGAAACAGCCATTCAATAAGTCTTTTGAAAGCTGCTACTCCTATCAAACATCTCTATCATTCTGCCCTAAGGATTATTGTGGAGTGCTCATTAACAACACAGAAAGTCAACTCAACACCATGTTATCCCAAGAGAGATTACAGAGCCTTTTCTTGTTGAATGACTGGTCCATGCAAATGGTCACTCCCTCCTCCCCACGCCCCCAGTCTCTTGAGCGCTTCTGTGCTGGACATTCTGCAGAAATGTCAGCAATGCTGTGGATGTATCTCCAGGCCTTTGGGCTGTCTCACGAGAGGCAGACCTTTTTATGGGTCTGTTGTTAAACTCTTTAACATTATGAGATTCATCAAAGTGAGTAACACAGCTAATCCTGTAAGAGTCTCTTACCCAATGAATGATTTATAACAAAGAGGAACTGACTTTATTAAAAGGTTCTCGTGCTCTAGAGGCCCTCCTGCTCAAAGAGCTCAGAGTTGCCACTGCTGTGTTAGAAAAAAAAAGTGTATTTTTCCAAGGGTGGAAAGAGGAAGGCCCAGGAAAGTTGATTACTGGCTGGGTATCCCTTTCTTTTTTTTTTTTCTTTGCGTTTTTTTTTTTTTTTTGAGGGCAATTAGGGTTAAGTAACTTGCCCAAGGTCACATGGCTAGGTTTTTTTTGTTTTTTTGTTTGTGTGTGCATTAAGTGTCTGAGGCCGGATCCGAACTCAGGTCCTTCTGACTCCAGGGCCAACACTCTACTCACTGTGCCACCTAGCCGCCCCACCCTTTGACTTTCTTGAAGAAACTATTGGATCAAGCACCTAGAACTGAAGGCAACAACACATATATTCAGGCTCTCAATCGTGATGATAAATAGAATTCTTTTTCCATTGACTTCTAATAGTGAGAGGGGAAATAGTATTTTTCAGGAGCTCATGTTTTCATCTGAATTTTGTAGGATGAATTCTCTTCACGATTTACTTGGCACATACTAAGCATTTAATCAGTGTTTGTTGACTGGCATTGATTTCTCAGAGTCCAGACAAGACCACTATGACCTGTCTTCAGGAAGTTTTTCTAAATAAGCTATAGCTCCCAAAGAGCATAATTCCAAAGATCACATATCACTAATAATAATAGCTAGCATTGATGTAGCACTTTAAAGTTTACAAACTTCTTTATCAATATTATCTGACCACAACTCTGGGTGGGAGGGTTTATTAATATTCCCATTTTATAGATGAGCAAACAGGCTGAGAGAGTTGAAATGACTTTCTCAGGGTTATATAGCTGGTAAATGTCTGAGTTTTCTCCACTCAATGGGAACAATAAAACCTATAGTATTTTCCTCATTGAGTTATTTTATATTACATATACTTATTTTGCATAACCTTATACTACATAACATATATAAAGTATTCCTCGATCTTTGAAAAGTCATATAAATTTCAGTTGTTACTTTACATGGTGCCCTAATCCCAAAGCACCTTTTCACCTTTTATTAACACTTTTCCTATGTATTTGTGGCACTTGATAGTATATTAAGTTTTTTCATATCCATGGAAATAGTCATACTAACTTTTAAGCTTCTGGAGGCCAGGAGATGCATCTCATTAGTGGGTATCCACGGTGACCAACGCATACCTCTTTTGCATAGCAGGAAGAGTTCAGTGACTGGTCATTTAGTGACCAAATTTATCTGAATCCATTAGAAAATTTCTCATCATAGCCACAAATGTTGTCATTTAGTTCTGCCAGTGATGGGTTGACATAATCAAGAAACATCTAAAAATAGACCAAGAGTGGAATTTATGGAAATCATTAGTATTGGTTTTGTATGACTACTTCCTGCACATTTTCCCCCCAGTCTATCTGGGTGAAGCCTTTGACTTGTGATACCTTCAATCTGGAGTCGTGCTGTGGCTCTGGTTTCATTTGATTGCATGTTTAGGGCCATGGATGGTTTCATGAACAAGGCATTTAATGATCTATTAGATCATTGATCTGTTGGATTCATTAATATGTAATGAAATGTATATTGTAAGGAACTACTGAAATATAGCTCCTTGGCTGAAATTCAGGAATGCTTATATGATTGTAAAGCATTTTTTTCCCAGAAAAAAAAAAAGCAACAACAATAAACAAGAGTTTAATAGTGATCAGATGTTCATTCTGGGAAGCAGGAGGGGGGATGGTGGTAACTCTTTTTTGGAATTGGTACTCAAAATAAATGTACCATAAATATCTAGTTTCTGCTAGATATGGAACTAAAATCATGGGAAACTGGCTAGAGCACACAGTAGGAGAAATCTCTCCTGTCCAGTAATTTCTTTTTTTTGTACAAATATATTGCTCATCAAAGGTGCTAGCTTGTTGTCTATCATAAGAGAGGAAGTGTGGAATAGCACATAGAACTCTAGTCTTGTAGCAGGAAGGCCTGGTTTAAGACACTCACTAGCTGTGTGACCCTGAAGAAATCAAACTCTCTGAGCCTCAATTTCCTCATCTGCAGAATGGGTAATATGATAGTATTTACCTCACAGGGCTTTTGTGGATATCTAATAAGGTAGTGAGCATATGGTAAACTTTTTTGTACATCTAGCATGTATGAATATAAATAGTTTAGCTTGGGCAGTGGCAGAGATTTCTCTTACACATCACTCTGGCAATGTGCCTCAACTTTAACCTAGGTGAGAGAGTCTGGTCTCTATAGTCCTTTCAATCCCAGGCTGTCAAGAGAGGTATAGTGATGCGTTTTCCATTATGTTGCATGAGATCTGACAAGAAGCTGTTAGATAAATCCATGAGGCATTTTTGCCCAGACATTTCTGTTCCCAGAAGAAGAAGCCAACAGGTGGAAAGAGAGAGAGGCTCACCTGAGAACAGAAAGGGCCAGGGGAATTTTTTGTTTGTTTTTTGTTAAGAAATAGATGAAGAGGAAGAATTCTTGGGAACAGGGGGAGTGGTTCTGGAAACCAATATACAAAGGAAAAAAAAGAAAAAAAGAGGATGGAGATAAAGACATTCTGGAAAGTAAAAGAGGAAATATCTGATGCAATTAGTTTCATAAAAATAATTTGCCTGCATTTCATTCCTGTCTGGTCAATAGCCTTCACTTCAACTCAAGCTGGGAAAGTACTTCTAGCTTATGATAATGGTTATTATTACCTGAATCTCCTTCTGGGGTCATGATCATGGCCATCATACAGAATTTACTGCTCCCTGCTGACAACAGATGAGCTGCTCTTTTCCACATTAGACGATTATTCTTTGGCCTAAGTCTCTGCTTCCACTATTACCCAGATTAATGATGGGTATCATTAACCTACTCACTGTGGCCAAATGGTTGCTGAGCACATAACCCAGGACCTCTGCTATTGGTTTGTCACCCCCTTGGTTGTGTGGTTGGTACTGAGGGCTCCACGATGTAGGTGGGATGATAATGTGGGGTAGGAAAGATCAGCATCCCATACTCTTGCCTTGACCCATCTATATTCTGCATTCCCTCTACCCTAGTGTCTCTTCCAACTACATAGGGCTCTTTGAAGAACCAAGCATGCTCTAGAGGCTCAATAAATCTTCATTGGTGATAACAATGAGAAGTGATCAGTCTCAAAAAGTCAGTGAGGGGTGGAGATGACTGAGGAAAGACTAGATAGGTTGTATAGAAGATAGGGGGGGTGGCTAGCTGGCACAGTAGATAGAGAACCAAGTCAGCAAGATGTGAGTTCAAATCTGAATCCTGATACTAGCTGTGCAACCTTGAGCAAGTCACTTAACCCTGTGTGTCAGTTTCCTCATCTATAAAATGAGCCAGAGAAGAAAATGGCAAACAACTCCAGTATCTTTGCCAAGAAGATCCCAAATGGGGGCTCAAAGAGTCTAACAGAATTGAAATGACTGAACAACAACAGCAGAACAGAAGACAAAGTTAGGAGGACGTTAGTTCAAATCTTGCCTTTAGCACTAACTTCTTTTGTAACACGGCCAACCACTTAATCACTTTTAGTTTTAGTTTCTTCATCTGTAAAATAAAAAGAATAATTGCAAGTATATCGGAGTTATTGGAGAAAACCAAATGAGATAACATGTAAAGTGATTTGCAAACCTTGGAGCACTAAATAGAAATAAGAATTGTTTTTTGATCATTATGCTATATCCAAACTATGATGGGGGAGAGAAAACCACAAGAGTATCTATGATCAATCAATCAGAGAATATGAACATGGGTAACACCCTACCATACTCATAATAGTCAGTCATGGGCTTGTCTCCAATACAATCACACTCTTCAAAATTCTCCCATTCTGCAGTCTCCCACTACTGGTTTACTTTTGGGGAATTTTCCCTTCAGGGCCTAGGTTATTTACCAGTGATCTACTGCAGCCCCACAGACAAGTTCCTCTCCCCCAGTGTTCCTCCAGCCAGCCACCTCCATCCAGACTGTCTGTTGGCTTCACATTCTGGGGCAAATGCCAGTAAGATCTTTCTACTTTTCACTATTTTTATTCAATGGGAAAGAGTGAATAGAATAAAATAAGCTTGTATGAAGGGGTTGCTATCTGCAAGGCAATTCTCATTACATTTTCATTTCCCCAAACCTACCACTCTTCTGAACTTTGCTATTTCCCTCAAGAGCACCAATATCCTACTACTTTCTCCAGTTTTCAATTTCTTATTTATGCTTGATTCCTCATTCAACTGAATTTGCTCTATTAATTGAGAAATCTGATGACTTTTTCTCAATTGTCATCCTTCTTGACTTCTCTGCAGCATTTGACACTGATGATACATCACCCTCCCCAAACTTCCCGTCCCTTCACTCCCCCCACATATTTCTCTTTACCCATCTCCAAATACCCTAGGTAGACTGGTCTGATAACCACGAGGGAACAGCAATAGTGGGTTGTTCAAACCATGTGGATGAATTGGGAGTCCACAGATCCAAGCTTTCCATGAGATTAAGGGCCTTACTGTTTGCCTTTCCACTAGATTGTAAAGTTCTTTATATTTTCTTATCTGCTCAACTGCTATAACCTCTAAATTCCTTGGCATTGTCTTTTGTCTTACTAACAGTAGCCTAAAGATTCCTGAGACTTGCAATCCACCTCATTGCTGGCAGAATCTTATTACCTTTGGGCCTGTCCATCCCCATCTGTAGTTGAATTCTTTTAAACATGTTATTTCTTCAAATTAGAATGTGAGCTCTTTGAGATCAGGAGCCATCTTCTTCTTCTTCTTTTTTTTTAATGGGTTAACAAGCTTACTTTAATCAAACAAACATATATTACTTAGTTCAGGGGGAAAAGGTCAGCACCCCAAACTTCAGAGTATAAAGACAGATCAAACAGACAGGCTTCCAAACTGTCCAACCATTATCAATATCAAAATCACAGTTACCAGAGAGGGAAGCATTAACATCTGGGTTTTCAAAGCTGGAGGGATCTCAACGGCTGCCCAGAGTCTCATATGGTCAAATCACACAACACTTCTCAAAGTGAGCCCCCTCTTCTTCTTCTTCTTTTTTTAAGTAAGCACTTAAGTTGTTTTTCCCCATTCTTTCTCTCTTTAGTTTTCTAAGAACAATGTAAATTTGTTACCTATAAAAATTCTCCTAACTTAGCACTTAAACTTTGAAGTTGAATTTTCTAAGCTGCTTAAAAGTCTTACAAAGGAAGAATTTAAGTGGATTTTTAACCCATTTGTTAAAAAATACAAAAATAACACAGTTTTTATTCGTTTATAAGAACAAATGATTGACATTAAGGAAGGTGGAAATTTACTAGCCAAATTTCAAAGAGAAACTTGCATAATTGGTAGAAAGGATGGAAAAATGAATATCATGACTTAGTGAACACAGCTTATGATATGCTTTTTCCATTTGTATCTACCTAGCTTTGTGAGTTATCGTTAAAATAAAATATCAAGGGGCGGCTAGGTGGCGCAGTGAGTAGAACGTTGGCCCTGGAGTCAGAAGGACCTGAGTTCGGATACAACCTCAGACACTTAATGCACACACAAACAAAAACCTAGCTGTGTGACCTTGGGCAAGTTACTTAATCCCAATTGCCCTAAAAAAAAAAAAAATAAGAAAAAAAATATCAAAATAAACTAAAGTTAGCACCAGACCTGTAAATCCCTATGTCACAATGTTAGAGATTTTCATAAGGGAGGAAATTATTAATCATGTTGCTGTCATTACAAATATCATCCTTAAGAATAATATTTTAGTTAGCATAAAATGTTTTTGTATGCTTAATAAAATTTTGGTTAAACTATTTTCACCTTTATCTCATTCTTTTAAAATTTCTACTTGAAAACCTAAAAAATAAAACTAAGTTTTATGATGTGCACAATTATGTATACTTATATAATTGCACATATGTATAATTTATAAATAAGTAAATATATACATATTGTGAGTTAATCACCAATTTCATTTATTAATTTATTTATTGATGATTAAGGTGCATCATGGAAAAAAAGTTCAGAATAAAAGATAAAGAAAAAAAGAAAGTGAAGGATGAACAGCAACAATCTTAAAGGGTGACTCTATCAGGTGGAGGAAAGGAGAAAGTTCATTTCTGGAATATGGGATGATCAGTGCAAATGCACAGAGGTGGGAAACAGAGTATGTGAGGACCAGAGAAAAAATCAATTTGACTGGATTATAGAGAATGGATAATAATAGTTAATAATGGATTTAGAGTTGGGAAGCCTAGGGTTCATATCTTGCTTCTGACACTTAGCAGCTAATTACATGATTTTAGAACACCCCTGTTTTAGACAATTCTCTCTTTGAATCTAACTTTTCCCCTCTGAAAATGCCTGTAGTAACTACTTTTTAGGGTTATGGGGAGATTCAAATAATATAATGCAGACAGAATACTTTGCATCCTTTATAGCATCATATAAATGTCAATTATTATTGTTATTTCAGACCCAGATTCTAATTGTGTCACAAATGCCAGTCATTTGTCCCATGACATGGGACTGACTGAAAGTATTGATATTTGGCTCAGAGGAAATCCCTTATCACTCTTAGAAACACATGGCCAGGTTAACACCTTCTTAGAGTGGGTCATATGGGTTAACCCCTGTACTAAGGACATAAGAAATACTTAGGTCAAAGTCCTCAGTCACCCACTGCATTTCTACTTCTTACCTGGCAGTGTTCTACTATTCACTAGCTCCTTTCACCCACATGGGCACACTCTCTACTTCCCCAAAAATCGTCCTCCCCATCTCATTGTCCTCTTGATGCACTGTCATCTTTTCTGTCTGCAGGCTGCCTTTCTTCCAGGTTCAATGTTTCTGTATCTCGTATGACTTCTGACGGGGCTGGCAACGAGGCAGGCAGCACTGGGCTGAACAGCCCGGCAAGCTCCAGTGTTCCAAAATCTCCAGTAATCTCAAGATTACTGTGAAAGTCAGAGATTGTCAGAGTCATCTGAACAATCCACCAGTGCATCTGTCTCATATGCTGCATACAATTTGTGTGAAGTATCCCTCTAGTTCCCCTATAAAACGAACATCAGTGTTTACCTATAAACAGACACAGAAGTCACTGCTGACTGGATTCTGCTTTGTATACAATCCTATTATATGAAGGGCTCAAGCAGCATGTCTGTCTGCCTAGATGTGTGTGTTCTCCTCCTCCAGCTGCCAACAACCTAAATTATTCAGCAAGCCCTGATCATGCCAAGTTTTTAGTCAACAATGGAGATCCTGCCAAAGAGCTAATAATGTTTAAAAAAAAAAAGGCAATGTTTGTGACAATTAACAGAGCCTGCAGCCTGCAAAGAGAGTTGGTTGGAATCATTTGTAAAGGAAAATTTAAATGATATGCTTCATTATAAACGGTCCCATGCAACACAGTGCTAATCAACCAAAGCAACTTCTCTCCCCCTCCCCCTTTTCCTTTCTATCAGATACACCAAAATGCCACAGAAGCCAAAGTTCTTGGCTGCTGTGAGCCTCTGTTCTGCCTACCAAAGCATGCCAGGTGGTTATCTATCAGTATTATAATCAGCTTAGATCAAACTGAATAATTAGCCCTAAAGTGGATGGATAGAGCCCCAGCCTCTTATCTTGTCTATTAATAATCACAAGTATAACTTCACAGCCAAATCAAGAGGCATGGTACTGTTCCCCTGAGAGCCTGTTTGGGGAAAAACCCCCTGGGACTTCACCGATGGAAATAGTGCAGATGGGACAGTGTGTCTCGAATGATGAGCTGACAGCTGCCAAACTCTGTAATTCTGCCTTCCCTCTGCCTCTCCAATGTGGGGGCGGGGAGGGAAGATAGAGAATAAGGCAGAAAAGAGGTAGAAAGCAGAACTGAGGAAACAGGAATGATTCATGGCACTAAGTAGCTATTACACCAGAAAGAGAATTTTGAGATGAAGAGAGGGAGAGGGAGAGGGGAAAAAATAGGGCAGAAGATTCGTGTTCTAGCCTCTAAAACAACTATTATTATTCAGTCATTTTTTCCAGTCCCTTCCAATTTTTCGTGTTCCCATTTGGAGTTTTCTTGGCAGAGATACTAGAGTGGTTTTTCATTTCTTTCACCAGCTCATTTTACAGATGAGAAAACTGAGGTAAGTAGGGTTAAGAGATTTACCCAGGATCACACAGCTAGTAAGTGTCTGTGGCCAAATTTGAACTCAGGAAGACGAATCTTCCTGACTCCAGACCTGGCACTCTATCCACCTAACTGCCATCTAAAATACCAACCTTGATTTAAAAAAAAGGCATAAGCCAATCTAGTCCAAACCAGGTTTTTAGTTTACATAACGATCAATACCTTTATTTCTCATTCATTTCAGCATTTCATAGTATGTTTTTGCCAAGTCTTCAATCACAAAATTAGACTTTAGGTTAAAAACAAACAAACAAAAAACCAAACTAGAGCTATAATTTTTTGGCTTTCATTTGATTTTAAACTTGCATTTTATTATAAAGAGCTAAAACATAACCCTTAGAAAGAATACATCAAAGTTTTTAAGTGTCTTACTCTCCTAAAAATCAGATTACGTGGCTATTATAGCATTTCCATTTCATTAAGGGAAGGCAGGGCATAGAGAGACTTAGACTCCTGAAGCCTCTATGAATTTCTTTTTGGAGGGGGGGAAGGCAGGGCAATTGACTTGCCCAAGGTCACCCTAGGCTAGTAAGTAGTAAGTGTCTGAGGCTGGATTTGAACTCAGGTCTTCCTGACTCCAGGGCCAGTGCTCTGTTCGCTGTGCCACCTAGCTGCACCTACCTCTATGAATTTAAGCTGAGAGACTAGGGATTAAGTAAATATTCAGGATGAGAGTTCACTGGGTCAAGCTTCTGAATATTGGTGGTGTCTTACACCAGGTCACTTGGGGCAGGGCTGGGGACAAGATGACTTTTATGCTTGGGAGCTACTGCTATCTCACCTTTTAGATCTCCCTGGAAAAGTGTGGCTGGTGATTTGGAGTAGGTGTTTGAGGAGAGAAGGGAGTAGTCCTATCTTATTTACCTCTCAAGGCTCCTCTTTCCCCTTACTGTCTCAACTGATAACCTTACTTCATATGTCACTATTTACCAGGAGCTCTCTCTTTTACTTTCTTATTTTTAATCACTCAGATACTTTCTCTCATTATTGCTTTCTTCACTCCCATATCAAATGTATCATCATCTTCCTGAGTTCAAATACGGCCTCAAATACTTACTAGCTGTGTGACCCTGAGAAAGTCACTTAACCTTGTTGGCCTCAGTTTCCTCAGCTGTAAAATGAGCTGGAGAATAAAATGGCAAACCACTCCAATATCTTTGCCAAGAAAACTACAAAAGGGTTCAGACAAGACTGAAAAATGACTGAACATTCAGTAAAGAGGTGACCCTTCTCCTTGCCAAGGCAAACCTCTTTGTATGCACCGATAATTCCATTCCATCTTGTCTTCTCCAGCAGATTGCCCTTTCTATCATCCCTACTAATCTTCAACTACTCCATCTACTGACAGCTTCCCAATGTCATCAGATCAAAAAGTATCAGGTAGACAGTAAGGTATAAGAAGACTGGAAAGATAGGAGAGGGCCAGGCTATGAAGGGCTTTGAACACTAAAAAGATTGTGCATTGGATTCAGGAGGTGATAGAGAGGTACTGAATTTTATTGGATAGTGGTGGGACTGCATTTTGCAAAGAGCAAATTGAAAGCTGAGTGGTGAATGAACTGAAGAGGAAGATAGAACAACCAACAGGAGGCTTTTGCAATAGTCCAGGTGTGAGGTGATGAAGCCTGCATCAGAATGGTGGTATCAGTGTCAAAGATGAGGAAGAGGAGTGTACATGAGATGTTGGTAAAGTGGAGGCTATAGCACTTAGCTACAGATTGGATATGGGGAGTGGAGAGAGAGAGAGAGAGAGAGAGAGAGAGGGGGGGGAGAAGGGGGGGGGGAGAGAGTGGGGGAGAGAGACAGAGAGACAGAGAGAGAGAGATAGAGAGTATTTGAAGATGACACTTAGTTTGCAATACTGGGTAACTGAGAGTTATTATTGTTCCAAACAGATAGGAGGAAAACCAGGAGAGAGTAGTGTCATGGTTGGCATTCTCTGCATATTTAGTCTTATATAATCATATTAATAATAATAAGCTAATATTTATATAATTCCTTAAGATTTACAAAGCATTATACATGTTATCTGAGAAGTTAAAATGTGTCTTGCCAGAGATGAACCAAGGTCTTTCTGGCTTCCAGGATTTCTCTTTGTTCACTACACCATATTAATAAGATAATAACAAAATTGTTCTAGTTCTTTTTGTCCTATTCTGAATTATTTTTTTTGTTTTTTTATGTGTATTTAAAAATAGATCATTATTTTAAAAATTTCAATCAATACCCACTCTCACACTCCAAAAAGACCCCTTCTCCCCAACCCTCCCAACTCTAGAACAAATGTATAGCTAAGAAAAACAAATTTACACATTGACTTTGTTTGAAAATGTATATCTCATTCTGCACCTCTAGCATATCACCTTTCTACCAAGAGATGAGAAAAATGCCTCACCATTCTTCTGAAGTATGATTCGTGGTTGCTTTGATCAGAATTCTTCAGTCTTTTAAAGTTTTTTTTTTCTTTCACAATATTTTTGTGGTCACAGCATAAATAGTGTGGGTAGCTAGGTGGCACAGTGAATAGAGTGCTGGGTCTGGAGTCAGGAAGCCTCATCTTCTCAAATTCAAATCTGACCTCAGACACTAATTGTGTGAACCTGGGCAAGTCACTACACCCATTTTTGCCTCAATTTCTTCATCTTCAAAATGAGCTGGTGAAGGAAATGGCAAACCATTCCAGTATCTTTGCCAAGAAAACTTCAAATGGGGTCATGAATGGGGCAACTAGGTGGTGCAGTGAATAGAGCATTGGTCCTGGAGTCAGGCAGGAGGACCTGATTTCGAATCTGACCTCAGACACTTAAACACTTACTAACTGTGTGAACTTGGGCAAGTCATTTAACCCCAATTGCCCTTCCTTACCCCCTCCAAAAAAAACATACAACCTTCCCCCACCTTCCCCGAAAACAAATGGGGTCACGAAGAATTAGACATGACTGAAAAATAGCTGAACGACAACAAACATAAAAAGTGCTTTTTTTGGGTCATTTCATTCTATATCACTTCATGGGAACATCTTCCTATGTTTCTCTGAATATATCAAATTTATCAGTCTTTACATTCATCATACACAAATATTGGTTTAGCGATTCCTCAGTGGGTGGACCCTCTCTTAGTTTTCAGTTCTTTGCTATTAATAAAAAAGTGCTGCTGAAAATATTTTTGTACATATGAATTCGTTCCCTCCTATCCTTGGCCTTCTTGGGAATATCTGTTTAATAGTAGTATCTCTGGGTCACAGTATACACAGCTTAGTGACTTTTTGGCTACGGTTCCATATTGTTTCCCAGAATGAAATCCAGACAGTCTTCAAAGGATTCAGGATTTAGGCAACTGAAAGCTGTAATAAACAAAATGGAAATTGTAGTCACCAAACTGTTCCTGTGGTATTATAGGCCACTGTTGGGCCTCCACATGAATTACTCAACTACTACAGTGCTAATAAAAGCCTAAAAGGCAGAGGGAAATTCCACATGTTGTTAAATGGTCTTGTTGATGGATAGATTCCACCTGGTAGAGGGTATTAGCTGCAGTACACTTGATTTAATGATGGGGAACCCAGTGGGAGACTCTGAGGAGAGAGATGATAGAAATTAAAGCAGAGACAGAAGAGATCTTTTTAACGTACTTTTGGACCTGACTAGAGGGAATCAAGTCAATCAAATGTTCATTATGTAGGTGCTGACAGTTTTAGACACTGTGCTAAGAGGTGGGGATATAAAGAAAGATAAAAACCTAGGTCCTGTCCTCAAGGAGTTTACAGTCTAATGGGGAGACAACTGAATATACAAGATATACATGGAGTTGGAGGAAGAAGCTCCTTCCCTTCTTAGAGGGATTGCATTGAGAGGGAGGAGGAGGGGACCTGGAAGAAGTAAGTATTGAGGGAAGCCAGGAGCTGGAGATGAGGAGGGAGAACTTTCTAGGAATTGGGGATGGTCAGTGAGAAGGTATGAGTTGGGAGATGGATTATTTTGTACGAGGGACAGCATTTAGACTAGTTTTGCTGGAATACAGAGTATGTGAAGGGGATGGAAGAAGGCTCCAAGGAGAGCAAGGAAAGAACAGTTGTATAAAACCCAAACATCTTACTAGAAGGCATGGTATCTCTTTAAAAATCATAAAGTCTTTGTGTTTAAGGAACTGTTTCAACCTATAGCTGTATAATAAAAATATTTTAGAGCTCACATTTATATAATATTTAAGGTTTGCAAAGAACTTTACACATGTTAATTTATTTTATCTGCACTACAACCTGGTAAGTGCTATTGTTATCCCTGTTTTACAGATAAGAAAACTGAGACTGAGAGATATTAAAGGACTAAAGTTACTAAAGTGTCTGAGGTTGGATCTGAACTCAGGACATCCTGATTTCAGGTCCAGCAGTCCATTCACTGCATTACCTTAGATGCCTTTATAATATCTTCAAGTCTTTACCCGTTCTACACTTAGAAGCCCTAAAACTTACTGCCTCCTGAAAGAACACATTCTACTTTTTGAAAGCTCTAATAATTAAGAAAATTCTTCTTTTATTTAGTTATAATCTTTCTATCACTTCCACTGAGCTGATCCTGGTTCTACCCTCTGGGGGTCAAGCAAAGCAAGTCTGGAGATGGTTTGTGGAGGGGGAATTTAGTGAAGTTTAAAGTGGTTAAAGGATGAGGATTTTATTCTGTAATTGAAAATATCTCCCTATATAAGATATAGCTATCCTCATGGACATCACTTTTGATACTTTCTTCTGGCATTGATTATGTCTCTTTGTTAGGTATACACTACTGTTTGCTCCTAATTGGCCCACTGACACCACATTCTCTGGTATTGATTGAGTAATGATTAGTTATGCATCCAAACTATACCTTTGGACTTGGTCTTTATAAGGGAAAGCAAAGTGGAAGACCAGAATCAGAACTGAGACTAGAGGGATGTCGGTTGGACATATGCTGACTGGGTTGCATGGAAGGAAACCTGAGCAGCCCCATGACCCCTGAAGGGAGCCATGTGGCAACAGGGATGTTAGCAGAGGTTGGTAAGTGCCCGCATTACAAAGGGATTCCTTGAACAAGAAGAAGAATTCTGATAGCAAGCTCCCTAGACCCAAAGAAAGAATTCCTGGGCCAAACAGTAGCTACAGGCCAGAAATAAAAAAACCCACAATGCAGAGGAACAGACCTATATTTTGCCCTGAATTAGTACTGTGAGTTGTAGGAATTTTATAAGTGGCCTGAGGGAGTAGGGGAGGTATCAATTACCAATAGGTTTTAAATGTTATCTCCTTTTCAGGGAATGCCAACTCTATGGCAGTTCTATATATCTGTAGAAGTTTATCAGGCCCCAGTGAAAGTGAGTTTCATAAGAGAAAGACATATACCTTGACTGCTCATGGACTCTGGTTCTAATTCATTGTGTTTTGTTTCTGATGGATGAATTTAAGTCTGTCCTATATTTGAGGTATTGTTAGCCTGAGTGTTTGCCTGGAACTTAAGTCATTTTCTCTTTTTGTGGAGATTTATACATGGACCAGATTCTCACCTTCCAGAGGAAACCATGAAGGAGGGCATAGCTAAGTAGAGATTTTTGTCAGATACTTTGTTCTTACATGATTGAATGCAATTGCTAAAAACCCAAAATTCTGGGGTCCTGGCTGATGAGATTTGTATCTTTTTCTCATGAAATCCATCTTTCACGAGAAGAAAATATACTTTCATTTGTTGATAGTGGTTTTTACACAGTGTTACCTAAATTGATAAACTCATAGGTCTTGACCAAAGCATATACATTTGTACATACACATATTTTGGGGGTAGACCTATTATTTCAACAATATTGGGAGCTCCTGGTGCAGAAACGGCCACAATATATGCAGATGGGATGCCACCAATAAAGGTTGGTGATTTGTCAAAGGTCATATATGTGTGAGATGTCAAAACCTGAAACCGGGTCTTTTGGATTCCAAGGTCAGTTCTTGGTCAACTATGCAGCACTGACTCTCTCTCTCTCTCTCTCTCTCTCTCTCTCTCTCTCTCTCTCTCTTTCTCTCTCTCTTAAATCTATCATCTCTCTATTATCTAGCTTTGTGATTTCAGGAAACTCCTCTATATGGCTACTCCCTAGGATATTAATGCAAAACAATTGGTATTCCTCAATCATACCATTTTTCTTCTCTTCTAGTAAGTGTATTCCCAACATGTTGCAATTGGAAATAGTCAGATTTCAAAATAAATTGCAAATAAACCAGAAAAAAGGGGAAAAAGCATCATGCTCTCTTTTAAATTTAAGGAATATGTTAACATTTTCCTTTTTAGTTTGAAATAGAAGCTCAGCTTCTTCCCAATAAGTCATGAAGTAGTTTTATTCTACTTATCAGAATGATAGTAGTCTGGAAATTTCTTCTTTAAGTGAAAAACAGCTGGAAAGAAATAAAGTGAGCAATGTTTCCTTGTTCTTTTGTGGATTTTATACAGACAGCAACTTGGCACAGAACCCATATTTCCAACATCCTACCCCTAAGGAGCTAGTTAGTGTAAAAAAAAAAAAAAGAAAAAACCCACTTGGGCAGTTGCAAGCACCAATTCCCTGTAACGAAAACAAGAGAAGGAGAAAATAATCCATTTTTTATGGTATATTACCTACAAGCACAGACCCGACTTTGGTAATCATGCTTTTGTTGCACACAAACAGTAAAATATTTATGGAGACAATGTGATTTGGGTCAAGACATTAAATAAAGTAAAAGTTGCTTTATTCAATATGTGATGAACAGTATCCATATTAAAAACCATTGGGAAAAGTGTTCAAATGAAAAAATATGCTTAAAACAAATTCATCTGTTCAATGCTCATAAATGTTTTAAGAAATGCAGACAAACAAGTCCTGAAATCCATATTTACCGTACACAGTTGAAAAACTAATAGTATTTATTTAATCCAGAGGGGAAAGTGACAAGGAATTTGGCTTTTAATGATCAACAGGAAAGACTTTTCCTGGGAAATTACCCTAGTGTTTGTTGTCAGGCAAGTTACAATAGGGTTATCACTCTTCTCTTAGCAAATTGCTAATGTTGTTAGTTTGGCATTGATCTACAAAGAAAGGGTTTCTTCCCTGACCAGCAGCAAAGCTTCAGTTCTGATACAAAGATTTTGTTGCCTGCATTGGAGAAATGTATGTGTCAAGAATGCCAACGAAATTGTATCTGCTGATAGGAAAGGTTATTACTCAGTGGTGAGCCTGCAGAGAGGTTAGGATGTCTTCAACCAGGTGTATCTGCTAGGATTGGTCAGGGCTAGGGCATGGGATCTTGTTATTTTGGGAAATTCACTAAGGAAGTGGAAATGTTGTCTCATTTAGACAGAGAAGTGAAACATAGGCCTCCAATTTGCCTTTAGGCAAGGTACTTTAACCTCTGTTTGCCTCAATTTTCTCACATGTCAGTAATCTGTAGAAAATTATATAGAATGGGAGAAGTTTGGAATGACTAAAGACTAAGAAATGTTTTGATTTTCAAGCAAGTTTGATTCTTCAAGCTTCAAGTTCAACTTTGATTCCTGACAAAATTCTTGAATATATTATTATAGGTATGAGTTGCTAGTCATTGGGGAAGGAGTGATCACTAAGAGCTAATATGAATTAATCAAAAAACAAGTCATGCCAGACTACACTCATTTTTCTCTTTGACAGAATTACCAGATAGATCAAAGAAATGCCATTGTAAACTAAAATTTTAGATTGGCATTTGACATCTCTCATAAGGCATACAGAAGAGGGACATGATAGTGATTTCAGAGCAGGTTGAGTGACCAGACCCAACAATTTATGAACTGGTCTTAACTTGGAAAGAGGCCTTTGGTAGAATGCCTCAGGGATCTTTCCTTGACCCTGTTCTGTTAAACATTTATTTGAGCGGCTTGAATGATATCATAAATAGCATTTTAGTCCTTAATGGATGTTTGTCTGACTGATTGCTTGCCAAAGTTAAAGATGACAGGTAACTGAAAGGAAGCACTAACAGCCTGGATCACAGATTTAAGAATGAGGGGCTAAATTAAAAAAAAAATCAACTGTAATAGTAAATACAAGCAAAGTCCTATACTTGATTAAAAAAATGTCAGCTGCAGAAGTAAGGGATGAAAGACATACAGTAAGACTTCCTAATTATAAAGAAGAGCTGGGGCACTTAGTAGACCAGAAGCTTGATATATATCAGCAGTGTGACATAGCAGTCAACAAACTAATGCAATATTAAACTACATTATCAGAAACATAGTGCTCAGAATGAAGGAGTCTTGATCAGACCACACTGTAGTACTATATGACCATTCTGCACTTTATTTTAGCAAGGATGTTGACAAGAGTGTATACATAGGACAGTGACCAAGGTGGTGAGAGAATTAAAACAATGCTATGCAAGGATGAGTTGAAAAAAAGTAGAAATATTGTAGAGGCAACTACACTGGCATACCCAGGATGGCTGCTAGTACAGGTTCTTAGATCTGCTTTACTAGGAAAGATAGCTGTTTAAGGGGTTAACAATCTTTTTTAAATTACATTCACTAGTTCAGGGGAAAAGTAAGAACCCTGAACTTCAGAGAAAATACAAAGAAAGTGCAGAGAATATACAAG
This sequence comes from Gymnobelideus leadbeateri, assembly GCA_011680675.1. NCBI lineage: Eukaryota > Metazoa > Chordata > Mammalia > Diprotodontia > Petauridae > Gymnobelideus > Gymnobelideus leadbeateri. The sequence continues at coordinate 418,144 of WOXC01005834.1, read as the reverse complement.
CAGAGAAATAAAGACCAACAGACAGAGCTCTGACTGCCTGAATCAACTATAAACTTTACATACATCCCTGGATTGAGAGAGCTTTTATATTTGAGCAGGTGGGGAGCTCTGAACAGACAGTCACTCAGAATCTCAAATAGGGAAGCACAATATCCTTCTCATAATCGAGCCCCCAGAGCACCACACCAAGTCGGAGTATATATACACTTCCCAGAGCCAGAAAGCATCACAGTCTTTGAGACTCAGTGCATAATTAGAAATTAGCAAAAGGTGTGAAAGTCTTTCTACAAGCAAGGCTCCCCTAAGCAAGCTTCCCTTAATGGGCTCCACGTGAGGCCTATTAATGGGCAGGGAACATCTTAAATCCCATTAATACAAATATTTAGGTGTAGAAATGAAGGCTTAGGGGAACATGATAGCTGTCTTCAAGTATTTGAAGGGTTGTAACAAAGAAAACAAGAGAAGAGAAAAGGAATTTAAGGAGGGAGGGGAGAAATTAGTAAGGGAAGACGGGGGAAGTGAGAAAGGAGAGAAAAGGAGAGGGAGAGGAAGATGGAAAGGGGAAGAAAGAGGTGGAGGAGGAAGAGGAGGAGGAGGAAGAGGAAAAGAAGAAGGCAACTATTTTCCCAGGCCACATACCTTAGGTATTTCTAATAACTAATGTTCACTTTTTTAGCTAGAAATCTTGGCATATCAGTAAGTGAAACAAGACTAAGATGTTTTTGTTATAAAACACTTCTACCTTAATTCTAGAATTGCTCCATAGCTAAACTGCACTGAGGCCAGCAAAGTCCTTAGGATCAAAACCTCAGTTTAACCAATCTGATTATTGTGGCTACTATAAAAATAACAAGAACAGTGGTGATAAGTTGACAATAGTTCATATATATAGTACAAAGTATTTCAGGGTTTGCAACTCTCTCTCTCTCTCTCTCTCTCTCTCTCTCTCTCTCTATATATATATAATTTGATTCTTCTTACTGATAAAATTATATTACTTCATGATTTATCTGAATAATTAGTGCACAATTGAGTATGAAGATACCTAAATATACAAGTCAAACCATATTGGGGAGGGCACAGTCAAGTGTGGGATTCAGATATTTCCCATACAAATTAGAAGCTTTTTAACCTAGACAGATTGTGTTACAGACTTAAGGTGATTATTCCAGCAAGTTGAGAAGACTAAATGAAAGGGCAGAAGTCTCCCTTTTTCTAAATAGTGTTTCATGCTTTCTGGGAAAATTGCCTAAATTCTCTCCTTCCTTGAACTTGTGTAGACAGAACCAGTGAGTTACTAGCCCCCAAAGTAGTTTCCCTGTTGTTGCTTGTAATTAGCTGTCAATCACTTGTTCAGCACAATATACTTCTGTGCTCTGTTGCTAGTAAAAGTAAATAAAAGAATTGTTCAGCCAAATTAAATGCACTCATGAGCATTGTTACACCATTAGTGCTGTCCTCACAAAAAAGTTAGGTTTGCTTCATTTTCACTGCAGTATGTTTGAAGACATTCTGGTGAGAGGTATATTTCAGGCTAAATTGAAACTGCCTCTAGTCAGAATACTTGTGATGCAAACCTGTCCCCATCATTCTTGTGGGAGACAATTCAGAACTGGGAACTCTTTGAATCACACAACCTTTCACAATACACTGAGGCCTTTGGATCACCTTGGTGACAGTGGCCTAAACTGAATTTGAGTCTATCAGTCCCAAGAAAGTTAGTAGAAATAAATGGCTTCAGATCATTTCCCTGCATCATTGGTGGGTGAGGGCAGGGGATAGTGACTCTAAGAAGGCAAAGGATCTATTTGAAGGCAAAAGTTTCTTTATTTAAATATATGTACATATATGTATGTATGGGTATATGTGTATGTATATATATCGACACACATATACACACAGACATATATACATGCATGTATATATTTTTCCCCTGGCAGTTGAGGCATGCCATTTACATGGATCACCTGCCCTCTTGCAAATGTGTCAATGATGATTTGTGATGGCTTCTTTTCCATTAAATCTACTGTCCCTCCCTCTCCTTTCCTTAGCCACACTGCTGTTATTTGACTGACAGGTAGAAAAAGTTGGATGACTAATAACTTGAAGCCCATCACTATTAGGAAGACAGAGGCTATTCTAATTGGGGCTTCCTGTCAGACCTGGCAACTTTCTTTTCACTCATGTTTTATTGGAAGGATGTCATTTGGAGCTCAGTCACTCTGTGAAGAGGCTTGCCATCTTTTTTTGATTCAGAACTCAGTTTTGACTCTCTTGTTGGCTTGGGGACTACACAGCTCACCTTATTTCCCATCTAGATAGCACTTCACTAGTTCATCATGATGTAATTATGAGATCTTTTTTTTTGGAAGGAGGGGGAGAAGGCAGGAGGAAGGCAGCATCCAGACTTGCGATTTCACTGGTGTACCAATTCTTGAACTATACAGATAGGTTCTTCAAGTATAACTTTTAATTTTACAGATTTTCCTGGCTACAGTGAGAACTTACATGACCTCCTGATGATCATACAACTACAAAGCACTGGAAACTATACTTGAGTCCAGGTATTTCTGACTCCAAGTCTGTGGGAGACAATTTAGACAATTGTTATTTATTATTATTTCATTACTACACTGCTTTTCATGAGATCTTAACTATTTACAAAGGGGAGAGTGGCTTATGTCCATCCAAGTCTAGAAATAACAGTCTGCCATTGAGTTTTCATGCATAAAAGTGACCTGTAGGCATATACTGTCTTGATTTTCTTGATTGTTTTTGTATTGTGGACCCCTTTGGGAATCTGTTGAAGCCCCTAGGCCTCATCTCAGAGCAATGTTTATAAATGCATAAAATTATTTATATAGGATTTCAAAGGAAACTGACTATATTGAAATAGTTATGAAAATACTAAAAGTTCCAATTTCACAGACCCCAGATTGAGAACTTCTGATGCAACATAACCCTTTAATTTCACATATAAGTAAACTGGAGCACAGAAAGGTCAAATGTGTTGCCAGTGGTCATGTGTTAGTAAGTGACAATGCCTGAATTTGAACCTCAGCCTCTGATTCTTAGTTCAGTGCTTTCTATGCTATGACAGGGCATAGGTCTCCTGATCTTTTTTTTGAAAGATAGATGCCATAGATGATTGCTCCCTCTCCTCACTAGTTAAAAGTATTAGCTATAAGAGCTCTGTGTTTCAGCTTGGGAGAACCCTTTGCCAAGCCAGCCTCAATCAAACAGCTGTACTTGTGTAACTGCAGCCTGTATCCATCTGTAGGCTACACCACATGGCAGCTGCCTGACTTCGAGAAGGTTGGGAAGAGATCCAGGAGAGAGGAAATTAGAAAGAAAGTCCATACTACTATTAAACAAATGGCTATCCTCCCCCTCCCATTGCTCCCTTTTGATCTCTTCTGATGTTTCTATTATTGTTTCCTGCTTCAGTATTATTGAACAGCATTTTTAAAAGTAATGGAATTAACTGAAGTATTCACAACTGGTTATAAAAACCATGTGAAACCAAGCTTTGAGAAATACTTTGTGAGTGCCCAGGTTATAATATTAAGTAAAATATCCAAGTAAGTTTCTATGTTCCACTATTGTTCTAGTATTTTCATTTTTGCAATTTATTCCCATTTCTTTTCCCTACCCCCAACAGTGTTTATCATTAGTTTTCATTAGGGACCTTGAGAGGACTGGATATGTTAGAAGCCTGTCTGCTTTGCCATCATACACATCAATAGCTGCCAGTTAGGTACCTCCCGTTTAGAAAGGGGAACGTGCAATGCCCCTCTCATCCCTAACTGGTCTCTAGCTAGATAAATTTCTGATGACCACATTGAGGAAGTGGCTCTCTGTTTATCAGTAGGGAAAGACCTCTGTGATTCACAACCAACTTAGATCTTTAAAAGGGATTCTCACTGGCCTTCAGAACTGGCCCTTAGAATTTAGAATGTAGAAAGAATGGGCTGTCTCCACTCATCAAGAGGGCAGAGAATCTAGTAAGAAGAAATATGATCTAGCCTCTGACATGTACCATCTATGTGGCCTTGGGCAAATCATTTAACCATCCTATACCTCAGTTTTAGCATATGTAAATGAGGTTTGTGTTTTTTTTTAGCCTTTTGAGGTTCTTTCCAACTTTGGATCTATGATTCTATCACTACAAGCATAGAACTCAATAAGAATGGAAACAATAGTTGGGTTTTAAAATATAGGTCTTTAAAGGGCATTTTAATGGCATCACAACTGGAATGGGCCATTTAGTCTAACTCATATATAAAGAATTCCAGCTATGATACAGCTCAAGGAGTGGTCATTTTGCTTCTGCTGGAAAAGGTCCAAAAAGGGGTAACCCACCATTTCTCTAAACAACCCATTGCCCTTTTGGGGAAGTTCTAATTGTCTGACATTCATGAACCATCTCTTTAATAATTCTTTCAATTTTTTCCCCCCAGGAAGCAATATCAAACTCACCAGTCAATTAATTGTAGGCTCTATTCGCTTCCTTAAAAAAAACCAGTGCAGCATTTGCTTTTTCCAATCTTGTGGTTCCTTTCTCATTTTCTATAATCTTTCATAGTCACTTACAGTGACTCTGCCATTAAACTTGCCAGTTCTATTCCAATCTAAGACTTGAATTTATCAAGAACAGCTAAGTGCTGTATTACTATCTCCTTTCTTATCTTGGGCATCAACTCCCTGTTAGTGGGAGTTTTTTTGTCTGTCATTTTCAGGGTAAAGGCCATTTTTATTTTAAGTTTGCAAAGCATTTTAAAGTGGAATTTTATCTTTTGATTTAAAAAACATTTTTCTCCCTTTCCCTGCCCCACCATAAGAATAAAAACAAAACATATGTAACAAATATGCATTGTCAAGTATAACAAATTCCTGCATTGACCAGCTCCCCCTGCCTCTCCAATGCATCTCATGTTGCATTCTCAGTATATCACTTCTCTCTCAGCAGGTGGTTAGCATGGTTCATGAGTACATAGTTAGTAAATAAGGTCTTATAAGGGAAGATTATAGTAGGATGATCAATTCTCTGTTCCTGGATGGTATGACCCTACTAATGTAGTCCAAGATTGCATTAGATTTTTTGGTTTCTTCATCACATCATTGACTTATGTAGATCTTGCAAACCACTAAAACCTCCAGATCTTTTTCAGAACAACTGCTATCAATCCACACCTGCCCATCTTATGTTTGTGGAGCTGATATTTTTGTACCCCCAAAATTGATTTGACTCGACTTTATCACTAGTTCTTTGGATTCATTGATAGCCATTGAAATGACCAGAGATCATAAGTCTTTCAAAGTTTCTTTTTCTTACAGAGCTATTTTATGAAGTATTCTCCTGTTTCTGCTCACTTCACTCTGCATAAGTTCATAAAAAGTTCATCATTTCTATCACAGCAACCAGTTTTTTCCTGTTAGTGAGAATCAGATTGCTATAGAACAGAATTTCCCCTGTTGGTTTCTCTACCTTTTGAAGGATGAAATTATCACTGAGAAAAGAAAAAAAAGTTATTAGCTGCTCTGCCTTTGGGAGAGAAAGGGCTCCAGCAGATGTCTTTATGTTTTGAAGTCCTTAGTAACTATTATATCATGCCTCTGTGGTGAGTTTGTGATTTGTTTCCCAATTCCTCATCTATTTCTTCTTTCTGGATAGGTGTTTTGTAATATACTACAATGGCAAAAATAATTTCTATTTCTTCTTTTGACTTCTATCCAAATGTTCTCCATCATCTTTCTTTCTGGTTCCTGGATTTCCTCACATGAACACATGTTCTTGATATGTAATTACCTTCCCTCCCCCTACCTTACTTATCCTATTTCTTTTGAATAAGGTATACACACGTTTATATATGTGTCTATCTATCTATCTATCTATCTATCTATCTATCTATCTATCTATCTATTTATCTGTCTGTCTGTCTGTCTATCTATTTATCTATTATCTGTCTACCTTCATAACATGATCTGGTCATGAGCTTTATCTCAGTAATACCCATAATCTTAAATTTATACCCTTTCATCATGTTCTTTAGTTTCTTTTGTTAAGATATGGGTGTTTGTACTTAGACATTTGAGGCCATGGATTTCATTACCGACTTCTTTCTTGGGTTTTGTCTCCTGTGAATTTCTGTGTGTCTCATGCGTAATTCTTCCTTTTTTGAGGATACTGCTTGATGGCATCTAACTTTGGGGATACACATATAGGCAGTTTGCTCCCTCTCCCATCATATTTAGTTTAAAGCCCCTTTGATGAGATTTGCAAGACACCTGGAAAATGCATTCTTACCAACTTTTGTAAGGTGTACTCTATCTCTGGACAATAATATGTCAACCCTGTATTTAGACCACAATCCAGAAATCCAAATCCCATTCTCAGACAGCTATTCACTTCTCAAATGAATTGCTCTCTTACCTTCAATGGTCAACAGTGAGAAAACATAACTTCTACTCTGTGGTCTTCAGTTTCTTGCCCAAGACTTCATAATCACTGGCAATGCTTTGGATTCCTTTTGGTAGTGTCATTTATGCCTCTCAGTGTGAATCAACCAAAGTGGGTAGTTTGATAAGTCCTGGAGGGTTTTCTATTGTTTTGGAAATACACCCCACGGAGGCAATAGACCTCTCAGTAGTTGCTATCAGGTCAACAAATAGCTAGTTCTCCAGAAAAGGGAATCACAAACTATTATGACTCTTCTCGCCTTCCTCTGCCCTTCCACTTGATAGTTTCTTTAGTTCCATTATAACATTCTTAGGAGGACAAGAAGCTTCCTTTCAAGAGCATCCCGTTTTCTCCTCTTAGGAAGAGCTGCCAATTTCTTTTTGTTTAGATTGTGCAGCTGTCCTTATCCATCCCTTTCTCTTCTGTCTAAACATTCTTCCATCCTCCATCATCCTGACAAAGAGTCAGGATCCTTCCATCTCAGGGCCTTTTCATCCCCTGTTGAAGACTTGCATCTGTTTCCTCTTTGGACCTCCAAAGGGACTTGTATGTACTGATGTAGAGTGAGGTGACCAGAACCAGAAGAACAATTTATGTCAAAACATCAATATTATAAAAATGGACAATATGAACTCATAAAGAATAAAATGAGTAGAACCAGGTGAACAATTCATAGGACAACACCAAAGACAAACAACTTTGAAACTATTAAGAACAATGATCAACACAATGGCCGTACGTGATCCCAAAGGTTTAATGATGAAGTGTATTATCCATCTCCTGTCAGAATGGTGATAGTTTAGGGTACCAAGTCAGAAATGTATACATACACACTTATAATTTCTCTCTATATTATTTATGTGTGTGTGTGTGTGTGTATACATGTGCACATACACACAGGCAATGAGAGAATTTGTACTATGCATATTTGTTATAGGGATTTTTTTTATATATAATTTTTTTCATTAGGGTATGGCATGGGAGAGATATAAGATGAATTTCTTTTCATTAAAAAATAGGTTGGAGGATGGTGTTACAGGTATGAAATGTTGCATCTACTTTTGCATGTGTTGTTGCATGTAGTCTTAGCATTGTTAGTTTTATTTAATTATTTTACTTTGTCACAAGAGACCTCTCATGAAATACATCAATAAAACTTAAAAAAAAACCCATCATGCCCTTCATTCAAATCACTACACAATTTCCTGTTCTTCATAAGAGTTGAGATTTCTAGCACTGTTTTTTGAAACTGTGTAATGGTAATGGTAATTTGAAGATGTTCCCTGCCCCCTAATAGGCTGAATGTAATCACATGGAGCCTGTGATGGGAAGAGTTTGCTGAAGAGTGGAGCAGAGCCCACAGGAAGCTGGGAGTCAGAGCAGTCAGAGCTGGAGGGAGGAGAGGATGTACTCAAGGAAACAACTAGGCTTGTGAGTGTTTGGCCCCTGCTGTGAAAGCTATGCTTGTGAGTGTTTATTTGTGGGAAAGCTAAAGGATAATGTGACTTCTTGCTGTGCTATGGTGTATTAACTTCTTTGCTGCTATGATGGATTTGGTTTCCTGGTGTTGGGATTTGGCTCTCTGGTGTATGAATAAATGTTTTGCTTCTGTCTTCTATATGGAGAGTCTGTTATATTTTGTGATTGAGACCTATGCTGGCAAATTCACAGTTGTTGTTGGTTCTGTGAATATTGCATTGGCTTTACAAACTGTTTGTGAATAGTGCCTGTACCTCAATCTCAAGAATCTAGTTATAACTTTTTACAATTAATGATCACTTCTTTTAATTTGACTACCTCATCCAAATTCCTTTACTTTGTCTCAATTTTCTCTTGACCTAGATCATCTTCTTTCTTGTTCACCTGGGTAGTCTTGTTTTGAGTGGTCTTACTAGCTTCCTATATCTTTTCTACCTGACTATTCTGTCTTATCTCTCTTCTCTCCTGAAGTATCCTTAATGGAGTAAATGGAGAGATCTGTGATACCTCATTCCTTCAATGGGCAACAGATGAGTGACCTGTCTCTTCCCTATTTTTATCTCTCTCCTTTCTCTCATCTCAAATGTATGTGTGTGTCTGCATGTGTGTGTTTGTGTGTACATGTTGCTCCTCTGATATAATGTAAGCTCTTTGAGGAAAGGAACTGTTTTAATCTGTATTTTTTTTCTCCAGTGCCTAGCATAATTCTTGATACATGCTAGATGCTTAAAAAATTGTTAATTTATTTATTGCTTTGTTTTCTGTCTCTTTTCCTTTCTTTCTTCCCTTATACTCTTAGAAAAAATTGTCTACTCATTTAGTGGGATACAGTCCCTCATTTACTTTCTTGTTTGGGGCCTAAGAAAATCCTGAATACTGGTCACTGACAGATTGGGGATAGGGCAATCTTATTAAAATTTGGTTGTTGCTGAAAAGGAACAAAATTATATTTTTAAAGATTTGACAGAGAACTCTTAGAAGATGCCTCTGAGGGCACAAAAAGGAATAGGATAATTGTTCTTGAAGTGTGATCTGAGGCTGAGTAGGGGTCCCAGAGACTCTTTCAGGGGTCCTCAAGGCCTACATTATTTTCATCATATTACAAAGATGTTATTTGCCTATTAAATTACTCCTCCCCTTTCCAACTTACATATCTGAGTGATGCCAGATTTTCTTCATATACTTCAACCAAAACAACATTTCGCAACAGATTGAATGCAGAAGCAGATATGAGAATCCAGCTGTCTTCTATTAAGCCAGACATGAAAGAGATTTGCAAAAAGATGTAAAACAATGCCACTCTCCTCAGTAAAATTTTTATGTTTTGGAAAATAGAATTATTTTTCATTAAAATGTTATTTCTGGTAACATGTAATGATCTAATGCTATTTTAAACAAATTAATAATTTTGAAAAAATGATCAGTTTTGATTTCTAATCTGGTAAATATCAATAGCTACAACCCTCCTAAATAAAAACTCTTTGGATTACTTTTAAATAGGGGAAAGGAGTCCTGAGACCAAAAGTATCCAGAACCACTGACAAAGTAGAGCCATCTTGTTAGCTCCATCACCTTAGTTAGCTCCATCACTTCTCTTCTTTGAGCCTCACTTTCCTTATCTGAAAAGTGGGGACAATAATGTCTACCTTACAGATTTATTTTGTATATAAAAGTGAAATACAAATATAAGGTACTCTCATTGTGCTGAAATGCATTGGAAAGCATGTTCTCTGTACAACAGGAGTTTTAGAAAATAAAGATGTACAATAGGGAAATGTGTTGCTCTTCCAGATTTTCCACTGTGAATTTAGACAGCTGCTGGCTCCACTCCTGGGATACATCTGCAATGTTGCCTGTTGGTGGGTTGCCCAACAGAGACCATGCACACACATAAGAGTCCCACATGAGTCACTCCATGGGGGCTCTACAATGGACTGGTAGCTGTCAGAAACTTCCCTGCTCTGTGGTGGCAGAGAGAACTTATTTTTAATAATAGACTTAGAAGTACATCAATGTCATGATCACAGTTTTGCCCAAACGAGTGTTCTGTTTTTGTGAAATAAGTCTTCTTGAAGGTCTCTTGTACCTTTTATTCTATCCCCCTGCCAAAGTAACTGAAATGCCTACTCTACCACATTTTCCCTTTGGGGTAAGAGAAGTCCCTGGACTTAAATACCCTCTTCCATCTTTCCATCCCTTGTCTTACAGCTTCCATCACAACCTGTACTCTGCAGCATTGATCTCCCTGCTGTTTTCAGAACAAGACATGCCACCTCTCAGCTCTGGGCACCCCATCCCTGGAACACTCTTCTTCCTCTGCCTCTAGGCTTTCCTTTCTTCCCAGCCAAAATTTTATCTTCTTTTTTAAAAAAATATTTTATATTTTTTGGAGGGGGGAAGACAGGGAAATTGGGGTTAAGTGACTTGCCCAAGGTCACCCATCAAGTATCTGAGATTGGATTTAAACTAAAGTCATCCTGACTCCAGGATTGGTGCTCTATTCATTGCACCACCTAGCTACTCCTAAAATTTTATCTTTGACATGAAATTTTCCCTGATCTGTCTTAGTTCTAGTGCCTTCCTACTGTTGATTTCAAATTTATCCTGAATGTAGCTTGTATGCAAATAGTTGTTCACATACTGTCCACCCTATTAGACTGTGAGCTCCTTCAAAGCATCTTTTGCCTTTCTTTGTATCTCCAGCACTTAGCACATTGCCTGACACAGATGATCTACCTGTCTCAGGCTATTAAGTTGTCATCTCTCACTTCATGATTAGCCCATTTCCTTTTCTACTCATGCATTTTCTTGATTAAATCCTTCTATCACTTCACACATAGACCATCACTGAATATATGTTGTAGTCTACTTGCACTTACCATATGTCTCTCTTTATTGTCTTAGGTTCATCTATCGACTAATATCCATACCCCCTGGAAATTGCAATCTTTTAACATTTCAAACAGTGCATTGTTGGGAGAACATTTGTCTTAAAAAGCTAGGGAGCACTTGAAGATCACTGAATACATTGCTCACTTTTCAAAATGCATTCTAAGCTAATTGCTTCCTCCCAGTCAGTTCTAAGACCAATTCACTATCTGTCTTCAGGACTTGTGTTGCTCTTGTACAAAATGTGTGTGTGTGTGTGTGTGTGTGTGTGTGTGTGTGTGTGTGTGTATTGATGCACTAACTTAGGAGGCTGAATGTTATAGTTTGAATAAGAGGCATTCTTCATCCATTAATTTTTTAAAATATAATCAGCAGATTACCAATTGAGCAAGACTCCTTAAGGGACACAAAGTACAAAGGTCAAAGTTCTCCACCCCTAGGTCACATTGTATTAATCTCTCAGTCAAAAAGTCTTCTTTCTTAACTGGAGATTAGTTTCTAATCATCCTTAACTCAATCATCCTTAAGAGGTACAAGGTACAGAGTACAGAGTTCTCCAACCCCTAGGCCACAGTAAATCTTGATCTACTCAGTCAGCACTAAGTACCCAAGGAGAAGTTTTTTTCATCTTAACTTGAGGCTGGCTCCCAAATTCCATGGTTCCTCTTCCAGCTCCTTGGATCTACCCGTTACCTGGATTCACAGGCAGGCAGCTCTCAGCTCCTTGTCCAGCTCCTCATCCAGCTACTTGTCCAACTCCTTGTCCAGTTCCTTGTCCAGGTCCCATTCCATATTGAAGCTCACAGTGTCTAGTCTACCTCATCCTTCGCAGTTTCTTTTTCTGGGAAGACAAAGCTTAACAGAGCCACAATGACATTCATATGCATTGTTGGCACCATCATCAATTCACTATCTGCCTGTGAAATCAACACAGACCCACAAAGTCTGAGAACTCAACCCAAATCATCAGTATAGTTCCAGGACCTCCAAAACCCTCCTCCAGGACTTCTGTAGACAGACAAAAGAAAATCCTCTTTCAGGACTTCCAGTAAAGTCCCAGGGCTTCTGTATAAAGTATCACAAACAAACATCAGCACAGACAGAACAGGAAAACATTGTCGGGATACCACAAGTTTTCTCCTCAATTCTGCCACCACAAGTGCTCTCTTCTCAATTCCACTCTTTCCCAGCTTGGGCTTCTCCTTATATATAGTCATTAGCTCCTCTCTGTTCCACCCCTTCCTTTCCTGTTACATTAGCAACTTCCCCCCACTGTGGGGTCACAAGTTATGTTTCTTAACAAAGACAATACAATCATGGGCAAGACTCAAACTTGAACCGAGATAAGGTGCTAAACAATTAAATAGCCAAAACAAGGCACTAAGTGCTTCTTTGCTTGCCATTACATTCTGTCTGCCATAACCTATTCTTTTCATCAAAGATATCTTAGATAGAAAATCTATATGAAGATTTTATAAAAATTGAGATAGTATGTGTGATCATTCTCATGTATAGCTGACTTGGTTTGAATGAAGCATTAAGGATTGGATTTGAGGAGACTGAAGGACTGGGAGGTCAGAAACTTTGAGGGAGCATCTATGAGGATATAACAGCAAGTTTTGGGGAGGTGAAGATGATGCTAAGTCAGGTGCTAAACTACTTGAGAAAGACATTAAAAAAAACCAACAAAGATTTTATGAATGGGTTTAGCACTACCGCTCTGTTAGTTTGGATCCAAAATTAGGACAAAATGAGGCACTAATAAGTTATTGAACAGTTAAGAAAAGGAGCCACAACAAGGATATTCAACATAGTTTCTCTAGATGGGCTCCCCTTATCTCCATGTGGAAACATAATTAGCTAGCTCATGTGGTTTGTAGAAAGCCATCAAGTCAGACAAGCCCAAACTCTATGAAGGTGGGACTTTTTATGTACTTGGGTGACCAGAAAGCTGTGTCAAGGGGTTGAAGGGCCAATCATGTCCTAGAGACAGCTTTATTACCTTTTAGAGAAAACTAATCATTGTGGGGTCCTGATCCTATCATGGACATCATCAGAGAGATATGTATTCAGAAAATAAGTGGGCCCATTATGTCACAAGAGTGAGGGAAGACAAATAGCATGTCTACTCAATTGGTATCCACACAATGCAAGAGATCTAGAGGAAGATCCTCTTCCCAGGAAATTAGGTAAATTCCCTGTAGGGTCCTTATGGAAGGATATAGTTAAGAGTAACAAACACACCATGAGCAAAGATCTTTATCATTGATCTTTATCATTGGAGGAAATATACACATTGATGAGAAGTCAGAGTCATCAAAAATGTTACAGAATGATTCCTCATTGCTTTCAATGTGTCAGCTCTAGGACAGATGTTCTTTCTATGGATTTACTTTGGCTCAGATGTTTTTTCAACTTCCTCTTTCTTTGATCACTTTAGGATAGATGTCACATAGTACAGTATGAGTTGAGATATTAGAATCCAAATTTTGGTAACTCCTCCGTCACTGATGATGAAAATGGATTGGTATAAAATATTATACATTTGTTCAGTTTTTCTATGTATTTTTTGTTCTCCTGCCCATTTCATTTGTGAACACTCTTGAGATATTATTTCTCTTTTGCATCAAACACTATGCTTGCTAGTATTGTTTTTATTTCCACCACTTTCCTATATTTTATGGGGCAACACTGCTCATAATCTTCCACTATCCTCCTTTGTAGTGTTCATCAAATGAACTTTTGTCTAAACTAGTGTTCACTTTGATTGTCATCTCTCTCTCAGCAAAGAGATTAGTTAACTAGCTAAGGTTATGTAGGTGCTCAATTGGCTTTTTTTCTTGTAGTGATTGCTTTATATCAGTTAATTTTTTTTTTAGGAAATGACAAACAAGGTCAATATTTTTGACTTTTTCCATTTTCTGTTTATCAGAATCAAGACTTATTTGACTAGACCAGGTTGAAGCTTTCCTAATTGTTGCAGTGTCTTCTGGTCTTTATCCTTTTATCTAATTTGATTGTTCGAAGCTGTACCATCATTATTACACAGTTGTGAAGATGGGGATGATAACTAAATGCTAGAACCTAAACTGGAACTCAATGTGCTGGGATTTCAGCACAAAGTTTGCTGGATTTGGAATCAGAGGATCTGAGTTCAATTTCCCATTCTGCCATTCAATACCAGTATGATGTTTGGCTGGTTATGTCCTTAATCTATAAGAACAAGTGGGGCCACACATGGCTTCCAAGGTCCCCTTTAAGTTTAAATCTATTTTCCAACAACACTACTGTTTTAATATTAATATGTTTGTATTTGTATTGTTAAATATTTGCTAGTTACATTAAAAAAATTTAACATTCACTTTAAAAGAATTTGAGTTCCAAATTTTCTCCCTCCCTCAAACCCCTCCTATACTGAGAATTTTTGTATAATACAATTATATAATACATAATAACATCATATCATGTTATATATTTATAATTTATAATGTTTGATTATAAATTATAATTAATATAATATATATATAAAATAAGCAATATGATATAAATTGTACATGCGTAGTTATACAAAACATATTTCCGTATTAACCATGTTGCAAAAGAAAACACACACACACACACACACATACAGAAAGTGAAAAAAAGTTTGCTTCAATCTGCACTCAGAGTTCATCAGTTATCTCTCTGGAAGTATTTATTATTTTTTTTTTCCTCATGGATCCCTTGGAATTGTCTTGGATCATTGTCTTGATCAGAGAAGCTGTCTTTCACAGTTGTTCATTGTTACAATATTGCTGTTACTATGTACTAAGTTCCCTTAGTTCTGTTCACTTCACTTTGTATCAGTTCAAACTTTCCAGGTTTTTCTGAAACCATCCTATTCATCATTTCTTATAGCACAATAGCATTGCTTCAAAATCGTCTATCACAACTTGTTTTTCACCAAAAAGAGGTGCCATAAATATTTTGGTATAAATAGGTTTTTTTTCCTTTTCTTTGATCTCTTTGACATACAGACTTAGCAGTGGTATACAATAGTACTGTTAAATCAGACACATGACAATAGAAGTAATGCTTCCATAAAGGGATGAGATACATATGATCTACCCCTAAAAAAATCCTCTCAATTTAGGAAAGAGTCACATGGTGTCTGAAATTATCCATTAAAGATTTGTTTCTTTATGTTAAGACTTACTTGTTTCCTTGGGGTGGCTACGTGGCGCAGTGAATAGAGCACCAGCTCTGGAGTCAGGAGGACCTGAGTTCAAATTTGGCCTCAGACACTTAACACTTACTAGCTGTGTGACCTTGGGCAAGTCACTTAACCCCAATTGTCCTGCCTTCCCCCCTCCAAGAAAAAAAAAGACTTACCATGTTTTTGTGATCTTGTAGTCAAATTCAAATATGCCTAAAAACTATTATCTTTTTGCCTTTTGGTGAATTTTTTTAGCCAATCATATTTTTTTCCCATGAAAGGAAAGATTTGGTCACCTACAGGAAGCAGGATATTCTAATGAAAAGAAACTAGATTTGCAGTTAGTAGTGACTAGTAAATCAGGACTAAGTCATTTACTGGTCACATGATTAAGCAAGTCATTTAACCTCTTGTACCCCAATTTCCTTATAGACAGAATAGGAATAATACTTGCATAATCAGCTTCCTTTGCTGGATTTCAGAGATACTCAAAGGAGATAATTTATATTTGCTTGCAAAAACAGAGTTATTATTAATCATGAGAAGCAAACAATAACAAATGACAAGCATTTATTTTGCAATTTCTGAGAAGCACTTCTATGATACAAAGACAAAAATGAAACATTTCTGCTTTCAAGGAGTTTATGTTCTACCATCAGGCAAAGCATCCGTAGGATATGAAAATTCATGCTAATTTCAGAAGAGAAAGAATCCTAACTCCTGGAGGGATTGGGGGAAGCTTGATGAAGGCAGTGGCACCTGAGCTGAATTTGGAAGGAAGATAAAGTCTGAGAGATAGAGAGAAAGAGGCAGTGTAGGGCAGGAAGGAAGGTCAATCTGCAAGGAGGGTGGATGTGGAATGTTGAGTATGCAGACAGTTGGGTAGATTGCAAGACAATTTTGAGAAGATTTGAAATTCATGGCTAAGGAGCCTATACATTATCTCAGAGGCAATGGGAAGCCACAGAAGAGAGGGAGGCCACCAAAAAAGGGGGATCAGCAAGAAAAGGTAAGATCTTCCACAGGTGTTTTGTCCAAGACTAGTTCCATTTTCTTAACTTCATCAAACTTTCAGAGAGTAGTGGGTGGTGGGAAAGCTGAACCACAGGGCAGTAAATCAATTCCATATTCCTCTGAAAATCTTGCTCTTCACACAGGGATTCTTGTCTTGCAGTAAAAAAGATCAATGGTATTAGCAACAAATGAACAATCTCTGTGAGAATCTGACAATTGGATTTTGATGGGAACATAAAATGTATCTTGGTCTTTGATCCATAGAGCCCTGGTGGAGACCACAGGGTACTTGCTAATATTTAATAATATATTTACATTCATTGAAGTCAAACCAGAAAAGTGTCAATTTTGGGTCACATTCTTCTTTTTAAAATTTATTTAATACTTTATTTTTCCCCCTAATTACACTACATTCTTCTTTCAAGAAAACTCAAAAACTGGTGTTTTATTTCTTCCAATCAGTTCAGATGAGAAGAAAAATTTAATTATTTTTTGAATTGTCCAAAACAGCTGGCATTTTTTCAAACGTGAGAGAAAGTGGGACGACACCTAGGGGGAAGAAATATTAAATCCAGCATAATCTGGATTTTGGTCAAGGAGTGGGAGCAGAGGCAGTAATGTTATAGATCTGTATCCAGAAGGGACCTGAGGCTATCTAATCCAACCACTCATTTTACTGATGAGGAAACTGAAACCAAGAAAGGTTAAGTGTCATATTAATAAGGATAAAAATAGCTAGGATTTATATAACTTTATAAAAGCTGCTAACACACTTAACAGATATTTATTTTTTATCCTCAAAACAAGTCTAGAAGGTTGGTGCTATCATTATCCTGATATTACAGATGAGGAGACTGAAGAAGGTAGAGATAAAGTGACTTTAGGGTCACACAGTTAGTAAGTGTATGAGATTGGATGTGAACTTAGCCTTGTCACTCAGCTGCCTTTTGCCAAACTTCACATATATAATAAGTTTCAAAGGTAAGATCTGAACCCAAGTCCTCTGAATCCCAGAGTCATTGCTCTTTTCAGGATGGATGGAGGTTACTGAAGTTTTGACACAATCATAGTTCTGCATGTTCCTACCCTCTCACCTCCATCCCACATCATTAAAAAAAGATTCAGGTTTTCATTTGGTGACCCACTCCTTCCCGGGGCCATCATTTATGAAGAGCCTTGTCCATGCTTTCCATTCTTTTTTTTAAGAGCCTTTTTAATTTTTTTTAATTTTTTTGCTTTTTGGAGGGCAATTGAGGTTAAGCGATTTGCCCAAAGTCACACAGCTAGTGTGTGTGTCAAGTGTCTGAGGTCAGATTTGAACTCAGGTCCTCCTGATTCCCAGGGCTGGTGCTCTATTCACTGTGCCACCTAGCCACCCCCATGCTTCCCATTCTTTATGTCTGGAATTTCTCCAGAATCCTTCCCACTATGGGGAACTCCTTCACTTTCAATTCTCCTTTATGTGTTATTTCCCCCCATCAAAATATAAGTTCGTTGAGGGCAAGGACTTTTATCTTGGTTGTAGCGAGTATCTGTATCCCCAACACTTAGCTTTGTGCTTGACACATAGTAAATGTTTAACAAATGTTCCCTCATTCTCTCTCTCTCTCTCTCTCTCTCTCTCTCTCTCTCTCTCTCTCTCTCTTTCTCTTTCTCTCTTTGCTTCTCTGACTCTCTCCTTTCTTGTCTCTGTCTCCTCTCTTGCTCTGTTCACTCTGTCTCTCTTCTCCTACTCGAGGTCAATGGGTCTTAAGAACAATTTGAGATTCACCTAATGAAAGCTTTCCTTT
Source organism: Gymnobelideus leadbeateri (assembly GCA_011680675.1). NCBI lineage: Eukaryota > Metazoa > Chordata > Mammalia > Diprotodontia > Petauridae > Gymnobelideus > Gymnobelideus leadbeateri. Next base: position 400,317 of record WOXC01005834.1, on the reverse strand, counting down.
AAGAAAACTTATACCAGCAATAGAGGATGTTTAAGGTTTCTTGATATATTTTTTTCTGGTTTTCTCCCACCCCCTTATCTCTGAGGGAATAAGATATTGTTACAACCACACATGGAAGGCTAAGACGTCTCTATTCTACTTTTAGGGGATTGAAAAAATCCCCTAAAAACTTTCTAGCATAAAGTCACTTTAGGGAATAAATTATGTAGGCTAGGAATGGCTGGGATATAGTCACAGGAGTTGCTGTTCAGGGCCTGTGATATTTTTCACCTCTGTGAACTGGGCAAGGTTATACTAAACCTAGGTTTTCCTTTCTCCTTCTGTTGGCTGACAGGGTACTCTTTCCTTCTGCCTTTCTTACCCTTGGGGAGGCCAGGATGGGGATGGGGAACTGTGCTCAAGAATGTGGCACATAAGGGGCCGCTAAGTGGCACAGTGAATAGAGCAATGACCCTGGAGTCAGGAGGACCTGAGCTCAAATGTGACCTCAGACAATTGACACTAGCTTTGAGACCTTGGGCATCACTCAGCCTCAACTGTCTTGCCTTTCCCCTTCCAAAAGAGAAAAAGTGAATGTGACACATAGACTGAACTCTAACTTTTGTACAGTTTTTAAAAAATCTCTGACATACTCAATTTATTCTCTCCCATTTCCTAGGTCTTTGATGGAGGGGAGCTCTTCCAGAGTAGTGATAATAGAAGCAATAGCAATAACTTATTTATATTGTGTTTTAAGTACTTTACCGTCAGGTAGCCCAACGGATAGAGTGCTGGATTGGGACTAAGAAAGCTGAGTTCAGATCAAACTTTAGACAATTACCAGACATAGTACCTTGGAGAGGTCACTTAACATTTCTGTCTCCCCCAGTTTCATCACCTGCAAAATGGAACTAATAATAGCACCTATCTCCCAAAGTTGTTCTGAGAATAAAATGGGAAAATATTTGTCAAGTAGAGGCAAACCTTAAAACACCATATAAATGCTATTATTATTATTATTAATATTACTACAAATATTATCTCATGATTCTTGCATCAATATGAGAAGGTAGTTGATAATATCCTCACTTTACAGATAAGGAAATTGAGGTTCAGAAAGTTTGAGTGAATTGCTTGGGATTAAAAAAGATTACAAATAATTACAAATATTAAAGGCAGGATTTGAATGGAGGTCTTTCTGGCTCTAAATCCAGCTTGCTATCCACTACAACATGCTGCCTTAACAAAGAGGAGGAAGGGTTAGGCAAGGCTTACTGCTTTCCCCTCTGCATCCAGAAGAACAATTAATTAGTGATCTCCCAGGCCCAAAGCAGAGAATGGAGGCCAAAAATCCAACCAGGATATAGACTCAGCCGAGGTAGATGTGGCTGTGCCATGCATCGCTAAGGATTATAACAGATTTGCAACTAAATTTGAGTTAATTAAAAATAATCAACTGTAATAAGAGGATAGTTTCCAGAAAATTACCATATTGATCAAGCTGCTGTCTAAACAACTTTCAGGACACAGAACGAATTTTGGAGGCCTGATGCCAAGTGTCTAAACTGGGGAGCTCATTAAAATCTGCTGCTTTAAAAATGTGACATGTTTTAAATTATTATTATTATTAATAACTGGGATAGTGGTGAAGTCGAAAGCTCAAGTAGGAATTAGTTAAAGGTCTGTGTAGAGAATCTCTTTTAAAAGTCAAGTTCATTATTAAAAGAAAGTTACCTATGAAGGGCAAGTACAATCTTGTAGGGGTTTGCTTGTGGGATTAAATGTGAGAAGAGAGAAATTATTTCCCTACCTCTTCTTTTGACTTAACTGTTTTCTAAGTCATTTAATTTTCACTTCTTCCACTGGCAGAAGTGAGATAATTACATTTGATGACAGATTTAGAGATTGTTCAATGTTAGTGTATTGTTAGTTTATCTTCTATTTTGGAAAATAGATTATTGTGGGATAAGGGGCTTTTACTAAGCAGAGTTCAGCTAGCATTGTTAGAAAGTGTGTTTCATAGTAGCATAGGAACACTTTTATGCTCTAATAGGTTTAAATTATTGGAAACCTGCATGGCGAGTAGAGACTACAGTCATGAAAAGAACCTGCCACTACTTGGGGCAATGTTGCCTGTAAAAACCCTTTCCCATCTTGTTATTCTACCCCTAAAGTTTCCTCACAGGATCATAAGGTCTCTGAGTTGTACTTCTGACTCCCCTCCAGACTTTCTCTGCCTGCTATAAAAGCTCTAGCACCCAGATTTCACACAATTGGAGTATTTTCCACCCAATGGTCTTTCCCTCTCATTGACTGGTTCCTTCCAGAACTCCATTTAAGATGAGTACAGTCCAACTATGCCTTCATTCTTCTCTTGACTGTACTCCTGACTCTTCTGACTTTTTTTTTTAGTTCTTTTTCCAATTATGTCCAACTATTCATCAGTGGATTTGGTGTTTTCTTGGCAAAGATACTGGAATAGTTTACTATTTCCTTCTCTAGCTCATTTTACAGAAGATGAACTGAGGCAAACAGGGTTAAATGACTTGCCCAGGGTCACACAGATTTGAAGTCATGATTCCAAGCCCAGTGTTCTATCCACTATCCACCTAGATGCCCCTTTTAAAAAAAACATGCCCTTATGTGTGGTACCTTTATTCTTCCCTCCTCTCCCCTTTCCCCCAGCTTTCTTTTATGTGTTGTCTTCTCCAGTCAAAATGTAAGCTTCTTGAGGGCAGGAACTATCTTTTTGTTTGTATTTATATTCTCAGGCTTTACACAATTCCTGACACATAGTAAGTACCTAAAACATGCCTTTTGACTTGACTTATAAATGACTTGTCCAAGGTCACACAGGTATTCTGTCTCTGTAAATATCAGAGGGAAAACCAAATTAGAAGAAAGGTTTAAGATAAGAACACAATACTATATGATATTATAACAGTTCTGAAATATAAGAAATAGATAAAAATATAGACATTAATTATCACTAAGTTTTAGAGAAGTTTACCAGTTATAAAACATCACAACAAAGAGACTGAAAGAGCCCAGAATCTGCTTCCTTGGTCTATATTTGGTCTCCTTGCCAAGGAGAGTGACATATTTTCCAAAGCAATGATGATTAGGGCACAGGTTCATTAATAAAACGTACAGAGAAAGATAAAAAATTGCAGATACTCTCAGCTCATAATCACACAGAATCATAGGATCTCATAACTCGAAAGGACCTGGGAGATCATCTAGGCATACTATATCAAACAGGAATCCCTCCTAAGCCAAAGCCAACAGGTGATAATATCATAGTTCAAATGTTTATGTGATTTAATGCTTTCTAATTTGAATACAACTTTGTCACAACAACAAATTCTGATTTGGGAGAATCAATGGAAACAGTAAATTTTTGCTCCAGCCTCTCTCCTCTCCCTCTCCCTCTCCTCTCCTCTCCTCTCCTCTCCTCCCCTACCCCTCTTTCCATAGCTTACATAAGCTATTCTTAAAGTCAGCTATTCTTTAAATCCTTCCTAAACTAGCATATCACACTGAATGTCTCTTGGCATCATTAAAAGTGTTTATTGCATGGGCACTTCAAATCCAATGGGACAAGAACTGGATTTGGGGGCCTGAATTATCTGGTCTTGAATTCTGTAATCACTGCATTATTGCTGTTGCTGCTAGAGGGTAATACCTATGGAGGGAGGTTCTCTCTGATAATAATAACAGCTGACATTTAGATATCCTGAATAAAACTTTGCAAAGTCCTTTAAATGCATTGTTTCATTTGTTGCTCACCCCTACCCTGTAAGGTAGGCACACCCCCATTTTACAGATGAGGGAACTGAGGTTGAGAGAGGTTAGGGGATGTTAACAGCTGAAGTAGGTCTTTGAAGGCAGATCTTTCCTAATTCCAAGTTCTTTTATGCTTCTCTGCCTCTTTCAGAATAAAATCTTTCAGAATGAAATAATTCCTTGCACATGTATGAGGTTTCCTAAAAAAAAAAAATCATATTTTAAATTCTTTGATTTCAGTTTTCAAATACTGGACAATGCTCTCATACTTCCTAAACTTTTTCATCCTGCTGACTCTACACCTGTCATTGTGGTGTTTACCAATCAGGACTACCATTGATGTGCCAGGTTTGGGGTGGGGGAATGAGAAAAAATGGCTTGGAAAAAAAAAAACAAAAAATAAACAAACAAAAAAACCTGAAACCAAGAACCTTCCTAGAAGTTTAGAAGGATAAAAACCAGACTTGGATGATCACCACCACTAAAAGTTATAAGTGAGCTCTCCCTTAGCCCCAGCTGTCCTGGGCTTAGCCATAACCCATAAGGTGAAGTTATCTATTGTTTAGCTGGGCAGAACCCTCACCAGTGGGAGGAGACAGGCTGGAGTCTGCTGTGCTGACTGACTGCTGAACTCTTACAATCAACTCATAACTATAATGGGAGTTAGGTGCCCAGAGGAGGGAAAGACAAACACAGACCCAAGACACCTTAATAACCTATTTCAGAAATAGGATGGAGAGTGATACAGAGAGTAGAAACCAGTATCACGAATGGATAAGCAGACAGTCCTTGTTTCTCTCAAGTTGTCTTGGTGATTTGTGGAAGCCTGGGAATTGCCTGATTCCCCCTTACTTTCTGAACGAGATGAAGTAATTAAAAATGTCCCCCAAGAGAAAGTTCTTGGCCCTGGCAGCGTTACAGGAGATTTCTATAAAACCTTTGGCTTAGTTTTCTCTGTACATGTACTTGACATGCTCAATCACTTGAGGGGCACAGGTGGATTTCTTCCTGCCAGTCCTCACACCCAGATTATCTTAATTGCTAAGAGGGATAAGGATATAAAAAACTGTACCCCAGCTAGGCTAAGATCACTGATTAACATGGGTGTCAAATCTTGGGAAGAGTTCTAATAATTCTGATCATTATTAGGAAGATGATACTTTTATCACATAACATTACTACAAGAAAGCAATTCTCAAAGTATGGTCCGGGGACTCATAGGGGACCCAAAAACCCTTTCAGGGGTACCCTACATAAAGCAAGATTTCATAATAATATCAAGATGTTTTAATTCCTAATATGATAATTATCGATAGATATAACCCTTATATAAAACCTCTTTGGTGAGGGGTGAGTCCTCAATAATATCCAAGTATGGAAAGGGCTCATGAGACCAAAAAGTTTGAAAATTTCTGCTTTAGTAAGTGTTTCTGGGTGATTCATTTCTCTGTAGAAGATGTGGTATTTTTTCCCTTGCATCTCAAAATTAATACTTTCATTAGAAACAATGTCCATTGGAAGTCTCATGGATCACTTGTTTTTACTGAGGGAGAATATTTTCTTGGCAAAATGACAAGGATTGGAAATGCTCAATTGCCTAAAAAAATCTGGTAGCTAAATCATCTCATATTATATCAATTAAATTTAATAATTCAAAAGGCGCTTATTAAGTACCTACTACATGCCAAGAATTGTATTAAGTTTTTAGGATACAGAACAAAATGAAATTTGTACAGGAGCTTTGCATTGTACTTGGCAGGGGTTGGGGGAACAACATATACACAGATAAACATGAAATCCATGTGCAACTTGATGTGGCTCACTCCAGGTTTGATTGGAAGCCCAGTTATTATACACACATACATACAAACATACACATACATATACACGCATACACATATGCATATATGTATATGTATACATAAATTCAAAATTATTTCAAGGGATATGAGGTATGGGTAAACATTAACATCTGGGAAAAATAGAAATAATGTCCTATAGAAAGAGGTACTTTAGCTGGTCCAAGAAGGGATATAAGAGGGAGAGGTGAGGAAGGAGAACATTTACAAGTTTGAGGGCCACCTTATGTAAAGGCACAGCAATGAACAATAGAATATAATTTATTGTGATGTTTGCATATTAAGGTAGTCTATTTATTCTGTGCCTCAGTCTTTCTATAGCAAAATAGAGAAACTGATGCTACTTGAATTCACTGTGCTCTTGGTAAGGAAGATGAGCCAGCAGAACTGCAATGAATTGAATTGAACAACCCATAGAAATTCATCAAAATGCATTTTGGAGACAGAAAGACTTTATATTCAAAGTGAAGTGGAAAACTGAAGGAGAAGACCCAGATCTTTTTACTTGCCACACAATGTTCTTTTCAATGTTTACAACATGTTGCCACTCTTTTAATATAATACCTGGCACACAGGAAGGGCTCAAGAGATGCTTTTTCCCCCCACCAGTCATTTGCTTGTTCATTCATTCACTTTAGTTGATTCAAAGAGAGGCTTTGAAGAGCTAGAGTTTCATTGTAGATACTTCTTGCCATAAGGTGATTAAATGCTTTCCAGGCTACTCAAGAAAGCTGTGGAATCCTTATCCATAGAAATCCTTCCTGGTGAAGTGGACACTGTATCCAATTTTGAGTCAGAGTACTGAGGGTTGAATCTGGGCTGTGCTACTGACTACCTTGTGTGACCTTAAACAAGTTACTTCTCTGCACCTTGGGTTTCTCACCTTTAGAATGAGAGGTGAATGTGTAGTTCATGATCATACAATCTTCAAAAATACAATAATATCGTAGACTAGATGTCACGTGATTTATGCTTACTTAGATATAGGATACTGTCTCTAGTGATTTTGTGAGAATCCTCAAAGAATCCTCAATTTTGTGAAAATCCTCAAATCCTCTAGATTTTCTAGAACTTGAAAATAAAACAATTAATTTTCCCCTTTGCCCTGTGAATGCAAAATTATTCCTAAAGTAGATTTTCTTGTTCAGAACAGTCATGGGTTTGGGATAGATTTTTGGGGACTGGTTCATTTTTGGATAGTTTTCAGTCAGGATCAATAGGATACTGATTTAACATTTCCAAACAAATATGTGGGTTAAAACTTTTACCAGAACTAGGGAAACCTGATCGGAGATGTATTGTTTATAAGCACCCAAAAACAGGAAGCTTCTATCAGGTTTCTCCCCTCTCCATTTTTGTAAAATACTTGCAAATTTTAAAATAAATTAGTAAGTATTATGAGCATAACTGCATGTTGATCCCATCATCTAATCTAGTCACCCACATCTAAACAAGACTAAACCATTCAATATACAGCGCCTCACTGTGGGATGTACAGATGTATAAGTCAGTAGTCTACAAAGAAGGAACTCTGATCACCTGGGGCCATGACATGGCTCAAGCTGTGCAGTGATTAACCAGTTGTAAAGTGGGAAGATTAGTACAATGATCTCTTCCACATCATGACTTTCCTCATCACAGTTTTAATATATTGTGGGTTGGCATAAGAAAATAATGGGAATTTGGGGGGAGTTTTGCAGAAGCCACAGACAACATGTGAAGGTCAGCAGATGACACAGAAAAATGTTTAGAAACTCAGAAATGCATAAAACACATGTATAGTATAATATCAACCCAAATTTTACAATAAGGTACTGTAAACACCCCATAAAAGAAAAAGGAAAAAATCAGACTTCTTCTCTGGTATGAAGGAACAGCCAAAAAATTTTACATGGATTTTCCAGATTGTGAGGGCGCCAATGTCCTCTGTAATGTGGAAGGGATAACTGTATGGTCTACCTTTTCCTGTAGAAAAAAAAAAGATTTTTTTTTTTTGCCAAACACAAGCACACCCTCTCACCTTGACTACTCCCATATCTATGCAAGCTTTAAACCTCTCCTGTTCTCTACCAGACTTTGGCCCTTCAGGGAAGTGCCCTGATTGGGCACCTGCATGGACGACCCTTACTCCCCCTACCCACACCCTTTGTCCCCTAGATCTCATTGTGGCTCTAGCAGGCACACCTGGTGGGGCAGAGCCTGTGTATCTGGGCAGTGGACAGGGAGCAGAGAGACTCTTGGTATATGTAGATGTGGGTGGATTGTGATCTAATCTCATCACATTCTTTCCTCTTCAATCCACCCTTCTTCCAGACTTCCTTATTTCTTTTGAGGGCATCACCATACTTACAGTCATTATTGCTTCTTCACTTTCATTCACTCTGCACATTCAACTAGTTGACAAATCTTGTCATTTCTACCTCAGCAACATCTCCCAAGTCTGTCATATTCTCTTTATTTCCACAGTCATCACCTTAGTTCAGGTCCTCATTACCTCTCACCTGAACTATTGCAATAGCCTCCAAATTGGTCCCCCTGCATCAAGCCTCTCCTCACTCTAATCCATCCTCCAGACAGATGGCAAGGGGATTTTTTCTAAAGTGCAGATCTGTTCATGTCATTCCTCTGCACAACAAACCATGATGGCTGCCTGTTGATGTAAGGATTAAATGCTTTTCATCATTATCATCTTTCTATTTAATGTCTACTTTTGTTTTTATAATGTATATTAGTTCATCAGTACATATTTATGATTTACAAATAAGTTAACATACATATATTGGGAGTGTGTGCTTAAAATGATTTTTACTGATAGGGTGCATGACCAAAAAAAGGTAGGGACTACAGATATATATGTATATTGTGTATGTATATATGTGTATATACATAAATACATATACATTTGTGTGTATAGACATACAGAGACAGATACACAGACACATGTACATATGTATGTGTATGTATGTATATACATACATATTCACACAGGCATACACACACATATGTATATATATTCCCTGTCCTCAATGAACATTGGGAAATGGTATCAGACAAGATATAATTAAGTGCTTAATGATATGGCAAGGGTTCCAAGTGTGGAAAGAATCTGAAGATTTAGAATTTGAATGAATGAATGAATGAATGAATGAAAAAAAGCACTAATTGAATGCTTACTACGTGCCAAGACTGTGTGCTAAGCCATGGAGATATAAACAGAAGAGAAAAATAGCTCTGAAGGAGCTCCCATTCTAACTGGGGGGACAAAATGAGAAGTTTCAATTGTAGGGCAGATGGTAGGAACTGGTGGACCATTATCTTCCTCAGGATTAGAATTATTGATGCATTGAATTGATGTTAGTGGCCAGATGTAGTAGTAGTCACAGGTATGGAGGGATTTGGCCCATTACTGTTGAGAAGAGGAGATCTCAGTGTGAACTGAGCAGGAGGCAGACTATAGAATTGGGCCAAAGACTACAACTGGGCTTGGTCATGTCTCCTTTCTGGTGGTATGTAGAAGCTTGGTGTTGGGGAAGGTTCCTCTAGGGATCCAGGTAGCTCTTACCTCCAGCACCCAGGTGGGAAGGGGAAAGAGATTGACTAGAAATCACTGTCTACTCCTTTTTAGAGAAGAAGGAAACAGTCTCAAAAAAAAGTGACACTCACAAAAGTGGCAAATAGCAGAGCTGTTTGGGATTTGACTCCAAGTTTTCTGAATCTGAATGTAGTGACCTACTTGTAGTTCAACTCAAACATTTTGCAAGCACCTACTATGCACAAACCATTGTTCCAGTCATTAGGGATACAAAACCAAAAATGAAAGAGTCCCCATTCTCAAAGGCATTCAAAATACTGGGCATTAAGATACTATAAATGCATACACAATTAAGCGCAAGGCCATTCAAGAGAGAGAAAACCCTAAAGTAACAATGAAGGGGGTTGGGAAGATCAATAAAGACATCTCAGAGGTGGTATCTAAGATAAGGATTCTAAGAAGTTGGGGTAGAGAAAGAGGGAATACATGGCAAGGATGGTGGATATCTATGTAAAAGTGTGAAGACAGACATTGGAATGCATAATCCAGTCTCCTTGGAACATAGAGTACATAAAAAAGAGTTTTATGAAATGCATAGAATAGTAGGTTGGAGAAGGGATTTAAATGCCTGACTGAGGTGTTGATATTTTACTTTAGAGGCAATAGGGAGTCACTAATGATTGTTGAGTAGTAGATTGACTTGGTTGGACCTATCTAGGATGATTATTTTGACAGGTACCTTGAAGATTAGAGAGAGGACATATTGGAAGCTAAGAGACCAATTAAGACACTAGGCAATTGTCCAGGAAAAAGGTGTTAAGGACTTAAACTACGGTGGTGGCGGTTTGAATGAAGCAAAGAAGTCAAATACAAGAGGTGATGTTTACTGTATATGGAAGTTAATGAAGGCTAGAGATATGAAAGAATATTTAGTGGAGTGCATGGGACTTAAGCTATGCCTTGATGGTTAGTTAGGATTTTAAGAGAAAGGGAAAGAAACAAGAATTTCAAATTTTCAAACTGGATTTATTAATTTGATAAATATTTATCAAACTTTTAACTGTAGATAAAGTAGAAAGGCAATTAGAGCCTTAGATCAAAGAAGATCTGGGTTTATGTCCTGCCTCTGACCATAGGGAAATCACAATCTCTCAGTACCTCAAGCAGTTGTCTAAGACTCAGTTTCAGTGGGGTGACTTTTCAGTGAATAATAAAATCATAGGTCTGGATCTGACATTTCCCTTCTCCCTATCCCTTCAAAATTAGCGAGGCACTATGCTGGGATCTATAGGAAATATAAATATGAATAAGACAAAGTCACCATCTTCCAGCAACTTACTGGGTAGTAGGAGAATTAGGACATGTACATAAATCACTATCATCAGCCATTCTCTAAAGCAAAAAGGAAAATCCCAGCCTACAGTGCAGTATTGTTTTCCTTGTCTGCTAGACTGAAATCTTTGTGAAGGAAGGAAACAAGCATTTATTAAGTGACTACTTAAGTGGCAATGTTTACAAATACTAACTCATTTGATCTTCACAACAACTCAGTCACACATGTGCTACTATTATCCCTATTTTACTCTTAAGGAAACTGAGGCAGACAGACTTGCCCAGGGTCACACATCTAGTAGTGTCTGAGACAGGATTTGATAGCAGGTTTTCCTGATTCCAAACTTAGTGTTCTATCCACTGAACTACCTAGCTACTTGTGAGGGTAGCCATGAGGGCAGGGATTGAATTTTTACCTCTGTATTTCCCACAGCCACCCTATACAGTGACTTGCACATAGCAACTGTTAAACAAATATTGGTTGAATGTTCAATGACTCATTTTTTGGTGACTCTTTCATCAAATGAATTCTACTATGCCATCCTCTGAACAATGGACAGAGAACACTTGTTGCTTGACTGAGTTTATCCACTATGGCCGAGATTTTGGTTAATGACTCCTGGTTTTTTTATGCAGGAGGTTCGATGGTGGTAGGGGGCAGTTATTGGTGGGGAGGGAGGGAAGGCAGCTCCCAGTCTGTTCTATGTATCAAGAGGTCAAATGGGTGTGACTCTCCTTTAGGCATATTTGTTGCTTTGCAAATGAAGTTAGAATGCACGCACAGAACTATGAGGAACATTCACTGTGTATGGGGGAAGAAAACCTGCTGTTGGCAAAATGTTTAATAATTTATGACTTTTTCTCAAAATCTGTGAAGCCGCCTACAGCCCTAGTACCCTAGGGCTAGAAGCTTGTCAGATCTCGGGATCTAAGATACACCTGCCTTAGCCATAATGAGGTAGAAGATTCTCTAAGGAAAAATGCTGGGTGCTGTATGGATGACTTGTTTATGGCATTTTTGCTTTTGAATCTCTGCAGAGAGGAGCATGGGGTCTCAAGGAGCATTGTCCTATTCTCTGTCTTTACAGGTCTATGGTTCCTCTGTCTTTCAGGATTGTGGGGAGGGGAAGAATTGCACAGTCTGGGACACTTCCATTTCTGATTGTCAGTGAGGCTACCAGATCACACCTGTCTTACGCTTGGGAAGGAATTGTCATGTGCATGAAAGCTGAGTTCCAAGACTGGGAACTTTGCCTGAGGGTGTCAGGGTTTCATGCATCCAACTTTCAATATGTTTGGTAAGCTTCTTGGGCCTTAGAAAATAAAAAAAGCAAGTATGATGAAGACTAATATAATATTATAAGGAATAGAAAGAGGGTCACAGCCAAGCCCCAAAGTTCCATCTTGCTTAATAGTCTCTAAAAACAGGTAGTCTCACAATGATTTGTATGGGGTCAGACACTTTCATTTATCAATGGACAGTGATTCAGGATGCTGTGGATCGTAAGTTCAGCGATTTAGATCTGAAGTGAACCTTAGAAGTCGTTTAGTATGACCCTCTCATTTTACAGATGGAGAAACACAATTTCAGGGAAGTTAAATGACTTACCAAGGGCATAGAAGCAGTCGGCTTAGAGCTGAAAGTCAAACTGAAGTGCTTTGATCCCAAATCAGGTACTTTTCCCACTCTACCTTGCTGCTATAACACAGCTAAGAATCTGAACTCTCAGAGGCTCTCCTCTCTCTCTTATTTGCTGTTGTTCAGTCATTTTTAGCCATTATCTGACTCTTTATGGCCCCATTTGGTGTTTTCTTGGCAGAGATACTGGAGAGGTTTGCCATTTCCTTTTCCAGCTCATTTTTACAGATGAGGAAACTGAGTCAAACAGGGTAAATGACTTGCCCAAGGTCACACAGCCAGTAATTATTTGAGGCAGGATCTGAATTCAGGTTTTCTTGATTCCAGGCTTAGTTCTCTCTCCACTGTTGTACCTAGTTGCCTGCTTTGTGCCTTTAGAGTAATTCTCATCTATGAATGTGTCCCATAAGTGTTCTTTCTTTGCTTCTGCAATGGTCTTCAGACAAAGCAAGATTTAGAAGAAACATTACAATATTTTCTTCTATATGAATATAAACATCAATTTATTTGCTTGGTCTTTTCATGGTATAGGGGATTGTTTACCTTTCATTCAGGTTTTTATTTTATTTTGCTTGATGAATTTACATGGCATATTTATCACTTTTCTCTTGTTTCTTCATTAAGAATAAGTCAAGTTCCTGCCCCCCACTGATTTTTTAAAGTTTGGTTAAACTCAGTTTTGCAAAATATGATATTTTGTGAGGCAAATTGATTTGCTTTTCTTTGGAATATCATATTCCTGGATTTTCTTTCCTTTTTCATGATCATTATAGAGCCATGCATTATTCAGGCTATTTCAAAATCTAATGCTGAAATTCTTGAACTTAGCAAATACATTTATGTGTGAACTGAAGTTGAGCTTCTTTTCTGGATCTTATGAATTCAGTTGAGCTGTCTTTCCAGTCTAAAGTAAGGTTTTCACACTTAAACATTTTTTTTCCTCTGAAAGGACAATAACTTTAAAATTACCTTGCATTCTTTCTTAAGGTTAATTGCTTTGGCTTTTAGAACTCACGAATCAGCTTCCAATTTTGCTGTTTACAGGAATCCAAACAAAGGTATATCAGAAGCTAAAATTGGGGTAAAAGATAAGGACTTGGCCACAAGGAACAACAACAATGACAACAATAACACCTTAGTTACTGGCATTGAGGATTGAGATCAGAGTAGGACCAGTATATAGGCTCATGATTAACTATTGGCAAGAGGTTTTATGAGTCCCAGACAACTCATGAACAGTAAATACTAGAAGATAACCATCATGTCCAAATTAAGCTTTCTTTTCTCTAAGTTAAACACTCCAAGTACTCTCAGCTGATTCCCATATGTTCAGTATTTCTCATGATTTTCCTCATCCTATTAATCATATATCTACAAAAGGAAATGGTGGGTTAAAAAGTATTTTAATTCAATAAAGGAAAAAAGTGAGAGAGTTTGACAGTGAAAAGAAAGTAGGCATCAGAGACAGAAATGTTTGGGTTCAAGTTTTTCTGACCCAAACTGACTTTGATTTTAGGTGAGTTACTTAAGTTCTTGGCGTCCCAGGCTCTTTACATTACCCAGGGCAGAATAGCTCTTTGTCTTCATTGGTAGAAGGAATTCTACTACTGGGAGTTCCCTAAACCAGTGAGATCACAGCCTCAGGCCACACCCACCTATCCATCATTATAGGGAAAATAGTAGCTTCTTTTTCTAAGCCATATCGTCATTGATTTTCATCATATCTTTAGTCTGTGTGTGTGTGTGTGTGTGTGTGTGTGTGTGTGTTTGAATACTCTTAGAAGTCTCTATTAACTGGCCTCCTCGGAAGTTCTTTTTATCTTATTCTTAGACTATGCACTCCATATCTTCTCCCACTGGTGTATGATTTATTTTTGCAGCAACTCCAAAAAAATCTTTCTTATGCACAATCCTTAGTTCATAATGTGCTGCCATAAATGATGGTATATTGGATGTTATTATTATTATTATTATTTTTTTTTTTGCTTTTTGCTTTTTGGAGAGCAACTGGGGTTAAGTAACTTGCCCAAGGTCACACAGCTAGGTTTTTGTTTGTATGTGTTGAGTGTCTGAGGCCGGATCTGAACTCAGGTCCTTCTGACTCCACCAGCGCTCTACTCACTGCACTACTAGCTGCCCCTATTGGATGTTATTTTATGAATTTTGTGTAGGTGGTTGTGGTCTGGGACTGTGATCTCACTGGTTTAGGTAACTCCTACTAATAAAATTCCTTCTACCAATGAAGACAAAAAAATTGTGTCAGAGGAAAAACTTGAACCCAAATATTTCTGACTTTGATGCCTACTTTCTATTCACTGTCAGACCCTGTCTCTCATTTTTTTTCATTTATTGAATTAAAATACTTCTTTATCCATCATTTCCTTCTTGAATGTTCCATTCAATTGATTGTGAATGAGAAATATTTCAGTCTGCTGCTTTGGTAGTCCTGGAAAATTTAATGAAAGCAAAAGGATGTGTACTGAATTAAAAAAAAGTATGCTTCACTTATACAGTAGAATAATTTCTAAAATGCGATTTGAGGGAGGCAGCAGGTATATGGACAGACAGATGGACTCAGCAAACATGGCAGGCATATAGAACTATTGTGAAGCAGCAAGAACTCCCTATGTAGGTGAATATTATTTTTTACCCAGCCAAGTATCTCTCTCAAACACTCCTCTCTGTCTCATTGCAGGGTATGTGGTTAGGCAAAAGGTTGTTGTGTAGTCTTTTATCAATGTCACTGGGACTCTAATAACTTTTTAAGGATGACTTGTTTCTATGCCCCAGATATTATTTCCCTGTGTTTCAATCCTACAGTGAGTATGATATTAATGCCTGTTCTGCATAGTGAGTGGTGAGTTTATTGTTGAGAAGGACCTATTTTTTTTTAACCAGTAAGGCCATAGTATATGCCAGATGGCTAATTCCCATGGGTTAATGAGTGTACCCAAACTCTTCATGATTTAAAATATCCTGCAGACATTTCTTGGGTACAAGGATTGCTGGATTTTAATTTACATTTGTATGAAGTATATATTGGCTTCCTTCTGCGGATACCTGGAGAAATAAATTTTTATTCACAGCATGTCAAATATATCGTATTTAGGTTATGTCTTCTGCTGCTTTGTGCATGAATAATTAAGTTGCAGACATTTAAGTTGTTGAGTTTTTGTTGTTTTTTGTTTTGTTTTGTTATTCTATTAGATTGTTTTTTGACTCAGTTGTGGGTAAATTAGAGCATGAGACTATAGCCTCCTGTTTTGTGTTTTGTCTCTCTTATTTTTTTTTTATTTGTTGGTTTTTTTTTAGATGAACCTATTTCAGGTTTTTAAAACAAGATTTTTATTATTAACTGTGGAAAATTCTTTACTTTTCAGTATGCCTGATGAATAGGTTAATGCTTTATTTCCATTTATTAGAAAGATGATGCATATAAAAAATAATCCTAAAATACCTAAAGACAGAAAGATGCCAGCATTTAGATGTGCATCTGCTTTGAGAAAAGACAACCCTGAAGGCCGGGATAATTTTAGACACCTCTGCACATTGTTCTTGTTTGAGGTGTTTCTGCTTTGGGCCATATGTCTAGGAAGTAGTTTAACTATCAGGTTCTCACCAGGACGAAAACCCACATAAGCAAAGACCCTCACAGTGCCAATACTTTCTATTGAGAAACAAAGCACATATAAGTTTATATATACCGATTAACATGTTGTTATTATTTCTCAATAATACTCTATAACTGTAGTTTTCAATACTCAACTAAATGTTAAAATCCACTAATGGTCTCCAGCTCCATAGAGTCGTACTTCTAGTGAACTCTAGCTCAGCTTTTTTCAGTAGCTTGAAGGTCAGAGATTCTGTGGCTCTGCTTGCCAGGGTCATTTCAGCATCTAAAACCAAACTGTCCCTTCTAGGCCTTTACACTCAGCAGTCTCTGTACCTTCTGCTGCTGCTAGGCAGGACAAAAGAAGGAAACTTTTCTAGCTTGATAGGATAGTGAAGGGAGCCTTAGGGAGGAATGGTATGTGTTCATTTAGCTCAAGCTAACTGACCTGATTAAAGGACCTAGTGGGGGTTGGGGTGGTTAGGGAATGTTGTGTATATTCAAACTGATATGGAAGACTGAGGTACTTAACAATAACAATGCCATCCTAATATAAAAAAAAACACAACAAAAACTCCTAACCATAACACATTACCAACCAATAATTGAGCAAGAATAGCATTGGAAAGGATGTCATTAGGGAGTTGTTTGACTAGGAAAAAAATGTGGATCATCATTTAATGCCTTCTGTAGGCTGTTCTGGCAAATGATGGTAAGTATTTAACAACTGGCTCTCTCGGGAGAAAATAGTATTCTGGTCACACTTTTAAGTTTAGTCTTCATTATTAACATTTTTCCTTTTTCTATTTTTGGATGGGGGAAGGCAAGGCAATTGGGGGTTAGTGACTTCCCCAAGGTCACACAGCTAGTAAGTGTCAGGCATCTAAGGCTAGATTTAAACTCAGGTCCTCCTGACACCAGGGTTGGTGCTCTATTCACTGTGCCATCCAGCTGCCCCTATGAACATTTTTTCAAGTCAAGATTATAAATAAAACATTAAATCAAGTTTTGACTTACAGTGTCTGCCCATTTCTGAGGTGTAAATGCTCACACTGGAAATTTAACAATTGAATTGGAAACTTATCTCTGAACCTATGTGCTCTTTTGATACCCACAGATAGTCAAGGAATCTAGAAGATCCTCAGTATTAACCGAGTTACCTCGGATATACTGGTGGCAGCTAGGTGGCATAGGGGCTAGAGTGTAAGAGTGGGAGTCAGGAAGATCTGAGTTCAAATTTTCCCTGTAACACTTATAAGATATTAGTGTATCTCACAAGCTATTCAATCTCTCTCAGTCTTAGTTCCTCCACATATAAAATAGGGAAAATAATATTACCTACCTTACAAGGTTGTGGTGAGGATTAAATGTAATAAAATATATCAAGTACGCGTGTGACCTTGGGCAAGTTACTTAACCCCAATTGCCCTCAAAAAAGCAAAAAAAAAAAATCAAGTATTTTGCAAACCATAAAGTCCTATGCAAATGTTAGCTATTATTAGCATTATTATGTCATGTTGAAGAAGAAGGCATGGATAAATTTAATCTGCATCACCAATAGGAGTGTACCAAATGAATATGAAAGATCCTTCAAAGTAATCATCAAATATTGAAGCATTCACCTTCTATCAGGGGAAAATAGGGTTAGCCTAAACTTGCCACATCATTACCCGAATTGCCTGCTTCATTTTCCAGCCACACTCCTAGCTCAACTCAATTTTTTGAAAACAAACCTCTTGACAATGTGTCCCATATTGCACAGTGCACCTCAGAGAGTGTTAATATATCAAGGAAAGGTCAAGAGATGGCCAACAAGAATGACTTAGCAGTTAAATATAATGCATTCCAAGGGATTTCTTTTTTTTTTTTTAAAGGCCGCTCAAAGTTTATTAGTTTCAGTTGAATACAAAGTAAACAGGTTACTGAGGCTGCTGAAAAGAGCATAGGTGATTCAGATAGCAACAAAACAAACCATAGCAGTGTGGTTACTTTTACTTGGTTTTTGGTGTTTTGCTTTTGTTTTCCTTAAAACACACACACACACACACACACACACACACACACACACACACACACACACACACAATCCGCAACTACTTCTACACTTAGGCAGCCTATATATTCTAAAGGAATAGGTAGGAGAGGGAAGGGAGGAGAGGGGGAAATGGGCTCTGATGCCTAGCATACTTCAGAAGTGGGGGGAGCGGCAAGGTGGGTGCTGCTGCTCATGCAGAAGGCCCAGTGCTGGTCTTGCTGGGCTCACTGACATGCTGCTTTCTCATGGCCTCCTGAGCCAGGTCACAGGTGATGGTGCCATGAGCAACCTGGAAAGTTCCTGAGTGCTCTGGGGATTTCAATACTGTTGTCATGAATGGATGACTCAACTTACCAAAGAAGAAGCTTGCCCACCAGTGGCCTGGGTCTGATTTGGGAAGACCAGGATGGTGGGGGATCACTTCCCCAGAGTACTCAGCACTTCCACAGGAGCTGTTGCTGGAGGTGGAACCCAGATGCCTTTGGTAGTAGTCATGGGTTTCTACAAGTGAACTGCTGGATGGGATTGCTGCCATATTGCTTGTTCTTCTTATGATGATGTAAACCTTAGTGGCAGCTCCCAAGCAGCCCCTGTCAGGCAGTGGGCTGTGGAGGATGATCAACAGTGAACTGACTGGGGGGGGGAGGGGGAGCTAGGCCACAGAGCACATTTTTTAAAGGAGATTACAGGAAGAAAATACAAGAGTTCTTTGTCCAAAGGATTTCTGAAGAAAGAATATGAAACCTCTTTAAATGGTGGGATTAAAAAAATAACCTAAATCATTCTGACTTGAACACAGTCTATGGCATAAAGTCTAAGCAAATAGATAGAAAAAAATTATTTAGGGAGGAGTAAAAGAAAATAAATAGAAAAAGGGTAAAAGAAAATAAATTAAAAAAGCAAAAACAAAGGAAAAAAAACATTTAGATTAAGTAACAAGAACAATGTCCTGAGATTGGCACCTTTAAAATAGTATTTGAGGGATAGAGGCAAGATGGTGAAGAAAAGGCACATACTTGCTTTAGTTCTACTAAATTCTCTTCCAAACAACTTTAAAATAATGCCTCAAAATTAATTCTGGATTGGTAGAATGAACAAAAGGATGGGGTGAACCAATTTTCCAGCCCAAGACAACTGAGAAGGTTGGCAGGAAAGTTCTGTATCATTGGGGTAAGAGTGAAGCTTAGTCCAGGGAAGGCTGTGCTAGCATCAGGCATTGCAGACAACTAAACTGGCAGCATCAGCTTCTGGAGCTCTCAGCCCACAGGTGGTAAAGGGGTTGGATAACCAGTGAGAAGGGGATCATAGGAGTCTATTTGCTGGCACTGGGTATATGACTTTGTTGCATTGTTCATAGTGGATCCAGGTTGCTGTCCTGAGTTGCAGTCCCAGAGGAGGAAGAAGCACTAGCACCAGAGCTTTCAGCTAAAGCAGAGTGGGGAACCTAGTCATAGTTCCAGAGTGGAAAGAGTGTTTATAGTTGTTCACTGACCAGAGCACAGGCCAGGAGAGTATCAAAGACACTTCTCCTTAGATCATACCATGTTGGAAAAACTGAAAACTTACAGACCCCCAAAACTAGCTTTGTAAGTAGCTGCACAAAAAAAACAGAAAACAAAAACAAAACAACAACAACCACCACAAACTGAAGCTTGAGACAATGTCTCTTATTCCCCAGGAGCAGTTGACATAAAGTTAAAAGTTTAGAAATAGGCCGGAAAATGAACAAAAAACAAACAAACAAAAAGAACCTTACCATAGCAAATTATTATGATGACAGGGAAGGTCAAAATGCAAAGGCAAGAAATGACAACAAAGTCAAACCTTCTGCACCCAAAGCATCAAAGAAAAATGTGAATTGGTCTCAGGCCTCAAAAAATTCCTTGAAGAACTCAGAACAGCTTCTATAAATCAGAGAGGTAGAGGAAAAATTGGTAAAAGAAATGAGAGTGGTGCAAGAAAGTAATGAAAAAAGGTAAAGGAGGTACAAAACAATACTAAAGAAAATAACAACTTAAAAAGCCAAAATAGGCCAAATAGAGGCACAAAAAATCCACTGAAGAGCAGACCTCCTTAAAAAAGCAGAATTGACCAAATTAAAAAGGAGGTACAAAAACTTACTGAAGAAAATTATTCCTTAAAAATTAGAATAGCGGAAGTAGAAGCTAATGACTTCATGAAAAAAAATAGTGAAATATCTCATTAGAAAAACAGCTAACCTGGAAAATAGATTTAGGAGAGATGGCTTAAGAAACCACTGAAAGCCATAATCAGATAAAGAGCCTAGACATCATATTTCAAGAAATTATCAAGGAAAATTCTCCTGATGTTCTAGAACCAGAGTTTAAAAAAGAAATTGAAAGAATCCACTGATCACCTCCTTAAAGAATTCCCAAAATGAAAACTCCCAAGAATATTATAATAACATTACAGAGCTCCCAGATCAATGAGAAGATAGTGCAAGCAGTCAAAAAGAGACAATTCAAATATTGCAAAGCCACAGTTGGGATTAACACAAGATTTAGCACCTTCCACATTAACTATCAGAGGGCTTGGAATATCAGTAGGCTTTCTTCCTTCTTTCTTTTCTTTCATTCTTTTTTCTTTCCATCTTTCTCTTCCTTCTTTTCCTCTCTGCCTTCCTTCCTTCTTTTCTCCCTTCCTTCCTTCCTCCCTTACTGTACCTGCATACCCTCCTTCCTTGATGAGGAATTAGATGAGAACTTTGGAGTTCATGTGAATTTTCTATACTACCTACGTATATCATATACTTGCAAACCACCCCTGCACTACCACATGCTTTTGTATTAATATTATTCTTGCATTTATGTTTTCCTTTTAAAACTGAAATCAGACTGTGGATATGTGATATTAAAGAAATCATTCCCCCTGCAGCCTGATCATCTCAATGTCTCAAAATTCTTTATAACCCTGTGATCTTATGTATAATTTTCAATTCTCTTATTCTTTAGAATCTATTCTGTACTTAACTTTTCTTTCTTTCTTTTTCATTTCTACCACTCTTTGTTTTTATCTATTTAGTCTCATTTACTCTGCTAATATTTTTGGAAAGAATATCACAACTTAGCCTTCATATAATGGATTTAACTTCCTGATTTTGTATCTAAAAAAGATGGTTATATTTATATGTAAGTTATACTTAACTCCATTGTATTAATTATAATTTTAAAATTTCTTACACTGAATATATGAATACATATATGCATTATAATTTACAGATTATATCTCTAACTTTGAGGAAAAAACATTTTCATTAATGGCATTTTAATCAGCCAACTCAGTGTCCACCAATGGACATTTCTTGGGTTATAATTCTATGGACTTGTGATGCTTCTTCTTAAAGCAGCTTCTCTTTTGTGACATTTTGTGACATTTAAAAAAATGAAATCCTACTTGTGGACACCCACAACAACATGGAAGGATCCTTGCTGACTAAGCGTGTCCTAATTGTTTTGAGAAGTCTGCCATAAGAAGTCTAGAAGTAATATTTAAAATGCCAGGAGCTATTTCTGTCAAATGACTTTGGATAATGTTCCTCTGGATTCAGTTTCTAGTTGGATTGTAAAGCAGTATCAGCTATAGAGTAGAATCTGAAGACAATTTATTTAGTGGTTGCACCCTATAAAAATGGAAAATTGCTCTCTTGGGAACCAGACTGACAGAACTAGGAAGCTTAATTCTTATTTTTCTTAACAGTACTATCAAAGATTTCAGTCTACTCAACAGTTTAAGTAAAGGATTAATGTGAGGAAGTAAAGGAACAACAAAACATTGTAATGAATGCTTAAAAAAAGGCTTTGTGAAAGACAAGGGAAGATCAAAGACCACTGCTCAGGGTGAATGGATCAATGCAGCAGAATAATTCAACTTTTATCAGGTTCCTGTTTTCTCTACCAAAGGGAATAATCTGATCCACTGTCTCACTTATTTTCAAATTGACATCTTTTGTTTTTACATACTTCTTTTAAAAATTGGGACTCTATCCCTCTCCCACTCCTAATCAGTGAGCTATGCTTCATAACAAAGATTGAAAAAAAGGTGGGGGAAAAGTAGTTAAGAAAACATCGCTACATCAACTGCATCTGACAGTTTCTGCAATGTTCCACACTGAGTCCCCCATCTCTGCACAGGAGGTAGAGAGATACATTTTCTTATCTCCTCTCCAACCCAGACTTAGTCATTATCATTATACAGTGTTTAATTTCTTCTTATTGTTATCTTTCTTTACATTTCTATGACCCTTATGTGTGAATTTTTTGGTTCCATTTATTTAACTGCATCAGTTCATGTGAGTCTTTTAATGCTTCTCCCCTACCCTGAATTCTGTATATTCATCATTTCTTTCTGAACATATATTTATAGACTGCAGTTTCTTTAGCTATTCTCCTATCAATGGAACTCAAATAATTTACAATTCTTTCCTTCCTCCCTGCTTCTCAAATGCTGTTATTAATATTTTGTTGCATAGAGGTTTATCTTTCTTTAATTCCTTATATTATTTGCTTAGCACTGGGCAGTCTGGGTAAGGGTTATGAAAGAGTTCAGTGACTTTTCTTATAAAATTCCAAGTTCTTTTCCAGGATAATCAGATCAATTCTTATATTCACAAATAGTATATTAATGTTCTTGTCTTTCCACAGACCCTACAAAATTGATAGTTTTCTTCTTTTGTCATCTTTGCCATTACTGAATGAGTTGAAACCTCAGCATTTTAATTTAATTTAACTTTTCTTAGTACTTGTAATACAGGACATATATTCACATATTTATTGATGCCTTGAAATTCTCTTTTTGAATACTGTTTGACCATTTATCTATTTTGGGGCCTTCATTTCTTTCTTAGGATTGGTAGATGAGAATGATGCCATAATATATTTATATTTCAATAAAGCATTTGACAGATTCTCTCATCTGGTAGATAAAATGGAACAATATGGGCTAGATGATAGTGCTGAAAATGGTTGAATGACTAAACCCCAATAATAGTGATTAATTAATTGATATTATCCAGGAGGGACATCTCTAGTGGAGTATCCCAGAGATCTGTATTTGGATATGTCAATGGAAAATGTCAACTTTTTTAAAAAATCACTAATGAGAAGTATTAGGCAATCTGTTTAGACTTAAGGAGGGCACTAGAAAGGAATATGCTAGAGCTTTTGGTAAATCGGGTTGGAGTTCCTTCCTGAACTCCATAATGATGGGAAGTACTACCTTGACAGGAAGATGTCAAAGATATGAAGATAATTTATTTTCTTATCATTCTAAATGTCAGTAGATCTGAGAAAAATACTAAACAGAAGTGGGCAAGAGAAAGAACTTCTCTTGTTGGCTAAGGTAGATAAGATTTGAGAGTACAATCCCAAAGCAGGCAGGGTGATGCAATGCAGAGGGAACTACAATTAGACAAACCTGGTTTGCAGTTTGGATCCTAACTCTTTATAGTTTCAAGGTTCTGACGGTGTCCTAGTTTCCAGTGTTAAATGGGTTAAATGAGGAAAATGCTTAGTAAACTTTAAAGTGATAGACTGTATAACTGGGAGCTATTGTGGTTGGCCTTTATACAGTGGAAAGGAATCCTTATTACCCTCCAAACATGTCAATGAGATAAATGGGGTGATGCAGAAAAGTTAGGATTAGGCAACCTAATGTCGCCAAGGACAGAGGACAAGATAAAGCAATGAGGAGAAGCAAGAAAGATGAGCAAATGCAATGAACACAATGAGAAATATAAAAGAAGTGATGAACTGGAAAATGAAAAGAGGAAAAATGTATTTATTTGCCATGGCAGCAAAATGGGACAAAGATAGGGAGAATAAAGGAGGAGAAAAAGAAGAGAATGAAGAAAGTGAGAGAATAATTAGGGAGTCACTAATTTTTAAGAAAAAAATGTATTGTATGAAATTTATGCCCCCAAATACTATAAAACGTCAATTTTACTTATTGCACTGTATACCCTAGTCCTTACATCTCCCCAAATCACATGTAGTTATGTGATAATTTATTCGTGATGGATCACACTGGGAGACAGATTTGTCTGGCACATGAGCATATCTTCCTCTGTTTTATAAACCTACGTGAAAAGAAATAGACTGGGCTGTTCAGTATTTAAAAGAGACATAAGATTCAACCCTACAATCTACTTTATAAAGCAAAGTAAGGCCATTCTTTCAAATATCATTGTGTGATTACTATAGACAATACATAGGCTTTATTAGCTCATAGAAGCATGGGTTCCATCTTTCTTCAAATAATACTTCATAATCAGTTACAAATTATGAAACACATCTGCCAGATCCTAAAGTTATGAGACCTAAGAGGTCATGCCAGATTAATTTAATTTCTTCTTTTGACAAGTTTATCAGACTTATAGATCAAGGAAATGTTATAGATGTAGTTTGCCTAGATTTCAGGAAAATACTTGACAAAGTGTCATATAATTCTTGTGGGCAAGACAAAAGAGATGAAGGGTAGATAATAGTTGAATCAAGAACATTTGACATTAATTCAATGATGAGATCCTAACAGTAGTTATTTAAGGTTTAATATCAACTGAGAGGGAGGTCTTTTAATGGAGTGTCTCAAAGATCTGTATTTGGCTGATTCACCATTTTCACTAATGACTTAGATTAAGCCATATAGATGGGATGGTTGATAAACATGAAGATGACACAAAGCTGGCAGGAATGGTGATCACCTTAGAGGACAGCTGGGATCTAAAAAGTTCTCAACAATCTAGAATCATAGATCAAATCTCATATGCTGGACTAATAAATCACTAAATATTAAATAAGAGCTTGAAGTTCAATAGGGATACATATAAAAGCTGTATTTTGGGTTCAAAAGGTCAACTTCGTAAGTACAAGATGGGGGAGGTGAGGATTTCTTCTGAAAATGAAAGGAGGGGTGTGTTTCATTGATCTGCAAACACAGTATGATTTAGGGGTATGATAGAATAGCCAAGAAGGCTAATAAGTCATTAAGCTGCATTAAGAAATCACAGAAATGCCCCAAACATGGTATCCTCGTAATATCTAGCAGTGAGCAAGAAAAGGATTGCATATTTCTATTTAATTCCTTCCATTTTTTTCTACATTTCAAGATGGTCAGTATTCCATGTAGCATTCATTTCCTGCAGATCTAGCACATGGATGGGCTGCATGGAAAAATTGGGGGCCCAAACAGGGCAGGATATTAAAAAACAGATGCAGGTTAAATTTTCATTAAAAAAATTACTCTTCTAGCAGAAATACTACAACAGATTTCCAAGTCCTAGATGATGGCACACTTTTTTCATACAATAATCAAAACAACCAAATTCTAGTACATTTAAAGATCCTCCATGCTTCCTTGTAATTTGTTGTAATGGTCACTGTGGAGTTTTTCCAAATTGCTTAAAATCTTCCATAATTTGTTCCAGCACAAGTCAACATAGCTTGAATGATGAAATTCTAATCAAGACTTCCCCTTCATTACATTAGTGTTACCCAAACAATTAAAAACATCTTGAGAATCTTTTGAAATCACCAGAACCAGCAAACATTTCACCATCTTTTGACATGCAGTTATTTCCTTTTCATAGGCATACAAAACAGAAATCAATTTGTGCTGAATTGGCTTGATTAGTTAGGTCTTGGGTCCATTAACCTCAAAGTGATGTCAACCTCACATGTCAAAGCAATTTGGGCTTAATGTCAGTTGGTTAGTTGGTTTGACTTTTTATTGAAAAATAGTCTATTGCCTCCTGCCACTCCCGTCTGCCACTCTGCATGCACCTTGCTGCTCTCATCTTTCTGTCTTTACTTAGGTTATTTCTTCTTGGTTTCATTCCTTCCCACTCCCTTTCTGTCAATACATCACCACCATTTCCTTCAAAACTCAGGTTAGCCATTATTTTCTCTCAAGAAGCCTCCTCTAAGTTCATCTTCCTTCCCTTGCTTGCTTACTCCATGTTAATTCATGACATATGTATATATTTCATCTCTGTGGAGGAAATTTACATCATTGAATCAATTCATAATGAGCTTTTGAACTCTGCTCAAGTGAGGAAACTATTTAAAACCATTTGTACAATTGTGACTTTAAAGAAAGATATGTAATCTAGATGTTCAGTTGCCTAAACAGAATAAAAACAAAAACCATGAAACATTTAAAAGAACAACATCATCATAATTGAAACATTAATCCAAGCTACACCATACCTAAAATGTAGTCCTGTAGCTATTTCTTAAAGGTTTCTAGTAATGGAGAACTCAAGAACTCAGCATATTCTTAGTTTGCAAGCCCCTTTGCTGGTATTTGTAATTGTTATGAAGTTGTCTTATAGTCAATAGAAATTTGTTTCCCTGGAATTTCCATCCATCAACACTAGTTCTCGTCTTTGGAGTCAACCAGCACATCCATACTCCACTTTCAAATATTTAAATTTAAGTGTCATGCCATCCTAATATTCTTTTACCAGACTAAGCCCCTCCTACTCTCCTTCACCCAGTCCTTCTCTGCTAGGATTTTTAATCTGTCCATCCCCTGGTCACCTTCTTTTGGACACAGCAACTTGCAAAGGACTTTACTAAAATATTATATCCAGAATTGGATAAAATATATGACATATATGATCTGATTCAGGCAGAGTGTATCAGAACTCCTGTGTTTCTTGGTATAAACAATATATTTCTATTGATATCTCCCAAGATAGCATTAGTATTTTTTTCATACTGCTGACTGACATTGAGCTTTCAGTCCACTAAAACACTCAAATCTATTTTTTCATATATATACTTTATGTATACATATATATGCACATATATAGCTTTATGTCCTCATATTATATTCATTCATTTTTAAAAATACAAATTGAAAATTTTTAAGTCTGTCCATATTAAATGTCACTTGGTTATCAAGTTCCTTTTTGATTCTGATTCTATAATCCAATTTATTCACCATTCCTCAAATATATTTGTTATATCCAAATTTAATAAGCCAGCAACCACTGCCTCAATTCGAGACATTGATATAACTGCTAAAATAAGAGGACCAAGGACATAGCCTCATGGCACTTGCATATGGAACCTCCCTCAGGGTTGAGAGAGATTCATTAATCACTACTTTTTAGGTCCAGTTGTTCAAACAGCTTTAAAGCCACCTAATTATGCTGTTTCTCATTCCATACTTATGTATTTTTTTTTAACAAGGAAACAATGAAAGAATTTTTCAAATCCAAGAACACTGCATTTATAGCATTTCCTTTATCTTCTAGTCTAGCAGCCTGGCCAAATGAGATTAGGCTGGCATACATTTTCTTTGTAATCAGTTTTGTAGTTGTCATGGGATTAGGCCCTTGTAGAGGCCTCACTGGTTTGGTCAGGTGGTGTCTCTTCTCATGGAAGATACTGAGGAGTTGGCTTCCTAGGAGAATGAAAAAGGTGTATAAGTCAGGCTGAGTTGGTAAATGTTTAACAAATGGCTCTCTAGGGGGAAAAAAAGTGTGCCCAATGCATTTTAACATATTCTCCTTCACTTTCTTAAGTCTAGAGTTGACAGTCAGCAAAACGATAAATCAAGTCATGAGTTGTAGCATTTGTAGATTTTTAAGGTATAAATGCTCACATGGAAAATTTTACAGTTGGCCCTTACAAACTGTTATGAGCTAGCTCTTAGGTCTAGAACACCTCTGCATGAAAGGGCTGTGTTTTGGAGATACATTAGGAACAGAGGCACAATGTGACACACAGAGACAACACTGCTTGCTAGCCATGTGGTGGTTGTAAGCATCCTTTTTTTTTTTTTAAGCTTTTTTGATTAGATCTGGAACTGTCAAGCTTCTTTAAAAAGGCTAAAGTAAGTTTCTGGAATTTATTTGCTTTATTCTCATGGAGGGAATTTGGTGTCCAGTGAGAGATTATACAGTATGGAGAAGGACTTTAGAGCCTACCCCTTTAGGGGCCACATGGCTTTTAAGAAATGGTGTGTCATTGCCCTTTTCATGAGTGATTTTTGGTTCTAGATGCAGGGAGTGGATTTTCTGACTGCAAGTGGGTGAACCACAGGAATTTAGGGGTCAGAATCTAGGCTGAGTGTGGTAGCCAGCCCAACACTGATGAAATAAGGAGAAGAATGACCTTTGAGATCTCAACTCTGTGGATGAAATCATCCAGCAAACTAGCTACACGTGGACACAAATTAAGTGAGGGCCCAATTTTATTTGGGAACGGAGCTAAATATTGAGCCTACTACCCCAAACGCCAAGATGGCATAGGGGAGAATGTACCCTCCAGGTGTTAGAAGAAATGCTCTACCTTTGTTCTTGCTATATGTCATTTAAGTAAATGTCCCTATGTAAAAGCTAACTGATGTTAAGTAATTAAATGAATTTTGGTGTGCTGGGGGTGTGTGTTAGCTACTGCCTCTTCTAATAATGGAAAGGTTAAGGTTTGAGCCAATGGCAGCAGAGAAAAGACTCCTGTTCCTTCCAGCACTCTAGAAGCTTGAGGAAAGATATGCTCTTGTCCCAAAAGAGAAGGCCCAAGTGTGTACATTATATACTGATGACTGCTTCTCTTTCTCTGGGCTCACAAACAGTTTAGTCATTCATTTGAGAATCTTTCCAGGAATTGGAGTCAATCTTTTTGGCCTGTAGTTTTAGTAATATGACTTATCCTCCTTTTTGACAATGGAACCATTTCTGTTGTTTTCCAGTTTTATGACATGGTCCCCAATCTCCTTGACTCTTCAAAAATCGCTAATAATGATGTAATGAAAATTCTGTCCATATCCTATAAAGTAATTTGTGAGAATTATATCATCTGAACTCATTGATTTAGTATGAAAATTAAAGGGGAACATGCAAAGTCCAAATAATAAAAAAGTAAAAATGTTATAGTAGAATAGATTAATATATAAAATGGTCCATAAACATTATCTAATTTGGACCTCCCAAATGAAGTATGTACTGTTTGTACATCCCTATTTTTCGTATGAGAAAACAGAGGCTCAGAGAGGTTGTAACTTGCTATTGATTACATAGCTATAAGTAAGATAAGATCTAAAGCCATCATGCCACCCCCCTCCATTGATATCCATTCACTACACCATGTTGTCTCTCTGACCGGAGAGAGATGATTTACAAACCGTAACACACTCACCAACCACTGACATGGACTGATCTGAAGGATTTCTGAAAGGAGACATATGACTAGGGAAGGGGAGTCTATAGAGGAATCATGGCCCTGATAGCAATTGTATTCCCAGGAGGAGCTTTAGTAGCAGATGAATCCTACTTAGAAGTGACCCCCCCCCACCCCCCCATCCCCATCACATGGGGAACAATTCAACTGCATGTATCTGGTCTCATCACTGCATTCTGGTAAGGTTGCTGAGTCAAGTTCCAATGCCTCAGGCCATTTGATAACTCATAGTCTACCAATATGTCCTGTGATACCCAATGAAGACATCAGGAGGCTGGCTATACTGGTGAATTGTCTTTATTCGAGAGATAAAAGAGAATTTTATTTCTTTTTCCTATATTTGCCTTACATCAGAAGCTCCTTTAGCGTCTGGTATAGCAGGTATCCATAGCTGATGCTGAGCAAATACAAAACCAATAAATGAAATGGAGTAGGGCAAGCTTCACATCATTTCCTGCACCATTCATCCCTTATTTCCTGGTACTTCCATCTAATTTTTTTTTTTTACTGGATTTCAGGGAGTTCATAAATTCTTAGAGGGGAACATCTTCCTATTATCAGCATAGATTTTTAATTTGATTCATCTTGACAATGGACAGTTTATCGAAAAGAAATAACCCTATCCTGATAGGTCTTCTACTTTAATGTTATACTCTTGCAGTGACTCTGTAAATTAATAAGTATACAAGCTCAACATTTAGTAGCTCATAGGGACAATAAACTTTCTCTCAGCAGGCATTCATTATAGCTTTAAAGCTACATTTCACAAGATTATCTGTCCTAACACACCAAGACAAAGGTTGAGGATCAGGGCAATGGGCAGGGGGTAGGCCTGGAATAGGACATGTGTTAAGCCCCATTAGGAGCCCAGTTTTATCACTCATTTTATTACTTTCCCCCTCCTCCTCCTTGCCCATCCTCATTACCCTTTACCAGCTCTTGGGCTGTCAGGGAAGAATGGACTAGTGGAAAAGATTTTAAAATCCCTTCTACCTGAGGAGTAGACTGCTGCTCTTGTGGAGTCTCCGAGAAGACTTGCTTGTTTGCGGGAATGATCCAGAGCCAGGCAAGCCTCCAAAGTCAGGGAAAGGTGTGACTGTGTTGTAAGGGATCTTCAAAAGCTTTTCCTAACAGCGATGGTTCTTTTTGTGTTCCTGTGCATGCTACAAACCTGGCTAAGAGGACTCTAGTGGTGTTTGTGTTTCCCTTCCCCCTGGATAGCTGTTGGGGTGTGGCCACACAATACACACCCCTGGGTCACTCATTACCCAAACTCAAGCTCTTATTAGTCTTATTTGGCCTAGGGCACAGTCTCCTAATTGGTCTCTTTACTTCCAGGCTTTTTCCTCTCCAATCCATCTTCCACCTGGCTTCCAAACTGATATTCATCAAGCATCCTTCTGACCATAGCATTCCCTTGCTCAAATTGGCCAACTTTTTACTATAGAAAAAATGGTGACCCCCATCCTGGGCACTGAGAGACCTTCTTTTGGTCATTGTTTTATTGGTTTGTTACTCATTACATTTCAGCAACATTCTGGATCATTGATTTTGGATGAGTGGGGCAATACTGTATATGTTTTGTTTTAGACAGGATGGTGTAGTGCAAAGAGTGCTAGATTTGGAGTCAGAGAACCTGAGTTCAAATTCTCCCTCTGATACTATTAGTATGACCTTGGATAAGTCACTTAATATATCTAGGCCTCAGTTCCTCCATCTATAAAATGTGGAGGTTGGATCAGATGACCTTCAAGTCCCCTCCAACTCTAAATCTAACTTTTCTGTGGACCCTTCCATTTCACTGAATGAGAAGATACTGAAGGAATGTGTTTCATTTTTGTTTGTAGAGTTTTTATTTCCCTCCTACCAATGAAATAACTTAAAACACTTAATCTATGTATAAGGAGGGCTAGTCTTAAATTGAAATAACACTCCCTAATTCATCTCCACTTCCTAGAGTTCCTAGTTATCGTTAGGGCTTAGCTCTTACCATCTCCTTTATAAGGCATATTCTGAACTCCTAGTTGTTATTGTTTCCAGAAATTTATTTTTATTTAATTTGGGTCTATTTTATATTTATGTATGTTTAAGATATATAATATGATATAATAAAATACATTATACATTATATAATGTGAATTTATATAGATATACATATGCACGTGTACAGATAGATCCAAACACAGATACACACACATATGTGTGTGTATGTATGTACACACTTCCTTGAGTGCAGGGACTATTCAGTTTTTGCAGCTGTATCCCTGGAACCTAGCCTCGTGTCTGGAACATAGTTGGTGCCCAATAAAATGATAATTGAATATTGAATGAATGAAATTTTTTCATATGACATCTCAGGGACAATGTTGGAGGAAAGATCCGATAGTCAATAATTAAGTCAATAAACATTTATTATATTACCGTATTATATTATATATATTATATTATATATTATTATATATAGGCACTATATGTGCCTACTACTATGTGCCACTCACTGTACTAAGTGCTGGGGATACAAATATGAAAAATGATAGTTCCTGCTGTAATGGAAATGCAGATTTGAAGATCTTCCCTGCCCCTAGGCCCTTTGATTGGCTTAAGAGACATTGATTGACTTAAGTGACTCTGAGAACCTTCTTTAATTTGAAAGTATACTCTGCCCCCTAATAGGCTGAATGTGGTCACATGGAGCCTGTGGTAGGAGGCTTGGTTTTCAGGAATGATCACACCTTGATGCTGTGTGATTGGGCAGTGGGTCAAGAGGGTGGTTACATTGTCTGAGCCAGGAGAAGACTATATAATCCCTGATTTGAGGCTTTGCTTTGGGGCTCACTTTGAGAAGTGTTGTGTGATTTGACCAGATGAGACTCTGGGCAGCTGTTGAGAGCTGCCTGGCTTTGAAAACCCAGATGTTGATGCTTCCCTCTCTGGTAACTGTGATTTTGGTATTGATAATAGTTGGACAGTTTGGAAGCCTGTCTGTTTGATCTGTCTTTATACTCTGAAGTTCAGGGTGCTGACCTTTCTCCCCTGAACTAGGTAATACATGTTTGTTTGATTAGAGCTTGTTAACTCATTTTGAGTTGCTTTCCTTTTGAAAAGCAGATCTAAGAACCTGTGTTGGCAGTCACCCTGGGGATATTGGGGTGCTTGCTGCTACACCTGCCCACAAGGAACTTATAATCTTATGGGGAAGACAACACACAAAAGAAAACTGTAAAGGGGGGGCAGAGGAGGGAGGTAAGGTGCCCTGGGGGCATGGTGAAGAAATAGATAAAGTCCAAAAGAAGTGTAACCAGATGGGAAATGACATGTCTTTCCTGAGTCTCCTTTTTTTTTTTTTAACAAATGCTTTATTAACTTCTGTTTTGCATCATTCATTTCCGCCAGATTTTGAGTTACAATCATTTTCCCCCCGTTATTCCCCTACCCAACCTCCCAGAATAGCAGTCCCACAAGATATCGCTTCGTCCAATCTGCTCTCTCCCATGCCTTCTCCCATACCCCCTTTGACTTTTCCATTAGAGGAAGGTGAATCTTTGTGTCCCAATGCCTGCACATCTTATCTGCCAATTATAAGCAAAAGAGTATTAATAATAGTATTTGTATATATTTGAAACATTTAATGTTAAGACCTCGAATTTCAGATCCATTTCCTTCCTCCCTTGTCACCCATTCCCTCTGGGGAGATAAGTAATTCAATATATGTTGTACATGTCTAGCTATGCAAAACATTATCATAGTAGATATATTGCACAAGGCTGCTTATAATTCCCTCCCACTCATCCCACCCCCCACCTGGTCCATTCCCTACATGATCCTGTCCCTCTTCTATAGTGGGTACTTCCAACCTCCCCTCCCCCCAAGGATGCCCTCCCATCCATCATCCTCCTCTCATCCCCCTTCCCCCTATTCTGCTGCAGGTTGAGATATCCCATTTAGTATGTATGTCATTCTCTCCCTGAACCAAATTCAATGAGAATGTGGTTTGCCTTTTTTGCCTTCCTATTCTCCCCCTCCCTTGCAACCACTTCCCCTTGCTTCTTCTACATGAGATAGTTTACCCTACCCTGTCTCTCCCCATCTCCTCTTGCCACTTTCCTCTCACCTCATAATTTCATCCCTTGAGTATTCTCCCTTCCCAACAAATTCAACCTATGCCCTCTATCCATATATAACTGTAACCATATACACACACATTCACATATGTATTCATATGACCACACCCCCTTCTTCCATTATTTTCATAGTGAGAAAGATATCATCAGTCACAGTTATTGCTTTTCCATATAGGAATGTAAATAGTTCAACTTTGATAAGTTCCTTTTGATTTCTTTCCCTGATTACCTTCTCAGGCATCTCTTGCTTCTTGTGTCTGGATGTCAAATTTTCTATTCAACTCTGGTTTTTTCCTCAAGAATGCTTGAAAGTCCTCTATTCCACTGAATGACCATATTTTCCTCTGAAACAAAATACTCAGTTTTGCTGGGTAGGTGACCCTTGGGTTCATTCCCAGTTCTTTTGCCCTCTGGAATATCATATTCCATGCCCTTCAATCCCTCAGTGTAGAAGCTGCCAGGTCCTGGGCTATTCTGATTGTGTTTCCACAATATTGAAATTGTTTATTCCTGGCTGCTTGTAGTATTTTCTCCTTGATCTGGGGATTCTGGAACCTGGTTATAATATTCCTGGGAGTTTTCTTTTTGGGATCTTTTTCAGGAGGTGATCTGTGGATTCTTTCAACCTCTATTTTGCCCTCTGGATCTAAAACATCAGGGCAGTTTTCCTTGAGAATTTCTTGAAGGGTGATTTCTAGGTTCTTTCTTTGATCATAGCTTTCAGGTAGTCCAATAATTTTTAAATTGTCTCTCCTGGATCTATTTTCCAGGTCAGTGGTTTTTCCCATGAGATATTTCACATTGCCTTCTATTCTTTCATTTGTTTGGATCTGCTTAACAGCATCTTGATTTCTCATAAAGTCATTAGCTTCCATTTGCTCCAGTCTAACTCTGAAGGAATGAATCTCCTCAGTGAACTTTTGAGATTCTTTTTCCATCTGGCAAATTCGACTTTTTAAGGCATTCTTCTCCTCATTGCCCTTTTGGGTCTCCTTTGCCATTTGAGTTAGTCTATTTTTTTTTTTTTTTTTTGCATTTTGGAGGGCAGTTGGGGTTAAGTAACTTGCCCAAGGTCACACGGCTAGGTTTTTCTTTGTGTTTGCGTCAAGTGTCTGAGGCCGGATCCTAACTCAGGTCCTTCTGACTCCAGAACCGATGCTCTACTCACTGCGCCACCTAGCCGCCCCAAGTTAGTCTATTTTTTAAGGTGTTGTTTTCCTCAGTCAGGCTGTTGACCCTCATTTCATACTTTTCCTGAATCCTTCTCATTTCTCTTTCCAATTTTTCCTCCACTTCTCTTATTTGATTTTTAAGTCCTTCTTAAGGTCCTCTGTGGCCTGCAACATGCTCATGTTTTCCCCTGGGGCTTTTGGAGCAGGACTTCTGACCTCACAGTCCTTTTCCTGCTCTATGCCCCCAAAATAGGATTCTAGGGTTGCATTTTTCTGTTTCCTTTGCCTTGGCATGTTGCCACTTAATTACTTGACTTTTGGGCTTGTTGCCACACTATGGCTTTAAGGCCAGATAGAGGAATTTTTGTCCTGAATGTGTGTTCCGTTTCTGGCAAGCTGTAAACTCACCCACGACTTCCACCCTAGATCACAATCCAGATCCAGGGAGGTTAAAGCAAGAGCAATTACCCCCCAAGACTGATCGCTGGATCTCCCTACTGTTCTCATGCCAGGAGCTGGAGCTGCCTCTGGAAACTATAAAATGGCATGTCTCCTCAGCGGCTTCTAGCCCCCAGGGGAGGGAGCTGACGCATTCCCCAAATACTGGTCCCAAAGTCCATAGGACACTAACCTTTTACTTTGTCCTAGGCATGTCTATGTTGATAATTCTGGAATCGCCACAGCTGCTGGTGTTCTGGGGTTCCTCCAGCGGCTGCTGGCCCTGCCGCCCTGGGGCTAAAACCTCGGCTCACGGGGACCTGGGCCCCGATCGGCTCGGCTCGCTGCGCTCTGCGCACTGCGTGCTGCCGGCTCCCAGACCACTTCGGTGGTCCTTCCTGCAGGGCTTCTGGGCTGTCCTCAGCGGGAGGTTAGCTTCTCTGTGTCGTTCTGTGGGTGCTGGGGCTCCAGAAGTTGTTCAGAGTCCCCTTTTACATAGTTTGGGGGGAATCTGGGGGCAGAGTGGCTTGGATGAGCTGTTTCTACTCCGCCATCTTGGCTCCACCCCGCCCCTGAGTCTCCTTCTTAAATGGATGTTTTGAAGTTCATGGCTCCCCACTCCAATCAGAGGGGCAGAAAGTAATAATGAAGAATGAGTACCAAGGCTGCTGCTGTCTTGTGGGATGAAGAGGTTTCCCAGTGATGAGTTTCCTGGGGTACAATGAAGTCAGAGACATCTCAAACTGGTCCTTTCAGATAGAAAGGCATTAAATAGATTTCAGAGACTCAAATGAGAACCATGCCAGAAGGGAGGGGGTAGCCCATTTAAAATAGCAAGTACAAAGGACCAGCAGGGGTGGCCTTAAGGCCATAGGTTCCCCACCCTTGGACCAGAGTAACTGGGTTTATAGGGTCCATCTCTGAAAGAGCTATGGGGACATGGAAATCTACCAGGCAGTAACAGCATATTAAAATTTGTCAAGATAAATAGAGTCATGTGCAGCACTAGTCATGCTGTCATTGTGACAAGAAGAGAAATACTGACTTTGCCCCAGTAATCCTTTCCTTTTCCTCTTAACAGGATCAGAGCTACAATCCTAGTCAACATCCTCTATTAATATGCTTGAAAAGCAGTCAGTATTGAGCAGTCAGCATTGTAGAAGGTTTTAGAAACCTTTACGTTGCCATTAGTTAATCAGAATCATTGTTCAGTGATCATTATCTTTTATTAAATGACCACTGAATCAGAATGTTCATACTGCTTCTCAATTAAAATGTAGAATAGTCACTGATGACTCAATAGCATCTAGACCCAGTAAGACCCAGCGAGGCAGCCATTACCAGGAAGTAATTGACCACTTAAGGAGTTAAGTTAACTTCTTGATGTTGTCAGTTATTTCTGTTCATGTCATTTCAAAAGGTCTCTCCTGGAGAAAGAATGTGCTTATAAACCAAGTACCAGGCATTGACTCAAGAGGATGAAATGTGTCCATGATTTCAAACTCTTATTAGAACATTTATCTCTCTCTCTCTCTCTCTCTCTCTCTCTCTCTCTCTCTCTCTCTCTCACACACACACACACACACACTTTTTTTTTTTTGCTTTTGTTGCCAATCTTATAAGTTAGGAATTTACCACATATCCTAAGGAAAGGAGTTAAGAGGTGGGGAGTAGTAAGGACAGATATGATGACAATTAATAAAAATGGCTAGCATTTATATAGTGCTTTGAGATTTACAAAATGCTTTGAAATAACATAATAATCATAACTAACATTTATATAGTGCTTACTATGTGCTAATGGTAAATAAGCTAATGTACCATGCTAAACTCTTGACAATTATTATCTTATTTGATCTTCACAGCCCTGGGGAGTAGGTGAAATTATCATCTCCATGTTATGGATGAGGAAACTGAGGTAAACAGAGGTTAAATGAAAATTACCTCTGGTTGTGCACCCAGTAAGTATCTGAGACTAGATTTGAACTCAGGTCTTCCTGACTACCTCCAACATTCTATGCACCATACCACCTAGTTGCCTAGCTAGTGGTGATGGGAAAATAAAGGAGACATGAAAAACTAGGTACATTACTGGTAAAGATTTAGATCTTAGAGGTCAGTAGTGCCTCCACTTTCTTACTTGTTGCTAAACCCTATTCAATCTGGCTTCTAACCTCATTATTTAATGGGAACTTCTTTCTTCAAAGTAACCAATGATCTCTTGATTGCCAAATATGGTGGTCTTTTAAAAAATTCAGTCTTCACCATTCTTGATTTTCCTATAGTCTTTGACACTGTTGATCTGCATTTTCCTGGATCCCTTTTCCTTACTAGGTTTCCGTGATGCTGTTCTTTCCTGATTCTCCTTA
This sequence comes from Gymnobelideus leadbeateri, assembly GCA_011680675.1. Taxonomy (NCBI): domain Eukaryota; kingdom Metazoa; phylum Chordata; class Mammalia; order Diprotodontia; family Petauridae; genus Gymnobelideus; species Gymnobelideus leadbeateri. The sequence continues at coordinate 363,241 of WOXC01005834.1, read as the reverse complement.
TTCTTTGCTTTTTTCCTCCTAAAGTCTGACCATTCTCAAATCTCCTTTGCTGAATCTTTATCCCCACTATATACTCACTCATTGTGGTTTTTCCTCAAGCTATCCGAGTCCTCTTCTCTATACTATCTTGGTTAGTGATTTCATCAATTCCCAAGAGTTCAATTATAATCTCTATGTAGATGATTCTCAGAACTCTCTCTCTCCATGTATATGTGTGTGATACAGACATAGACACATACATATGTGTGTATATGTATATATACATATATATGTATATATGTATATACATATATATATCTGTAAAATATCTTTCTTGAGCTCCAGTTATGCATTGCCACTTACCTTTTAAACATCTCAATCTGAATGTCTCATGAACATCTCAAAACCCAGGTATTGATGGAAAAACTCATTAACTTCCCCCTAGAGCCTCCCTGCTTTCCAGTTTTCCTATTACTGTTGTTGGTACTACAGAATCTTCCAGAATGAGCCTATTTCTTTTCCACACAACAGTTTTCTAAAGTCATTGAAGAATGCAGGATAGTTTATGTGGGATCCTGCTTTATATAAAAAGATTAATGTGTACACATACATGTATACTTGTAGATATATAGAAATATACATACATGCATTTATCCTTATGCATATATAGATTCAGGCTGTGTCTACATGACCAATGAAAGTGAAAACTGAAAGATCCAGACAGTCAATGATAAGGGCAGATAGCTAATTTGACTTTATTTTCTATTGAACTGACATAATTGTCAAGGGGGTGAGGGATGGAGAGAAGGGTGTTAGTGAAACATAGAAACCACATAACTATATGTCGACAGGATGAAGTAGCTACCAAGGAGTTAAGTTTTCCATAGGAAAGAGAAACACAGTTAAATACTGTATCACAAATTACCATTTTTATGTCACCGCCCCACCATGACTTTAGCACCAAGCCATCTCCATCTTCACACTCTCATTAGGACATAATGCATATTCATGGTCCTGATTATATAGCCACTTTCTTGACTTGTTTTAATTGTGCATAAAGACACTGTGACAGGAGACCTGACCTTTTCAAGATCATTTTCTCTCCATTGCTTTTCACAAAGCTATTAACTTGTCTCCTTCCAAAAGATTGCAATAATTTATTTCCCATTAATAAAAAATTCCTGGTGCCATGCAAATTAAAATTTATTCAGCAAATAGAATTCTTTGGATTATTTTCTAATGGCTTTAAATACTTCCAGCTTAGGAAGAAAAATAATATTAATGGGTACAGGCTGAGTGGATAATTGCATACATTGGAGAAAAATGAATATACAACTGATGCTGTAGCTTACTGCACATCAATTACCCAGAAGAGTTGCTTTACTTCCTTTTTCAAAACTATATTAAATAATTTATTTCAGGGGGTATCATTATGATCTTGAAATTATCCCCATTGTATGAAAAGCTCAGCAACTTGCATGCACAAAAAACAAATGTTGGTATAAGAAAACCACACTAAGTAAAAAATGCTTTTAGGTGTAAATGAGATTATTTAAAGGGGTCACTTAGTGCAACTGGCAACTGGATTGCAAACTAACTTGGGTTTAGCATAGAAGAAGCCCAGACAATTGTATTTCTGTTTTTGTAAGTGACACCTGCCTTTCTCTTTATAATCAAGTGCCCCCAAGGGAGCACCAAATTTCAAGCGGATGTTGCTTTTCTAATCTCGTTATTTTGATGGCTATAAAATACATTTTTATGTACTTTGTGTTTTCCTTTTCACAGTATTGTGTAGTAGGCTGTGCCAGCTATTTGCCATTAAAGGTGTCCCTACAAAGTAAAAAGAGAAAAAAAATTCTATTAAAAAAAATCCAAGGCACCCATGTGGATGACATATTACTAATTATGGAGTCACATACATAATATAAAATAGTCTACACATATGAAAGACAACATGTTGGCACCATGCAGTCCAGTGCCTAGCACATTGCAAATGTCTGTTAAATTGAGTGGACATAAATTTTGAGTTGTTATAAATGTAACTTTCTGTCCTATAGACATAGGATAATAGAATCATAAAAGCTTAGATTTGAAAAGGATCTTTACCTGAAGCACAAAGACAAATTGTAGTGGATAATATGAATGGTTAAAAAAAAGAGAAATAACACACAAGTGCACATCAAAAATTTCAAAGTTTTCAAAGGAAAGTGAGCATTGCAATTTTATTTATTCACAGAATCTTTAGAAAAAAATGAGAAAAAATAGTCCAATTTGCTTAGCCCCTGGGACCTGCTTAATTATTTTTCTTAAAGAAAAAAATCAAAAGCATTTAATTAAATAAAATTTTAAATATTATTCTTCTCTCTCCTCTCTATGTTGCAAAAGATAATCTATTCTCTGTGTTGCAAGGAGACAGAGAGCTAGATTTGGAATAAGTGGACCTGGCTTCAAATGCTGGTTCTGCCACTTATTACTAGTGTAACCTTCAGCAAGTCATGCAACTCTGACTTGATTTCAGTTTCTTCATCTGTGAGATGAGGGTGTAGGGCTAGATGATCTGAAAGGACCCATCCAGTTCTAAATTTGTGAATTATTTTCAATAGTAACGGCAGCAGTTGTGAGATCTCCCAGCACAGTGGATAAAGGTCCAAACTCAGAGTCAAGAGGACCCAGGTTTCAGTTTTCCTTTGATATAAAACATCCATTAGATTGTAAGCTCCTTGAGGGCAGGGATGATCTTTTGCCTCTTTATACCCCTAGTGCTCAGCATACTGCCTGACACAGAGTAGGTACTTAATACACGTTTATTGACTGACTGATTATGTGATCATGATGGACCCCAGATCAATTTCTAAGATTGTAAATTATACACAGTTGCTGATGTGCATCAATCATTATCTTCATAGGTATCTCAATTGGATATTGGGATAAATAACCTTTTTCCTGGAGTATATATCTCTCCCCAGAAACCTTAAAATTCTATGTACTTGCTAGTCTACCACTGACTTAAAGATGACCCAAACAATGACAAAGACAGATGATGTTTGGTCTTAACCCTCTGCTCATTTAACACAGGAATAAGGTCTATAATAGTAAAGGGAATTTGAATATTTTCCCTGCCCCCTAATAGGCTGAATGTAATCACATGGATCCTGTGGTAGGAGGAGTTTGCTGAAAGGTGGAGCAGAGCCCACAGGAAGCTGGGAGTCAGAGCAATTAGAGCTGGAGGAAGGAGAGGACACAGCCAAAGAGACAGAGAGGCTTGTGAGGGTTTGTTTGTGGGAACTCTTTGTTATGGTGCATTAACTTCTTTGTTGCTATAATGGATTTGGTTTCCTGACATTGGAATTTGGCTTTCTGGTATCTGAATAAATGTTTTGCTTCTGTCATCTATATGGAGAGTCTATTATATTTTTGTGATTCAGAACTGTGCTGGCATATTCATAGTCACCACTGGTGCTGTGGATATTGCATTGGTGCTAGAAGGTCTTAGGTAACAGTCTGCACTCATAACTCCAGCTTATTTTCTGTTGCTATTGCTCTGTTGAAACTGCTTGCTCCAAGATCCCCAGTGGTCTTTTCTCAGTCCTCATCTTTGATCATTCTACAACATGTGGAAGTTTTTAAAACCAATCTCTCTTTGAATAGAGTACTCTATCCTTCCTTGACTTCTATAACAGGAATCAAGATAATAGATTTAGAGTTTGAAGAGACCTTAGAAGCCAATCAGGTAAACTCCTTCATTTTATAGATAATTGACAGGAAGTACGAATACTTTGAGTAATTTTCCTAGGGTCAAATAGCTAGTAAGTGCCCAAGGTAACATTTGAACTCAGATCTTCCTAATTTGATGTCAGGTAGTCCTATCTATCACATGGCTTATCTGGTTATTGTTCTATAAGTTAGGATGTTCCTTCTCAATTTTTTATGTTATTTAATGTTGTTCATTGCACTGGAATGGGTCTTAGAGGACACCTAGTCCAACCTCCTCATTTTTTAGATAAAGAAACTGAGCTCCAGAGAGGTCAAGCGATTTGCCCGAAGTCAAAGAGTGGTAGAGCTCCCTCTTCTTCATCTCCTACATATAATCAGGTCCCCAAAACTATATCTTTGAACTTTTGTGGCTTCTAAGGTTTCCCTTAGATTGATTTTACTACCATCATGGCACCTTATTGCCTTGCATCTAGACTATTTTAACACTCACTGTTTGCTTTTAGATTCTCCCTGCTCCAATCCATCTTTTCTTTTTTTTTTTTTTAAAGCAATTGGGGTTAAGTAACTTGCTCAAGGTTACACGGCTAGTCATTTGATTTATGCGTGGGTGCTCATTTTCTGAGGCCGGGTCTGATCTCGGGTCATCCAAACTCCGAGGCCGGGGCTCTTACTCACTGCGCCACCTAGCCGCCCCTTTAGGGCAATTGGGGTTAAGTAACTTGCCCAAGGTTACACGGCTAGGTTTTTGTTTGTTCGGATTAGGTGTCGGAGGCCGGCTCCGAACTCAGGTCCTTCTGATTCCAGGGCCGGCGCTCTATTCACTGTGCCACCTAGCCACCCCCTAATCCATCTTTTCTCCTGACAGATATCAAAATAACCTTCCTTCTGCACAGGTCTGAAGAATTCACTACCTTGTTAAAAAACAAAACAAAACAAAAACTTCTGTGGCTCTTTATTATTTTTTTTTTTGGAGGGGGGAGGGCAGGTCAGTTGGGGTTAAGTAACTTCCCCAAGGTCACATGGCTAGTAAGTGTGTCAAGTGTCTGTGGCTGAATTTTGAACTCAGGTCCTCCTGACTCCAGGGCCAGTGCTCTATTCATTGTGCCACCTAGCCATCCCTCTGTGGCTCTTTATTGCAGAAAGAAAGAAAGAAAGAAAGAAAGAAAGAAAGAAAGAAAGAAAGAAAGAAAGAAAGAAAGAAAGAGGGAGGAAGAAAGGAAGGAAGGAAGGGAAGAAAGAAAAGAAATACAAACTCCTTAGCCAATACAGTGGACCTTTCCAGTCTATTTCTCCCTAGCTGATGTAGCTTTCTTACTGTCCTTTATCTTGCCTTCATGCATTCTCATATATCCCCTTGCATTCTGGCAGCATCTTCCATCCATGTATTGAAGTAATTCAATTCAATATAATCGAACAAACAAATCAGGCAAAATATCAGACATATAAAGACAAAAAGGAAAAACAGTTCCCTGTCCTTAAGGAATTTACATTTCCCCGGAAACCTTTTACGACATCTTTTTCTTCTTTCAATGTGCACCTCTGATGGCACCTTCACTGAAACCCCTAGAGGAAAGTCATCTCTTCCTCTTTCTTTTTCTCATAATTTGCCTTATATTGTATTTCTTTGTATATTATGTGATAAGCTCCCTGAAGGTACAGGCTAGGTTATTTTTCATTTTCTCAGTATGTGACACAATGCCTTACACATATTAGGTGCTTTAATATTAAATGGGATAGGACTGCTAGTCTCAGAATTAGGAATCTCTGGCTTTAAGTCTTGCTTCTGATTCACACTGGCTAAGTGATCTCTTAGTCTAGAGAACCCTATAAGATTGTAAGTCTTATAGGAGAAGGTTATTTATATTTTTGTTCAGTTCAGTTTTGTCTGACTCTTCATAACCCCATTTAGGATTCTATTGGCAAAGATACTGGAATGGTTTGCCATTTTATTCTCCAGCTCAATATACAGATGAGAAAACTGAGGCAAACAGGGTTAAGTGACTTGCCCCAAGGTCATACAGCTAGTAAATGTCTGAGGCTAGATTATCCACTGTGCCACTACAGGAGAAGGTACAAATATGCATTGGTAGAGGGAATTTCTTTGCTGGAAGTTCTCCAGACTAAAAAAAAGCAGAGGTCTGGTCTCTAATCCAAAGGGAGATTATCCTTTTCTAATTCTGTCATTCTAGAGCCGGGATCCTTCTGTAGTTGAAGTATTTGGACCTCTTCTCAGAATCATATTTATAATGCATAAAATAAAATGCATAGGATTATAAATTAATTATATCGAAATTATTTGATATCAATCAAAATTTATTCTCCAGTTAAGTGAAAATTATTTATTATTATTTATTTCCATGATTTAAAAAAATAGTCTTGGGTCAGAATAATCAAAATATTTTTTCAATTGAATTAAAGATAAATTACATTCATGAGGGAAATACTAAGTTGTTGTTAGAAATTAGTGAAAATAAAAATACAATAATTTTTTTCCCATCTGAATTCATGCATCCCTTGAAATTTAGTCATGGCTCCCTTATTAAGAAACATTATAGAGTCATAGAAGGCAGGTGTGACTTGGCCAGGGTCACACAGGCAGACTTGGTGAACCAAGGGCAGGGACTGAAAATTTGGTTTCTCTGGTTTCAGAACCAGAGTTCTTTTCCTCTATTCTGCTTTCATACACTGTGTGTAATAATCAATTTAGTTAGAGGAGCATATTTTACACCATTTAGTCATTTCCCTCAAATGAGAGTGTTCCAGAACATTCTGAATTTTTCATGAAACTAAAGACAAGCCTGAGATTTCCATCCCTGTTTGGAAAATAAAATTCACTACCAGGCGCAATAAATTATGTTTATTCAAACATTAAAGAAAGCAGACGTAGCTGATTATGTTTAAAGAAACAGACTGTAACTGAAGACTATTTTCAGAATCATGGAAGTAAGGGCTAAATTTCATTTAACTGGAGAATGAATTTTTGATTGATGTCAACTTCCTGCATTTTCTAAGTAGCTTTGCTCTCTTTGTGGTTTCTCTTAGGGTGTTTTCAGTAGAATGGCCTATTATCAGTCGGATGTCTCAGCATCTTAGAACTTACCCTGGCGGAAAAAAAGGGCCACAAAACCATATATAGGCTTCTGTAGTTCAGGCCTCAAGCTTCTAGAGTTCAGGGCACAGGCTTCTGGATACAGAGTTTAAAATTTAGAAGTATAAAAAATTATGACTCTTCAGTTGGTCTTTCTTTGAAATGTGGATGGTGGCTTAAAGGGTTTTTGTAAGAAGGCTAGGACAATTGTGTAATTTGTGTTTTTCCCCTTCCTTTTTTCTTTGTTTTAGGCCTTGTGATTTAATCAGTGTGGACAGCTCCTAGTGAGGAACTCTCTGTAGCACTACAAACTGAGTCATATGCTTTGGAACCTGTAGTCTTAGAGAATTGAGGTGAGAGGGCACCCAGAAGTCAAATGACTTGCCTAGTTTTACACAGCAAGTGTGTATTGGAGGCTGAACTTCAACCCTAGCTATCTGGACTTCTGTTCTGTTTCCTGACCACTACATATACAAATATAAAAAACACTTTGTACCTTGAATTAACTTTTTTTGCTTAATAATAGATGCCTTTGTCTTGATGAAATTTATGGATGCTTTCAATGCACAAAATAAAATGTAAAGTTTACAAAGGAAATCAATTATATTGAAATCCAATTATCAAAATTTCTATCTATCTGTTGTTGTTCAACTGTGTCCCATTCTTGGTCACCCTATGGACTAGTCCAGGGAATTTTCTTGGCAAAGATACTGGAGTGGTTTGCCTTTTCCTTTTCCAACTCATTTCACAGATGAGGAAATTGAGGCAAATAGGATTAAGTGACTTGCCCAAAGTCACACAGCTAATACATGCCTGAGGTCAAATTTGAATTCAGGTCTTCCTAACTCCAGGCCTGTATATATGGTGCCATGTAGCTGCCCCATATCTATTTACTTACCTATCATCTATAAAAAGTTCACAGACCCCAGGTTAAGAAACACTGATTTGTGCATAGATGTAGTGAGACACCAGTCCTTTGTTACATATACAAGTCACATGACATTATGATGGTTCCACATAGGACTTAAAAAACTTCCTTGCAGCTATATTTCATCCTAAAAGGTGTATTGGTAGAACCTTCTCTAACATGGTGCAGGACTCTGGCTTTTATGGAAACTGCCCAGAATTATGGAAGGGAAAAAGAGGAAAGAAGCAATTATTATCTACTATGTGCTGGGCACTTTGCGAAGCCCTTTATAAATATTATTTCAGTTGACCCTCACCATAATCTTAGCAGGTAGGATTTATTATTATCTCCATTTTAAAGCTGAGAAAACTGAGGTAGACCGTTAAATTATATGCCCAGGGTCACACAGTTTGTAAGTGTCTGAGGTGGGATTTGAACTCAGGTCTACCCTGCACCTATCCTGCTCCCCCACCCAAACCTGCTGCCCTATCAATTTCCTTTTATATGTTGTCTTTTGCCTCTTTCTGTATCCCCAGTGCTTAGCGCAGTGCCTGGCACCTGGTATCTGCTTAATAAATGTATATTTAATTGAATTAAATGATTGTCTTTCTCCATTAGATTGTAAGCTCCTTGAGGGCAGGCATTGTCTTTCTGTTTGTATTTTTATTCCCAGATCTAAACACATAGTAAATACCTAATAAATGATTTGTTGAATGGAAACAGTCTGGAGTACCAGGCTTAGCCACCCTATTTCCTCCATCCCCTAGTTGCCGTTGGTTAAATAGTGAATTAATAAGCATGGTAGAATGGAGTGAGCACTGAGTTTAAAATGAAATGTTAGTTTATGATTAAAACAACCTAAGTTTGAATTCCAGATCTGGTTATCATTTCACCTTTCTGGGCTTCAGTTTTTTTTTTTTTTATCTATAAGATGGGAGTGAGTCAAAGAGAGTGAACCCAAATGACCTCTACGATCTAGTCCAGCTCCCATGATTCTTCTATGATCCTTTGGAGAAAAGTACTCTGTATGCAATAAATGCCAGTGAATATTATGTGTGGACAAGAAGGCTGCTAGAACTAGGACCACCAGGATTTCCTTTCAGATGCAAGAATCTATTAAGTGCATTTAAAAGGAATACATTTATTTATGCCTTTTTTTTTTTTTTTGGTTTTTACATTATAGTCATCTCTGGATATGCCTTCTCTCTTTCTTTTTCCTACCCTCCAATACATATATAAATCTTGGAATTGACCCTTACTTTGCAACAAGGAAAACCAACCAACCAAAACTAACACACATCCTGGTCTTATCGGACAATTTATGCAGCACTGTTAATCAGTGTTCCCCTCTCTGTCAAAGAAGAGAGACATATGTTTCATTATCTGTTCTTCTGGATCAATATTGGTTATTACAATTATCCAGAAACTGATATGCCCTGCATTCTTGTAGCCATTCAGGTCTGAGCTTGGAGGGTAATCAGATGATGGGTGTCTATGGAATATTTTATGAGTGTTAATCTAATCTTGTGAACCAATAGGTATGTGTTCATTCTCTCTCTCTCTCTCTCTCTCTCTCTCTCTCTCTCTCTCTCTCTCACACACACACACACACACACACACACACACACACTCCATACATGGTTTTTTTGGACTGTATTTTTACTTCTTAGGGCGCGTCAGGTAGAATACATTTAATATTTGGAATTAGACTTTAATTTTTAAAGTTAAGGTTTAGTTATTTTATTTTTTCCACTGATTTTTTTTTTCATTTAAAAACTTGGCATGGAATTTAATTTTTTGAATCCCATTCTTTCACTTTCTCCTCTTTCCACATTACACTTCTATGGCTTCACATTGTAGCGCTGCATTTAGTTAGGGGTAGATGGAAGATAAGGAAGGAAGAAAGAGAGAAGGGAAGAAAAAAAAGGAAAGAGGAAAGAAAGGAAAACCCTAGATGTAGAAGGGAATTTAAAGGTAATCTTTCCGGCTTGCTGGTTTAACAGATGAGAAAAATAAAGATCAAAGAATTAAGTTATTTATTCAAGGTCACATTAAAAAAGAAAAGACAAGAAGACCACACACAGGCTTCTGAAGTTTAGGGCTCAAGTTTTTGGATGCAGTGTTTAAACTATAGGGCCAGAGTTCAAACTAAGTGATTTATCCAAGGTCACTGTTGGGGGCAGGTTCAGGATGAGAGCTCAAGTTGGTACTCTTTCTGTCTCCATCAAGCAGCTTCTCTAAGAACAGTTAAGAATTACACCTAAACCACACACACACACACACAAGGAGTACTATGTAAAGGTAGAAATGAGAAATTTAAAAAGTCATAGGCACAAATTCCACTAAAAAGTATGATAAAAAAAAACAAACCTAAAAATAAATAATTTAATAAATTGGGAAAAAAAAAACCCAAAAAGTATAATGAAAAGAGATTTGGAGATTTGGATTTATTGCCATTGGCTACCTACAAAATAATGAAAACCTGACCATCTGAGCACAATAAAATGTCTCTGTCTCTCTGTGTGTCTCTTTATGTCTGTATCTGTCTCTTTGTCTCTGTCTTTCATTTTCTCTTTAAAGTTTCAGACTGCAGAAAGTTTGGGAACAACTGAACTCATTCATTAGTACAACTTACACTTAATTAGGTTCATTTGGTATTGGGTTGAAAAAAAACCCAACTAGAGCAGGGATTAGAAGTGAGGGTATTTAAAGCCTGCTGTTTCTTGTTAATGATGGTTGTGGAATGAGGTTTCTGTCACCACCAGCCATTGTTCAGGCCAGGTCTCTCTTTCTCTGTCTTACTCCTTGTCTGTACCCTAAGCCACCCAATGAGGTGTTCCGTGCGCTTCCATTATAAAGAGTGATTTAGTTTGCACGTGGACTAGAGGAAAACAAAGAAACAAAAAAACCCCTAACAACACAAAAAACACTTGTCAGGAATTGTTATAGAGACAATTTCATTGTAATAGCATCAAAAAAGCATTTTTACCATGAAGCTTTGGGAGGATTCAGGAACATATTTATTACCGTGGCCATCAAGTTGTGCTTTTCTTTATAGAGAAATCAATCAATAAATATTTATTGATTGTGCAGGATATTTGGGGGGGGGGTACAAAGATATACCCAAGAAGAGGTGATCATGAATATTATCATCAATCCAACATAATACAAAGAGCACTAATTAAAGGTTATTAATTAATTTTAATTAGGCACAAAGCATCATATTAGGCTCTGGAAAGACAAAGACAAATGAACAATGGTCTTTACCTTAAATGAATTCTATATATTGCCTCATGTGAAGGTTTTTGTTGTTGGGTCATTATCAGTTGTGTCTTTGTGACCTCATTTGGGATTTTCTTGGCAAAAATACTGGAGTGTTTTGCCATTTCCTTCTTTAGTACATTTTACAGATAAGAAAAACGAGGCAAACTGGGTTAAGTGACTTGCCCAGGGTCACATAGCTAATAAGTGTCTGAGGCGGGATTTAAACTTAACTAGATGAGTCTTCCTGACTCAAGGCCTGGCACTCTGGGTCACCTAGTTGCTCATATAAAGGTAAGTACTATTGTTATCTGCTTTTTACAGATGGGGAAACTAACTGTTGACTTCTTCATTCTTCATGTTGTTTAAGCATCTGATATAAAATAAAAAACATATTAAAGAACAAAAATATATGAATAAAATGATTCAAAGTAGAAACTTTGTTTCTGTAGCAGTTGATAATGGGACTGACTATACATCAGCCAGAGCTGGGCTGATGTGACCATTTACTCCAAAAGTGACTGAGTCCAAGGTTCAGAAATTACCCATAGGGTATTTTTGTTTGTGTGTTTATCTGTTTGTTGTTTTAGCTGAAAATGGTGCCATAATTTATGGGGCCATAAAAAATTATATCGATTGTTGCCTGGTGGAACTAGAGATATAAATGATGAAATCAGGCCTGACACATGGGTTAAGCACAAGAAAAATTGTGTTGTGGGTGAACCCTTGTTTAATTAAATGCAAGGCAAATGAACTTTTGAGCTCAGGGAGTGCTCTTTCAGCCCTGCCTTTAAGGATAACTAAAGACCAAAGGTTTACTTTAGCATTGAGGGGAGAGGGATGTAATACATGCAATAACCAACTAGGTCAGTCTTCAGCATGGTCAAGCCCCACGTAATGTGCTGTTTCCAACAGGGGTACTGGAGTTTGAGTTCCACTTTTTCCCCTGCTGGGAATTTGTCTAGCGCTTCCTGATGTACCTGAATAATGAGATTGTTACACCTGTGAAATAGTCATCACATAACCCACCACTGCCCATGGGATATTCTGTGTGACAGGTATTGCAGCATATTGGAAACTGGTGTGCAGTCCTCTGAATGCAACCTTTTTCTTTCTTCTTTTGAATCTATTCTGAGCTCTTTAACAATCAAATGAAGACCACTAGCCTTTCACTAATCACAAATCCAATTCACACTCAAGTCAAGACGTCATCTTGTGATATCATTGATCCTCTTTGAAAATGAAGGACAAACAACAACAATGACAACAACAGCACTTGAGCAGAGCATAATTCATCTGTACCTTTCTCGAATATAAACACTTCCCAATTTTTTCCTTCCTCTGTAGTTGTCTAGTTGAGATTAGGAACCCTTATAAAGGGTCAAATAGATGTGTGTGTGTGTGTGTGTGTGTGTGTTTTTCTTTTTTGAGAGGGGAGGGCAGGGCAATTGGGGTTAAGTGACTTGCCCAAGGTCACAGGGCTAGTAAGTGTTAAGTGTCTGAGGCCAGATTTGAACTCAGGTCCTCCTGACTCCAGGGCTGGTGCTCTATTCATTGCTCCACTTAGCCGCCCCCAAATAGAAGCATACTAAAGTAGGTAAGTGCTCAGTGGTTAGACCACTGGACCAGGAGTCAGGAAGACTTAAATTCAAATCCAGCCTTAGACACTTATTAGCTGTGTGATCCTGGGTGAGTCACTTTATCTCTGTTTGCCTCAGTTTTTCCATCTGTAAAATGAAATGCTGTCATTAATAACACCTACCTACCAGGGTTGTGAGAATCACATGACATAATAATTATAAAGTGCTGCAAACACTTTATAGTGCTACATAAATGCTGGTTATTGTTATAATTATCATCACCACATGGATCTTTGAGAGGAGAAAAATAATTTAAAAAACTGACTTGGAAATTCAGATCTCTAGATCTCATCTGCTAGATGTAGAACCAACAAGTCATGAAATCATTTTTAGTCTTCACACCAGCTGTTTTGAATAGCACATGTCTTTCTAGCACACAGCACATTTATACATCTGTGGGATTCTGAAACCAATATTCCAAAGTGACTGTATTGTTCCACTTGGGATCAGAAAGCTGCAAGTTCAAATCTAGCCCCCAATACTTGATAGCTGTGTGACTTCAGGCAAGTTACTTAATATCTCTTAGCCTCAATTTCCTCATCCGTAAAATGGGAATGAGAGTGTCACCTGACTTCCAGAGTTGAGAGGATCACACGAGGAAGCATCTGATAAACACACAAACCTTTGAAAGAATTATACCTATGCTAGTTGTCCTTCCTCTGGACAAAATAACTTGATCACCAATTCTCTACCGTGGAACATTCTACATCAGGATATTTATATCTGTATCAACCAATAAATAATAAACATTCACTAAGTGCTCTGTGCTAAGTACAGAGGATACACATATAATAATGAGATAGCATAGCTTTTGATGGTGGTGAGAGAGGCTGAAGTTCTGCAAGGTCCCAATGTAATCTTTAAAGAGAGCGATCAAATTATGTTCTTAATAGTATTAGTTTAGATTAGTTAAGATTCTATTTTACAGTATTTAGAGCCTTTGAAAACTGGTAACCTTTGCACGGCTTATATGATACTTTCTTATGCACTAGACTATTTAATTAATCAGAATATCAGGGTCACCTGAGGCAAAACTGTGAAGAAGATTAATTTTGTTTTATTTCTGCCCTCACAGTAGGGGCCCTTTAACATTTCCTTCCTTCTTCCACACCAAGGGATCCCGTGTTTGGCTGCCCTCTCCCGACCCCCACTGTGCCGCAACATGGAGACATGCCATCCCATTAAAACTCACCAGTTCTATGTTGCTGTGGATGGTGGCGGTTTTTAGTTCTTTCTGTTTTTTTTTTTTTTCTGGTTAGGGTTTTGCCTGGTGACTTGGTAGATAATCTCATAAACTCATTTTCATAGTAAGAGGTTCATGAATAATAAGACACAAAAGTGGTAGCAGCTGGGGTTTGGTAGAAAAAACCAGTGAACTAGGGGTCAAGAGATGATCACATGACCCCAGATCTAAGTAAGGTTGGAAGAGACTTCAGAGGCCATCTAGTACAACCTTTCATTTAGCGTTGAGGAAACTGAGTCTCAGAGAAGTTTGATTTCTTGTACAAGGTCACACAAGTAGTATCAGAACTAGGATTTGAATTCAGACCCAGAAGGCTCCAGAGGACAAAGTGAGGCTGGTGACTTTGTACAGCCCTCCCTCACCTAAATCCAATTCATTTGTGTGTCATGGCATCATCTTCCTGGTGCCTTGGTCGTCTTCAAGAGCATAGAACAAACAACAACAAATTAGAGCATTTGACTAGGTGACTCAAAGACTAGAGCACTGGACCTGGAATCAGGAAGAACTGAGTTCAAATTCAGCCTCAGAAATGTAATAGCTGTTGGATCCTACAACCCCTGTTGCCTCAGTTTCTTCAACTATAAAATGAAGATAATAATAGCACCTACTTCTTAGGGTTGTTGTGAGATTAAGTATTTTTTTTTCTTTTTGGAGGGGTAAAGGCAGAGCAATTGGGATTAAGTGACTTGCCCAATGTCACATGGCTAGTTTTTTGTGTTGTGTCTGAGGCTGGATTTGAACTTGGGTCCTCCTGACTTCAGGGCTGGTGCTCTATTCACTGTACCACCTAGCCACCCCAAGATTAAGTATTTCTAAATCATTTAAAGCAATGCCTAGCACATAGAAGGCTTTTAATGGCTTACCACCTAATCATAAGATCATTTATCTAGAATTAGAAAAAAACCTTAAGAATAGACCAACCCATTCATATTATAGTAGAAGAAACCAAATCCTAAGGAAGTCAAATGACTTAAGGTTCAACAAGTAGGAGGCATCATTGAACCCAGATCCTCAGAATATAGAGGCAATGCTCAGCCTTAAAATGCTGTTTCAAATTTCCTGTTTTGTTTTTACTGTCTCTACATGGTAATATGATAAATGGCTGGGAATACTTGAATACATTTTCTTTTGTTTTCATCTGAATCCTTGCCATTATATAAACCAACAGAATTATAAGCACTGAACAAAAAGAATTGTGCTAGAAACCAATTGTGCAATTTGAATCCACCACAAATCCCATTTCCCTCAGTTTCCACATCTGCAAATAGCTCTTATGAAGATTAATGGGATAATATATCAACATATTAAGGAAAAAAAGTGCAATCTTGCACACATCTCCATCGTGGCTATCAACTTCATTGTCTTCTTTATTTATTGTAGCACTAAACACCAATGTTGGTGAAAACAAGCTGATTTCCAGCTGTCCTCATTATGTACCTCCCAAACTGTAGTCAACCCGTAATTTTTGGTGCATTTTTGTTTATCATAGGCGTGGCGCCTTTGAAGATCCTCCAGAGCTCAAATTTTTCAGCCTCCTGCTTTTGGTCAAGACTGTGGCTAAGACAGATGGCTTTATGAGGCCTGTCTTCCCATTAAAGTCAAGGGGAAAAACCCACACCTTGAACTGGAGTGTCTGTTTTCTCCATAAAGTCTCTTATTTTCCTTATATGTAACTAGACGAAATTTCAGCTCATCATCTTTCATTATTCCTTTTTAATGGTAATGATTTGCTTAATTTCTCTGAAAGCTAAAACAAACTTTATTTCTATAAGGGATCTATGTATCAGTCTGACTTCCTCCTCCTTTTGGCAGCTTTTTAAAAAACCAGACCTGTCATTTCATAGGTATAGAGACCTTCAGTGAGGAAGCTCCCCTGACCCATTGGAGATTAGCAACTGGCCACATTCTGTTAAGCTCAATTCCACAAAATAAACAACTTTGCTCAATAATAAATGATACTGTCATGGTGCTTTACACATATTACCTTAAATAACTGTCACAATAAGTAGGAGAGTAATAGTATTTTCAATTTTCAAGGAAAATGAGTCCCAGTGAAATTAAGTGATTGAATATAAATCTCAGAGGCAGGTAGGTTTCAAACCCAGGACTTTTGGACTCCAGGCTCAGCACTATAACTGTAAGACAATACTCTGACTCTTGAGAAACAGAGAGATATTTATTTTTGAAATATTTGCAAATACTTAGCCTTTCAGAAAAAAATATATAGCTCCATAAAAACACACAAGCCTGTTACAATTGAGTCTAAGAAATTGAGGATATTATTATTAACTATAGCCCCTCAAATTAGAAATAAAGTAGGAATTAAACTTTTTTTAAAGTACTTACCGTGGGCTAGGCACTGTACTATGTAATTTACAAATATTGTCTCATTTAACCTTCACAACAACCCTGGGAAGATGATATTGTTATTCCAATCTTTTATTTAGTCTTTTCAGTCATGTCTGACTCTTCACGACCCCTTTTGGGGTTTTCTTGGCAAAGATCCTGGAGTAGTTTTGTCATTTCCTCCTCCAGCTCATTTTGCAGATGAGGAAAACTGAGGCAAATAGGGTTAAGTGACTTGCCCAGGCTCACACAACTAGTAAGTATCTGAGGCCAGATTTTAACTCAGAAAGATGAATTCCATAAAATTTCTGATTCTAGCTCTGGCACTTTATCCACTACACCACCTGCCTGCTGGTATCCCCATCTTACAGTTGAGGAAACTGAAGCAGGCAGAAGTTAAATGACTTATCCAGAGTCATAGAGCCAGATAATATCAGCTAGATAATATCAGATTTGAACTCAGATCTTCTGGAGTCCAGGCTCAGCACTGTATCCATTGCATTATTTAGCTACCTGAAGAAAACCCTGGTGCTCCTCTGGTATCCTTGCCATTTTAGGAGAATGTAAGGCAAACTTTTAGTGTATTGGGTATTCCATCTCTGGTGACCTCAGGGGAGGATGTAGATAAGATTCTCAGCTGTTGTCATCTGTATGACTGGAGGAGATGCCCAAATTGATGAGATCACCAACCATTTTAGCATTTTTCTTTAGCATCCTTAAAGACAAAGATGCACAAGCATTCCTATAAATAGAATAGAATGTGATTGCAAAATAAAACCTCTCCTGGGTCTTACTGGGGGTATATTGATGCCTGCCCTTGAGAAACAAATTGAGAAAGAAAGGAGAGGGGTCACTTCTGTTTGCTGTTCTGCCTACCAGAAAGGAGGGGCTAAGCAGCTTCTCCTAACTTAGCTGACAGAGAAGAGAGTAAAGATGAAAAGGGAAACTCAATAGCTCTGAGAATCCTTAAATTTTCATCTTTACTTCTGGCCTAGTCAGATTTCATATAGTCACCTTTCTTTTTTCTAGAGCAAGGGTTTTTAACATTTTTTTTTTTTATATCTCAGACATCTTGGGCAATCAAATGAAGAAATAGGGTCCCTTCTCAGAATAATATTTCTAAATGTATAAAATAATACATGTAGGATTATACCTAAGAAAACCAAATTATATTGAAATTCAGTAATCAAAACATTTAAGGAACCCTAGTTTAGAATGAAACCTGCTTCATACTGCCCCTTGCTTTTAGAATTAAAAATCCCACCTTCTGTATTCCAAGCTCAGTGAGAGATCTGACCATTTTGGGGACTGCTATCCACTTTCATAAGACATATTTTTAACTGAAGGGTTACTACCTTGTTAATGATAGAAAGTTGACTCAGATAGGACTTTTTTTGGTTTTTTTGATTCCTACTCTTTCAGAAAGAATGGAGTTGGACAGCCGCACATCCCCATCCACCAAATTTCAAAGAGAGTTCCAAAGAGCTAGAACATGAAAACTAATCAATGATACTTTGTCGATTAATAATTCAGATATTGCCAATTATAACTAAGCAGGAAGACTCTAAATTTTATTTGCCTGGGTTTAAAACTTGTCTGGTCAATTTTCAAGGTGAATCAGGACACTATTATTTATGAGTAGATAATGCTTTGTGGAAAAAAAAATAACTGTGGCTACCCTAAGTGCTGCATATTATCTGCAAAATAATGAAAGACCCATAGAAAAATCTCTAACACACTGCATAGACCTCTATGGAGAATGTGTAGAAAGATGCAGACAATTAGCTTACAACATAAGAAACTGGTAAAGTAAAGCAGAGGAAAGAACATTGACCCTGAACTAAATTGACCTGGGTTCACGTCCTGCTACTGGCACTTAGATTCTGCCTAAGCTTGGGTAAGTTTGACCTCAGGGGCCTATAACATGAAAGGATTGGACTAATTGGCCTCTAAGGCCCTTTCCAGCTCTAAATCTAGGATCCTAGGAAAGTAATGATGGGCTATGATCTCTATGGTGGAAGGAATACTCTGCGCTGATGAAATTATGTGTTTCTTAAAGTATCTAAACATTTAAGGGGCCACCAAAACACGATATTCACAGCTTGAGTTAGGACAGCAAAAAGACAAGAGTTCCCAGGAACAGGGAAAAGGAGCAAATATTTTATTAAACACTGAGCTTGAAGTCAGGGAGACCTGAGCTCAAATCTAACCTCAGACATTTTCTAGCTGTGTGATCTTGGGCAACTCACTTATCTCTCCTTGCCTCAGTCTTCTCATCTGTAAAATGAACTAGAGAAGGAAATTGCAAACTGCTCCAGTATCTTGGCCAAGAAAGTCCCAAATGGGGTCACACAGAGTTAGTTGTGACCAAAACAACTGAACAACCACAGAATCATGATCAGCAATAACCAATCAACCAGCATTCAAGTAGAGAGTGTAGCCCAGTGGACAGAGAATACCAACCCTTGAGTCAAAGGATCTAAGTTCAGATCCCACCTCTGATATTTACTTTATCTAAGATAGAGGTTAAGCAACTTCAGCCCTCTATGCCTCTGTTTCCACATCTGAATAATAAGGAGGATGTAATTGTCTCTTCCAGCTTTATCAGTCTGTGATTCTAATGAGTCCTACTTTCCTACTGGATACAGAGTCCTTATGTGAAGCAGTTTTGCATAATGGTTAGAATGCCAGACTTGGAGTCAGGAAGCCCTGCGTTTGAATCATACCTTATCACACTTATCAGCTATGTGGCCTTGGTTATTACGGCATCTCTCTGGGCCTTAGTTTCTTCATTTGTAAAGTGAGGGAGTCAGACTTGATAATCTCAAAGACCTCTTCCAGGACTAAATCTATGATCTTAGGGTTCTTTGTTCCAGAATCTATGCTTGGCACTGGTTATTGACACTAAATGAAATGGTGTAGGGCTCAAGGAGCTTACATTCGATCAGAGGAAACATAATGAGGCATCCGAGTAGGGCTTTGGTAGAGGCAGACAATTATGGGATTGAAAAATGCCTTAATGAAGAGAGCAATAGAGAATGTTTATTCTGTGATATTGTCCCCTAATGTCCTAGTGCCTCCTGAAAGGTCCAGAATTCCATTGGGCCATTTTATTTTATTAGATGGTACCTAAAGTGGCCAGGCCTTTCATCCAATGATATCAACTGGGGACAGAATGTGATTGCAATTTTAATTGAAAGATAATGTGCCACGTCCATATCAAACTGCAAAGACATATAAAATTTTTTCTTTAACAAACTAAAAATACATAGGCAACCAGCTTAGTTCATGTATTACATTTTAGGGGAAAATTAAATTCTTTTACAAAATAGATAAGTATGCATCATATTTCCCATTTCTTTTTATTTGTTGTCAAAAGCAAATCCCCATTCTGAGTCTCTTCAGATTCATGTCACACACATGTATACATATGTGTACATTCACATGCACATGCTCTCCACAAACCGACTTCTGCAGCTATTGGACAGACATCACAGATATCTTTCTGATATTCCAGAATCAAAGAGTTGTCATTAAAAGCAAGCAAACTATCGAGTGGGAAAGCAGACTTATTTCACAATTACCTTCCTATTAGTTGCTGCCCATTGCTCCTGACAGGTATAAATTAGATCTCGCCAGGTTGCCTACAGATTAATGAGTTCCAAAATTGGCATTCAATTGTTTGGGAGTGAAAGGCAGAAAAGGGGAGGCTGATGCAAAATCTTTATACACCTGTGATTAGGAGATATTTCATTTTATTTCATATTTTTCTTTCTCCCCTCTTGCTATCACTTGATAACTGACACGTCTAGCTAAGGATTCCGTTCGACGCAGCAGAAACTTGCAGCTGAGGCAGGGCCAGAATTAATAATCTGTGTGAGCAAACACACAGCTGCTGTTTGTGGAGAGAGATTCTATTAACGAACAGTGAATTCTCATAATTAGCTGAGCGGTTTCTGCAGCTGCCCGCCTGACCCCCAGACTACACAAATTGTGGGTGGTGTTTGGCCTCTAAATCAATCTTACCTAATTACTATAAGCATGTTCCTCTAGTCCTAATGACTGCAAAAAAATTAGACATTTCCTTACTCATTCAAATGTTCTTCTTATTAGATTTTTTTCCTCTTTGTGGTTAAATTTTTATTTGTCTACTAGAATTTGTAAGAGTATACAGGTGTGGTTACAAATGAGAAGCACAGAAATATCATTTGTGTGTCTGTGACCATAAACCAACAAATCTCTGCTTTGCAAATGGTAGCAAGAAGTGTGTTCCCAAAATACATCAGTCTCCCTTACATCATTCAGAAAATAGACTTCATGTCTGGATCCATTCAAAGCTCTCCTGCTTTCTTACAGCCATGCCTCCTCTTTCCTCATTTCCTGCCCCTCTCTCTGATGACACATATCTCCCCAAACTCTGTTAATTGAAAAAAACCGGACATAACTCACTTCCTCAGAGAAACTGTATCATCACTTGTCATTCAGGAACCTCTGCCTCTGTCAATGAAAAATAAAGCTGGTTTCTTTGACATTGATGTGCCTGACAAGGGTCTGGTCCTCACTCCCTACTTTAGCATTGAACTGGAAAAAATGTACCTGTTCAGAGGGTCCAGCTGACATCAATTTGCTTGTGTAATTACATTTTCATAACCTTTACTACCTTGGGTATATGGAAATAAACTGATCAGAGTCAACATGCTGCAATGGCCATATCACTAAATAATAAAACTGAGGAAAATAGTGATTCTGAGTCCTCTTCCTTTGTGCTAGAATATGGGATTATAGTGATTCAGTTCAATTCATTTCCTTTATTTTTTATACAATTTATGTTTTTTAATATGCCCAGTCAATTGTGTTTTGTTAAACCCCGGGTGGTGGGTGGTGGTGAGAGATGCACAAAACATCATGCATCTACCCATGAGAAGATGGTCATTTACTTCTAGTACAAGAATGGCATACAGTAGGTACTTAATAACTATTGACTATTGATTACCCAAGTATGATTGTGATCTGGTTATAGTAAATTTTGGAACTAGAGAATGTCTAGACTAAAGAGTAGAAGATTTATGGCAATATGTGATTTGTTCTCAGGTGTTATTTCAGCACCCTGAACAGTACCTGGAACTTAGTAGGAATTTCATAAATGCTCAATGAATTAAATTAATGTGCTACCATACAGTGGAAAGAGTCCACCTATCCTGCCCAGCCTCAGTATGTAGAAATAGGAAAAGTAAATCAAAGATTCAGGGAGATGGATTTTGACCCAACAAAAGAAAAACTTCCTAATAATTGGAGTGATCTATAAAAAGAATAGACAGCCGTGAGGTGTGGAGCTCCTTGCCAATGCAGGTCTTAAAGCAGGCTGAACAACAGCCTTTGGGAATATGGCAACTGGAGGTCCCCATTTGGGTTAAGATGACCTCTGAGGTCTTTTCCAAAGCTGAGCTTCCTTGGTCTACTTGGTATGTTGTTGTGAAGGATGTGGACAAGCTCCCTGGTTCAGCTGGGGTGATGTTTAAGCTGCACAGATTCTGGAGTCTTCAGGCTGGAAGGAGGGACCACAGACACCTGGATTCTCTAAGCAAAGGCTGCTATTTTGGTGTGAGATTGAACCATTTGTTTTTGGATGTGAATCAGGTCACTTTTTTTTTAAACAAATGCTTTATTAACTTCCGTTTTACATCATTCGTTTCCACCAGTTTTTGAGTTACAATCATTTTCCCCCTCTTATTCCCCTACCCAACCTCCCAGAAATAGCAGTCCCACAAGATATCGCTTCCTCCAATCTGCTCTCTCCCATACCTTCTCCTATACCCCCTTCGACTTTTCCATTAGAGGAAGGTGAATCTTTGTGTCCCAATGCCTGCACATCTTATCTCCCAATTATAAGCAAAAGAGTATTAATAATAGTATTTATATATATTTGAAACATTTAATGTTAAGACCTCGAATTTCAGATCCATTTCCTTCCTCCCTTGTCACCCATTCCCTCTTGGGAGATAAGTAATTCAGTATATGTTGTACATGTCTAGGTATGCAAAACATTATCATAGTAGATATATTGTACAGGGCTGCTTATAATTCCCTCCCACTCATCCCATCCCCGACCTGGTGAATCAGGTCACTTTTACCTGACTCTCCTGATACCCCAAATCCCTGACAAGAATTCTGATTTTGTGAAAACTCCAAAGTGGTATCATTCATCCAGAAATAAAATAAATAAATTCCCTTCACTATGAAAAGGTCTGGTGAGGGAAAGAGGCTACTTCAAGGTTGTTCCATATTAGTGAAAATGTCTATAAATATTGGTGTAGTGGAAATAGCACTGGACTAGGAATCAGGGAACCTGAGTTTTCTTTCTTGACCCTGACACTAAACTAGCTGTGTGATTTTTGTCAAGTCATTTAACCTACCTAGGCCTTCATTTCTTCATCTGTAAAATGGGGCATGAGGAATGGATCAGAATAATGATTTATAAGTCTTTTCCAGATTTGGAATTCAACAAAATGGTGGACTCAGAATAAATGGTGGCTGGCTAGACTGGTCTCCAAATTGGGGACCTTGTAATCACCTCTAAACGGTCCAATGACCTGACTCCTAAGGATGTATTTTAATCAACAAGAAAGTGTAAAGATAGGTCACAACCAGTTGCCTCTGTGATTTGATAACAAGCACTGAGGTTAATTTCCAATACAAATATACTTACCCTTCTCCCCTAATACTCCATCATTGTTCTTGAGCCCTCTGCTATAGCTCCCAATCTTCCTCTTCCCTCCTATGTTATCCCCTTAGAGTAGTTTTAACATAAAATAACTGGTATCCTTAGTAGTTGCCCAGGTGTCATTGGGAAAATTCTGCTTCTACTCCTGCACTGCAGATTAGTTCCTGGCTGTGGGAGGTGCACCTTGGTGGGAATGTTCTGTACCTGGGTTTCTGGATGAGACAGAATGACAACATGAATCCAGTTCTTTCCAACTCCAAATCCAAAGTGCTATCTACTATTCCAAACTGCTGTTGCAACTATTATTTATACCACTTAGATAACATTCCTAAATGTGTTTCTCTATCACAGTGTTCTCCAAACTTTTTTGATGATGCAACTTTCAGTAAATTTTTTTGAGCCTATAGCCCCAATATGTTTATGTTTACTTATAAATCATATATACATTCATGACTATATGTACACATATAAATATATACACATATATTAAATATATGCATATTTTAAAATCTATCCTAAATCTGTTTTCTTAATCATTTGGAAGAAGAAATTTTGGCTTCCTGTCCAATCATGATTTCTTGGTGTGTTCATTTCTTTTTGGATTAAGAAACAATTTTTCTATTTCACATATGGGCAATTTATGCACAAGTATGTCCTAGAAATCTCTTCATCTTAGAAGCTACTTCCAAGTCTGGAATTCACACACTGGAAATACCATCTACCCATGTGCCCTCTCTTGAATGAATGGCTTCCCTTATAACTTTCATGTAAGCTTCTCCAGGCAATACTCCATACTTTCTCCACCCCACCTTCCCCCCAAAGGTATCTTAATCCTCTCCCCTTCAGACACACCTTTCAACTTCCTTTGATTTATATTCCCCCCATTAGAATGCAAACTCCTTGAGAGCAGAAATTGTCTTTCTTTCTGTTTATAGTTCTATTCTAAGTAACTCAGAAAAAACCTAAATTGTCAATTGTAAATTCTCTACCTGGATAATCTTTCATAGGTATTGTTAGAACTATCTATGTTAGTTTGGATACCTAATAGTAAGTCAACAAACTTTAAAAAATAAGCATAAAAATTGTATTTATTCAGTGCATATAATTTTAAAACTCTTTTTTTTGAAATTGATGACATAATTTAATTGCTAAATTCATGTTCTTCTGTCTCAAGAATATAAGTCACAATATTCTCCATAAGGTTACATTGAGAAACATGGATATGATCATAAAAGTTTCAAACTGTTATTTTTTCTGTATATTCTGTCCCCTATCCCCAAATCCTCATCCCCATATAGCAGGATTTTGTCTTGATGACAGAGAGAGAAAAATGAAGTTTGAGGGACTAAGTATATTGAATAAGAAATGTGCATACCTCATTATGATACATTGGTATTGAACAATCAAGCAGTCAATCACCAAACATTATCAGCGGCCTATTGTGCCAGGCATTGGGAAAACAAAGACAGAAATGAGTGAGTCCCTGATATGATTTGTGTGTGTGTGTGTGTGTGTGTGTGTGTGTGACATTTACACACTGATGGGGGAAATAATACCTAACCATGTAAGAAAACACAAAATATATACAAGGTAAAGGTAGAGAAATGTTTTTGTTTGTTTTTTTTTGGAGGAGGTTTCTTAGAGTATGTGGTACTTGAGCAGAGGTTTAAAGGGGATTAGGATATCTTAAAATTCCATTCATTGAAATCTGTGAGTAAGAAGAATGTAATCAATACCAACATTGTCTATACTCCCAGTTATTTTTAGCTCAATTCTGTAGTATTAGCCAAGACTGATGTGAAAGGAAGGAAAGAAAGAAAGAAGGAAAGAAGGAAGTAAGGAAGGGAGGAGGGAAGGAAAGGAGGGAGGAAGGAAAGAAGGATGGAAGGAAGGAAAGAAAGAATGAAGGAAAGAAGGAAGGAAGGAAAAAAGGGAGGGAGGAAAGAAGGATGGAAGGAAGGAAAGAAAGAATGAAGGAAAGAAGGAAGGAAGGAAAAAAGGGAGGGAGGAAAGAAGGATAGAAGGAAGGAAGGAAGGGATGGAGCAGGGAAAGAAGGAAGGAAGGGATAGAGGAGGGAAGGAAGGAAGGAAGGAAAGAAGGAAGGAAGGAAAGAGACAAAGTAAAGACAGTCCCTGCCCTCAAGGAGTTTATATTCTAATGAGGGAAGAGAACTCATAAGAAGAAACTGAAAGTATGTGTGTTGATTGGAGTGGGTTTCAGAAGGTGAGAAAATGAAGATATCTAGCACGGCAGTATGATTTTGAAATCTAGAGAGTCAGGCATAGTCTTGGAGGGGATTGAAGTGGGGTCTAGCCTGGCCCCTTTACAAAATGGAGTCTCTGGGAGAAGTTCCCTAATGGGAGAGCAGAGGTGAGCCTTGAGAAGAAATATTCCCGGGTAAATAAGTTTCATGACCCCATCTGATGACAGTGGAGTTGTGTTCTTTGTATATTTCAATATAACCCTATCTCTTAGTCATTTCACTAAAAAAAAATTCATAATCATGTGGAAAACTAGGAACTGTGGGACCAGTAGGGTTTCAATTACTCAGTACCAGAAATATGAAGGTTCTAGCAAACACTTATATTAAAATATGTAATTGGACTACAGTAGGAAGAAGGTGGTACTCCAGTTCCTTAATGAATAACCTTCATAGCCTGGAAGTGTTGGGACATTAGGAACACCGATTTCCCGTGGACCTGTGAGTGGAATTATATATGCATTTAAAATAATTTTATTCATTCACACAAAGTAATTATTTTTCTATTAAAACTCAGAGGCAGCATTTTGTAAATTTCAAGTGTACCGACATCCTGAGATCATCTTTTTCATTTCTGGTCAGGAGCCAAGACTAGCTCTTTAAGGAAGAATTCAATGAACTTTTCTGTAAATAATGTCAAGACAAAGGGAAATGAATCCTGGGCCTCTTCCTGAGATGAGAGAGATTTGGAGCTTAAGTTGCATCCTTGCCTGAACACCTGTTTATCCTTTCCACACACACAATAGTGAGTGACCACCAGGGACGACACAGGAGGAGGTGCTGGTCTTACCCCTGCAGAAGAAAAAAAGAGAGTGAAAGAATTGTGTGTGTGTGTGTGTATGTGTGTGTGTGTGTGTGTGTGTGTGTGTGTTTTAAACCAGGGTTTTCATGACCTGATGTTCATTGAACACAGATTTTCATGGGTAGTCCTGAAGACTCTAGTGGGTCATGAAAATTATCCCAGTAAATTATATGATTAAACCACTCCGAAGTTTAGGTCTTCAATTATATTTAAGAAAAATCGTGTTTCAGTATATGACTAAAAATGTAAATGTTTGTGTTGGGCAATTGTGAGAGGGATGCCAGAAAATAATGTGAAGACTAAAGCTGATTTATGGCACAATAAAACATTTCTAAATGTTTTTATTCAAGTCCTCAAGTGTACTCATGTCAGATGAGGGAATTGGACGAGATGATCTCTAGGGTTTCCTTCAGTTCTAGCCTATGGCTTTTAACATATGAAATCTGATTTAATTCTGAGTTTGGGCCCAAGACTGTTCTGTGGTTCATATGTTTTATCATTTGGTGACTAAAGAAATTCCGTAGTCCAAATGTCTTCTGCAATTTTGGTCACTTGCAAAGAAATGTTACTCTTTAATTTTTTTTTCTCCTAAGGAGAGGATAAATTGTAGACAATACTGGATTAAGTTAGATGTTAGGAAAATCTTGCCAACTATAATAGCATGCTTTGATATTTCACACTTGATGGAACAGTGATTTTTACCAGTGCAGGTAAAATGCTCTCCCCCAAGCCTTTGCATCCTGAGGACCACAGGACATATTTATATAGTATATTATAGTCTATAATAATAATTCATTTATGTTCTTCCTGGAATCAGGAAGACCTGAGTTCAAATTTGTTCTCAGACACTGAACAAGTCACTTAACTCTGACTCAGTTTCCTTATCTATCAATTGGGAATAATAATAGAACTTACCTCTCAGGGTTGTTCTGAGGATCAGATGAGATAATTCTAAAGTACTTAGCAGTGCCTGACATATGTTAAACACTATTTAAATGTTAGCTAATATTTTTATTGTCATTGTTATTTCTAGAGTATTTTGTAAAGTGTTTTTTTTTTAATATTAGATCTCTACAGCACTGTATTACCACAACCACCTAAAATGTAGGTAATACAAAGCAAAGATGCTGTTATGGAGTCAGAGGAACTGGGTTGAAATCCTGCTTCTGTCATTAGCTGGGTGACAGTAGGCACATTTCTTATCTTTCTGTTCCTTAGTTTCCATATTTGTAAAGGGAGGGGGTCAGAGTAGGGGGCCTCAAAGGTCCGTTCTAGCTCAAATCTATGATCCTAAAATTAATATTAGCATCATCTTATAAAAGAGGAAACTGAAATTCTAGGAAGTTGGAGAATTTGCCTGAGGTTACCACTCTAGTAAATGGAAGGAAGCACAACTCAAAGCTTGGTCTTTTGATTTGCTTTTTGTCATTACCCTCTTTTGTCTGGCAGAGAGGTATGAGATAATGGGGTAATAAAAGAGGTAATAGCATTGCTTTTTATGGGGATCAAGTATCAACTTCTTGAGGCTAGGGGTTATATCTAAAAAAAAGAATGCTATACATTAAGTAATCATTAAGTATTTACTGATTGATTCTTTTTCTGTTTTTAACTTTCCTTATGACCCCTAATATTGTTGACTAACCAATACAGAATTCTGGGTTGGTTCAGACATTTTAATGTTTGGGAAGGTGGATTCAGTGACCCTGGAAGGTTTTCTCCAGACTCATGATTCAATGAATTTAACCACAACTGGAAAGATTTACACCAGGCTACTGAAGTCTAGAAAACCCATTGTGCCAAATAAATCAAAAGAGCAAAGATAACGATGATTAGGCTAATGGTAAACACTAAATTTATTGTTAAGAAATTTTTAAGCATTATTATATTTAAAAAAGTTACAGTAATTATAGAAGGAAGACTGAGAAGACTCACCAAGCCATTTAGTTCAGTTACTTCCAAAGTGCTGACGTGTTCAATCATGTATGACTCTTCATGACCCCAATTTGGGGTTTTCTTGGCAAAGACACTGAAGTGGTTTGCCATTTCCTTCCCCTCATTTTACAGATGAGGAACTGAGGCAAAAAGGGTTAAGTGACTTGCCCAGGGTCACATAGCTAGTTAAGTGTCTTAGGTCAGATTTGAACTCAAGAAGATGAGTCTTCCTGATTCCAAGCCCAGTGTTCTTTTCATTGCACCAACTAGCTACTTACATACATATAAGTGTGTAGCAAATGTGTATATACATACATGCACACATGTACTATATACATATATAGTATATATATACACATATATAGTATATATACACATATAGTACATATATGTATATAGCCTATTTAGATCATAACATAGTGTCTGTCAAATGAAATGTGGTATTTTAATGGATAAAGGAAGATTTAATAGAGGTTCCTAATCTACATACTTCAACACTTAATGGCTCTGTGATCTTACTAATAGGGGTGTTTTCTTCAGACCTGCCCATACTTCTTATTCTGTCAATCTTGTCCAGGGACCCACTCAATTTGCCAGATTATTTTCTTAGACCTTTTTATATTTTGTGCATACTAGTACAGTATTCAGGTCATCTGTCTATTATCCTTTTCAGATCATACATTTCCTAGATGAAGTTCCCACATAATAAAGAACAGTAGAAACAAATTTAGTGAATACTGATAATCATTTTTCATTTTCTTTTGGTGATGGTTTTGTTATGTCTACTTTTTTTCTGGAAAATTAAATGCTTTGATGTGCCTAACGGTGATAGTTTTCATGCCTTTACAATCTCTAAAACAGACTCTTCCTCTTTATTCCACTAGGTGATGAGTATTTTAGCAAAAATCCATATCTAAGGGGATCAGTTTTCTGACCAATGATCTATTAATTAATAACCCCAGTACTGGAAAAATAAAAACTTTATGGCAGTATGAATACATCTCCTGGGTAACCAGATCATTCATAATAGAAGAAAAGATTGTAAGAAATAAATGGAACACTTCATTCCTTGAAGAATAAACCTTTATTATATTATAGTGTAAGCACCCTCAGGGAGATGACCCCTAGTTCCTAACAGAATGCACAGTAAGACACTTAATGTTTTTTAAACATTAAAATGAATACTCCCTTCCTTTGAAGGACTTTCTGATTTCATGAAGAATATGTGATTGATTGGACTCTTGTCAAGAAGCAGAGTGCTAGAGGTATTCATTTACTTAGTACAATATATGATATATAGTAAAGGTTTAATAAATGCTTGTTGATTGATTTGTAAAGTATCCATCATTTCCTAGGTATAAAGAGGTCCAAGTGTGGAGAATGCCTCCACTTGCAGTGGTCTCTGGTCTCTTACCTAATTGTCTACACATCATCTCTCCCATTAAATTGTAAGTTCCTTGAGAGTAAGGGTTGTCTTTTGTCTTTCTTTATACCCCCAGCTCTAAACATGGTTCCTGGCACATAATATAGGTGCTTAATAAACGCTGGCTGCCATGATTTGACTGTGTGAGGCACATAGGAGTTAAGTGAATTGCCCCAGAGTCATTCAACTAGCAAGTATCAGAAATGAGTCTTCTTGACTCTAAGCCCAGGATCCTGCCTACTACATCAGATGACTTCTATAGGAGGGCTAGGGGTTATATCTAAAAAACAGAATGCCATGCATTAAGCAATCATTAAGTATTTACTGATTGATTGAGGCTGGTAATGGTAATGGGAATTTGAAGATCTTCCCTGCCCCTTGATAGGCTTAAGTGAGTTTGAAGACCTTCCCTTATTTGAAAAAATACTCTGCCCCCTAAGAGACTTAATGTGGTCACATGGAGCCTGTGGTGGGAAGCTTGTTTTCAGGAATGTCCACACCTTGTTACTTTGTGATTCAGCAGTGGGTCACGAGGGTTGTGATGTTCTCTGACCCTGGAGAAGGCTCTATATACCTCTGAGGTGAGGTTTTGCTTTGGGGCTCACTCATGGGAGGAGTTGTGTGATTTGGCCAGATGAGACTCTGGGCAGACATTGAGTACCTGCCCCCCCCCCCCATCCCCACTCCCCCCGCCAGACACACGCATACTTCTTGTCTTTGAAACTCCAGATGTTGGTGCTTCTCTCTCTGGTAACTAGGTATGGATGTAATGGTCAGATAGCTGGAATCCATGTCTGCTGGTCTGTTTCTCTGTCTGTATTTTTTGTCTGCTTGTAGCTTCTGTTTGTATTTTCTCTGAAGTTCAGAGTGCTGGCTTTTCCCTTAAACTAGGTAAATCATATATGTTTAATTAAAATAAGATTGTTAACCCTTTTTGAGTTGCTTTCTTTTAGAAAAGCAGATCAAAGAACCTGTGCTAGCAGCCATCCTGGGTATGCTAGGGTGCTTGCTGCTACAGAATGAAAATCAGACATTAGATATAGAACTGCCTAGGAGAGCTGGCAACCAGCAGCCAGGTTGATGCAGCCCATTGAGATTATTTGGGCAGAGTAAAGGAAAGCTTTGTATATTCTAATAGCTCCATCTGGAACCTTTCAACTTCTTTTTGTATATCACAATAGCTAAAAAACAAGTAATAGAAATAAACCTATGTTTGACCATTTTATTACATGTTCTATTATAACTTTTCTCATATATAATAAATATATACATGTATGTATATATACATGCACATACATGCACACACACACATACAGATATACATGGGTGCATGTGTGTATGTGTGTGTACATATAAATATATATATATATATGACATTGCCTTTTATATGTAAGAAGTATTCTCAGGTCAGGCAGGCCAATTATTAAGCAAAAATCTTTGCCAAATTGCTAAACTCCTGTTGACTTTGGGCAGAACAGCAATGTGGAAGGAGATTCTTTCTTTTCACCATGCTCTTTTCAACAGACCTCATACCCTCTAATATTGAGCTTTGCCTCTCCTACCTTGAGTCTTCTTCCTGGTTTCAAACATTCAGGATTTGCTTCCATATTCTTCCCTCCTGGATATGTTTCTCTAGCTATCTCATTACCCTAGCTTTAACTTTCCAGGTGTCAACCAACTAACCTATTAAACATGGGTTGGTTTATTTGCCAATGGAAAGGCTTGAGAAAGCCATCTTTAGGTAGCAGGCAGATTGGAACTAGATGATTCTTCTCGCTTTTGTTATGTAATTTATTGGTGACTCTAATAATAGAAAATTTAGGTCATGGGAGACTAAAGCAGATTTTTGGAGACAGATTTGACCTTTAGCTGTGTGACCCTCAAATACCACTGCCTGAATTTTTTTTTTTTTAAGATTTCACCTAGTGCTTTGGCTTGTAGTTACAGTGAAGTCTGAACAAATGCAAATATAAGTGTGCCTGTAGGTGACTTGTGACAGCATGTTGGTGCCTGATAGCAAATGTTTTGTAATAGGAGAGGCTGCTATTATAGTGAGGTCCTCTGTGACTCAGCCCCTTGAGAGAAGACACAATTTCTTTTTTTCCTTATCTTTGAATCTCTGTAGCTTAGCCTGATATATAATAGAAACACAATAAATAAATGGGTGTTAACTTTGGCGTCAACTTTACATAGATATGAACAAAGGAATTTCACTGTGCCCAGTCTTACTGGAATGTCACAACGTATGACTATCATGAGACTGGTACTCACTTCAAACGCCTGGCATTCCTTAATTTTTTTAATCAAAATAATTTCTCTCAAGTTGCCAGATCACAAGCAGTGGATTTTTTTTTTTTTATTAAAGAAAGAATATTCTCCAAATGGGCGAGGTTGCACTGCAAAGAAGAGATCTTAGAATTTGCTTGGGAAGGGGAGAGAAAGGTTATTCACTCCCATCTCATTTTGCAGATGAAGAAACTGCTTCTTAGAAGGGAAAGTGACTTTTCCCATGTCACACACAGGTAGTGTAGCAAAGGAAGGAGCTGAACCTAGATCCCCAGAGTCCACAACTTGTGGCCTACTTCTGTACCACACTGGTAACAAACCATGTGGTCTCAAGTCTTGGAATTATGGGAGATCTTTCAGAATTGAGTCATTGGTGAATAGAGCACAGGTCCTGAAGTCAGGAGGACCTGAGTTCAAATTTGACCTTAGACATTTACTAGCTGTGTGACCTTAGGCAAGTCACTTAACTCCAACTGCCCTGCCTTCCCTTTCCAAAAAAAAAAAAAAAAAGACAAGATTTGAGTCATAGTAGAAACTGCCCCCTTCAAATAATATTACATTGCAAATGCTCTGGATTCTTCTTGCACAAGACAGCTTTTAAAGTTGATATTTGTGGGTTTGGAAGGGTAGCTACATGGCACAGTGGATAAAGCACCGGGTCTGAAGTCAGGAAGACTTCTCTTCCTGAATTCAAATCCAGCCTCAGACACTTACTAGCTGCATGACCCTGGGCAAGTCACTGAACCCTGTTTGCCTCAGTTTTCTCATCTGTAAAATGAGCTGGAGAAGGACATGGCAAACTATCCCAGTATCCTTGCCAAGAAAACCCCAAATAGGGTCAAGAAGAATCAGAAAAGATTAAACAACAAATGGGTTTGGAACATTGGTTGTATTTTTTAGAAAAATCTGTTTTGCTTAGTTTCATTGATCTTTTTTTTCTTTTATTCCCCCTTTGCTTATTTTTTTCCCTTTTAAAAATATAAGGAATGGCTCTCTGGGAAGCAGGCAGTGGATGGATAGAGGGAGAAATCTAGGCTATGTACAAACGAAAGATATCAATAAAAATCTATTTTAAAAATAAAAGTAGGTGCAGCTAGGTGGTGAAGTGAATAGAGCACAGGCCCTGGAGTCAGGAGGACCTGAGTTCAAATGTGGCCTCAGATATTTAACACTTACTAGCCATGTGACCTTGGGCAAGTCACTTAACTCCAACTACCCTGCCTTCCCCCTTCCCAAAAAGCAAAAAAATAATAAATAAATAAATAAATAAAAGAGACCTCCACTGATGAGACAGCTGATTTGGGCAGATAACCTCACCTCTCCAGAGTCTCAATTTCTTCATGACAGGGTTGGACTAGACGATCATTTCTCTCACTCATAGTGTTAATATTCAATGATCTATATTTTAAAAATAATTTTAAGATACTACTTTGCTAGAATTAGATGTCTCAAATCTTGAATTTGTGCTCTGAGGTGATGTCATCAGAAAGGACACACTTTCTGAAATGCAGAAACAAGGCAAATAGATGGAGGTGGAGCTAGAGGTATTTGAAAGGGCCACAGAAATACAAAGTGTTCCTTGCTTGGGATGGTGCTGGCACTGATTATCGTCCTGATGACCTTTCAGAAAGGACACACAGAGAGGCAAACGCCATCTCCTTCTGTTTAGAGTTCTCTGAATGTAATGCAGGCTCATCTGCAAGAGATTCCTCTAGGGTCAGGGGGGAAAACACATCTCCTCTTGTCCTTTTGGAGACCAGCCCATTAGAGTATAATTGTACTATACCCTGCAGCTTTAATGAGGGTACACTGACTTGGCTGCTTCTCACATTTAAAGGTTAAAACCCCCATGTTTCAGGAACCCTTTTGGGGATGTAGTGATAGAACACATTCACAGTAAAATACATCTGTGGCACAAACATCCCCTATTAGCCCAAGAGTAATCTACAAGCAGAATCGGGGATGTTTACTTTGTAAATTTGTACATCGTCTGGACAACTGTGCATGAAAATCTGTTTCCTGTGATGTTTCATGGCAAGAAAAAAAATATTTTGACTGACCATGAGAAGATGGATGTTAGTCTTCATGTGCATTCTGCTTTAGGCTGCAGGGCAGGTTAGGATGCCACAAGTCCTATGAAATCCTTTTTTTCTTCTCTGTCTTTCTATTCATGGAAAGTGATTCACCAGGGCCTCATCTGAGTGCCTTCTTTTCAGAGGGGGTAAGGGTTCAAGGCTCTGATATTTGATGACAGCATAGAGAAGCAGAGTGCCTTTGGGCAGAGAATTCCTTATCATGTGGACAGGCCCAAACCAATCATTAATTTCCCTCTACTTCAAGTCCAAGAAAGGAAAGGATCAGCAAGTTACAAGAGCTCCCCAGCCCAGATTGACCTCTGCCTGGCAGGGTTGCTGTTTCTGTGAATGCATAATGTGGGCCCCACTTTGAGAAAATCTAGGGCGGATCAGTCCTTTCCTTTAATTTGCAGAAGAGATAAGCCTCTGTGTACTCGTGAGACATTGCCACCATATTATTTGCTTATCCTTGTCACTCTCTTTGGCCTGTAAATGCTCAATAATTGCACAATAAATATATTATTCTTTTCCTGAAAGACACTGGGGACCTTGCCAGGAAGTCTATCTCTTCTGCTGAGAAATGTTAGACTAGAGATAGACAGAAAATGAAAAAATATGGCATTGTTCAACTATTCTGTTTGTTCCTCTATAGTGTCCTTTCTTTCTTCCCTTTCTCCCTCCTCTTCCTCCCTGTCTTCATCTTTTCCTCTCTTCTTTCCTCCCTCCCTCCTTCCCTATCTTCCTTCCTTCTTTACACTGTCCCTCCTTCCTTTTTCTCTCCCTCCCTCCCTTCCTTTATTCCCTGCTTCCTTCCTTTTTCACTCCCTCTCTCCCAATCTTCCTCCTGCCCTTTCTTCCTTCTTTACTTCCTTCCTTTGTCCCTCCCTCCTTTTTTCCCTTTGTTCCCTGCTTCCTTCTCTTCTTCCCTTCTTTTTCACTCCCTCTCTCCCATTCTTTACTCCATCCTCCTGCCCTTTCTCCTTCCTTCCTTCTCTGCTCCCTACCTTTTTACTCCCTCTCTCCCTTCCTTTGTCCCTCTCTTCCTTTATTCTTTGCTTTCTTCCTTCTCTGTTTCCTTCCTTTTTCACCCCTTCTCTGTTTTTCTTCCTCCCTCCCTCTCTTTCCTTTTTTCCTTTATTTCTTCTTCCCTTTCTTCCTTTATTCACTGCTCCCTTCCTTCCTTCTCTGTTTCCTTCCTTTTCTACTCTCTCCCATCCTTTCCTCCTTCCTTCCTTCCTTCCTTCCTTCCTTCCTTCCTTCCTTCCTTCCTTCCTTCCTTTCTTCCTTCTTTCTTTCCTTCCTCCCTCTCTCCCTCTTTTTTTTAAATTTTCCATTGACAGATTGAATGGATCCTTTGTTTCCATTTGATTACATTTGAGAGGCTCCCTCATTTTCCCGGAGATAACATTTTACTATTTGTAAATTTTGTAAAGGGCTTTCTTCAGTGGGGAATTTTGCCAGTGAAGGATAGGGGAGATCTAAAAAAACAAACAAACAATTTTAAAAAAATCTAAGCATGATATATGCTAGAATCCCAGCTGGTAAACAGAATAATGAAGTTAAATGAGTTAGCACCCATTCAAATCTTAGGTTTATGGAGCATGAATCTTTGGAACCCACGGTTGTTTATGCTTAGAAAAAACAAAATCCTATTTCAGAAAAAAAAGTTTGAAAAAATCATAAAGAGTGATCAAAAAGCTTTTTGGACATCAAATGGATCTTACAAATCAACAATCTGATGAGTTAACTCAAAATGAATCAGAAACATATGGATTAAATTTCCCTTACAAAACACATGGGTTTAAAAGGGGGAAAAAAGAATCTGGGAAAATGTGTTTTAGGTTTTCCTAAACCCAATGTTTGAAAAATAATTTGAGGCATTCAGTGGGCTCAAAATGTGGCTGATGTCTCCCATCTTTAAGCACATCCCACTTAACAAGGCGGCAATGATAAAATTTCATTGGAAAATAAATAACAAATATTTAAAGAGCTTTCTTCTTCGATACTTCCAGACCACATGAGCATAATAAGGCTGAAAATGGGCCAGGGATATCTCTCACAACCTACACTAAATAAAAATGATTTTGAAATGTCT
Organism: Gymnobelideus leadbeateri; assembly: GCA_011680675.1. NCBI lineage: Eukaryota > Metazoa > Chordata > Mammalia > Diprotodontia > Petauridae > Gymnobelideus > Gymnobelideus leadbeateri. Next base: position 327,468 of record WOXC01005834.1, on the reverse strand, counting down.
ACAGGAAATTACACATACTTTTTTTTTTTTGCTATTGAACATATTTTGTTTTCCATGCTGGAATTGAAAGCAGAAGAGGAATTGACATTCTCTCTTGGTCATAACCCTCTCCTCGCTGGTCTACATGACAAATATAAATCACATTTTTATAGACTTGGTTTCAGTATATTCATGTAAGCACACATGGTAATATCTATAATTTTAAGGAACAAGAAACTTTATATATATATATATATGTATATATATATATATATATACACATATATACGTACATATATCAACAAATGAGAAACTCTTGGGTTATTAAAGTAATGTTGAGTTAATGGATTTCTGAATTAGTAATGAAGGAAACATGAATGACGTGGAGATATAGTCTGTTCTGGCCTTTTGGAATGTTCAATTGAATTATCCAGGTTTTTTGAGACAATATAGTGATCATTAAAGCAATAATTTATACTAGGGCTTGCATTCAACTATAAATGTTGCAATTTTATGACCCTGTGATTCTTTATTCTTTTCTGTCACAAGACAACATATAATCTTAAAGACTCACATACTGTTAGAAAAACAAGGAATGTTAGATATGATGGGAGCAGAAATATAGAGCTGGTATGAACTTCAGACGTACTCTGGAGCAACTTTCTCATTTATTACTGAGGCCCAGATTGTAAAGTAAATTATTCAAGGTCACAAAACGATTCAGCAGAAGACTTGAGTCTCAAACCCAATCCAAGATTCATTCCAGTTCAATATTCTTCCTATGACACCATTTTTCTGTTTTCTTACTAAAAAAAAATGAAATTGCTCCTTGTCCCTTTCTTCAACAGGGAACTAGAAATATATCCTGACTTAATGTGGTTCATTGGTTCCATAAAAACAAACAAACATCAAAAGAAATCATCCCTTTAGGTGAAATCATGATATTTCCTCTGCTCAGAACTTTTCTGGAGTTCTCCATACTATTCAACTTCAAAATGACTATGATTGTTATTACTAAACTTCTAAGATTGTCTTTTGTTACAAAGGCCTGGAGACTGTTAGCACCAAAGTAAATGAAGGCTCATCCAAAGACTACAAGTCTTTTAAATAACTTGGTGCTAAAATTTATCATCGACCTAATAATTATATATTGATAATCCACTGGAGGCCTGGCCTCATATTAAGTCTGTGAGAAGGAATGTATATGAGGATGAGGTGAGAGTGCTTCTGTTATTGAACCTGTTCATGCGTCCCTTCTAGACCACTTAATCCAAGACACTTATCTGTACTAAAGGTAATAGAATTCTGGTGTAAATTTTAATAATTGCAGCAGTGATTACTTTTAGATCTTGCCAGTTCATTATTGGCTGCACAATTCCAGAGGCTCTCGTTAAATGGTCCATGGAATGAATCAGGCATGGAATTAACCTATCTTCAGTTCCCCAAAGCTTATGTCCCATGAAGAAGTACTCATATTGCTTTGTGACTACATAGTCTATGCCCTCCACTCCTTTTGACCGTTCCTCCTCCCCAAACAAATAAACAATGAAAACCCAGAGAACATTAAGCCCAGACTGATGCTTCAGTGATTAAAAAGTGAAAAAAAAACAGCAATAGGAATTATTTTAAATGCCTCCATGTCTTCTGCTTTATTTTTTAATTTAATTTTTTTTTCCTTGAAGCTACTTTAACTGCAAATCATTATAGGCTATGCCCTGTGGTTTGGATGCCAATTGTGAAGAGGCTGGCCTGTCCCAGCCTGGAAATTCTCAGCAGGGGATCCTTCAGAAACAGAGGCATTTTGTTCAATGGAAGGATAAGTACTGGGTTAATAACCACTAAATATATCTTTTTTCAAAGCCTCGGTGAAATTCCAATTGCGTTTTAGTTGCTTAAAGTGCCACACTTTAAATGGATCCAAGTGTTTGAAGTGTCTCCTCAACTGTGAATTTGTGAGAACACTGCTTTGCTGTACAAAATTCCACCACAGAGGAAGCCAGGATAATTTAGATTATATTCAGGAGCTTTCTATTGAAAAACACCATTCCAGAAGCTTCTTTCTACAAATTTATTTTCCAGAGAGAGATCAGCAATAGGTACCAGGTTGCAATTATGATGAAGATTGCTTCCTGAGGAGCAAAGTTTCCATGCTGAATTTGGGTGAGTTCAGGGACTGGCACTGCCCAGCATTCTGGTCGTATTTGATGATTATTTAAAATGTGGATGACTTGTAAAAGTTTGGAGGTTTGTCAATTAATTAGGCTACAGAGAATTTTCTGTTACTAAAAAACAGAATAGACATACTGTTGGGTGACTTTAAAAGAATGATCTAGACCTGTTATTTCATCAGTTTAGGAAAAACCTCATGAGGAACTATCAATGCAGACAGATAGCCCATCTGTTCCATGTAGTCTGTGAGTGACTATGTGACTTGCCAGTTGTTAATATAGTTAATATGAGTCAGAGGGAGGATTTGACATAGTTCTTCCTGACACCAAGAGTTCAGTGGTTATACCGCATTCCCTATTGTCTTTTATATCTTTAAAAAAAATGACCCACAGGCCGCATTTTTAAGTTATTAGAAGGGACCTTTGCACAGTGGAAGGAGCATAAGATTAGGAGTTGAAACTCCTGAATTCTAATCTTAGTTTAGTCACTAACTCATTCTGTGACCATGACCAATTCATTTCATGTTTGTGAACTCAGTTTCATCTGTAAAATGGCATTATTAGACTGCCTGATCTCTTAGATTCCTACCAGCCCAAACATTTCATATTTTTAAAAATTATTTCATTATTTAGATCTTTATTTTCTCTTTTAATGGACTTTCACTTGGCATTTGTGGATTGAGAAAACATGAGGGGATAATTTTATTCAATGGGAATAGTTTCTGCATTATGTTCATTGTCATCTTGTTCTCATCTTTTTGATGTATTATTACAACTACAACTCCTTCTCCTCCCCCTCCTCCCACTACCACTACAACCATTACTACTACCACTACTACCATTACCACCGCCACCACTACTACTGCTACTACCCTTCTTCTTCTACTACTACCACTACTACTGCTACTACTATTACTACTGCTGCTGCTGCTACTGCTGCTGCTGCTGCTACTGCTACTACTACTACTACTACTACTACTGCTGCTGCTGCTGCTGCTGCTACTGCTGCTGCTGCTACTGCTACTGCTACTACTACTACTACTACTACTACTACTACTGCTGCTGCTGCTGCTGCTACTGCCGCTGCTGCTACTGCTACTACTGCTAACTATCTACAACTATCTCATTCTCATCTTTTTAATGTAGTTCAGATAGAAATGGTACTGGGACAAGTCATACTCTTGAAAATATTACTTTATTTTAATGTTGAATTATTGTACAGGTATCTAGTATAACTGCTTTGGGTAGTTGAATAAAAATAATAGGATGCAAGCTCATCCTCTGTAGGGGAACCAACCCCTAACCGCCCCTGCCCCCCAGTCCTTGGTTGGAGAAGCTAACCAGACAAAAGGATGACATGTCTCATTCTATTCCCATATAATTTTAATCCCTTACAGGTTTCTATATTTTGAAAGCTTTTCATTACATGTAGTTTGAAGATTATGAATATTTGGTTTGACAACATTTATTAAAATAGTTTTTATGGGGGGAAGGAAAGGAATGGAACACTTACTATGTGCCAGGTACTATTCTTAGTGCTGTTTATAACTATCATCTCATTTGATCCTCACAACAATCCTTCAAGGCAGGTGTTGTTATTATCACCATTTATGGTTGAGGAAACTGAGGAAAACAGAGGTTAAGTGATTTGCCCAGAATCACAGAACTAGTAAGTAATAGAACTATTCATTAAGCCACCAGTTGCCTCTCTTATCATCAGTGTTAAGTCTTAGATTTAGATCGTGGGTTTTGGTTTGTTCTGTGACGATAATCTGATTCCATTTATTGGTTAAATTCTCTGCAAGAGTCTGAGATCTCTATTTGTAGTATGGTGTTTTGTAGTCTGTCAGTCCATGAAAGATATTAAGCTTCTCATGTATAATCTTATACACCAAGTCATATCTTGCTTGGTATTCAGCAAATGGTAGAATTTTAAAATCTACAGTGATGTATTGAAGTTTCTACTCTTTCCTTGAATTGAATATATCAATCACTAAGTCTGAAATTCTTAAGAATGACTCTTCAGAGGCAGTGGATAGAGTGCTTAGAGTTAGGAAGACCTGAGTTCAAATGACTTTACACACTTACTGTGTGGTGCTAGGCAAGTCACTTAGCCTTTGTCTGACTCAGTTTCCTTAATTGTGAAAGGGAAATCATAATAGTCCTTGCTTCCCAGGGTTATTATGAAGATCAAATGACCTAATATTTGAATAGTGCTTAGTACAGTATCTGGCACATAGTATATATTTAATAATTTCCCCCCTTCCTTCTGCTATTTTTGCAGTGGCACCATATTGAATTGCCATCACAAACCCCTTAGTTTTCCTAGTAGAACCAAATCTCAAACTATACTATGAAACAGTAATCAAAATAATCTGGCATTGGATAAGAAATATAGTAGCTGATCAATGGAATAGATTAGATGCACATTATTATTATTATTATTTGCAATGAGACCAATGTGGAAATGTTTTTCATGACTTCATATATATAATGGGTATCACATTTCTTGGGTTCTCAATGGTTAGGAGAGTGGGTGGAGGGAGGGAGAGACTTTGGACCTGGAAATAGTATCCTCAGTTTCCATAAACAAATCTTTTTGACTCAATCATTTATTCAGGGATTCTTTGTCAATATATTGTTTCCTTAGATCATTTTGATGTTGCCCATGGAAGGTCTTTTGACTCCATTCTTGCCTCTTAGCTATTTCTTAGACTCTATTTGAAAGTAAACCATTTGATATGTATTCCCCAAATCCAGAGATGAATGCCTGTTATCATCACTTACTATTTCTTGGTGAACTTAATCAATCAGTAAACATGTGTTGAGTGAGTTATAGGCACCGTGCTAAGCTCTGGCCTCAAGGAACTTGCAATCTAATTGATAATGATCCCTGCTTATTTCTTTTTTTTGTGTTCTTATGCATTGATATTTATTGGATATTAGTGGGTATTCTTAATTAATTAATTAAACAAATGCTTTATTAACTTCTGGTTTACATCATTCATTTCCATCAGATTATGAGTTACATTTTTTCCCTACCCACCACCCCAGAATAGCAGTCCCACTAGATATCCCCTCATCCAATCTGCTCTCTCCCATATTTTCTCCCATATCCCCTTCGACTTTGCCATTAGGGCAAGGTGAATCTCTGAGCCCCAATGCCTGGACATCTTATGAAACATTTAATTCTGAAACTTCGATTTTCAGATCCATTCCCTTCCTCCCTTGTCACCCACTCCCTCTGAGAAGATAAGCAATTCAGTATGTGTTGTACATGTATAGCTATGCAAAACATTACCATAGTAGATATATTGTAAAAAACTCCTTATATTTTCCTCCCACCCGTCTCACCTCCCACCTGGTCCATTCCCTGCTTTTATCCTGTCCCTCTTTGATAGTTGGTACTTCCAACCTCCCCTCCCCCCAGAATGCCCTCCCCTCCATCATCCCCCCTCTCATCCTCCTTTCCCTTACTCAGGAGAGTGAATGAGGGTAAGATATTCCATTTAGTATGTATGTGATCCTCTCCTTGAGCCAACTTCAATGAGAATATGCTTTTGCCTTTTTGCCTTCCTGTTCTTCCCTACCTCTGCAACTACTTCCCCTTGCCTCTTCTACATGAGATAGTTTACCCTACCCTGTCTCTCTCCATCTCCTCTTGCCACTTTCCTCTCTCACCTCTTGACTTCACCCCTTAAGAATCATCCCTTCCTTGGGGCAGCTAGGTGGTGCAGCAAGCAGAGTACCGGCCCCAGAGCCAGAAGGACCCGAGCTCGGATCCGGCCCCAGACACCCAACACACAAACAAAAACCCAGCCGTGTGACCCCAGGCAAGTCACCCAACCCCAATTGCCTTCCAAAAAAAAGAATCATCCCTTCCCATCAAATTCAACCTGTGCCCTCTATCCATGTATACCTATGAACATATACCATGTACCCTTCTTCAATTATTTTCATAATGAGAAAGGTTTCATCAAACACAGTTATTGTTTTTCCATGTAGGACTGTAAATAGTCCAACTTTGATAAGTTCCTTTTGATTTCTTTTCCTTGATTACCTTCTCAAGCATCTCTTGCTTCTTGTGTCTGAATGTCAAATTTTCTATTCAACTCTGGTTTTTCATCAAGAATGCTTGAAAGTCCTCTATTCCACTGAATGACCATATTTTCCCCTGAAACAAGATACTCAGTTTTGCTGGGTAGGTGACCCTTGGGTTCATTCCCAGCTCTTTTGCCCTCTGGAATATCATATTCCATGCTCTTCAGTCCCTCAGTGTAGAAGCTGCCAGGTCCTGGGCTATTCTGATTGTGTTTCCACAATATTGAAATTGTTTCTTCCTGGCTGCTTGTAGTATTTTCTCCTTGATCTGGGGATTCTGGAACCTGGCTATAATATTTCTGGGAGTTTTCTTTTTGGGATCTTTTTCAGGAGGTGATCTGTGGATTCTTTCAACCTCTATTTTGCCCTCTGGGTCTAAAACATCAGGGCAATTTTCCTTGAGAATTTCTTTAAGGATGATTTTTAGGTTCTTTCTTTGATCATGGCTTTCAGGTAGTCCAATAATTTTTAAATTATCTCTCCTCGATCTATTTTCCAGGTCAATGGTTTTTCCCATGAGATATTTCACATTGCCTTCTATTCTTTCATTTGTTTGGATCTGTTTAATAGTATCTTGATTTCTCATAAAGTCACTAGCTTCCATTTGCTCCAGTCTAACTCTGAAGCAATGAATCTTCTCAGTGTGCTTTTGAGATTCTTTTTCCATCTGGCAAATTCGACTTTTTAAGGCATTCTTCTCCTCATTACCTTTCTGAGCCTCTTTTGCCATTTGAGTTAGTCTATTTTTTAAAGTGTTATTTTCCTCAGTCAGGCTGTTGACTGTCATTTCATACTTTTCTTGCATCTTTTTCATTTCTCTTCCCAAATTGTCCCCCACTTCTCTTATCTGCTTCTTAAGGTCCTCTATGGCCTGTAGCCAGCTTGTATTTTCATTTGGGGTTTTTGGTGCAGGAGTTCTGACCTCACAGTCCTCCTCCATGCTTTGAGCCTCTTTGCCCCTAAAATAGGAGTCTAATGTTGAACTTTTCTATTTATTTTGTTTCATTTGCCTAGGCATGTTGCCACTTAATTACTTGATTTTTGGGCTTGTTGCCACAGTAGGACTCTGCCACCAGACAGGGGAGCTTCCGCCCAAACGTGGGGTCTTCACAACTTCTGCCAGTTGTGTGGCCTCTGTAAAGCCTCCACCCACTCTGGCAAGTTGGATACCCACCCCAAACTTCCCCCCCAGACCACAATCCAGATCCAGGCAGTTTAAAGCAAAAGCGATTAACCCCAGACTGATTGCTGGATCTTCCTACAGTTCGCAGACCAGGAGCTAGAGCCACTGCTGACGCTGCAAAATGGCTTCTGTGCAGCTGTTTCTTCAGCAGCTTTTTGCCCCCAGGGGAGGAAGCCACGTGTTCCCCAAATACTGGTCCCAAAGTCCATAGGGCACTAACCTCTCACTTTGTCCTAGGCATATCTGTGCTGATAATTCTGGAATCGCCACAATTGCTGGTGTTCTGGGGTCCCTCCAGCCGGCTGGAGGCCCGGCCGCCCTGGGGCTAAAACCGGGGACCTGGGCTCGGCTCTGTGAGCTGCGCTGTCGGTTCCCAGTGCGCTGTGCTGCCTGCTCTCAGAGTGCTGCACTGGCCGCTCCCTGCAGGGCTGCTGGGCTGTCCTCAGCAGGAGGTTAGCTTCTCTGTGCCGTTCTGTGGGTGCTGGGGCTCCAGAAGTTGTTCGGAGTCCCCTTTCACATTGTTTGAAATTTGTGTGGGGCAGAGCACATTGGAAATGCTGTTTCTACTCTGCCATCTTGGCTCCGCCCTCCCTGCTTATTTCTAATGTATTTCTGTAAATTTTTGACCTGTTTATTACATTCTTGAAGAATGTCTATCAATTTTCCTTTTCTTAAGGTAAAAAATATTCATATCTCTACAGTTACCATACCATTATGATGTCAGAGAGTGAAATGGAAATAAAAAGTGTCTTGATGAGGGCAAAAGAGGATAATGTAAAATCTGGCTTGAACCTTAACCTCAAAAAGGCCTAAGATCTTGGCAACTGGACCTTCCTGGACTTCTTGGCAAATTAAAGAAAGAAGAAATGGAAGAAGTGTCAGATTTTATATTCTTGGGCTCAAAGATCACTGCAAACAGTTACTGGAGCTATGAAATAAAAAACTGTTTGCTCCTTGGGAGGAAAACTATGAGAAATCTGGGCAGTATAAAAAACAGAGATATCACCTTGTTGACAAAGGTCTTTTACAGTCAAAACTATGGTCTTTCCAGTAGCAATTTACAACTGTGAGAACTTGACTATAAGGAAAGTTGAGCACTGAAGAATTGATGCTTTTGAATTGTGGCTCTGAAAAGTCAATACTTAAAGCAATTAATTCAGACCATTCACTGGAAGGTCAGAATACTGAAGCTGAAGCCTAAATATTTTGGCCACATGATGAGAATTCAGGACTCATTGGAAAAGATCCTGACTTTGGGAAAGTTTGAAGGCAAAAGGAAAGGGATGGCAGAAGATGAGATAGATAGTATCATGGAAACAACATACACGAACTTTGACAGACTTTGGGAGATAGAGGAGGATAGAAGGACCTGTCATACTATGATCCATAAGGTCACTAGGACATGACTGAACAACTGAACAACAACATCTGTCTGAAAACTGTCACATTTTGACAATTGTTTATGGCATTATCATGTTGGTTTTTCATGTGGACATGAAGGAGTTGAGCATTCTTACTTACTATTACTTAAATTTTCTATTTTATCAGTATATGATAGTCATGTATGCAAAACCAAGTCAAAGTCTCTGTGATAATCAATAAATAATTTATCTTCCAGGGTGGATTTAATGAAACTCCATGTTATGAAAGGAATTTCACAACATGGCTAACCATGTTGTGATCTTTCTAATGGAGGGATTACAGATTCCTCTGAGCTCATGGAGTCGTCAAAGTACTGGCATTGTATTTTTCTTCGTCTCTCTGTCACACATATACCCCTACACCCCTACACCCTGAAGGAAATTCAAGTTAATTCTGGGGAATTGGTGTAGTGTAAGTCCTCTACATATGTTTCTTGTCTGCCAATCAGCTATAGACTATATTACAAAGGGTGACAACAGTGATGAAGATATGAACTCTAATTAGGAAAAAAATCTAAATTTTTGCAATATTTGTAAAAGACAGTTGACAGAAGAACTTTTGGTTGTGTTCAAGCCTGGAGCAGCTTATCCCATTGAATCAGTATTTTCCAGATCTCCTTTCTGACCACCCGGGTCTGATAAGCATTTTCTGGCAGCTATTATTTGTAGCTGTTCCTTCTTTGCTTTTGAAGAGGATCAATGACATCACAGGTGATGTTTTGGCTCCAAGGAGAATTGGATTTAAGTGAGGCAGAGTTGAACAGTCATCAGCCTCACTCTCTCTTCCAGAGTTATCAAAGTCCAGCAGCAAGACAAAAGTCAGGACAACTGGTGATGGCTCAGAATGTAGCGGTTGTCCTTGGCATCTTTGATGTCTGACCAAATTCTGAGTTCTGTAGTACCTGCTTCATCTATCTTCATGGCTTTTGGGATGAAATGTTCTCATCTACCCATTCTGCAGGGAGAAATCTTCACACTCTTGGGGTATATATCTCCTCTAACTCAGAAATACATTTGAGGCCTGTAAGTGAACCTCAATGTGGTTTTTAGCCCATCTGCCAAGACGGAAATGGCTGCTGCGAATATTTCAGCTTTTTGGAGCTGTGTGTGAGAGTTGGGTGATAGGTGGACACCAAAGTGGATGAGCAGCCCTGAAAGGGACTTTCAGTCCTCAAGTCCTCACACCAAAAATGCTGGTCCTCCCTGAATCCACTCCTACTTTGCGAGGCTGTTGTGGGGATCAAATGAGATAATATTTGTAAAAAAAAGTACTTAGCAGATGCTTAACAAGCACTTATCTTCTATCCTTTTCATCCCTTTCCTACCCTGAAAAAAGACACACAAATATTTATAGTCATCAATATAACTTCCCATATTGATCATGTCCAGAAATGTTTCATTCTGCCTTTTTACTCCATCACTTCTGTTTTGGGAGGTAGGTAGCTTTTCTCATCAATACTCGGGAATCACAGTTGTTCATTGTACTGAAAGAGGTTTTTCATTCTTTCAAAGTTCATTTTTATAAAACGGTTATTATATTATAAATTGTTCATCTGGTTCTGCTCAATTCACGCTGCTTCAGATCATACACAACTTCCCCAAAATGTCTGAAACTGTTTGCTTCATTATTCCTTATTTCATTCCATTCTTATGCCATATTTTCTTCCCAGCTGTTCTTGAGTTGCTGGGTTTTCCTTAGTTTCCAGTTCTTTATCATCTCTAAACTCTGGTTTGAATATTGGCGTTTGACATGTGAGATACTTTTGAAGGTGGTGAATCATACCAACTTTAATATTTTTGCTATAAATGAAACCAGAATAAAGAAAGAAGTGATAACCAAATGGAAGGAAGGATCACATGTATACCCTGGAGAAGCTAAGAAAGGAGTTGGAAAAATGTTTTTTGTCATATATCCAAATTCAACAAGAAACCTTCTGTCTATCTATTTATTTATTTATTTGCTTTTTGGAGGGCAATTGGGGTTAAGTAACTTGCCCAAGATCACGTGGCTAGGTTTTTGTGTGTGTGTGTGTATGGGTGCACTAAGTGTCTGAGGTCAGATCCGAACTCAGGTCCTCCTGACTCCAGGGCCAGTGCTCTACTCACTGCGCCACCTAGCCGCCCCTTTGATTATCTTTTATTATAGTACTAATGATACTATGTGTAGTTGGAAAAAAAATCACCACGAAAATAATTATAGTTTATTCAAGAACATTGAGTGCTTAAGATGAAGAGAAAAAGAAATTTTGCAAATAATCCAATAAGACCCTTCAAATTAAATCAACATAATTTTTGATACTTGTTACTTTCAACATAAAGAAAAAAGGGGAGGATGACAAGAAATGGAACACTGTTCAAGAAAAAGGAATGAGAGACCAAAGACTTGGAGACTACACAGAAGCTTTATGTAGATTTTGAGAAAAGAATTGGTAGGTTCTTGATTTGTTGAGCTGGGGCAGCTAGGTGGCACAGTGGACTGAGTGTCATACCTGGAGTCAGGAAGATTTGAGTTCAAAACCTGACTCATGCAACTTAATAGCTGTGTGATTCTGGTAAAGTTACTTAACCCTGTTTGCTTCATTTTCTTCTTCTGTAAAATGATCTGGAGGAGGAAATGGCAAACCACTCCAGTATCTTTGCCAAAGAAAACCCCAAAGGGCTCACAAAGAATCAGGCATGATTAAATATGACTGAACAACAAAAGACAGGATGAGCATCAACTGACATCATGAAAGTTAATAGATTAGATTTTAACTGAATGAAAAAACCCTTCCAACTTAGTGTAGGAGTTATACTTGAATCAACTGTCTGCACTGGTTCAGACTACTAACTCATCAGAAAAGATCAGAATTAATAAAGAGAAAGAAGAATATTGTGAAAAATATGTAGGTTACTATTGAAACAATTCAATTGGGAATTATTTAAAGAATTAGAAATGAAAAATGGGAAATGAATAACAGAAAAGATATTGACACTGATTATAATTTTATATAGAAATTTAACTGATGTAAATCTATTGCCAACTGAAAGCAGACCAAAAGACCCCCAAAAGGGCTTTAGTCAGCAAACATTGAATATACTTGCCAAGCAAAAATGGAAGCCAAATGCAACATTGGTTTAGAATATAAATTCATTTCTAAAAAACTTACTAAAAATGATGACTCATCAGGAACAATGTCATATCAAAAAGCTAAGAGAAGCAGTGGAGGATAAAAATTAACTTAAAGAAAGTTTGGCAAGATATCCAACTAAACAAAATTATCCTAATAATATCTAAAGATCAAAATAGGGCAAGAGCAACAAACAGAAGAAATGGAAAAGATATATAAAGGTTGCCATAATAGAATTTTTCCATTATCCAAGATAATGGAAACACCATACTTGTATCCTAACATCACAATCTCAGATTAGCTTAGAGAAGATACAGAAATAGTACTAAAGAGAATGATAACAAAATGGTGTATTAGATCTAGAATATATATCAAAGTGACCTGTGCTGCAGGATGAACAATTATGAGGTTATAGAGGGATCAATATGTAATGGGTAGAGATGAAAGGCCTGCAAAATATTATTAATAATAATAATTAAGATCTTATTTTAAAAAGTGACAAAACATTGACAACCACTATGTGTCTTTATGTGAACTATGTGTCTTTATGAAATTCATCTATGTGGAAATGGAGGTTATCCTTAATGAGAAAGGAAGAATCTGACATTCTCCAGTAATATTAAGCAATGGACCACATCTTTATATAATTTTATAATTGACTGAAGGATGTAGAAAATATAGAATCCCATTTTGCTCATTGTTTGTTGATCATGAAAAAGCATTTGATCTGAAAGAATAAAATAACACCTTAAAGGATCTTTTCCAACCAATCTTCCTTGTTCTCTACATCAAAAAATTTTAAGAGTCAATGAGATACTAGCAAGAATGATCTTGTTCCATCATCTTCTGATTGTAATCATTAGCTATGGCACAGACCTCAGAAACGTTCACCACTGTGATGGAGGGGATCCAGCACAGATATATGAGGAAGAGGAATTCTTTGGAGTTGGTGATGTTCCTGTTTGCAAATGACAGATGTCTGTGCTAGTGGCTGACATTCTGCTCTCAGAACACTGCTGAGACCCTGAAAGAGATCTGTAACTACTCAAGTTTTTTGTTTGGCTGAACTGTTGTCATATGAAATACCAAGTGGATGAAGAATATTTGTTGCCCAGAATGGGACATTCATTCAGATAATTTATAAAGAATGTCCATCAATATGTATATCTGAGGGACACAGTATAAGTGGAAAGTGAGTTGGGCCTAGGGTTGAACAGGAGCCGGAGATTAGAATGGATGGTCTTTAGGAAATTATAAAGTTTTTTTTTAATGAATTAAGGCTTTCCATGAATAAATGGAATAGAAAAGGCCATATTTTTAATGTCATCACTCTACTGGTAGTGTTATCCAACAGTGAAACATGGAATGTAATAATTTCTGAAGAAAAAAAATTGAGTATCACAGAGAGGATAATGGAAAGGTGCATTGTGAGTTGTGCATGGGCTGTCACATATGATCAATTAAGGACTTCAAAGAATGGGGATAAAAGAAGTCATCAAGAAATGTAGGCTAAGAGGAAAACATGAACTGTACATACTACTAGGAAAACAGCAAGGGGGAGGAATGAAAGGTAAACAGCCAGAGTGCTTTAACTGATACATTGGTGATGTGGTGGGCAAGTGTGGAAGACCTGAAGCAAGTTGGATGTATTCCTTGCGGTATTTTCTCCTTGATCTTGTAATTCTGGAATTTGGCTACCATATTTCTTGGAGTTTTTAATTTGGGATCTCTTTCAGGAGGAGTCTGGTGAACTCTTTTGACAACTATTTTCCCCTCTGATTCTAGGACCTCAGTTTAGGACAGTTTTCTTTGACAATCTCTTGGAGAATGTTGTCCAGGCTGCTTTTTTCATCATGGCTTTCCAGTAGAGCAATAATTCTTATGTTATCTCTCCTGGATCTGTTCTCCAGGTGTAATGATAATGGAATTTAAAGATCCCCTTGTATTGGCTTGGTTTTCGGGTTAAGTGTTAAAACCTAGAGCTTGTGAATCCTACTTGTGGGATTAGACTTGTTGACGTGAAGAGAGGGGGCTGAACTGGGAGGAGATGGTGCTGTGGACAGAGAGGCCCAAGCAGAGAGAGGCCAGAAGAACTTTTGGGAGCAGCATTGTGGAGGCAGAGAAAGAGAGAGAGACACACACACACACACAGACAGAGAGACAGAGAGAGAGACAGAGAGAGAGAGAGACAGAGAGAGAGACAGAGAGACAGAGACAGAGAGACAGAGAGACACAGAGACAGAGACAGAGAGAGACAGAGAGAGAGAGAGAGAGAACTACCAGTCCATGTTGTTTGTTCTTGTTCACTATAATAGGATAGTATCATTCTTGATTTCACAGATTCCTTCTTGCCCATTGTGATTGCCTATGTCCTGCATTTTTAGATTGGATTTCTGCTTCTGGGGTACAGATGTATCACACTTCTCAGGCTGGGAGGTAGGGGTTTGGTTGTTAACTTTGTGTGCTGTAGCCTCTGGGTGTCTAGACTGAGGCCAATGCCAGGACTCTCAGGACTGAGTTACCCTGAGGCTTACAGAATAATCTGTGGGGGAGGGGTGGTCTGGCCATTTCAAGTTTCCACCTCTGTGCCTCTGGGCTACAGTTCAGGCAGGCTCGGCAGCTGGCAACCTGCAGCACTGGTGTCTGCAGATTCCCCTGGTGGTGTTAAGGCACATCTGGGCTTGTGTTTTAGTGCTTGCTGGCTCCACCCCCCTGGCCTTTAAGAGCTCTTACTGGTCAGCTGAGGTGGGGCTTGTTGGGACACCTCTGGCCTTCATTTCAGACTTCCTACTGCTTCAGTTACACCCTTCCTCCCAAGTTATACCTTACTTCCAAGCCTGAGGCTGTTTCCACTAATTCAGGATTTTACTCTGGGTGGGACATTTATCTCTGGGTTTTCTGGTTCAGGGAGGGGGAATCAGAGCAGCTAGGGATTACTCCACCATCTTGACTCCTGGAAGATCAGGTAGGTGATTTTTAAACTTCCAAGCTGTGGGCTGGTAGCCCCAGGAGAAGCTACTGTCACTGATGCACTCCCTGTACTTTCTCTTACCCAGCTCCTACAGATCCTCCATCCTTCAGTGAGATGCTGGCTGGGGCTCCTTCTTACTCTGCTGTAGGGTGCTTTCAGGACTATGCTAGTGCAGCCCCCACGTACTCCATGCTTCCCCTGCCCAGACCTATGTGGGCACTTTCCTGGGCTGGGAATCTGCCACGCTCTGTCTCCCAATGGGTTCTGTCACTCTAAAATCTGGTCAGATTCACTTTTTAAAGTTAATGATGGAATTCATGGAGGAGCTTAGAAAAGTTCCTGCTTCCCTTCCACCATCTTGGCTCCGCCCCAAGTTGGGTGTATTCCTTGAGTGGCAGTGATGCAATTAATTGTTAGGTATGTTCAAACTGATGAGATCAGCAATCCTTAGAGTGTTTGTAGGATAGGGAGAGTTTATGAAGGATAACTGGTATATAATTCTGGACACTATCGTATCTTTCTAGGCATTTAGTAGGTGCCATATTTTTGCAACTTGCACAAATACATTATACAATTTTCACCATTTCACTGCAAAATCTTTATTGATCAATAAATCTAGGTTCTTTAAGATACCTTTTTTAAATTTCTGGCTTCAATGTACTGGTCTTATACTTCTTTCCCCAAATTCTTCCATTTCTGTAAGCAAATTCCTATGATTCAGACATTTGTTCGATGTTCTTTGTGCTTCTTGGTTGAATTTGTGTGGTTGTTACCCATGGAGATCCTTCTGGTCATTGGATCTTAGTTTTTGCATAATCTCCATTAGGTAGAAAAGCAGTATCATTGATGTCCAATAGGTCTTAAGCTATATAAATTTTATCAATTTATACTACTGCTTTGTGAATTGGCATCTATTTCGGAAACATTTATATAAGTAATTAGCATTAGTATTATTATTTACTAGTATTATATATTAGTAGCAGTAATAGTTTTCCCTTGTGTAAAGTTTTAAGCAGCCAAGTGATACCATTATCAGAACACTGAACATGGAATCAGGAAGACCTGAGTTCAAATCCAACTTAAAATACTTATCTGTATGGCCTTGGGCAAGTCACTTAACCTTTATTTGCCTCAATTTCCTCAACTGTGAAATGGGGATAACAATAGTACCAGCTTCCTAGGATTGTTTTATGGATCAAATGAGATATTTGTAAAACTTTTAGAACAGTGCCTAGCACTTAGGAGGCACTATATAAATGCTCTTATTTTTGTTATTTTTTATTATTTATAGAGTGTTTTCACAAGCATTGTCTTGTTTGATTTGTGCAGCAACTCTGGGAGGTAGGCAGTAAAGTTAGCGAGGATCTCGGTTTCCTAACAATGAGGGTGTGAGTATAACTGATTTGCCCGAGGTTATATAGCTAATGACCCCTTCTTTTTCAGTCTTTTTTGCTAGAAATTAATTTCACCCATATTGACTATGGATGTACCCACAAAGCTCTGTCCTGAGCCTCCTCTTTTTCTCTGTTTTCTCTCATTTATTGATCACATTAGTTCCCATGGGTTCAATGAGCATATTCAGGTGACTCCCAGATTATTGTATCCAACCTAAGTCTCCTCATTCCAGTCCCATATCACTGCCTATTGAATTTTATAACAGAAAATCCTATAGAAACCTCAGACTGAACATGTCCAAAATAGAACTCATTATCTTTCCCCCACAACTCACCCCTCTACTGAACTTGGCTAATAATAACACAGGCAACAGCATTCTAGTCGCCGAAGTTCACAACATTCATTCCACATATTTAGTCAATTGTCAAATAGTTTGCTCTTTCTAGATCCATAATCTCTCTCTGTCTCTGTCTCTCTCTTTCTCTCTCCCCTCTTTCTCCTTTACTCTTTTGTTCTCTCTCTGATTTGCCTGCATCAGATATCTTCCCTCTCTAACATAAACTCCCCACAGTTGCCAAAAGCTTGTGCCCAAAGCACAGGTCTGATCATATGACTCTACTACTAAATAAATTCCACTTGTTCCTTATTGCTTATATGATCATTGGCATTTACAGCTCCTTATCACCTGACCCCCTCTTAGCTTTCCATTCTTTTTATATATTACTATCCTCAACATACTCCATTAGACAATGTTCCACCTTCCATCTCTATGCCTTTGTACTGGCTGCCCCTCCTTCTCTATCCCAGAATGCACTCTGTTCTCACCTCTATGTCAGAATCCCTAGCTTAAATCTAGACTCAGCTCAAGTGCTACCTCCATCAGGAAGTCTTTGCTGGTCTACTTTCCATCTCAACCCCACATCCTTCCCTTAACTTATTAGTACCTCTTCTCTAATGTAAGCTTGTATCTACTTTATATATGTCTTGTATACCTACGTATGTCCATAATGTCCCTCCCACTATAATGCAAGCTCATTACATGTTTTGTGCATCTTTCATGCTTCACATAAGTGCCTGGAACATAGTGAGCAAGCACTTAATAAACATTGATTGATTGGTTGATTGATAGAATGAAAGTTTTATAACTCTGTGAGCAGAGATCTTTCCACTACACTATGCTGACTGCTATTTCATTAAAATCTAATAACCTTACTAGTTTTTAATTCCTCTCTACTTCATGAGCATGTGAACTAGTTATGAAAATAAGGAAATTGGGGAAATAACTTTAACTATTGAAAGTATGGGTGTAGTCTTGATCCTAAGCAGATCCTTGCTCATACTCACTACTCAATAAGTATTTGTTGAATGGAGGAATAGCAAATTATTTTTTATATAACCTTGGAAATTTTACAAAGTGGTTTCCTCAGAAGAGCCCTGAGAGGTAGGCAGCGAAAGTATATAGCTAAATCTTAACCTAAAAGATGGATTCCAAATAACAAACAGAAGAAGTCACATGGTTCAATGGAAAGAATGCTTGACCTGGAATGGGTTCAAATGTTGACTCTACTTATTATTTGTTTGACTCTGACAAAGTCAAATATCTTTTCTATGAATCTCTCATCTTTAAAACCAGGGGATATTATTATTAATTTTTTGAGGAGCAATTGGGGTTAAGTGACTTGCCCAAGGTCACACAGATAGTAAGTGTTAAGTGTCTGAGGCCAAATTTGAACTCAGGTCCTCTGACTCCAGGGCTGGTGCTCTATTCACTGTGCCGCCTAGCTGCCCCTAGGGGCTATTCTTAGAGAGAAGCTGTCAATGGTGACCCAGAAAATGGAGATTAAGGTAGGAGGACCAACCTCCTCCTATTTTACCAATGAAATTACTCCTTTTTAGCTGAGCAGAAACAGGAGGTTAGAGTATTAACCTACTACGGTACCTTACTTCCCTTCCTCCCCCATGTCTGTGGAATTTGCTGATACTGAAGGAGTTGGCATCTTCAGGAAGAAAAGTAAGTTACTTTAAGATATTTACATATTTCAACTCTCCATTTTAATCACGAGGCTTTAAAACTTAAATCTTCAGAAGACCCAACCCTGTTGAATTGATTTTAAATCAGTAATTCAACAATGGATATTGTGTGACTCATACTTTATATCAAGGAGATGTTATGAGATAGTGAAGGGACAGGTAGGAGGCACAGTGGATAGAGCACTGGCCCTGGAGTCAGGAGGACTTGAGTTCAAATCTGGCCTCAGACACTTACTAGCTCTGTGACCTTGGGCAAGTCACTTAACCTTGATTGCCTCCCCACTACCTCAGAGAGAAGGACAGACATACAGAGAGACAGAGAGATAGATAGACTGACAGATAGATAGAGAGAGAGACACACACACACACACACAGATAGATAGATAGAGAGAGAGAGAGAGACAGACAGACAGAGAGAAAAACCATGGGTAGCAGGAGATCTACCTTGAATAGTGGAGGTTACTCATACCCAAGTTCAGTTCTTTACTAACTCTCCCCTCTTCTGTCCCCCATTTCTATGGATTCTTCTTCACAAGCAAGTATTTGGCAAACTGCATCACCAGGTTAGTCAAAGGACTGAAAATATAATTTGAATTCATATCTGAATGATCCCACAGAGAGAACAAAAGGTCTATATGCTGACCAGAACTTTCTTTGAGAAACAAGACCTTAATTTTTCATTGAAAGGAAATTGAACTAGCTGTTCCCCAAAGGGGGAAAATACCCTAGTTCAGAGGGATTTTCAGTTTTGTCAGGGATTTAAAGAACAAGGAATACTCAGTCTATTCATCATTTTAAAAAATTGACAAAACACTACCACATACCTTTTATAATACAAGTATAAAAGCAATGGTTAAAACTGGGAAGGGTAAAGCAAAGAATAACTAAAGACCAATATCACTAATGAATATCAATTCAAAAACTGTAAATCAAATAGCAGCAAAAGTAAAACAAGAGCTCTCTAATACAGAAATGGATTTGTGATCTCATCAATTTGAGTATTCCCTTTGATGATACAGATCTTAACCTATTCATGCCTGCCTACAATGCAACTCTGAACATTATCCTCTCATCAGTAACTACAGAGGGACCGCCCAGTACGTTGGAGTACTCCCTTGCTTTCTCTTCACATTGTGAAGGTACCAATGGAGCACAGAACTATCCACTAGTTATCTCTTGCTCCTACAATGTAAACAAGCCATCTCCTTTTTCATTTCTATGTTTCACTGATGAGAATTGAGTTCTATAATTCCTGGTTCCTTTTTCCTTGTTCCATATGTGTTGTAACCTGTTCCCATCCTTCATGTGCCTCTCCATTGCCTACTGAGTGATACTCATGTTTAGTTTAGGCAGCACTCATGTTTAGTTTCTCAGAGAATATAATCTTCCACGATTCACAGCCATACAATTATACCACTAGAATATTGATATTAAAAAGGAGAGGCTTAGGATCATTAAAGGAGCTTTGTAGAGAAACAAAATCAGATAAATAATATTGGCATCAACAAAACCCTTAGAGGCTCAATTAAGACCCCCATGCACCTGGCAGTGGATCTTATGCCCCATGCATCAGGCAAGTACATGCCCAATTGACTAACCTTGCCTGGGTATGGTTTCCTTTGGACTGTGTCCACCAGATGTTTGGAACTCCCTGCAAACCTAACCCAGAATCTTTGTGGCTGACCCTGGGTACTTTCATTCCTCTGCATGCATATTTTCACATGATTACAAAAAGGTTTCATTTGCAATTTACAGGATGAACAGCAATGAGTCCTTTTGCAGAGGTCAGTTCCTCCACTGTTCCTTCTCCTGATGGAATTATTGTTTAAACAGTTGGAGAAGCATCCCAGGAGGTTTGGGGGGATAGGGCTCTTTTACAGCAGAATAAATCCATCAGGCATATTTCATGTGTCTGATAACATTAATAGATATCAGAGCATTTTAAATATTTAATGAACTTGTTCTGAGACTGTTTACTAGAGGGGAAAAAAAGAGCCATCAGAAGGGATGATCCCATCCTTTTGATCTCTAATGACAGCAACAAAACTTAAATCTCAGCCAATGGTTTTCTTTCTTGCTGCAAACTCCATCAGAGGAACCAGGTTCATACATGACATGTTTCATTTCCAGAAAGCGCACAAGAGTGTTTTCAGTTTTGCAGTTCAAAAGTTAATCATTTCCATGCTGCTTGCTACTTAATAGAGATGCCAGAAGTCATAGAATAGCTTTCAGCTTAGTGATGGGGAAAACAAGAGAGGAAAAAAGAACTGGAGACACATGGAGTTAACAGTGTCGAGTGTGCATGGAGCCAAAATGGTCCTGGGTGTGCTAATGAGCATTGTGTCCATTAGAGAGAGGTATCAAACAGAATGCAAGTGCTGGCTCCTGGCTAATGTTACTAATGGTCTTCAAAAGATGTGCTAGCATAGTATTCCTTCTTTCGAGGTTGAATGATGGTCATTAAAAAAAGTCAGTCTGAATTTTGGCATGAACATTCTTAGTCTGAAAGCAATTTTGTTTTGTTTTACAAAATTTCGCAAAAATTGGTTTGGCTGGGAAAAGGAAAAAAAAATTACTTTAATCTGTGGTTTCAGATGCCTGTTTTGTCATGCAGAAATGAAACAATAGCTAACTCTCAAATGATGGGAAATTGTAGGCACTAGGTCCTTACTATTTGCTGGCAAGGAAGTGCATTTTGTTGGAAAACTATCTACAATGTATTTGCTGTAACATATTCGAGATCACTTCTAACACTGTCCTAACACAATTATTTTTACTGCTTTGGGCCAAGACTAAGACTAGTACACACTGGAAATGTGAGTACCACGAAGCGAATTAAAGATGGTCTCATAGACTTGGTTGGAAATTCATGACCATTTGACGATTTAACTTCAGAGCAAAGAGATGATGTATGAAATAGATAAAATGTTCCTTTGGGACCAGAATAGTAACTTGACTTAATTAAAAATGGATACGTTTTTGAACATCACAAATGAATGCCATTAGCATTATTTATGCTGTGTTTTCTTCTGATACTATTTTGCTATAGATTTGTAATTCCTTACAAGAGGAGAAGAAAGCAGATGGTAAATTTCCAGAGTACATAGTGTTGCTCTACTTTTGAAAGGTTGCCATTCTTAGAAATGAAAGAATTATACTAGGCCTCACCCTTTAAAGATTTTTTTCAGGTATTTAAATAATACAATTAATCACAATGGAAATTTACATCCAAAGAGCTTTAATAAGTAGTAGATCAACAGAAACAAAGAAATCTTAGGTATAAGAATGTGGTGGCACTTTGAGTGATGTCCACAGTTAATGTCAGTAGGACACTATGTTGTTGTTGTTTTTTTTTCCTTATAAATTTCAGCTTTAGCATCTTAGTCTTGACTATTCCACCCAGGGGGGTACTACAGCTGGTTCAGCTGTTTAACCTTAACTAAGCACTGAGTCACTACCTGGCATGGGAGGGAGGCAGATAAAAATATACATTTTACTAGGGAACAGTTTAACTCTGACTTGCCTTTTCTATATAGTCACTGATGGCAGCACTTAATAATATCCTTGGAAAAGGAACTACAAGGAGAAAGTCTTTCTACAAGGCTTGTGGGGAAACCCCAGAAGCCAGTGGTGTCAAAAAGGCTTTTTTTCCCCTCCAAACTTTTGTTGTTGTTGATTATCATTTAAAATCTTTTAAATGAATGCACTTTAGAAAATAGAAAATTCTGACAGCAAAGGAGCAGAGACCTCCCTTTGGAAATCCAGTCTGGTTTGGAGCACATTCTAAAGCAATAAAAACTGAAACTAATTTCCAGATGGAATAAATTGGTTCCAGGGTTTGTGAAATTTTGGCCAGCATGTTGCACAGCTGAAGTCAATCCACACTCGGAAACTTTACTAAGAAGAGGAGGGGTGTGTGTGTGTGTGTGTGTGTGTGTGTGTGTGTGTGTGTGTGTGTGTGTGTGTGTGTGTGTGTGTTGGAGGGTGGGGGGTGAAAGTGGAGGTGGATGGAGGGGGGGCAGGGAACCCCTTCTGCTGGGATACATTACTTGGGGGGAGCACATGAATTGGTGTGTTTAGTGTGGTTCTGTTTAACTTTGGCTATCCATTTTCCCTCAGTTTCAAAGGGCAATGGAATATGCCCTTTGAACTCTGCTCTGACTTCTCTCTACAATGGATTGCAGTATGTCAAAGCATATTTGTGGAGCGTTTGAAAGTCTGATGCTTTGGGGATGTACAACCTCCATGAATCTTGTCAGATTCTAAGTCTACTGGGTGAAATGATGATCAATATATGTGTGTGTGTGTGTGTGTGTGTGTGTGTGTGTGTGTGTGTGTGTGTATGTGTGTGTGTGTTGGGGGAGTAGCAGTGGGAACATAAATATTTTCTGTTTGGGCGGGGGGCGGAATTGACTTTGTGCTATTCTGACACCTTAGAATGACTTTTCTAAATATCCACAAAATTTTAAAGCATAAATAAATTTTCCCCTGTGACTTCTCTGCCTGTCCTTGTTCTTTGTTCATTCTAATCATGGAATTAAGGATATGCTTAAGGCCTCATCCCACCCACTTAGCCAGTCCTGCAATGACTAGTTGGTTGGTGAGGTGGTGTGTTGGACTTTAAAACTTTCATATTGTTACTGTCAGACTAATGGCAGGGGGTTTGATCCCAGAACAGGACTCCCTTAGCCTTCCTCAGAATAACTAGCCTGCCCATGTCCCAATATTAAAATAATACTTGTACGTAATGTAGGGAGAATCCTCTAGGATAGTGCCCTAGAATGATGACCCTTGGTTGCCCTAAGATTCAGTAATTGTTTTTGACATTCTCTATGTGCCCCTTGTGATAATTAGCAATTTTAATTCTCCACTTCCTTCCCCTGCCAAACTTCTTGAAGGAATTGTTTACATCTGCAGCCTCTGTTTCCTTACTACCAGTTCATTCCATAACCCTCTTCAGTCTCGTTCACACCCCCAAGTTCAGTCGGCCACTCCACTGACCTCTTCTTTCAAAGGTCACTGATGACCTTATTGCCAAATCCAGGGGCCTTTTCTCAGTCCCCATTCTCCTTGACCCTCTGCTGCATTTCACTATTGAAAAATCATGTCTTCTTTCTTCCCTGGGCTTCATGAGACTATGGTCTTCTAATTCTTTTCCTGTTGGTTATACCTACTGCTTCTTTGCCTCCTACACTGGCCTCTTGCCTCAGGTATATAGGCTTACACTGTTTTAGTACTTAGTCCTTTTGAACTTCCTTCTCTATGCCATCCTTTGGATTTATTTAGGCATCAGATATTCCTCCTAAGTATATAAAATGTAGTGTGGAGTAGAGACTAGAGAAGTGGTCTCTGAGTGAGGAAGATTTCTAAATACTGACAGTGTGACCATAAGCAAATCGTTTCACCTTTGTGATTTGGAAATTTCCTCAAGTCACAGACCAGTTCATGATCTGCCTTGGTGATGGCAGTGGTGTTTTCCTTATCTGAAGTCCTCTGTACTGATGGCATCAGAGAAACGGTCCCTCAAAATGTACTAGTGATGTTATTGATATAAGATCATCCCCAGTTCTAAGGAGTTGGCAGATCAATTGATTATTATAATCAATTATTATATATAATATATATATACTCAATAATTATATATAATGTCATTATTTTATTAAATTATTTATTTTTGGTTTTCAACATTCACTTCCATAAGTTTTAAATTTTCTCCCCCTTGCTCCCCAAGACAGCTTGCAATCTGATATGGGCTCTATACATTGTCATTATTTTAAAAATTCTCCCTGGAATCTGTTTGATCCAGTTGGAATGTCTTGACTTGGGTATGTGCCTTGCTTTCTGATGCTTTCATTGTATTAGACATGCCTATTTATATATCTGGTACTGACCACTGCTAAACTTTAAGCCTGACATCTTCAACAGCCTTCATTTCCAGTTGACTATCCTGCTGCTATTTGAAACTCAACATCTCTAACTGAATTCAATACTGTTCTCTTCCTCCTATTTTGATGGTACCTGACATCGGCAACTTTAGTCAACCATTTTTGGAACTCCTGAGTCATCCTTGACTTTTTCCATCTCATTTGCCTCTGTATATCATTAAAAACAAACAAACAAACAACAACAACAACAATAACAAAAAACCAAACCAACAACCTCTCGGTTTCTGACTTTCAAATAGAAATTTATCTTTGTGAAAAGCCTCCATCTAGGACCCACCATGGGTAACTAACAGGAAAAGAAACAAAAAACTACATTAGTGCCCAGTGTCTAGGTAATATTATGATTATAGATAACTACCAGACTCGTGAATTACTTGGCATTAGGAAATCCCTGGTGAGCTCTCTCTCCCTCCCTCCCTCTCTCTCTCTCTCTCTCTCTCTCTCTCTCTCTCTCTTTCTCTGTGTCTCTCTCCCTCTCTCTGTCTCTGTCTCTCTGATGTCTCTCTGTCTCTGTCTCTCTCTGTCTGTCTCTCTCTCCCAGTAGACATTGGTACCTTCTCTGAAATTTAGAATCTTGCAGTTTCCTATAGCACCGAGGTATTAAGTAACTCATCTAGGGTCTTATTTGGGAAGGTGGTAAGTTAGGTCATTCTACTTCTGAGGCTGGCCCTCTATCTACTCTGCCATGCTGCTTCTCTTATTATGATAGTGACTTAAATCTAATAATGGAAAATATTCTTATTCAGTAGTATTTGAGGAAGTGCACAGAGACAATTATACTTATGACTTAAATGATGTTTAGTAAACATCATTGAGAACAATGGAATCTTTAAGACTTTAATACCAGCTGCTTTAGCTCTCAATGCCTCAGTTTACCTTCCTTCAGAGTGGAGGTAGTCATGCTCATTCACAGGACAACTGTATTGGGAGAAGAAATGAAGTGCATTGAAAACCTGTGGGCATCTTCTCATGCCTATTCCAATATTGTTCTATTTGGCCCTAGAAAGTAGAATTAGGAAAAATAAGAAGAAATTTTAGAGAGGCAGATTTAGACTTGATGGGGAAAAAAAAGTTCCCATGCCTTTGAATATCTTTGGAAGCAATGGATTCTCCCTCACTCAATATCTTCAAGTGAAAGAGGTATGTAGTATGACCATTCATCTAGTCTGTTGTGGTAATTCTTCTTTAAGCATGACTGGGCTAGAGAACCATTGGGGTGTCTTCTACTCTTGACATTCTCTAATTGTATAAACCAGAGGCCAATTATTCTTTTCTCATTTCTATACCAATGTTGTTTGAACAATTTTATTTCATCTTGTTTATTTCATAAACAAAAATGTGTTGACATATATCCTCAGATAAAGGTTCAAAAGTCAATAAGCATAGAATAAATGTATACCTGAAGAGTTGGTCAGCAAGCATTTATTAAACACCAACTGTATGCCAGTAACTGTGCTAAGCAGTAGGGGGAATAAAGAAAGACAAAAGATTGCCCCTGGTCTCAAGGAGCTCACAGTATAATGGAGGAAGAAGGAGGTTTACTTCCATTACAAATGTCAACTGGGATGATAACTACTTTTGCTAAGAGCTAGAGAATTATCTAATGTTAATGGCTGGTATAAGTTATGGGAAGGAGTCTGGCTCCTGAAATGAATCTTTTTTTCATTACATTGATAAAGAATTTCACAACCTTGATCAGAAAGAATTCTTACACTGATGAGGCAGTTGAATAAAACTTGTATCAGAAATTCCATTAAATAGGAAACTTAAGCTAGCTAATCACCTAAAGGAAAGGAAAGAACAGGTTCTGAAATGTTTGGAGAACAAATGTTCAAGAAGGCTTGTGGCTAGGTTCCAAACTCTGAAAGCAAAAGTGAATTCTTAGTGGGTCTAATAGACTTGTAGTGGTGTAGCTGTAGTAAAAAAAAAGACAATTGCTGGACAAAGATGCTGGGATGCTTCTCTATTATATCCTGTGGTTGGACATGTTGAGAAAAGAATGAAGATAAGAATTCAACTCCCCTGGTATATATGGTGTATTTCCAGGTCCTGCCATACATTTGATAAATGACTGGATAAGTCATTTCATTTCTGTGAGACTCAGGTTCTTCCTTTGTGAAATAAGGAGGTTATACAAAGGGAGGTTTTTTTTTTTTCTTTTTGGAGGGCAGTTAGGGTTAAGTGACTTGCCCAAGGCCACATGGCTAGTAAATGTTTAGTGTCTGAGATCATATTTGAACTCAGGTCCTCCTGACTCCAGGGCCGGTGCTCTAGTTACTGTGCCACCTAGCCACCCTGTACAAAGAGTTCTAAGATTCCTGCTATATCTTATTATTTAATGGGGTAGGGGGTATTACTAAAATGAGCTTTGTAAGCTTGGTTGCATGAGGAATTTGGAATCCTGACTCTTCTCCTTACAACCTTTGTGACCTTGGGTAAATCCTTTTATATCCTTATTATAGTATAATCTTGTAATAATAATATAGTAATGCCTCAGCATTTACAGTTATACCTCATTCTATACACTCTGTATCTGCAAAATCATGGTATAGACTAGGTGATATCCAACATCCCTTGCAGCTGTAAATCTATGATACTACTATATGTACATTCACATATTTATGTAAGCTAAAGAGAAACAATTGACTTCTATGGTAGAAATGTTTAGGGGCTGGGAAGACATTGTGCCAACCTTTGAACAAAAGTTCTCAGTTGACTAAGTGAATGATATTGCAGTTGGATTTTTTCTTAACACTAAAGTTACATATGCCCATCCCTGCTATGGGCATTACATAACCCAGTAAATCAATGACTTTGTCTTGGCATGTCCTGAGACAAGTCCCCCATTTCAATCAGTGCCATATGTAGGGTTCATGTGCATAGGATCCTCAGAACTCCTCCACATGCTTTCACATGCTGATGGAAAGTAAATATGCTTTGTCTAACATCATTTGGCTTTCATTGGTAAATAATGAAACATGGCTTCTTGGGTCAATTTCTCATCTTTCCCTGGGTCCTCCATTGCAGTTCCAAGCATGAAGCTGCCATTGACTTCAAAGGGAGCTTAAAAGTGCCTGGAAAAAGACAGGAAATATGGTGACGGTATTTAAGAGAGGCCTTGTGAAGTTCAGATTTCTTTTGTGTGACCTAAAAAAATAGTACCTTATTCCACACCAATGTCTTCCTCATATAGCAGAGGAAACCAGAATTTTTAGAATATCTCATCAAATCACACTGACCTCACTAATGGCAAACTAGGAAAACCATACTGGACTTAATAAAAGACACATTCAGCTGCCTCAGGGCATAGGGAGCTTTCTATTGCTGAATTCCTTCAAGCAGTGGATGGGTTATCATTGCTCAGGGATGTTGCAGACAAAATTCAGGACCTGGCATATGAGGAGCTATCTCACCTCTGAGATCACATCCAACTGCACAAGTCTCTGGCTGATTGGCATTATTCTTAGTATTATAAACTTTTATATAGGAGATTATCTATGATTACTGAAAAAAGACATTAAAATGCTGCCTGCCTGGATATGGCACCAAATTCACTATGATATATTATTCATTCTCTCTTAGGAACTGCCACTCCCTATTCCTTGTCTCACAGAGCTCCCCACCCCCCACCAAACCCTAGCGACTTTAATAATGAGTTAATGATAATAGCAGAGTGAAAAAAAAATCTAAATCCTTATTTTCATTCGCCCCCTTGTATGAAGGGTTCTAAAAATGCATTCCATTTGTATAAATGTGCACATGCCTTCTATATCTGTTCCAAAGCATTTTCTCCATATATAATGAGATGTATCTTTCTGGATTTTCTGCACAATCAGAGTGTAATTAAGCATATGAAGATGCAGGTAAGTGCATGAGATGCATGTTTAATTAAAATGGAAAATGCTGGTTAAGTATCAATTTATCCAGTATTCAATTTACAAGGAAGATTCAGAAACCAACTTTACCTCTATTTATATATACAACCCTCTATTTATGTGTATATATATATATATATGTATACATACATATATATGCATACATGTGTATGTATACACACTCATGTTTTTACACTGAATTCATATTCTCATCCCATATGCTGCAGTTGCTGCCACATGCACTCCCTTCTCTACCCCCCTCCCCCCAAAAAAGAGAAGTTGGTCTATATCAGAAATCCCCGTGAAAAATACAGTGCGTGTATAAATTCATGTAGGGCAAATAAAAAAGCTGTCAGAACACAGCAGCCTGAGTCAATGGATAGCCTGCATATGGAAACAATGACATGATTGTTTACTTACTGGTTTAATGATATTCCCTTTTTCCTAATGGCAACGTGGAAGATGTGAGCACCAGATGCTGCTTTCACATCGTAGCAGCAGAGAAAACTCGAAGGTCTATGGTAAGGAATTTACCCTGACACCAAAATATAGTGTAACTCTTCAGTTTATTAACGCTGTGTTTTTAAAAATACTTTCATGTCTGAAGCTTAAATTTCCATATTTTTATAACGGTTCAGCAACAAATTTACATATTTCCTGGAATCTGCAGCTATAAAAGCGGTAAAACACTCCAGGCATTATTAGACAGTAGATTATAACCCATTACTATTGTTTCAATTAGCAATGTAAAAGTGACCTGCAGTGTTCAGATGACCCACTAATGGATTTAAATGCTTTCAAATATTAATGCAGGTTTTCTAAAGATGAATCCCAAACCCATTATTCCTGGAACAACTCTGAGCTGAAAAGCTGGCAATGATTGTGCATTATGTGGAAAAGCTCATGGTTAATTAAATGGATACCTAGCATTACACTATCCACTTTAGTGCTACAAAATTATTTCTCATTGATTTTTACATTCCAAGTCCGTGATTCAATTTACTTCGGCAATTTGTGTTGTCGTGTCAATAAAAGAGAGCAGCTAGAAGATGGAAGCATTAGAAACTGATAAATACATTAAGACCCTCTGAAAACTGTACTTTTCCTATTGTTTTCCTCCATTGAAATATCATTTATAGGCAGCACTTGGTTATGTATTATTAATACAATTTTTGTTTGCTTCCATCTGCTCTCTTCTGCCTTCTCCTATTCAGGAACTCGAATGTTCCTGATTGCTTAAGGGTGAGTAGCTAATTTTTCAGTAACAAGTTCTCTCACTATCAAGAACAAAAGCATCATCAAGACAAATCTGTTATTTCATGTTAAATGAACTTGAAGGCCAGATTCATCATCAAAGGGAGAGTAGGGAGTTATTGTGTGTGTGTGTGTGCATGCGCGCGCATGTGTGTTTTAATTTCAGTGAGTAAATGGCATTCCTATTTGTTAAATCTTGAAAGTTAATAAATAAGGAATAGCTCTAATGCTAATTATCCCATTGATATACTTATTAAAACCCATCTTAAATAGATATCTAGGAAGAGCACGTTGTGTTCCAATGCATTATGTCCAATACATTTTACTATTTTGTGCTTTCTCTTCTTTTCTTTTCTTTCTTTCCTTTTCTTTTCCTTCCTTTCTTTCTTCTTTCCTTCCTTTCTTTCCTCCTTCCTTCTTTCCTTCCTTCCTTCTTTCTTTCTTTCCTCTTTCTCTTCCTTTCTCTCTCTCTCTCTCTCTCTCTCTCTCTCTCTCTCTCTCTCTCTGTCTTTCTACCTGCCAGTTTGATGGATCATAAAGAATCTCATGTGAAAAATGATGATTGAACTGAGTCTTGAAGGAGACTGGAGATTCTAAGAGGTAGAGCTGAGCATTTTTGGTATGGCCAAATGGTCAGTGCAAAAGTTCAGAAATGTGTCAGATAAGCAATATAAAGACAAGGTTAGCTGGTAAATAGAGTGCACAAAGAGCAGTAATCTTCACTAAAGTTAGATATTTATGCATCTTAAGTTTTGAAGAACCCTTTGAATACATTGCCTCTTTTGATTCTCGTAATGACCCTATGAAGTAGGCACTATTATTATGTACATTATGTAGATGAGGAAACTGAGTCTCAAAAAAGTTAAGAGATGTGTACATAATCACATAATTTGAAGGTATCAAAGTGGGACTAAAGGGCAGCTGTCTCCTTACTTAACATCCAGAAATTTCCCTACTATCCCAGGCTACCTTTTAAAATACAAAATAACATAATAAATGCAAGAGACAGAGAGAGATAAAGAGAGCATTATTTAAAAGTGGAGAGAAGATCATTAATGATTAGCAGTCTCAGAAAAGCCTTTATTAATAAAATAGTACATAGATTGAGCTTTAAAGGATGAATAGGAATTCAACGTAACAATGGAGAAGGAAGGCCACTAAGGCATGGAGTATGAGTGAAGGTGTATAGGCAGGAAAATGCAGAACTTGTTTGAAGCAAATAAAAACCATCTACTATGGCTAGAGAATGGAGTACATGGGTAATGAATACAGGGCAATGGATAATGTAAGATAAGACCAGAAAGACATAATGGAGGACATGGAATGCTAGGCATAAAAGTTTGAAATTTGAATCAATAGGCAATAGGCAGCCTGTCCAGATTTAAGAGCAGAGATATGACATGTAGCAATTAGATCAGTCAGTGGTTTGGATTGGAGATGGAAAAAGATGGAAATGGGAAGACTTGTTAGAAAATCATTGTAACAACCCAGGTAGGTGACCAATGTTATAGTAGTGGCAATAGAAATTGAGAGGAAATTTTGAAAAAGGTTACTGGTAGGCAATGTTATTATTATTATTATTATTCAGCACATTGTAATCTTATACTTTGCAAATGAAAAGTAGGTTTTGTTTTTAGTAGCGCTTTTATTCAATACCTACCACCTGAATCCACCTTCCTCAAGTTTGTTTATCCCCAGACAAGTTGTTTCCACACCAGTGGCAGAATAACTTTCTCTCCACAGCCACCTCTGGGTTGGAGCAGATAGGGAATCAAGTATCAGCATGGGGTGGTGCAATTATAACTGAAGATGTCAACTGCTCATTACACACCTGAGTCCTCAAAACACATTGTGCTTAAGCCATCATCTCATTCAACAAACAATTGACTCAACCCATGTTCATTAGGCATCTACTATGTGTAGAGCACAAAGATAATTCATAAGATAAGCTAGAAGCCGCTATCAATGTGAAACACTAAGTACATCCATGAATGGTTTTTTAAATTAAAAGTGACTTAGAAAATAACACCATAAAAAAGTTCCCTATCAATGGCACATTTATTGTAGGCTATGATATGACAACACCCTTCTGAAATTTGGATGGACACAGAGGTAGAATGGCAGAGTATTCTAATGACTTACTAAGGCTCACCTCGTCAGTGGCAGAGCATATGTTAAAAAACGGCCTACTATCCCACTGCTGGGTTTAATTCACTATTCTGCTTTCAACATATTAAAAAAAGGAGAAAGGCTTTAACTTGACATCTGCTCCTATGGGTTTCATGTCATTAAAACAAAGCGTGCTTGTTCAGACAAGAGCAGAAAAATAAGCAATACGACAGTGTTTATGATATTT
Source organism: Gymnobelideus leadbeateri (assembly GCA_011680675.1). Lineage (NCBI taxonomy): Eukaryota > Metazoa > Chordata > Mammalia > Diprotodontia > Petauridae > Gymnobelideus > Gymnobelideus leadbeateri. The sequence continues at coordinate 295,679 of WOXC01005834.1, read as the reverse complement.
TACCAAAACAAAATTAATAAAACATCATCTTTTAAATTGTTGCCTTTCAGTAGAATTGCAAATATGCCCCAGATAATAGGTTCAGGATATGAAGGCAATCTTTTTAATGAATGTTCATTCACCTCCATCACAACAAAGTTGAAAGGATAAATTCATAGATGATACTGCAACATTGTGTGAATATAATGCACTGTTGAACTGTAAAATGAAGACAAATCAGGACACAAAGGAAATGCTATGGGTATTCCATGAGGCAGCTTGCTATATGATTCCTTTCCATGGTTAAAGGCTTCCATCGTCCTAGCTAGAGGGCCACAATGGTGGGGTTATGCTCTGTATTCATTGAAATGTTGACCACCTGCATGCTGGGAAAATACAATGGCCCTTGTCTGTGCCTATGGCCATTTATGATGTATACCTTTGATAATTTACATAGAGAATGGACTTTGGGGGCAAGTATAGTTCTGTGTAAACATGGGTACAGAGGATGGGACACTGACCAACCATAGCATCTTGACGATGGACTAATAAACTAGGAAAATCATGGCATATACCATAGTACATGTATACTAACTGTAGTAGTATACACAAGGCAGAGTAAAAATTCACTTCAGAAAAATAAGAATAATGATGAGAGCAGCATAGTGTCAAGGATAGAGGGCTAGACTTGGTGTCAGGAAGTTCCAGGTTCAAATCCTGCTTCTAATACTTAGCTATGTGAACGTGAGTAAGTTAGCTAACTTGTCTAACCTTCAATTTTCTCATCTTAAAAAACAAAAACAAAAACAAATCTAGGTGGTACAGTGGTTAGGGTGAAGACTTGAGTTGGAATCCTAACTCAGATTCTAACTACCTGCGTGACTCTAGGCAACCTCCTCCTGCCTCAGTACACTCATCTGTAAAATGAGAGTAACAATAGCTCCTACGTCTCAGGATCGTTGGAAATAATATTTGTGAAGTTCTTTGCAGACCTTCAAGGGCTATAAAAATGCTAGCTGTTGCAATTGTCATTATACACAATACTATAATAATGTATACTACAATTAAAAAATAGGAATGCTTTTAATTTATGACCAAACTTGATGACAAAGAAATATGTTGCACCTCCCCGCCTTCTTTACAAGGATGAGGACTACATCATCATCATCATCATCATTAAAAGGACATAATAATATCTTTGGTACCTACTTCATAAGCAGTACTTTCAAGAAACTTCCAATGGAAGGATTTTTTATGTTCATTGTTTCTTTCTGATACTCATATAGACCTTGGGGGTTAGATAAGGCAGGTCATAGGATAATAGTATCATAAGATTAGAATTAGGATTAAGTAAAAGAGAGAGAGAGAGAGAGAGAGAGAGAGAGAGAGAGAATTTTCCAATATACCCACTTTATAGATTAGCATCCTGAGTATCAGAGAGAAGTTGAGAGAAGTTTAATGACTTCCCATGGTCACATAGTTAGTTCCTGGTAGACACACTTTTGTCTAGCGCTCTTTCCTTTCTAACATACTAGGTCGTTATAAGTTGGAAAAAAAAAGTTTGTGTCACATTACTTTGTTATATTATTGTTAACAACAGGAGATAGTGACTAGGCTTGTAATTTCATTGGTATAGAGAACTGAATGAGAAAACTTCCTCTACCAATGTAAGTTAATACCTCTGCAACTTTTAGCCTTAGAGAGTTGTCCTTCATTGGATTGTAAACTTCTTGAGGGCAGGGATCTCCTTTGGCTCTTTTTGTATTCCTTTTGCTAAATACAGTGTCTGTAGCAGGGTAGGGGCTTAATAAATGCTTTACTGAGTAATTGGCTATTGTCTTGGGGGCACTGAGAGGTTAAGTGATTGTCTACTGAGAATCACACAGCTAGTAGTGAAGACTTGAACTAAGGTCCTTACTGCAGGATGAAATTTTTTAAGAATCTTGCTTTCTTTCTGAAGAACTTGATGATACATATGCATTCCTAATTATTCATTTAAAAACTATCGAATTAGCACTCTTCCATCTTGTGGTCAGTTTGACATTTTTGGGGGGTGGGTTAAATTAGAAATAAATAATCTATAAGGATTATTCCTATTATTATATGTTATTTACATATGTTATTGTTATGTGATTTCCAGCATGTAGGTTGTTGAGGCAGAGCAAATCAGGTAATGGAACCAACTTATAGGTGATCATATACTGCACATGAGCTGAGGGAAAGCTAGCTATACCATAATGGACATGTTATACCTCACCTGGTGTATGCTTATAACACAAGCAGCTCACTTGAGTCAAGCCTGCCATCTCTGAGACTAAAAATCAGTGGTGGAGGCCAATAAGCATACTTTCAAGGAATCCACTACTAAGATAGCAACCCCAATGTCATAGCAAAGAAACAGTGCTGGGAGTAAAGAAGTCTTTATTATAAAGCAATGGTCTAGGAACAAAAGTACCAATTGAACACCTGATTACTGGGCTGAGAGGGTGATGTGACATTCTTCACACTTGGTTGATGTTTCTATGGAAATAAAAAATCCTTTACATACATCATTTTACTTACACCATTACCCTTGACAAGTGTTTAGTAATCTATAAGCTTTAAAGTAACTTCAACAGTAACACCTAAGTACAAAATGGTCAAATGATGATAGTCACCAATAAAGCAAAAAGAAACCCCCCAAAGGATATATCTTTGGGAAATGGAAGATGAACAGATTTCTACTAGGTGATTACTTCTTAACATTTCCACATTTTTGATGCATATATTAATTTTGTTAAAAGTTATCTGCGATTAAATTACAGCAAGAGAAGACATATATCCTGTGTGTTGTACTGTAAAAGCTATAAAATCTAATTAGAAAGTGGAAATTCAATGGAAATTATTATAGCAATAAAGAATTAGAATACAATAAATAGTAGAGATTTCAGAAATTTATTGTGTAATACAGACAGTTCATACATTAGTGGGCTATGTGGAAGTCATCTGGAGAAATATTTATTCAGAACTGAACTAAATGAGGCTATAGAAGATTATTAAGGTCACTATAAAGATATTAAAGAAAAAAGAGAGAGAGAAGCAAGATCCAGAAATTGGACCCAATGGTGTGCTTAGATTTAGAAACTTACCAAGTACAGTACATGTGTTTATCAAGCATGGTTCCAGTAAAAAAAAAGAAAAAAATAGAAAAGAAACAGGCAAAAAACCCCTTAAAATAGTTAATGTGTAGAATTTAGATATTCAAAAATAATTTGGAAAAAAATAGTATGAAGATAAAAAAAATCTGAGCTTTTTTTTTTTTAAATGCAGAGCTTGACAATAATTCACATCCTTTGTTATGGTTTGGATATTTCCAGTTTCTCACCTTTAATCATAACAATCTTCTTGCAATTTAATTATGCTTCGAATTCTGAACAGGAGGCAACTCTTTGCTCTGGGAATTTGACTTTCACTTATTAGAAAACAAAAGGTTCAAGTTCTAATTAACCATTTAACTGACTGTCAAGTTCCTTAGTCTCTTGCATGGGTTTAACAAGTATTTAAAATCCAGCCAGTATAAAAGAGGAATAATGGAGATGCTATAAGGCTATTATAAACAGATGATAAATCAACTCTTCATAAAATACATAGTAGATAGCCTGGAACCAAAACAGAGGATAAAACTTTCACTATACTGAAGGAAATCTGACCCTCAGGAGACCAAAAGGTAAAGGAATTTGCTAGAAAGAATGGGTCAATTTAACTTAAAACTTGACTGTGCTTCCCATGAATCCAGCTTCTTCTCCAAGCGCCCCCAAATCAATTTCATGTTTCATTTCTGAAATTTTAATTATCAAATAGAGGATGTTACTGGGAAAAAAAGATAATCAAACCCATAAGAACAGATACACACAAAAAAAATTCAATTAGAGATGAAATCAATGTCACACTGTTTACTGCTGACAAGCCCTTTCTCACCCCCTTTTGTTTAAATGGGAAGGATCTTAAGATTCACTTTAAACTGAACTTCAGTGTTCTTGCTTGTGACACTGAATTCAACATCATACGGGGGAGATTGGGAAGAGATGGGTGGTCTCATTTAGTTACAGAGACTTTTCATACTCAGTCCCTCTACCAGTTTTTGAACCTGAGCAATGTTGTGCTGGAAGCATGGGGGCATACACACTGGGGTACTGTTGAGTAGAAGCATATTTACAGAGCAAGGTCAAGTAGGCAATTTCTCCTGCTTTAAGTCAATGCCTCTCACTCAACTGAAGTCGCTGAATGTGATTCCAAATTTCCAAATCCCCCATGTTCTAGATAATGTAAAACTATAAGCAGCTATTTGGTATACTTCCTAAAAATAAACCTGCCAACCTTGAAAAAAAGAGTGAGGAGGGGGTAGTGAGGATGGAGGAAAATATACTCAGGAAGGAGAACCATAAGATAGCAACATGTTCAATAATGAGTTGTTTAATATTTGGGAAATGAAATAATACAAAGTCGTTGGAGATCTTGGGTCCACAGTCATATGTAGCAACCTCATTTAAGATTACACTGAAGCTGTGGCAGCAGAAATTCTGGTCTGATAAGAAAAGCTCTAAATATTCCTCTTTGCTGTACCTTGCCTTCTTTCCTGACTTAGAAAGTGTATTCACTGTAATAAATTCACACTTTACCATGTTAAATTCATTCATACAGCCAGGAGCTTATAATAAAGAATATAGACCAAAGAGCATATTGCATAATGAGATCTAATCTATGTAAAATAAGTCCCACAAGAAATGTCCTTTACTTTGATCATATCCCTTGAAACAAGATCCCCTGCTGGAAACCACAATAAAACGAGAGCTTGGGAAAAAAAAGAAAAAAAAAACTTGCCTAGAAAGCAAGCTTGCTTTTTAAAAACAAAAGTTCACCCAGACTACTGAGCCCATGATCCTAGGGAGGGCTTAATTAATGTCAATGAAATCTCTCAGGCTTCCTGAGGCTTTAAGGGAAAATAAATCTCTTTGGGGTCTCCATGCATGCTCCCCCACACTTCTCCTATGTCCGATGCTCAAGCCTAGGGAAAAGTGTGAGTGTGTGTGTGTGTGTGTGTGTGTGTGTGTGTGCATGCACAAATACACATGGACTCCTTAAACCACACACAGACCAAAAGTGACCAATACTAAAATGCAGGCAACACTACTTCTTGGCTCTCAGCATGACCTCAGCTTTCCACAGCTCCACTGGCTCTTACACATAGAAGGAAGCTACTAGCTTTCAGAAGCAGATATGGTAACATTCCAGATTTGCTCATTGACTTTGAGGTTGGCCCTGGCCTGGTAGCCCTGGCCTCCCCTCAAGTTCCCGCTGTTCAGCTGTTCTGTGAATCTTAGCTAAAATACCCTACAGGAGTGGAATGTGCTGTTATTTTCCATTATAGACTTGAACTACTTGTTAAATAGCTTCTTTTTGGAATGAATCAGTTTTCACTAAGCTTCCACTGCCTGAGTCCTTCATTTTCTTCATAATCTTAAAGAAGGTGGGGGAGCCCAGTAAACATCATCCTATCAGCAATGACAAAGTCAGAAGTGATCACTTATAAAAATGTTTAGTTCCCTCACACACAGAATGCACTGGAGAAGAAATGTCAAAGGCAGGGCACCTATCTACATGCACGGGCCTGGATGACCAAGACTTGTCATTGCAAAGTAAGGGAGGAAGTTAGAAAACCAAATTTTCTGAATACTTAAGAAATCTGGTAAATTCATATTCAAGAGAGGCTATGCCTCCAGTTAGCAAATAGTCCCCATTGATTCCATGGTAGAAAATAGAGAATTGAAGCATAAGGAAAGATTTAGAATTTCTCCACTGCTTGACTATGGGGCAAAATCAAGCCTATTGTCTCCACCATATTATTGCAAGTGGAATAGCTGTTTCTACAACCAGTTCTACCCTGTGCTGCCTAAACTGCTCTCTTAGGATCACCAAGGTTCTGTCAGTCCCATCTTTCCCAGAAGCTAAGTCACCATAAGGGTTCAGTTGGACTGACTTCATTTGTTGTAAATATCTCAGAATTACACAAGGGGCCTTAACCGATACCCTGTGAGTGCTGTATGGTTTCATGTTGCCTTTGTAGTTTCGAAGACACTCTAACATTATTTAATTAGCTAAAATTTCTCCTCTCTTGAGAAATGGAAACTCAATGAAATGTCAACAATGCTGTCAGTCTGCTCCAGGCTAAACTCATTACACAAAAACTCAAGGTAGGAATCTTTCGAGGCAGAATTCTTTGTCCCAGTTTAGAGACTATACCTCCCGCCAATGAAATCCATATGTGGTTCTATAAACACAATAAGTTTGGGGGAGAGGAGCTAATAAATTGCCTTCAACTGAGGCAATAATTGATTGGTTCTTGCTAAGAATTTTTGCCTAATTAGTCAAATTGGCAATCAGATGCTGCTAGGGATTACCTGCTTATTCCAGCTATCTTCCGATGGACATTTCCTCACTCAGCTCCTGTGAGGCAGAGGGATGCTCAGTGTACATAGCCTTGTTCTCCAAATGAATCTTTTTTCCTGAAAAATGAGCATTGTATTCTTAGCACACCACTGAGAAGAGCTGTACAAAAATACCTCACTTTATCCAAATTATAATGGATAGTGCAAGCTCCATGTGCATATTACCAAGCATAATACAATTTGGCATTTTCTATTGTCTGAGGGTTTATAAAGGCTAAATTTCTTGATTTATTTAAATAGACAGATAGGAAGGAGCAAACTACAAAAACAAGTACCATGTACTGAAGGCATGTGAATTGCCTCCTTCCCAAGGATAATGCAAATTAGAAGTATGTAAAGCTTTGTCTGCACCTGGGATCTTTAATGAGGATAAAGAAAAATCAGACAGAGATTCTCCAGGGAAAAGAGAGGATCGTTATTTGAATAACCTGCAGTGAATTCTAATCAATGCGACGTGACTTTGAAAATGAATGTGGTCTTTCAACCCGCTGTACTTGAGTCATAATATTAATCATAGCTTCATGGTACAGTAAAGCTTATGACAAATGGTTATTCAGTGGATGAGCAAAAAAAAAGAAGAAAAAAGAGCATGGGGAAGAAAGAGGGGGACACAGAAATTCAAAGGCTAGTTTTGCTTTTCTATAGCCCATTGGTTGGCTGGTTTTTATTGGGTTTTCTTGGAAAGAGCTTGGTACAAATTCTGTGTCATGAATGGAATTGTTTCCCTTTAGTGTTGACATATATGTATGTTTTCCTCCCCCTGAGAACCTGCCTAAGAATAATGTTAAGTTTGTCATTGTTGTGGATCTATTTGGTTCAGCCAATTCTCCTCTGAATGCTATGTTAGGTAGTGGGTGCTGGGAGCTACTACAGTGTTGAAGTGGATTTCAGTATTCTTCTTATCTACTACAGTCTTTGTAAAAAAAAATATATATATATATCTTCCTAGAGGTTCAGACTTTGGACTCCATTCAGCACATCAGCTTTCCCAAGAGACTGGGTAAAAAGTGATGCTGATTTATATAATTTCTAGATATATTGAGTCAAGTAAAAAAAAATTAAAGTGCCTACCATGTGCCGGGACTGTGCTTAGTTTAGAGTTTTTCTTGACCCTAAATAAAATCCAGTTTGAGATGATGTAACATTAAAATGTGTTTACTGAAAAAATTATAAGTTGAAGCTAAGCTTTCAACATCCACCTTTAAAGTAACCTGATCAATCAATCAATCAATCAATTGAAAAACATTTTAAAGGACCTACTTTGTGCCTCATTTACCACTGTGTTAGACACTGGGAAACAAAGACAAAGGTAAAGATTCCTTCCCTCAAGCAATCTATATTTTATCAGAGGAAACAGTAGCTTGGTGAGAAATTGTATAAAAAATAGATATGTTCATTTAGGGGAAGGCACTGACAGTTGGGAAAGGGGAGAGAGGCCAGAAAAAGTTTCCTGTAGAAGCTGACTTTTAAAGGAAGCTCTTTGTTCTAAGAGATAGAAGTGCAAGGAGTCCATTCCAGGTATGGGGGAAGAACCAGTGTAAAGGCATGGAGATGATCAATGTAGTGCCACATGTGGAAGAATATAAAAAAGGTCAGTCTGCCTGGACCACAGTGTCCATGAAAGGAAGTCATGTGTAAAGAGGTTAGAAAGATTTGGCTGGGCCCAGGTTGTAAAGGGCTGTAAATATAGGAGTTTATGTTTGATCTTAATGATAGCTAGCTTGAGGTTTGCAAAGCACGTTAGAGATTATTACCTCATTTTATCCTCACAAATATTTGAAGATAGGTGCTATTATGAAGATTATGAATATTATGAAGATAGGTGCAGAAGGAGAATGAGGTATACAGAGATTAAGAGACTTGTCCAGGGTCACACTGCCACTAATATATCTGCAGCAGGATTTGAACTCAGGTGTCCCTGACTCCAGGTCCACTATACCTACTTGCCTTAAAGAAGGCAAGTACTCACATGATGGCCAGAAGAAGTGGTACAAGGACACTCTCAAGGACTCTCTGAAGAACTTTGGAATTGATTGAGTAACATGGGAGATGATGGCAAAGACTGCCCACATGGCATGTCCAGATCAAAGAAGGCACTATGTTTTATGAGCAAAACAGAATCGAAGTAGTACAAAAATGCGAGATGTATGAATTTAGAGAATATATCCCAAATGTTCACATAGACTATTTGTACCCGACCTGTAGTAGAGCATTCCAAGCTATTAGTCTGATCAGCCACAATTGGACACACTATAACTTGACTCTAACATAGTGATGTCATTTCGGTCCTCTTTGAGAATGAAGGACAACAACTAATCAACTACCATTTAGAGGTAATAGGAAATCACAAGGAGTTTCATTTGGTAAGATATGTTCAAGTGAGAAAACAGTTCAAATCAAATTTTGTAAGCAAAGAATCACGGGGGAAAATTAATGCTATTTTCTGCTGGAATGAACATAAACCTAATGACAAGTTAGGTATTATTTTATATTGAAAGTCCCCAGAACATTAGATGGATCTTCTGGAAAAGTTAAGAAAAGACATGGACTGGAGTGTCACATAATAATCAGACACGAATGAGTTATAATCTACATCATTTTGGGATTTGATGAGGTCATGGTTCCATTAGAGTTCTGAGTATTAGAGTCTTGTATTGGAATTGGAAGAACACTTCCTTCTCCTGACCCTTTATTAGGAAAAGTTCCTAAGATTCTTTGTTTCCTAAGATTCTGTCCTTGTTTTTCTCTTCTCTCTTTCTCCTCCCTTTAACTTGGCAATGTCAAAGAAAATACTATTGTACTCTATGTTTTAGGCACAAATCTTCCGGAAAAAAATGTGTATCAACTTAACATTATTTGAAATTCATGCATTGTTCTGCTAGCAAGAGAAATGTCCCAACTTTCAGTTTCTTCATGGCTTTTGTATGTGTCACTAACACAAGATAATTTGAAGTAACATAAATTTATAGGAATCTTGAAAAAGAAAAAGGCCATAGTTATGATAAAATAGTACAGCTTTAGGTTAACATTCTACCCCACCTGATAGTACAATATTCACTTAATTTTTCCAAGACCACTCATCTCTCCGACCATTCCTCTCAAGGACTCTCTAGAAATAATCAAAATGATCCCCTTCTTCAGATCAATACCTAATCCCTTCATAGTGGGAGAAAGAGAGTGCTGCCCTTAGGTGGGTCATCATTAAAAATTTTTTTTTTCTGGGGAATGGGGAAGATGAAGATTTTAACTAAACAGAGAAGTAAGTTTGGTTACCACCTTAATTCATTTTCCATACTAAATCTTTTGCACACTTTCCTAGGAGAAAAGAGTTAGGCCAAAGAAAAAGGATTTTAATGGAGGACACTGCTTCCACTAGAAGCCTTTTCAAGTAGAACCCCCATCAATTCTAGTGCCTCCCCTCTGTTGATTATTTCTAGTTTATCATGTACACAATTGTTTGCATGCCATCTACCCCTTTAAGACTGTGAACTCTTTAAGGTCAGGAACTGTCTTTCTCCTCTTTTTGTCTGCCTAGTGCTTAGCATAGTGCCTGATGCACAGTAGTTACTTAATAAATGTTTATTGACTGACTGACTGGTAATCCATCATATTCTGAAGAAACTGCACCGTCCTTACCGACATTCAAGCTTTCACACATTCTGGCTTCAGACCAATTTTCTAGCCTTATCTCCCAATTCCCCCTGAATACTTTACATTGAGACCCTTTTCTCACTATTCTTTTCTCATTACCTTTCCCATTTCCATGTCTTTGCTCACTCATTTAGTGGCCCAGGTGGCCCAGTGGATACAATGCTGGGTCTGGAGTCAAGAAGACTCATTTTCCTGAGTTCAAATTTGGCCTCAGACACTCAACCAGTTGTGTGATCCTGGGCATGTCACTTAATTCTGTTTATCTCAGTTTCCTCATCTGTAAAATGATCTGGAAGAAAAAAATGGAAAAACACTCCAATGTTCTTGTCAAGAAAACCCCAAATAGGGTCACAAAAGGTCACACACAACTGAAAATGACTGAACGACAATAAACCCAATAATTTCCCCATTCTTTAGAATGGATGTCCAAATGCCCTATTTCTGCCTATTGAATGTCCTCCTGCCTCCAAAGTGCAACTCAGGCAGCACATCTCCACTCTCTAACAGTATCACTGCTCCACTGCCCCCAGAAGATGATCTCTCTCCTCTTCAATTTCTGGTGACTTTTTGTTAGGATCTCATCTTTGCTCTCATGACTTGCCTTGCATTCTCATTATTTGATTATACTTTTTTTCCATACTACCTACCAATCATGTATAAGTTCCTTGAAAACAAAAGCGGTACCATTATTTTTTCTTTGGTTCTCCAGGACCTACCATGGTGCAGTTAAAAAATAATTAAGTTGGAAGCGGGGGGGCGGAGCCAAGATGGCAGAGTAGAAACAGCTCATCCAAGCCTCTCTGCCCCCAGATTCCCCACAAACTATGTAAAAAAGGACTCTGAACAACTTCTGTAGCCCCAGCACCCACAGAACGACACAGAGAAGCTAACCTCCCACTGAGGACAGCCCAGCAGCCCTGCAGGAAGGACCAGCACAGCGGTCTGGGAGCCGGCAGCGCGCAGAGCGCAGAGCGCAGGAGCTGAGCCGAGCCGAGCCCAGGTCTGCCTGAGCCGAGGTTTTAGCCCCAGGGCGGCAGGGCCAGCAGCCAGCTGGAGGAACCCCAGAACACCAGGAGCAGTGGCGATTCCAGAATTATCAACATAGACATGCCTAGGACAAAGTAAGAGGTTAGTGTCCTATGGACTTTGGGACCTGTATTTGGGGAATGCGTCAGCTCCCTCCCCTGGGGGCTAGAAGCCGCTGAGGAGACACGCCATTTTGTAGTTTTCAGAGGCAGCTCCGGCTCCCAGCCTACAAATCGTGGGGAGATCCAGCGATCAGTCTTGGGGGGTAATCGCTCTTGCTTTAACCTCCCTGGATCTGGATTGTGATCTAGGGTGGAAGTCGTGGGTGGGTTTACAGCTTGCCAGAAACGGAAGTTGCCCCCCACACGTTCGGGACGAAAATTCCTCTATCTGGCCTTAAAGCCATAGTGTGGCAACAAGCCCAAAAGTCAAGCAATTAAGTGGCAACATGCCAAGGCAAAGGAAACAGAAAAATGCAACCCTAGACTCCTATTTTGGGGGCATAGAGCAGGAAAAGGACTGTGAGGTCAGAAGTCCTGCTCCAAAAGCCCCAGGGGAAAACATGAGTGGGTTGCAGGCCATAGAGGACCTTAAGAAGGACTTTAAAAATCAAATAAGAGAAGTGGAGGAAAAATTGGAAAGAGAAATGAGAAGGATGCAGGAAAAGTATGAAATGAGGGTCAACAGCCTGACTGAGGAAAACAACACCTTAAAAAATAGACTAACTCAAATGGCAAAGGAGGCCCAAAAGGGCAATGAGGAGAAGAATGCCTTAAAAAGTCGAATTTGCCAGATGGAAAAAGAATCTCAAAAGTTCACTGAGGAGATTCATTCCTTCAGAGTTAGACTGGAGCAAATGGAAGCTAATGACTTTATGAGAAATCAAGATGCTGTTAAGCAGATCCAAACAAATGAAAGATTAGAAGGCAATGTGAAATATCTCATGGGAAAAACCACTGACCTGGAGAATAGATCCAGGAGAGACAATTTAAAAATTATTGGACTACCTGAAAGCCATGATCAAGGAAAGAACCTAGAAATCACCCTTCAAGAAATTCTCAAGGAAAACTGCCCTGATGTTTTAGATCCAGAGGGCAAAATAGAGGTTGAAAGAATCCACCGATCACCTCCTGAAAAAGATCCCAAAAAGAAAACTCCCAGGAATATTATAGCCAGGTTCCAGAATCCCCAGATCAAGGAGAAAATACTACAAGCAGCCAGGAAGAAACAATTTCAATATTGTGGAAACACAATCAGAATAGCCCAGGACCTGGCAGCTTCTACACTGAGGGATCGAAGGGCATGGAATATGATATTCCAGAGGGCAAAAGAACTGGGAATGAACCCAAGGGTCACCTACCCAGCAAAACTGAGTATTTTGTTTCAGGGGAAAATATGGTCATTCAGTGGAATAGAGGACTTTCAAGCATTCTTGAGGAAAAAACCAGAATTGAATAGAAAATTTGACATCCAGACACAAGAAGCAAGAGATGCCTGAGAAGGTAATCAGGGAAAAGAAATCAAAAGAACTTATCAAAGTTGAACTATTTACATTCCTATATGGAAAAGCAATAACTGTGACTGATGATATCTTTCTCACTATGAAAATAATGGAAGAAGGGGGGTGTGGTCATATGAATACATATGTGAATGTGTGTGTATATGGTTACAGTTATATATGGATAGAGGGCATAGGTTGAATTTGTTGGGAAGGGAGAATACTCAAGGGATGAAATTATGGGGTGAGAGAGGAAAGTGGCAAGAGGAGATGGGGAGAGACATGGTAGGGTAAACTATCTCATGTAGGGGAAGTGGTTGCAAAGGAGGGGGAGAATAGGGAAGGCTAAAAAGGCAAAACCACATTCACATTGAATTTGGTTCAGGGAGAAAGTGACATACATACTAAATGGGATATTGCAACCTGCAGCAGGATAGGGGGAAGGGGGATGAGAGGAGGGATGGATGGGAGGGCATCCTTGGGGTGAGGGGAGGTTGGAAATGCCCACTATGGAAGAGGGACAGGATCATGTAGGGAGTCGACCAGGTGGGGGGTGGGATGAGTGGGAGGGAATTATAAGCAGCCTTGTACAATATATCTACTATGATAATGTTTTGCATAGCTAGACTTGTACAACATATACTGTATTACTTATCTCCCAAGAGGGAATGGGTGACAAGGGAGGAAGGAAATGGATCTGAAATTCGAGGTCGTAACATTAAATGTTTCAAATATATATAAATACTATTATTAATACTCTTTTGCTTGTAATAGGGAGATAAGATGTGCAGGCATTGGGACACAAAGATTCACCTTCCTCTAATGGAAAAGTCCATGGGGGTATGGGAGAAGGTATGGGAGAGAGCAGATTGGAGGAAGCGATATCTTGTGGGACTGCTATTCTGGGAGGTTGGGTAGGGGAATAATGGGGGGAAAATGATTGTAACTCAAAATCTGGCAGAAATGAATGATGTAAAACAGAAGTTAATAAAGCATTTGTTTAAAAAAAAACAACAACAAAAAAAAAAGAAAGAAAAAAAATAATTAAGTTGAACTGAAATTCTAGACTACTATATGCCATCTAGTGTGGACAGTTAACTTTATGATAAAGTATGGGCAAGAAAATTAATAAGGGACAATGTAAAACAGGAATCAAGTGGATGGTATAATGTAGGTCCTCTGCTCCTGGTATGAATAGAGCCCAAGACTTATACATGCAACTCTGGACAAGTCTCTTAACCTCTCTTAGCCTGAGTTTCCTCATCTGTAAAATGGGAATAACAGTAGCTGGCATCTATCTCACAGGGTTAATGAGATGATATATGCAAATCTCGTAGCAGATCTTTTTTTTTTTTTTGCCGTCAATAAGAAATTTACTTAAAAAAAAATCCAAATGCTGGCATTATCCAGAAAAATTTAACAGGTTTATGTATAATTGTTATAAAGTTGAATTGTCGAAACTTGTTCACAGAAACATTTTTTCACTGCATTAATGCTTTATGTCCTTGCATTTATATTCAAAATTCACACATAAATGAAAATGGAAAAAACTTGACAATACCTGATTCTATCCCCTATTTTTCCATTTGCAATCATATACTTAGGTACCTTTTTGTTTTTTAAACAAATGCTTTATTAACTTCTGGTTTACATCATTCATTTCCTCCAGATATTGAGTTACAATTTTTTCCCCATTTTTCCCTACCCACTACCCCAGAATAGCAGTCCCACAGGATATCCCCTCATCCAATCTGCTCTCTCCCATATCTTCTCCCATACCCCCTTCAACTTTACCATTGGGGTGAGGTGAATCTCTGTGCCCCAATACCTGAACATCTTATCTCCCAATTACATGCAAAATAGTATTAATAATATTATTTATATATATTTGAAACATTTAATTTTAAAACTTTGAAATTCAGATCCATTCCCTTCCTCCCTTGTCACCCATTCCCTCTGGGAAGATAAATAATTCAGTATGTGTTGTACATGTATAGCTATGTAAAACATTACATAGTAGATATATTGTAAAAGGCTGCTTATAATTCCTTCCCACCCATCCCACCCCCACCTGGTCCATTCCATACTTTGATCCTGTCCCTCTTCAATAGTGGGTACTTCCAACCTCCCATCCCCCCAGAATGCCCTCCCCTCCATCATCTCACCTCTCATTCCCCTTCCCCCTACTCTCCAGCAGGTTGAGATATCTCATTTAGTATGTATGTCATTCTCTCCCTGAGCCAAATTCAATGAGAATATGGTTTTGCCTTTTTGCCTTCCTGTTCTTCCCCTCCCCTGCAACCACTTCCCCTTGCTTCTTCTACATGAGATAGTTTATCCTACCCTGTCTCTCCCCATCTCCTCTTGCTACTTTCCTCTCTCACCTCATAACTTCACCTCTTATGTATCATCCCTTCCCACCAAATTAAACCTGTGCCCTCTATCAATGTATAACTGTAAACATATATACACACATTCACATATGTATTCATATGCCCATATATCCTTCTTCCATTATTTTCATACTGAGAAAGGTTTCATCAGTCATAGTTATTGTTTTTCCATGTAGGAATGTAAATAGTTTAACTTTGATAAGTTCCTTTTGATTTCTTTTCCCTGATTACCTTCTCAGGCATCTCTTGCTTCTTGTGTCTGGATGTCAAATTTTCTATTAAACTCTGTTTTTTTCCTCAAGAATGCTTGAAAGTCCTCTATTCCATTGAATGACCATATTTTCCCCTGAAACAAAATACTCAGTTTTGCTGGGTAGGTGATTCTTGGTTTTAATCCCAGGTCTTTTGCCCTCTAGAATATCATATTCCATGCCCTTCAGTCCCTCAGTGTAGAAGCTGCCAGGTCCTGTGCTATTCTGATTGTGTTTCCACAATATTGAAATTGTTTCTTCCTGGCTGCTTGGAGTATTTTCTCCTTGATCTGGGAATTCTGGAACCTGGCTATAATGTTCCTGGGAGTTTTCTTTATTTGGGATCTTTTTCAGGAGGTGATCTGTGGGTTCTTTCAACCTCTTCTTTGTCCTTTGGGTCTAAAACATCAGGGCAATTTTCCTTGAGAATTTCTTGAAGGGTGATTTCTAGGTTCTTTCTTTGATCATGGCTTTCAGGTAGTCCAATAATTTTTAAATTATCTCTCCTGGATCTATTTTCCAGGTCACTGGTTTTTCCCATGAGATATTTCACATTGCCTTCTATTCTTTCATTTGTTTGGATGTGCTTAACAGCATCTTGATTTCTCATAAAGTCATTGGCTTCCATTTGCTCCAGTCTAACTCTGAAGGAATGAATCTCCTCAGTGAGCTTTTGAGATTCTTTTTCCATCTGGCAAATTAGACTTTTTAAGGCATTCTTCTCCTCATCGCCCTTTTGGGCCTCCTTTGCCATTTGAGCTAGTCTATTTTTTAAGGTGTTATTTTCCTCAGTCAGGTTGTTGACCCTCATTTCATACTTTTCCTGCATCCTTCTCATTTCTCTTCCCAATTTTTCCTCCACTTCTCTTATTTGATTTTTAAAATCCCTCTTAAGGTCCTCTATGGCCTGTAACCCGCTCATATTTTCCTTTGGGGCTTTTGGAGCAGGATTTCTGACCTCACAGTCTTCCTCCTGTTCCATGCTTCAATCATCTTTGCCCCCAAAATAGGAGTCTAATGTTTCATTTTTCTGTTTATTTTGTTTCCTTTGCCTTGGCATGTTGCCACTTAGTTACTTGACTTTTGGGCTTGTTGCCACAGCAGGACTCTGCCACCAGACAGGGGAGCTTCTGTCCCGAGCGTTGGGGTCTTCACAACTTCCGGTTCTGGCAAGTTGGATACCCACCCCAGACCTACCCCCCAGATCACAATCCAGATCCAAGCAGGTTAAAGCAAGAGTGATTGACCCCCAAGACTGATTGCTGGATCTCCCTATAGTTCACAGGTCAGGAGCTGAAGCTGTCACTGAAGCTGCAAAATGGTGAGTGTGCCATGTCTCCTCAGAGGCTTCTAGCCCCCAGGGGAGGAAGCCGATTCCTTCCTCAAATACTGGTCCCAATGTCCATAGGGCACTAACCTCTCACTTTGTCCTAGGCATGTCTGTGTTGATAATTCTGGAATCGCCACAGCTGCTGGTGTTCTGGGTTCCCTCCAGCTGGCTGCTGGCCTGGCCACCCTGGGGCTAAAACCATGGCTCACGTGGACCTAGGTTTGGCTCCCCACGCACTGTGCTGTTGGCTCCCAGAGCACTGCGCTGGCCACTCCCTTCAGGGCTTCTGGGCTGTCCTCAGCGGAAGGTTAACTTCTCTGTGTCATTCTGTGGGTGCTGGGGCTCTAGAAGTTGTTCAGTGCCCCCTTTTTCATGGTTTGGAAGTGGTCTGGGGGGAGAGCACCTTGGAATTGCTGTTTC
Source organism: Gymnobelideus leadbeateri (assembly GCA_011680675.1). Taxonomy (NCBI): domain Eukaryota; kingdom Metazoa; phylum Chordata; class Mammalia; order Diprotodontia; family Petauridae; genus Gymnobelideus; species Gymnobelideus leadbeateri. Next base: position 278,646 of record WOXC01005834.1, on the reverse strand, counting down.
TACTCCCTCCTAGCAGATCTTAAAGTGTTATATAAATTGTAGCAATTATTTTTGTTGTTATTCAGTCAGTTCAATCATGTCTGGCTCTTTGTGACCCCATCTGGGTCTTTCTTGGCAAAGATACTGCAGTAATTTGCCATTTCCTTCTTCAACTCATTTTACAGATGAGGAAACTGAGGCAAATAGGGATAAGGGACTTGCCCAGTATCACACAACTCAGGAAGAGTCTTCCTGACTTCCAGGCCCAGCTCTCTATCCACTACACCACCTAGCTGCCTAGCTGCCCAGTAACTATTATTATGATTATTATTTAAATGGCATCATGGACTCATTGATGCGGGGTAATGTATACAACCTATCCGTGCCTTGTCATCTTGTACGATTTTTGTCCCTGTTGTAAAAATATTTTTAAGGTTAATCTTCCCTAAATGATCAATGTCTTGGAAGTCCTTTTCTAGTTCTTTGAATATTTATGGATGTAGGAACACACTCAGACTGTTCATTTGTAATCCCCTCACTCTTTCAAATGAGTTAAGATATCCTCTGTGCTCTGAGAACATTTAAGTTCCATATAAATGCTTATTACATATAAATGCCTATGTGTTTGGTCTACCTTCTTTTCTGATAATGTATGTCTTCAATTCTTTCTTTTATGCCACTTTTATGTGAATCTTCTTTGACAGTATGTTGTAGCTTAATTGCAATTGCCCCCAACATCATGTCTTTTTACACTGTCCTTTGTGTCACCTGCACAAAACACAAATCAATACTTAACATTTCATTTTGTATATGGGTGTTATTTCTTGAAAGGTATGAAAGGTATGAGGGAAGGCTGGATCACCCTGACAGAAAAGTGTTGGTAGAAATAAAAGTATTTACAAGTCTGTAATGCCTTTAAAAACTCATTATGTTTTCACCGAATTCAGGAGGTAAAACCACATTTTAAGCATCTCCTATGTACCATGCATTGTGCTAAACCCTTTATAAATATTATGGCAATTGATCCTCACAACAACTCTGATAGTGTTGTTATTATCTGCATTTTAAGAAACTGAGGCAGATAAAAGTTAAGTGACTTGTTCAGATTCACACAGCCAATAAGTGTCTGAGGCCAGATTTGAACTTTGGTCTTCCTGACTGCCTGCCCAGCACTTGATCTACCATTCTCCCAGTTTCCTCTAGGAGCTGCTGGGAGCTCAGAGAGCCCCATGGTTCATTTCTTTGACTTTAGGGAAGGCTAAGTTCACACCAGCTGAGGGGCTTTAGACATATTTCCCGGGGCATTGTGAAACTTACTCTACTGGGATTTGGTCTAAGCTGGGTCACTGGCCTAACTGCTTAATAAGCATTTTGAATTCAATTAAACATTTATTTTGTGCCTAAAATGCATAATTTTTATTTACTGTTCCTTATGTCTTCAATCTCTATGCCCTTGTGATTGTTGTATCTTATTCATAAAATGTACTCCCTCTACACCTTTGCTTCTTGGGTTCCCAAGCTTCCTTTGAGGCCCATCTCATGGGCCATCTTCTACATATGAAGTTTTTTATCATCCCCTCAGCTATTAGTGCCTTCCCGACCCCAACTTTTAGCATACAACTGTAGGTATACACTGTTTCAGTAGATTATAATAAGCTCCCTGAGGGCAAAAATCATCTTGCCTTTGTCCTTGTATCTCTAGCCTCGTGCCTGGTACAAAGCAGGAGGTATTTAATAAATGCTTATTTGTTGATTAATAAAAATAAGGTGCTCGAGTAGAAGACCCTTCCTAGCTCTCATGTTATCTGATTAATTGATTTTGGCTATTTCTGAATAGAGCACAGTGTTAAAGAAGCTAGGAACATAAGGTTGATCCCTCATGGGTGAGTTAGCTGCACCCCCCTCCCAAACCCAACTCTCCATCTTAAACATGCCAGAACTCACAAGGGAGACCACACGACATCGTGGGGATGTTATTATTGATCAATGAGTTGGTGGGTCACTTGTGTCATCTTTGAATATACCATATGCTGTCCCTCATAGACAAAAGGGCAGAGTCCCAGAGAGAGAGGTGAGGAGCGGGGTCATTCTGTGTCTGCTTTGACCTTGACCTCTCCTGTTAATTTCTGTTGTGGGGCTGCCTCTTTGTCACCCCCAGGCAATGTTATACACGACCATGACTGATCTGATTTCCCACAGTTCTGTAACACCATATGCCTGTGTAACACAACTTGAAAACTTCTTGGAGAAATTTTTTGACCAACAGGTGTTAGGCTTTGCCAAATGAATTGTTTGTGAGTGATTGTCCTTTTGAATTCATTTCATTTTGGAGAAGGCTTAGTGAAGTTTCTTATTTATATAGGAGAGTTCTGCTGTTGATAGATAGGTGATATCTATTTATTTTCCCTTAGCTGATCATTTCAGACAGCGCGAACTTTTTTGAGTCCAGTTATTTGCACCAGTAGCCCTATATTCTCTGTCTCTGACTCTCTGTCTCTCTGTCTCTCTGTGTCTCTGTCTCTGTCTGTCTGTCTGTCTGTCTGTCTCTCTCTGTCTTTCTCTGTCTCTCTCTCTCTCTCTGTCTCTGTCTCTCTCTTTTTGCTTGAAAGCCAAGCCATGGATAAGAGGTGTAGGGTCCATTGGTTGATTACACAGAGTTAGACTAAATTCATATATTCTCTATAATTAATTTTTGGATATAAATCATACTTTAAGTATGGTGGAGACTCTGCCCCTATACTGCCATGCTAATAAAGCCAAAACTCTTATTTTTGATTTAACATCAGTGTCTTGGCATCCATATTTTACTTAGAGGAGATAATTTCAAGAAGAAAAAATGTTTTGGCTATTGTTACCTATGTTTGGGGGAGGATGGTGAGTGCCTGTTATTGTGGGTGATGGACTAGCTTAGAAACATGGAATCTTTGGGGGGGGGTGGTTTCTCCACACTGTCAGTCTCTGATTCATGATGCTTTTTTCAAGTCACTGAGATTAACTGGCTCAATTATACACCAATTTAAACCTTTCCAATGGAATGAAACTTTAAACATTCATTCAACATGTATCTTGTCCAAAGGCAGCCTGCTAGCAGCTCTGTGGTCTTTATTCCCCTGAAAAAGGCAGCCTAAGCAGGGCCTGAGGGACCCCTGGCTAGATGAATGACTTCCCTGGCTCAGTGTCAGCTCCAAATTTCAATAAGCCACCAAGCTCTTAAATCTTGTTTCATCAATGGACGAAATGATCTCAGAGAATATGCATTGGGGCCAGGGAAGAGAGTTCTCAGAGACCCTTTCATTTTTACATTTATGTATTAGGAGTTCATAATGTGAGATTTTGTTCCAGGTCTTTATTTTGCATGAACATATAGTGAATTTAATAATGTAAATGTATTTGAAATCATTTATGTGCCTATGGCTGCTTTTGATTAAATTTTTTCCCCTCCAAAAAAAAATTGCCTATTCTCTGTATCACAAGGACGTTGATAGCCTGTCCATCAATGTGAGTGGTCACAAAGTGAGTGGACTTAGGGGCTTCCTGCAGTTTTCATTTGTTCCATCCTTTTTATAGATCTAATTAATCCAATAACCAATAACAATTGATTAAGTGATTACTATCAAGGCACTGATTAGATGCTGGGAATAGGGGAGGTATAAAAATCATTAAGATATGGTCTCTGTCTTTACTTGTAGGTTTTTTAGAGACTAATTAGAAAAATATGATATATACATATAAATATGGTAGGGCAGCTAGGTGGCACAGTGGATAGAGTGATGAGCCTAGAGTTAGGAAGACCTGAGTTCAAATTTGGCCTCAGATGCTTACTAGCTTTGTGATCCTGGGCAAGTCACTTAACCCTGTTGGACTTAGTTTTCTCATCTGTAAGATGAACTAGAGAAGGAAATGGCAAGCGACTCCTATATCTTTGCCAAGAAAATCCTAAATGGGATCAGGAAGATTTGGACATGACTAATTGACGAAACAACAACAATAATGGAAGGGGAAGGAAATGTGCATTTATTAAGCATCTATGTGTTGGGAACTGTACCAGGCACTTTAAAAGTATTACTTCATTTGATTCTCATGACTGCCTTGTAAGGCAGATGCTATTAACTATCTATTTTACAGTGAAGAAATTGAGGCAGAGGTTAAGTGATTTATCCAAAGTCACACAGTTGGAAAAAGGCTGAGGCTGAATTTGAGCTCAGGTCTCACTGACTCCAGATCCTCAGTGTTCTATCCATTCTGTCACCTATGGAGTACTATATAGTAAGTATTCAATAAATGTAGAATCATGCAAAATAGGAAAAGAGGACAAAGAAAAAAAAACATTTCAAATTGGAGGATCAAGGAAAGCTTTCTGGTGGATTTGATATTTGAATAGAAGTGGATAGTTAGGATTTCAAGAAGTAGGGATGGGGGATGTGGGGGGAGAATGGGATTCCAGGAGTGGGGATTGGCATGAGTGAAACTGTATGTGTACAAAAGACAGTAAGCAGTGTGAATTGGCTCCATATACATGGAGAGAAACAGTGTGGAATGAGGCTGAAAATGAGGGGAGGTACAGCAGTACCAAGCTGTGGAAGGCCTAGAATTCGAGAGTAAGGATTTTTAATTCCTTTTAGTAGTCAATAGTTTAACATGGTAGAGTTCCTTCCACTAGAATTCACAGCACTAATATCTATTATGGTAGCAGTCCAATCAAGGTTGTAATATTGCTGTTACTTCTTTGTCTTCTAGGGTTGTACTCTACCCAAAAGTGTTTTCTTATTTAAACAAATACTTTATTTATAAAATTGTATGTATATAGAATGCTCTGATTTAAGCTATACTTATTATGCTTGTCTGAGTATTCTGTCTCTTATCTGGATATAAGTGAGTTGAGGTCAAGTACTGTCCTATTCACCATTGCATTTCTCTAAGGATATAAATTGCTTCCAAATACTGTTCTTGTTCAGTCATTTCAGTCATATCTGACTCTTACTGAACTTATTTGGAGTTTCCTTGGCAAAGATACTGGAGTGGTTTACCATTTCTTCTCCAGATCATTTAACAGATGAGGTTTAGGTGGCAAACAGGTTTAGGTGACTTGCCCAAGGTCACACAGCTAATAAGTGTCTGAGGTTAGATTTGAACTCATGAGGATGAGTCTCTTTGATTTCAAGCCCAGTGCTCTAGCTGTTGTGTCACTAAAGTGCCCAAAATACTTGGAACTCAAGAAATATTTGTAGAAGAATGAATGAATGATTAGACTCTCAGCTTTGCAGATCTACAAGTTTGAGCTCTACAACATGTAGGAATTGAACTCAGAACAAGAGTTGTCTAACCAGGCCTCCCCTTTCTTATACTCGTGAAATTGATTTTTGTAATCAAGTAGAAGTCTTTACTTTTATGCCCTTTGAATTTCATCTTATTAGATTCAGCTCAATGATTCAGACTTTTAAGATTCTTTTGGATCTTTATTCTATCATCCAGTGTGTTAGCTATCACACCCACGTTGTGTTATCTACACATTTGATAAGTACATCATCTATGAATCCATCCAATTCATTTATAAAAGGGTTCATAAGCACATGGCCAGCCACTTGGTCATTTGGGGTTCACCACTTGACATCTGCCTTCCTGCTTTGCTGACATTGAATCACTTCTTTGAACCATCTGACCAGTTCTGAATCTAATTATGTTATTGTCTCATCCATCAATCTTCTCTATAAAAGTAATAGGAGATAATGTAATAAAAGCTTAACTACTCACAGCATTCCTTTAAACTACTATGTTAGTAGCCCTGTCAGAAAAGGAAGTTATTTTAGTCTGCCAAGGCTTATTCTTGACAAAGCCATCCTGAATCTTTATAATCATGACTTCTCTTTCTAGAAATGGTTTACCAACCATCTTTTTAATGAACTTTTATGGAATTTTTGAAGAATTGAAGTCAAGCTCACTAACCTATAGTTTGCAGTCTCTATTCTTGCCCCTTTTTAGAAAACTGTGAAGGTATTTTATAAGATCTTGCACCTCTCTTATTTTCTATGAACAATCTTTCAAATATTACTGACAGCAGCTCATCAATCACATCTGTCAGTTCCTTCAGTATCTGAGGATGTAGTTCGGCTGGGCTGTGTGCCTTGAATTCGTTAAAGTTAGCTAGATACTCTCTTAGTATCTTCTTACTTATCTTGAGTATCATCAGCTCCCTAGGAGACATTTTTGTTCTGTCATTTCCAGGGCAAAGATAATTCTCCTTGGCAGAGAAATCAGAAGCAGAATAAGGATCAATCAGTTACTCTATATGTTGGTGCTTAATAGACGCTGATAGGATGAAAGAGCCAGATTATCAAAAAGTGAGTTTGTCATTTCTGGCAGTATGATTCTCTCTCAAAGGTTATTGTGGAAGGTATTATAGCCCTGGATGGGAAGTTACATGAGATGACCTCTAAGTCCCCTCCAACTCGAAAGTTCTAAATCTTCTGAAATTATCCATCATGGCCAGGAAACTCTTCACCCTGCAGGATGACTTCAGCCTGGAAACTCACTTCCAGATAGTCCCCTTTGCCTCTGGGGACCTGCCTTGAGATTTGCAGGGTGAACAGCTCCACCATTCCCTGAGAGCTTCCATCTAAGGAGGGGGTCCAACTAAGCCATCTCTTCATTTCCTACCTGGTTTTACTCTGAATTTCTCCATCACGCTCTGAAATTTCAATATCTTCTCTGTTCTCTCCGCTTTTCACTTTCCTTTTGTGTCTTGTCTTCCTTCATTAGACTGTGAGCTCCGTAAGGGCAAGAAATGTCTTTCTTTTACATATTTTTATCCACAATGTATAGCACAGTACTTGAAATATAGTAGGCACATAAGACTGACTATGGGTCTATGACTTGCACACTAAATCAACAACTGAGAACCTTGGATTCCAATCTCAATCCATTGTGAACTTTATTCATTGTTGCCTTTAAGACATGTTATCAGTAGCTCTAGGACAAGGGGTTCTAACCTTTTAGTGCCATAAACTCTTCTAGCAATCTGGTGAAGCCAGCAGAACTCTTCTCAGAATATTGCTTTTAGATGCTTATCAAATAAAATACACAGGCTCACAAAGGAAACCCAAAGTCGTAAAAATAAAGATGTCATTTCTTCCCCTATCCAAGTTCTCAAGACTTGCTGACATTATGAGATTAAGCACTCCTGCTCTAGGAGGGGAGCACATTAATCTGATTACCTCTCAAAAAATCCAGTAAGTTCCTAGAGACCCGCCCCCCCCGAAACCCCCCAAATTGTGTTTTTTTTGGCAGGGGGGCGGTAGGGAATTTGTTGATAACCATTTCTATGTAGGCTGAGGGAGTTGGGAAGGTTGTTTCAATGAGCAATGCTGAAATTTTCTGGAAGCTCAACTGTCTCCAACTTTACCCTTTCCATGGTGACAAACCTGGTAGAAATCCTGAAGTATTAAGATCGTGGGAAATTGGAAGTAAAAGGAAAAAGTGGTAACTTTCAATTTTATACAGGACTGTGGATCACCATGGACTGAATTTGGAAATGTGACGGGAAATATTATTCCTCACTCTATAAGATACTTATAAGCTCTTTGGGTGAAAAACACTGTTCCCCTACTAAGCTTGATTATTGTCTCCGCAGGCCAACAGTGGAGATATTGACCTATCACTAATTCTTTATAGCTTGCAATTAGCCAGAGACTCATATGTGAAAAGACCTGTGAGCAGGTGACAAAGACAATAAAGCCGACAGCCTCGTTATCTGTGCAGCAACTTGAAACCTATAGGGCCTCATTTGAAGAAATCATCTTATGTCCATTGGTTAGCTAATGACTTGTGGTCATCATGCTCCTGGTACTACTGACTCTCAGATGCCACCAACCCATCTATGGCAGCTTGAGTCCAGAGAAGATAGAACAATATCTAGAGAGGCATCACTTTTATTCTAGGTTGTTTTTCAGTTGTTTCCAACTCTTTGTGAGCCCTTTGGACTTTTCTTGGCAAAGATACTTGAGTGGTTTGCCAGAGGCCAACAGAATTAAGTGACTTGCCCAGGGTCATACAGTCTGAGGCTAGATTTGAACTCAGGAAGATTCATCTTCCTGACTTCAGAGCTGGTGCTCTATGCTCTGTGCTACCGAGCTGCCTAATGCTAGACTGATCCTGTCAAAGCCAGCTAGAAAGGCTGCTACCTATTTTCCCTGAAGCCTAGATAACACAGAGCACAAGAACATAATTAGTATTAACACAATAAAAAAAACCCAACATAAAAACAACACAGAAACATGAAGCAGAGAGAAACTAGCTTCCTTTCTCAGCTCACAATGTTGGAAGACAGAGCTCTTGAAGGTCTCACAATCTCACCATTCCTTTCCTGGGGTATTACTTTTATTTTCAACTAAATTCACATTCACATGAAAATAAAGCCTTAGAAATTATACAAAGTGGGTATTCAATCCTTTACAAATATTGTTCCAATTCCATCAATCTCCCCCCACCCCCTTCCCCAACCTCCCCCTTTAACTCTGTCTCTTGGTCTTTGTCTCTCTGTCTCTGTTGCTGGTTCTTGGTTTCTATTTCTTTGTCTGTCTTTCTGTCTCTGTCTCTCTTACCTCTTCCATACAATCCAGAAAGTAAGTTTGTTACTAGTCTGTGAAGAGGGGAAAGCTTTCTATTTTGAAATGAGAACATGATGTTTCTATTTGCCCAGGATTACAGGCATCTATTGTAAATCAATGATAATGATCAACATCATAGGTTTAGAGTGGAAGCCTCTCCAGGTTTTCCATAGTGTCTTTGTACACTCAGGGCTTAGCATTGGTATATAGCAGGTATTTTTAAAATGTTGAATTGCTGAAATGTGGAATTTTGAAGACAGAGCTGACTGACTGTTCATAGTAAACATCATAAAATGTTTATTAGGCACCTACTATGTACTAATAGATGAAATGATCCCTACTCATAAAAAGTGTACATCCTAATGAGCTCTGGAATTTCCTGAAATTGTCCTATCAGAGGTCATCTCAGGGACCTCTCAACAAAGAAATCCAAAGACCTTTACTTAATTGCTATTTTTTTTTTTACCTCTGAATAACATTTGCTTTTGTTTTTGTTCTTTTACTTTTTTGGGGAGGGCAGTTGGGGTTAAGTGACTTGCCCAAGGTCATATGGCTAGGTTTGTGTGTGTGTGTGTGTGTGTGTGTGTGTGTGTGTGTGTGTTAAGTGTCTGAGGCCACATTTGAACGCAGGTCCTCCTGACTCCAGGGCTGGTGCTCTATTCACTGTGCCACCTAGCCGCCCCATAACACTTGTTTTGACCTACTGGGTACTTTTTTTTTTCCTTACTTGGCTTCCAAAACCCTATTGTCTCCTCTCACTGCTATAAATATTCCTTTCTTTTGTCTTTCTCTACTAGCACGTCTTTTTGCCAGCCCCTTAAAATGAATGTTGCCTAAGCATTGGCACTTCAGTGAAAACTGGCTTAATCTTTCTCTCCTCTCTATACTCTAGAGGTGGTGAGATTGGGGCAGAGGGCATTGGGGCAGTCATCTCCCTACATCTGAATATCATGCCTCTCAATGCAGGCTTTGATAGCATTAATTTTTCTGGCTGCTATTTCACACTGTTGATTCATGTAGAAATTGCAGTTCATTGAAACCTGCAGGTCTTTTTGTATAAACTTCTGTCCAGTGTACCTCCTCCATCTTGTACTTGTGACATTTATGTTTTGAAACCAAGTGTAAGACTTTACATTTTTCCTATTAAATTTCAACTTCTTAGATTTGGAATAAAGCTATTGATTTACAAGACATTTTTTTGATGATTCAAATAATAGCTGCATAAGTATTTGTAGAAACAATTAAACTCTCAGCTCTGGAGATCTGCAATCCTGAAACCTCTAACACAGGTGGAAGTTGAACTCAGCAATGGTAAGCTCCTTTGTCTTGTACTTGAGTTTTTTTTTTTTCTCCAAGTGTAACATTACCTTTATCCCTATTGACTTTTATCTAATTAAGTTTATTTTTATGCTAATTTTGAATTTTTCCCCAATTACATGAAAAAACAATTTTTAACATTTAAAAAAAAATTTGAGCTCCAAATTCTCTCCCTTTTGCTCCTCTCTGAAACAGTAAGCAATTTGACATAAGTTATACATGCATAATCATGCAAAACATATTTATACATTAATCATGTTGTGAAAGAAAACAAGCCCCAAAATATCCACCACAAAAAATAGAGAAAGTGAAAAATAGTATGTTTCAATCTGCATTCAGACTCCATCAGTTCTTTCCCTGGAGGTGAATAGCATTTTTCATCATGAGTCCTTTTGAATTGTCTTGGATCATTGAATTGCTGAAACTAGCTAAGTAAATTCACAGCTAATTGCCATACAGTATTGTTGTTACTGTGTACAGTGTTCTCCTGGTACTGCTCACATCACTTTGTACTGGTTCATGTAAGCCTTTCCAGGTTTTTCTGAAATCATTCTGCTTTTCACTTGCTCAATAGTATTCCATTACAATCATATGCCACAACTTGTGCAGCTATCTAATTAAGTTTACATCAATGTTCTAATTCAGGACATAACCAGTGAGCTGATAATGGCTAGAGTTTGCTCCATATCCAAGTCTGTCAAGAGTCTTTTAATGAAGTCCCAACTCTATCATTTACTGTGTTAGTTCTCCCTCCCAGGCTTTTATCATCTGGAATTTCTTTTTTCTTCATGCAATTTAAAATTATATTATTATTATTATTTATTTACCTTTCCACTTAAAGTTTTGAGTTCCCAATTCTATCCCTCTTTCCCTCCCTCCTCTCCCCCCTTCCTGAGACAGTAAGAAATAAAATACACATTAAACATGTGCATATATAGGTTATACATATACATATATAAAACATTTCTATATTAGTCATTTTGTACAAAAAGGTTCAAATAAAAGAAAAAATGAAAGTGAAAAATAACATGTTTCAATCTGTATTAAACAATATCAGTTCTTTCACTGGAGGCAGATAGTATACTTCATCATTAGTCCTTTGGGATTGTCTTGGACTATTGTATTGCCTGGAATATCTAAGTCATTCACAATTCTTTTTTGACTAACATTGCTGTTACTGTGTATAATGCTCTCCTTTTTGTTTATTTGTTTTTTTTTTAACTTCATTATGCATCAGTTCATGTAAATCTTTCAGGTTTTTCTGAAATCATCCTGTTTGCCATTTCTTACAGCACAATAACATTCCATTAAAATCATATACCATAGCTTGTTTAGTCATTCTCCAATTGATGGGCATCCTTTTGATTTTTAGTCCTTAGTCACCACAAAAAGACCTGCTATAAAATTTTATCTAAAAAGTAAGTCCTTTCCCCCCATTTTTTGGATATCTTTGGACCTAGCAGTGGTTTTGCTGGATCAAAGGGTATGGACAGCTTTATGGACCTTTGGGCATGGTTCCAAATTGCTATCCAGAAAGGCTGAATCAATTTACATCTCCATCAACAATGCTTTAGTGTTCCAATTTTGCCCACATCTTCTACAACATTTATCATTTTCATTTTTTGTCATATTAACCAATATGATTGGTGTGGAGTAGTAGCTCAGAATTGTTTTAATTTGCCCTTCTCTAATCAATAGTGATTTAGAGCATTTTTACATGACTATAGGTAGGTTCAATTTCTTCAACTAAAAACTGCTTTTTCATATCCTTTGACCATTTAACAAATGGGGAAAGACATTTTTTTTATAAATATGATTTCATTCTTTATGTATTTGAGAAATGAGGCCTTTATCAGACATACTTGCTGCAAAATCCACACCCCTCCCAGTTTTCTGCTTTCTTTATAAATTTGGTTGCATTGGTTTTGTTTGTGCAAAACCTTTTTAATTGTACACCATCAAAATGATTTATTTTATATTTTGCAATGTGATCTATATCTTCCTTGGTCCAAAATATTCCCTTTATCCATAAATCTGACACATAAACAATTCCATTCTCTCCTAATTTGCTTCTGGTATCACCTTTTAGGTGTAAATTATGCATCCATTTTGACCTTATCTTGGTATATGGTATGACATATGTACCTATACCTAGTTTCTGCCAAATTGTTTTCTAGTTTTCCCAGCAGATTTTGTCAAATCATGAGTTTTTGTTCCAAATGCTTTGGTCTTTGTGTTTATCGTATAGTAGATTACTATGGTCATTTACTATAATGTAATTTGTATATAATCTATTTCACTGATCCCCTCTCCATTTCTTAGCCAGATTGTTTCACTGATCCCCTCTCTATTCCTTAGCCAGTACATAGATTACTATGGTCATTTACTATAATGTAATTTGTATATAATCTATTTCACTGATCCCCTCTCTATTTCTTAGCCAGTACCAGATTGTTTTAATATTTACCACTTTATAATATAGTTCAAGATCTGGTAAAGCTAGACCACTTTCTTTTGTATTTTTTTTTACCATTGATTCCTTTGATATCCTTAAACTTTTGTTCTTCTAGATGAATTTTATTACTTCTTCTAGCTCTCCAAAATAATTTTGTGATAATTTAATTAGTATGGCACTGAATAGAGTAGGTAGAATTGTCATTTTTTATTATATTGACTCAGCCTACCCATAAGCAATTAATATTTTTCCAATTGTTTAGATCTGACTTCATTTATGTGAAAAGTGTTTTATAGTTGTGTTCACATAGTTCTTGTATTTATCTTGGCAGATAGAGTCCCAAGTATTTTATATTGTCTATAGTTATTTTAAATGGAATTTCTCTTTCTACCAATTACCACTGGGCTTTGTTGGTAATATATAGAAATGCTGATGATTTATGTGGGATTATTTTGCACCCTGAAACTTTGCCAAAATTGTTAATAATTTCAAATAGGTTTTTAGTTGATTCTCTAGGATTTTATAAGTATAATATCATACATATACAAAGAGTGAACCAGATTCCCAGAAATAAGTGAAATAAGGTAAATATGCATCTTTATGTCTCATTCAGAGTTTTCTGAAATACGTGTTATTGAAGTGCTTTGCTGATATAGGTTAGTACAGCAGGAGTTAAATGCTTTGGAACAATTTAATCCTGTATAATAATTTGTTAAATATAAACCTTCATAGAATTATTGCATTAAGAATGATTTTGAAAGTACAAGATATTCTTCTGCCCTCAGGGAGTTAGTATCTCACTTAAATGCTACTGATAGTTCAAGGATTATTCCTATTTGAAACGTTTTCCTGAGAAGAAGCTAGGTGGCACACTGAATAGAGCACTAGGCTTGGAATCAGAAAGACTTATCTTCCTGAGTTCAAATCTGGCTTCAGACACTTACTTAGCTATGTGACCTTGGGCAAGTCACTTAACCCTGTTGGCCTCAGTATCTTCATCTATAAAATGAGCTGGAGAAGGAAATGGCAAATCATCCGGGTATCTTTGCCCCCTTAAGAAAACCCCAAATGAGGTCATGAAAAGTTGCACATGACTGAAAAATGACAGAACAACAATCATCAGAATAGGAGTATTCACAACCTCCCTGAATAATTTATCCCAGCATTTAGTAACCATCAGTGATTTCTTTCTCGCATGTAACCTCACCACCACCACCACCACAGCAACAGCAGCATCTAACCTAACTTATTCATGCTGCAGCTATAGACTATTTTCCCCTGTGAAATCATAGTTTATGATTTTCACATCCTTTTAAAGCTTGAATAAAATTATCTTATTCCTTAATTTCCAGATGAGGAAGATGTGACCTGAAGGAAGTCAGCTTATCTTGTTCATATATATTGTACATATCTAGTTATTCACATGTTGTTACAACGTGAGCCCCACTTTGTGTCTTTGTGTCTCAAGTCAAACTATACTATGCTTAGTATAGTTCCTGGCACATGGCAAGCTTTTGTTGACCTCAGTTATCACACAGCTAGTTAGTGGCAGATCCATGTCCAGAAGCCTTTTTTTCTGGCACCTTTCCTATGGTGGTGGATCAAAGCCCACTGTAGATGGTAACTGTAGATAGTTACCATCTCTTGTACACCTGGAGACCATTTAAGTAACTGCCCTTCCCTTTCCTCTAGTCTGTGAGATGTACAAAATAGAGATCTAATTCTTTACCTCTCCAAAGAAATTGTGTTTCTTCCCCAATCCTGGACTCGGTGTGCTTTTCTATTTCCAACACCTGCTGACTCCCCTCACAGGAGACAGTGCCACTCAGGCAACACATATTCACTTCATGTGTACTTAACCAGGAAAGAATGCAGAATGGTTTTCTCGACTCAACAGCATGTGAATAAATGTGCCACACATATGTATTTATACAAATGTGGGATTATAGGTCTGTTCTGGCAGGGGGAGTGGTGGGTAATGTTGAAATTTAATGCGGTATCAAGCATTTCCTGAGGGATGTTGTCTGTCAGTCTCTTTGCCCTGGCTGATTTAAAACTACATTTGGCCTTCAGATGTAGAAAGGGAAAATGATTTTCTTACCTGAAAATTAGGATGTTCATTACCCAGAGGAGGTCACCTGTGCCAACACAAGATATGTCTAGGCACATCTCTCTCTCTCTGCCACCTGCTTCCCAGGGAGCCCCTACAGACCTCTCTAGGAACTGTCCTATCCCTGAAAGCAATTCAGTCACTGGAATTATGCCAATTGAGGGTTTTCCCAGGACAGGGAGATAAGATTGCTAAATTTGACACCACCCTGCTTTCACCTCAGGCAACCCCAAGTCCTAGGGTATGATGATGGGGGGGTGGGGTGGGAGCAGAGACAAGAAAATATTCTGAAAATACAAATCCAACAACAGAAAAGCCTTTTGGTCGTATGTAAGCATAATGCTTATGCCAGACCTTTATGGTATAAGATCCTAGTTATCATAAATTCAGAGCTGGGAGGCATCTAAGAGGCCATCTAATCCAAACCTCTCTTTTTTCAAATGAGGAAACTGAGGCCCAGAGAAATGAAGCAAATTGTCCAAGGTCATTCAGGTGGCAGAGCCTGAATTTTAACCTAGGTACAATGACTCAAGAATCCATCCTAAAAATCATAGCTCATACACAATTATTTGGATATGTGTGTATAATATGTATATATAGTTACATATTTAATTATATGTATATATATATATACACATATATATGTTGCATTTTGTAAACATTAAGATGCCATGTACATTTTGAATTCATCCTAAGTGGATAAAACTAGCCTTAAATTTTGCTTTTAAATGTTTGTTGCTATGATATATTTGAAATTTATATACTGTAATTGATATCATATTGCTTACCTTCTCAAGGGGTAGGGAAGGGACTGGAGGGAGAGGATTTGGGATTCAAAATTTTAAAAAATGAATGTTAACATTTTTACATGTAATTAGGAAATATTTAATGAAATAAATTAAAAATAAAAAAGCTATGCCACACACACAGACTCTCCTACACACTCTGCTTTAAGGTTTACAAAGTGCTTTGCTAACATTTCCTATTTTATCTTTATAGCAAGGTAGACACTGGTGATCATCTGCTTTACAAAGCGATAGAATGAGACCTAGAAAGGTTAAGCAACTTGTTTAAGGTCACACAGGTGACAGAGCCCAAATGGATTTGAACTTAGGTCCTCTGACTCAGAATTCATCCTAACAGTAAAATATCTGTATCTATATCTATATCTGCATCTGTATTTGTAACTCTGTCTCTATCTCCATCTATCAGTCCATTCATAGGTCCATCTGTCTGTCTGCTTCTACAGTATCTTTACATCTGTATCTATATTGATTATATCTATACTTATATCTAGCTATATCTATATGGAACAGGAAATGTGGTTTAGTGGTAGAAAACCTGCTTTGGAGTCAGGAACACCTGCATTTATGTTCTACTCCTTACACATACTGACAATGAGAAATAAATCACTTAACCTCTCAGAGATCTGAGTAGCTTTCTAAGAAGCAAAGGAGCTTGCATTGGTAGAGGGAAATTCGCATACCAGTGAAATGAGGTCCATTTTCAACCCCCTTATATATTACATATGTATATTGGGAGGATGAGAATCCTATTTTATATCTTTGCATAACATCTCTCACCTTACTTGGTGCCATGTTGACTTGGTTTGACTTGCCCAGCACATAGTAGGTGCTCACAAAAAATTGCTGATTGATTGATGAGAGTCCTGAGAGCCTGAGGTTGGGGAGGGGCAAAAGATTAGTGCAAAAAGGGAAGAAGAGGTCAACTGTAAGACAACCAATTTCAAAGTTTTGCCGAGAGCCTAGTGAAAACAGGCTTTATTAGGGCTAAAATACAGCTGAATATTTCTAGAAATCCCCAGCTGTTAACAGATCGTACATGTAGCACAGCTGGGCTTTCCCAAATGACCCAAAGAGCTGAGGCTGCCTCTAACTTCTCCTGGTCTCTGTATTACTATTTTGGAGCAGCTGCTGGAATACTTCATTGGTTCCAATTATTCCCATAGGCAAGACTTAACAGACTGATAGTGGTTGATTGAATATGATGCCATTTGATTAGATTCAACTCAATTCAGTTCAATGAGCAGTTATTAAGCACTGACTATACACAAGAATTGATCAGTGGGGGATGCATAGGTTTTCATCCTTATTCTCAGGAAGCTTACATTCTATAATAGTAAGAATAATAATGATAATTGTTCATATTTATCTAGATCTTTAAGGATGCAAAGGGCTTTATATGTGTTAACTTTTCTGATCCTCACAAGAACCCTATGAGGGAGGTGCTATTATTGTCCTGATTTTACAGATTAAGAAACTGAGGCTGAGGGATATATAATTTGCACAGTTATATGCTAAATATACACAAAGTCAATTTTTAAAAGCAATAGCAGGGCCAGTTAGGTGGTGCAGTAGATAGAATGCAGGTCGTGGAGTCAGGAGGACTTGAGTTCAAATACAATCTCAGACACTTAATAGCTGTGTGACCCTGGGCAAGTCACTTGACCCCTATTGCCTCAAAAAAAAACCACAATAGGGGATCATTAATAAGCAGAGGAGATCTAGAGAGGCCTCCCTTACAAATGGCATCTGAGTGGAGCCTTGAAGGAAGGTAGGGATCATAAGAGGCAAAGGTGATGAGGGAGATTTTTGCATTTCAGGCTTGGGGAGCAGTCTATACCAAGACATGGAGAAAGGAAATGGAATGTCACACACAGAGTCACAAATTGTCACTCTAGGAAACCGACCTTTCCTCTCCCTCTTCTGAACCCTTTTCAGCATCCTTATGTGTGTCTTCCTCTAGGATAATGTAAGCTCCTTAAGAGCTTATATAGAGATAGTCTTATTTTATATGAGATAGTCTTATTTTATATCTTTTATATAGAGATAGTCTTATTTTATTACATATATATTTCCAGCATGGTACATAGTAAATACCTAATAAATACTTTATCTAATGGTCTGTCAATGTACAGAGAAAAGCAAGTTGGGCAATTTGGCCAAAACATATGGTCTGCGAGGGAGAGTAATGTGAAATACAGGAGCATGTGAAGAGGTGACATGATTCGAAAGGTGATATCCTACTGGCTAGTGGCAAAAGTTGACTGAAGCCTCCAAACCCTGGTAATTAAATGGCATTGTAGACAGCCCAAAATGGTCAAAGTCCCGAGGTCTGGCTCTGGTTGACCCCAGAGTGGCCTATTTGATTAAAATCTCAGGGCAGATTGGGAACAACTTTTGTAGGTAGTTCACCTTGGAAGCCTGAGTGAGATTAAAGGTGGCTAAAGCTATAAATAGTTTGGTCACCTTAGATGGTTACCTGTTGCCCTCTCACACTTAAAAGAGGAAGGTACAGACCACAGAGATGTAGAGCAACAGGGGAAGAGCCTGGGGGCAATAGAAGAGCCTTTCATGGGCCTGGGAAGGCCTAGGCTGGCAAGGAAGGCTGAAGGTAATGAGGATGTCAAGGGGGACAACAAAGATAGTTATGATCAAGTTGGTGCAAGGCTGATGTGGTAGGCTCCAGGCTTTGTCTTAGAGCCTACTGGAAAATCTGGATTCTCATTAGAAGTGAGAGCTTCCTCCTCCCTGACTAGTCCTTCCTTCTTCTTGTGAGTTTCCTTCTCCAACTCTCTCTCCTTCATTAAGACTACTCTCCAGCAGCAAACCACATTTTTTAGGATACCATGCTGCATTTAGGCTTTCCATTTTTTTAATATACCATAGAGCTTTGGTCACAGTCTCCTCACATACAGAACTTCAAAGAACTCTCTTGGATCAGGGGTCTGAGAGCCCCAACATTCTGGCTTTTCTCAGACCATATTGGCCTCCTGGTAGGCTTTGGGACCCTACATAAAGCATAGCCTGTTAGTTCCAGGCAAACATTGCCATGGGCAGGAAAAATGTGCTTTATTTTTCTAACTGAAAATTAGATCTTGGCAAGTAGCTCCCCTACTCTGGAAGCATTCCCAGTAGCACGCCTGGCAAGCTTCATTTACCAAAAAAAAAAAAAAAAATCAATAAATAGATACTATGGTCCAAAGCTTGTCCTTGGTAACTTGCATGCAACTCTCAGAGGTGTGGAACCAAGGGTGGTATTTATCCCTGTGTGTTTAATATGGTGTTGTAATATTTATTTTAGGAAGACACAGGTGAAAAAATCCTATGTGAAGGGTTACTGAGAGAGGCCCATTGGGCTCCAAGTCATATAAATGAGTCTAACTATCCAACTGATGGGAGAGGAAGAATAAATTTTTTTGATGTAGCAGAATGCCCTAGAAGTACTTAGTTTAATAGATTCCTGAGAACAGTAATACCTCTGGACTACTTCCCCAAATAGGGGATCATTCTCTGAAAACTGTCAGTGATAAGGGTAATATGGTAATAAGCAGGATATGGCAGGAGAAGCAGGATTATCTTAATTTTTGCTTCCTCCCTGCATGTGTGACTTTGGGCAATCTGTATCACTGACCTTGGGCAATCTGTATCACTGACCTTAGGCAATCTGGGTTACTTAATCTCTCTGGGCTTCCATTTTTTCCATCTGTGAAATGGGGATAAGTATTATAGGAAAATGCTTTATAAAGAGTAAGACCTTTGATAGTCAGGGACTGTGTAATCTCATTAAAGGGTAATCCTTCCATGATTGTTATTTGTGACAAATAGGCATTTTCTCATCCTGGAGGACTCTCACCCATTCTTCTAGGTCTTATAATTATTAAGCTCCCCTTAGTAAATATATTAAGGTCCCCTTAATAAAAGGATTTGTTCTATAAAACTTGGACTTAGTAAAAAAGCCACACCTGAGAACCTAGAAGACCACATGTGGCCTCAAGGCTGTAAGTTCCCACCCCTGCTAGAAAATCTGGATTTAATCTGTGATTCTGAGGTAACTTCTAGCTATTGCTTGATTACATGTTATGAATAGATCATTCCAAAAATATTTTATAGAGATTATAGAGAGTAGGTATAAGTCTTCTTGATTACCTAGAGTTTATGTTGTTATCATCATTTTTGTTTAATTTGTAAAAGTCCCCTCTGACATATTCTTTTTTGTTTGTTTGTTTTGAGGGGTGGGAGGGATTATTTCCTTCTTAGATGTATTTTGGAAATAAATCCCCATTTTAAAAAATTATGGTATTATAGAGTCTAATGAAGATCTCTTTCTCTCTCTCTCTCTCTTTTTTTTTTTTTTTTTGCTTTTTGGAGGGCAATTGGAGTTGTGACTTGCCCACGGTCACATGTCTAGTTTTTGAGTTAAGTATCTGAGGCCAGATTTGAACTCAGGTCTTCCTGACTCCAGGGCTGGTGTTCTATTCACTGTGCCACCTAGTCACCCCAGAAGATTTCTTTTAATGAAAGGGAGAGTTGGACATGTTTGAAGGCCATAAGAAAGTATCTAGTTGATAGGGCAAGGTTAAAGATTCAAGAGAGGTGGCATGATTGTGGATAGTCTACTGAGGAAAACAGGAAGGGATACTATCATATGTACATGTAGAGAGTTGGCTTTGTCAAGAAGGGCCATCTCAGTGTCAGAGACCGAGGGAAAGGAGGGGAGAGACCAATGATGTCAAGAGGTTTTGAGATGAATAGACTGAGGAAGAAAGCATTCATACTGAATGACCTCTATGTTCCTTAGATGAGAGAGAGGGGAAAAGAAGAGATATGAAGTTGCGAAGGGGTTGAAGAAGAATTGTAAGGTTTGAGACTCAGTGCAATCCACAGTAATTTGAATACTGGACAAAGTGAATGAAAAATATACAGTTGAGAGATGGCATAGCTCATTGGTATCTGTGCCTTACATTTATCCTTTGGCTGTGCAATGAATAGAGCTCAGAATTGGATAGTGAAAGGAAACTGGACTGGATTGTATTGGGAAAGCTGTTCGGTGCTTTCAGTGATACCAAACAGTTCTTCTAAGTCATCATAGACATTCCATCTTTTAAACAATGGTATGGTTTTTATGGATGCAAAGAATAAAATAGCAATATCTGAGAAGAATTATGATGGACAAGGACATCATGATAAAACCTAGTATTTATGGACTGATTTAAGGTTTAGAAATCACTTTACATAAATTATCTCATTTGATCCTCTGAATAACACTGTGTGTGATGTGCTATTATTATATCCATTTTACATATGAAGAAACTGAGACTGAGAGGTTGACAGGGTCACCTAATTAGTGATTCAGATATGATTCAAGCTTCCTGACTCCAAGACTTATACTCCATTAGTCATACCACCTAAATCAAAGCACTCTGAGCAATGGAAAGGTCCAAGTGGTCTGTAGCGTATTGTCAGTGATGATATGGAACTGTTAACTTGTGAATAAAAATTTCAACTAGATTATGTACTTTTAGAATAGTTTGGACTATTAAGTAATGAATGAATGACAATGGTTATAAGGGAAAGATAACATCACAAAACCCTAGCTTTAGGTATAGAAGAGGCTGTACATATCTAATCCAACATCTGCACTCCATGGGTGAGTAAACTGAGTTTTAGTGACTTTGCCAGGGTTGCATAGCTAGTAAGTGTCTGAGATAGAATTTAAGCCCACATATTCTTGATTCCAAGTCTAACACTCCATTACATACCAGTCTATTTCAAGAGGATCCTATGTTTTTATACAGTGTGGTGAATATCAGAAAATAATTGTGGCATAAAAAACCAAATTATTTGGTGTATTAACTTAAAAATAGTTAATGATCACTCAAAGGAAAAGTTATTTTAGTCTAAAATTTTATAGGCTGAAATTGTACACTATTGCACTTTTTCCAAGTTCCTTGAAGCCAAAAGGACTCTAATATTTGATTGGTGGTTAGAAAAAAGGGTTCAGAAAACTAAATACTAGATAGGAATTGGAGAGGAAATTTCCCTTGAACTAAGCCATATCTTTGAGAAGATGCCCCAATGAAGGGAAGAGGAAAGGAGAAAAGAAAATGAGAGAGGAAAAGAGAGGATAAGAGTACAGAAGAAAAGAGGGGAATGGAAGGGAAAGAAAATAGAAATGAATGGAGGGGAGAATAAGAAAATAAAAAAAGAGAATTGCCAAGCCTATGCGTTTCGGTCCCTCTTTCTTTTTTTTCTTTCTTATTTTATTTTATTTTTTTTTGTATTTAGAGCAAAAAGATTAGTTGTTTCTTAGAACGTCCCCAGCATTGTACCTTACTAATATCCTGTTGGGGAAAGGATCTCAGTTGGGGAAGGATATGTTGAGAATAGAGATTAATTTCCAAAGTACATTTAATCCTTGGCCTCTCTTCCTTGAGCAAGAGCAGATAGACATCGCCATAACTAACAAGTCTGACACTGGAGGGAAACTTCACCAAATGCATTTGGGGAAAGAAGTATTAGAAGTACCCTTAAAATCATATTTTTAAAGACTAATTCAGTTAAGGAGGATAGAGAAAAAGTCAAAAGACACTGCTTTAAGGGGAAGGGAATAGAATGCAGAAAACTGGGATGCTGGGTAGTCTGCTACCTTGATGGGGGTAGTTATGGTGAGGTTATGCCAGGGAGGAGCTAAGTGGGGGTGTGCTGCCATTTGCTAGCTTCTTATTTTAACTAGTTAATCTTGTTCAATAGGCATTGAGTTCCATTGTTTCTGCTGCTGAATGAATGCTAATACTTTTAGTGCCTTCTGAATGTTTATGCCCTAGGGCAAGTTCCTGGTTTCTCTCCCTATTTAAAACTCCAGAGAATTCAAATTTCTGAATTCTTATATGTTATTTATGAAGTAGGCACCTCTCCACTAGACAGGAACACTAGGATCAACAACTTACTTGACTTAGAATACAGTAGGATAGAAATGATTTTCAATAGGCACTGACCTATGTCAGAATACCTACAATGACTCATAGGCAAAAAAACCTAGTATCACATTATGCATTTCCTGAGCCAGTGTGTTTTTAGTGGGTTATTAATACTCACCTTAGGTGTGTTATGGTATATGAGATAAGGATGACTACTGTGTCAAGCAGGGCTAAGAAGGCACTTGGCAATCCAGTCTGGCCCCTAGTAATTACATAAGGTGAACATTAATGACCTAGAATGTGCTCTTGAGCTTCTTAATGTTGTTTTAATTTAGCCTGTTCACTTTACACTTTAATTCAAATTGGGACCTAACTTTTATAAATTGCTGAGTATGTGCAGCTACTGGTGATTTTCCCATTAATCTTCAGGGTTTTTTTTTGTGAAGCAGACAGCTCACGGAGACACTATTACTCTTACTTTATAGGCAGCACTACTAAGACCTGACATGAAATAACTGAGGCTGTCCACAAGTTAGGGTCAGAGGCCTACTGAATTCCAGTCCAGGAAGCAGGTTACTGATAGGTAGTACTTTGTAGTAGAAAGAACATTGGGCTTTCAGTTAGACATCCTGGGTCTGAGGCCTTACTCTGCTACTAATAACTGTGTGACCTTAGACAAGCTCACTTAATCCCTTGGCCATAGTGCCTTCATCTATAAAATGGGAATTGATCAATCAAATATTTATTAGGTACCTACTATGTGCCAGGTCCCATGCTAAGAATAGAGGATACAAATACAGAAGTTAGATAATCTCTGACCTCCTGTGATAATATGTATAAAGAGTAGTGATGGGGAATGGGAACTTTGATCTAAGAGTAGGAGTCATGGAAACTCTGAGTATAGCCACAGGACTGTAGATTGTCATGTTATTTACAGGAAAAATGGTAATATTAATTTAATGATTGTTCCCTGAAAATGAGGTGGAAAAGGAGAGGTACGTGTGTGTGGTGGAGGGTTGGGGGAGGTATTGGCAAGATATTTGTTCTGAATAGGCCTTGGTATTCTAGAGGATAGGTAGACTGAATGAACCATGGATTGGGGCCAGTTAGGTATAGAGAACTGAAATGAGTATTGGCTCACTCTAATTGGGTCAGATATCAACTTTCCTTCTTATCTCATAGGGTTGTTTCAAGGATCAAGTGGGATAAGTTATGTGAAGTGTTTCACAAACTACAAAACAGCGAATGAATTAATGAAAATACACTACTAAGTACATTATGTACCAAGCATTGGGGGTACAAATAGAAAATAAAGATAGTCCCTGGTCTCCACAGACATTACTTTCTAAACAGTGGAGATAGCATATACACAAGGGTTTGGCTATATGGTGAATGACAGTACAGGGGTCCTGAAGGCATATTGATAAGTCAGGCGACAATTCCTGAGGTGTCTGTAGGGTCCAACAGAAGGGTAAAGTCTTTTTTCCATTCCTGGATGAAAATGGACTACTCTCCCATACTTTCTCCTGAGGGAGGGAACCAAAATATCTTTTGCACACTGAAAAGAAATCAGTGAACAAGATAATATACAGATAATAGTGTCGTTTGTCCTTTGTTTTTGAAGATGACCAATGACATCACCGGGTGATGTCTTGACTTTCAAGTGGATTGGATTCGAGTGAGGCACAATCATACAAAGTAATCAGCCTCAGTGTCTCTGTCAGAGTCATTGAAGTCCAGAGGCAGGATAAAAGTCAAGATAACTGGAGATGGCCTAGGATGCAGTGGATGACCTTGGCTCTTTGGTATCTGACCAGCCTCTTAAGTGCTCCACAGTGTCTGCTTTAGACTTCTTCATGGCTGTTGGAACAAATGGTTCTCATCCACCCATGCTGCTGAGGGAAGTCTTCATATGCTTGGGGTAGTCCACCCTTAGTTACCCTCCACCTGGTTTAGCCCATTTGCCAAGAAGGGGTGTGGCTTCTGCCTGTGCTACGGCTTCTTAGAATCACAGGTGAGAGTTGGGCGACAGGTCACACCAAAGGTGAATGATCAGCTGTGAAAAGAGCTCAGCAGCGCTCACCCCAGAGGTGCTCGTCCTCCATGAAAATCCCCATGTGCCAGATAGTGATTAGGATAGTTTAAGAATAGAGATGGTGCCATATGAGGATGAGATGAAAGACATAGGAATATTTAGTTTGGGGATTTAATGAGATAATATAATAAGAGAGCATGATGAGTATATTCTAGTATTATGGAAGAGAGATCCTATTTGTGTTTGTCCCTAGTGAGCAAAACTAGTTGCAAATGATCATAGTTGGAATGAAGTGGAGTAGGCATGATAAAAGAAGCAACTTCCTAATAAATTTCCATTTTCCTTAATTATCTTTGGAACTAGGCCTAATTCTTTCTTTCTTTCTTTCTTTTTTTTTTTTTCTTTTTGGAGGGGGGAAGGCTGGGCAGTTGGGGTTAAGTGACTTGCCTAAGGTCATATGGCTAATAAGTGTTAAGTATCTGAGGCTGGATTTAAATACAGGTCCTTCTGACTCCAGGGCTGGTGCTCTATTCACAGTGCCATCTAGCCACCCCAATATATACCTCCTTTCTCTCAAAACCCTCCAGTATTTGTCTTTTTCCTTTTCTGTCATCTTTTTTTTTTTTTGAGAAGGGAGGGGAGGGCAATTGGGGTTAAGTGACTTGCCCAAGGTCACATGGCTAGTTTATTTTTGTGTGTGCATCAACTGTCTAAGGCCAGATCTGAACCCAGGTCCTCCTGACGCCAGGGCCTTTGCTCTACTCACTGCGCCACCTAGCCTCCCCCTAATTGTTTCTTGAAAGTGATTCTGTCTTGACATTCTGATTGTAATATCCTTGGGGTCAGGTAACAAGTTTTTGGCTTCTTTATATACTCATTGCATCATTTATAATTCTGGGTATATGCTAGCCCTTAATAAATATGTGTCAATCAATTTTCTTAATTTACAGGCTTCTCATAATCACTTCACAATAGCAGTCCAGTTCAAGATAACAAACATTAAATATCTATCCTGTACAACACATGGTGAAAGACTCTTAGGATAAAATAAAATAGTCTCTATACATTCCTCTCCCAGGAATGTATACCCTGCTGAATCCAGAACTATAAGTATGCTTTCCCCTGTCATCAGACAAGAAAATCTGAGGACCATTTTGCTTAGGAATTTTAATTCTAACTTGAAATTATAGCCAATGTTTGGTTAGGAAGAAGCTAGCTGGCTCAGTAGATAGAGAGTAGGACTTAGGGTCAGGAACACTGGTTACATCCCACCTAAGACTCTTACTAGCTGTGTGACCCTGGGCAAACCATTTCACTGTTTGGTGCCTCAGTTTCCTAATCCGTAAAATGGGGATAATTTTAGCACTCACCTCACAAGGCAGTTGAGAGGATCAAATAGTTTAATAAAATAAAACACTTTGTAAACCTTAAAGTGTTATATAAATGCTAGTTTATTCTGGTTATTATCAGTCTTAAACTCCAGAAATCATTCTACCACGGCAATCATAACTGATATTTATAAAGGGTGTCCCAGAAGTCGCAGGGCCCTTTTAAGCTATTAGAACTAAGAACAGCACTAAAACTTTTGGGACTCTCTATGTATTGCTCTTTAGTCTACAAGGTGTTTTTACATAGATCATCTCATTAGAACCTCACAAGTCTGAGGGACAGATAGGAAAATGACTACTATCTCTTTTTTTTTTTTTATAAGCAATTGGGGTTAAGTAACTTGCTCAAGGTTACACGGCTAGTCATTATGTGTGGGTGCTCATTTTCTGAGGCCGGTTTCGATCCTGGGTCACCCCAACTCTGAGGCCGGTGCTCTTACTCACTGTGCCACCTAATCCCCCCTACTATCTCTCTTTTAAAGGAAACTGTTTTGGGGAAGAACAACTAACTCAAGAACTTTATCTGAGTAAGTATGAAAGAGATCACAAGCCCTTAGACTGGGTCTTTTGGCTAACATCTCTAGCTCCCCTGCTTTCTCCCTGGTACATCATGACACATCATATTCAAACAAATGACAACTTTCAAAATTTTAGAGGTCTTATTTTTTAAAAAAAGCATTCTATTTTCAAAGTCCTTCCTAAGCATTGCAATCTTATGTAGAAAATTTTATTAAACAATAATTTATGGGGAAAATTATTTAGAGGAAATTAAAAAAATAGTTCCAATAACTTAAAAGTGCACTAAGAATTTTGGGACACTATCTATGAGAAATTACAATTTCAGATACAAATATTGTGTTTAAAAATTGTTTTTTTGTTGTTATTTTACTTTCTCCCCAAAGATTTCACCAACTAATCTTGTCTACTCATGGCATAAATCATGTTATTACTTTACATGATGTTATAAAAAATTACAAATACAAATTTTTGTAATATCTCAACCATTTATCACAGGCAGTTATTGTATTATTGTTACAGATACTGGATTCTGACATTATTGAATCTATCTGGTAAGGAAATGAAGTTGATTATAAATAAGAAAAAATGTCTACATTCACAACAAGCTTAGGTAGCCACCACAATAGGAAACACACACATGCACACACACACACACACACAGAGAAAAATGTTAAGTTTGTTAATTGAAGGCTATTTAAAAATTACAATTTTTTCCCATTCTCTAATTTTTCCTTCATGCAATTAGTTGCCAAAATAATCTTTCAAAATGGCCAGCTCTTACTGCATCACTACTCTTAAAAAATCCTTAGTGACTCTCTATTGGCTATAGGATAAAATACAAATTTCCCATCTGTCATTTCAGGCCCTCCAAAATCTGGGTCCAACCCCCTTTTCAAATATTATTTCATAATACTCTATATAATCTACATTCCAACCAAACTAGACTTCTAGCTGTAACCTGAAAGTCAGATCCCACATCCTCTGCATTGGTGTAAGCTGTCTCATGTGCCTGGAAATGCCTTTCCCCTCTCTGAAGTTGAGAATCCTTCTTTGTGTAAGACTTAGTTCAGGTACAGTTTCCTTCCTAATATTTTCCATGACACTTCCAGCTGATATTTTTTTCTTCCTCAGGTTTTCCTAGGACACTTTGTCCAGATCTCTCCTTTGCTCTCAATCACTCTATACCTTGTACTGTACTTACCTTATGAGCATCTTGATCATAAAGACTACACCATTTTTAATCCTTTAGCACCTCATCCCTAGAACAATGTCATATGTAGAAAAGACAATCAATGTTTCCTGAGTGAACTAAAATGACAGGTTTCCAGTATTGTTTAAGACATGTCAGAGGTTTTCAAAGGAGACATGCAGAGCTCAATCAAAGAAAAGCATCCCTGCAGTCTTGTTGGTATATCCAGAATATGATTGAAGACTGAGCCAGGAATTGTTTGTTTAGCACTCTGCTGGCAAATTCTATGTATAAACAGGACTCATTGATTCATGATCTGGCTACAGTAACCAAAGAGATAACATAGGTGAAGAGATAATTTCTCTGGATGACAAGAAGCTGGACTTAAGTCACTATTTACTACATAGAAATGGAGAGTGAATTCAGTGAGTCAAGTGATGACCGGGGAATATTGACATCACATTGCTTAGAGACTACTTTTGTGCAACCATACCAATATCATCATGTTCAAAGTATTTGTCATTCAATGAGGTTGGCTCTTTATCCTTAGAATCACAGAATCTCCAAGTTAGAAGTCATGACCTCTGAGGTAACTTAGTGGGGCCCATTCTTGAAATAGAATTTTCTTTGCAATTTATCCAATAATCTAGCCTTTGTTTGAAGTTCGACAGTGAGAGGGAATCCATTGCCTCCCAAGGCAGCCCATTCTGCTTCAGGACAGCTTGAATTGATAGGAAGTTTTTCCTTGTATTGAGTCTAATCTTGGCAATTCCTGCCTGTTTTTCTTTTTTAAAATTTATTTTTAACTTTCAACATTCACTTTTATAAGATTTTGAGTTCTAAATTTTCCTCCTCCCCTCCCTTCTCCTTTCCCAAGATGGTGTGCAATTTGACATAGCAATACATATATAATCATATTAAACATTTCCATGTTAATCATGTTGTGAAAGAAGAATCAGAAAAGGGAAAAACTATGAGAAAGAAAAACACAAAACAAAAAAGAGAAAATAGTACATTTTGATCGTTCATATTGAACGTTTTCCATCATGAGTCATTTAGAATTGTCTTAGATCATTGTATTGCTGAGAAGAGCTAAGTCTGTCAAAGTTGATCATCCCACAATGTTACTGTTACAGTGTACAATGTTCTCCTGTTTCTGAGCATTTCACTCAGTATCAGTTCACGTAAGTCTTTCCAGGTTTTTATGAAGTCTGCCTGCTCATCATTTTTTATGGAATAATAGTATTCCATTATAGTCATATACCACAACTTTTTCAACCATTCCACAATTGATGGGCATCCCCTCAATTTCCGGTTCTTTGCCACTACAAAAAAAGCTACTGTAAATATTTTTGTACATGCGGGTCCTTTCCCCCTTTTTAAGGATCTCTTTGGGATAGAGACCTAGTAGTCTTATTGATAGATCCTGCACTTTGTTCTTAATTCTGCCCTATGGGGCCAAGTAGAACAAGTCCAATCTGTTGTTCACATGACAGTCCCTCAAATACTGGAAGACAACTATCCTGCCCTGACCAAGTCTTCTCCTTTCCAGGTTAAACATTTTAAATTCCTTTAGTCAATTCTCAATGAAAAAAAAAAGATGGCCCTTTTCTCCCTTTGAGGTAAATGAAATGTACATAATGGTTATGAAAATTTTTTATGGCTTGATTGACCATTTAGTAAAAGGAGTGGCTGATGTCTAAGTAAGGCACTACTCTTTTTTCCCCCATTGTCTCTTGGTGATTTTATTTATTTTCACAGTTCCTATGATCATCTCTACACAGAAGACTCACACATCTATTATTCCTATTTCCAACCTTCTTACCCCAGAGATCTAATCCCTTATTTGATTATCTGCAAATTGCTCCCCATAGATGAGTCACTTGTACCTTAGACCCACAGAAGCACAGATTTTGAGGTTGTAAAGGGACCTCAGTAGCCTTTGAGTCCAACTGATATAAAAATGAAAAGCACAGGATAACATACTTTAGAAGACATCATTCAGACTCTGCTTGGAGGCCTCCATTCCACGCTGTACAACCCTAATTGTTAGGAAGTTTACCTGAAATCAAACCTCAGTTTGACTCTTTGTAGCTTCCACTCACTGTTCCTTGTTCTCTCTGAGGCCAAACAGAACAAGTTGAATTCACTTACCACTTGATAATCCCTCAGATACTTGTTGCCAGTAGTTGTGTACCCTGAGCCCTGTCCTCTCCAGGATCAACACATAAAGTTCCTTCATCCAGTTCTTTTATGATATAGACTTGAGGACCTTTAATGATCACACACTTTACTTTGTGCATGCCCTTCTTAAACCCTGGTGCCCAGAACTGAACGCAGTATTCTAGATGAAGTCTGATGAGGTCAGAGTGCAATAGGATTATTTCTAGAAATTTACCTCTCAACCAACATCTATAAAGTTCTTAACAGTACAACCACCTTTCCTAATCTCCTAGGTTTATTATCTTGGAGCTGTCTATGATTTACCTCTTCAAAGAATCCTTTATCTAATCAGTAATCAAGTGCCACTAGTGCTATGTAACATCTTTTATATCCATTCCCACTCCATTTCCACTGTGATCACCCTAATTTCATCACTCATTTTTTCTTACCTACACCTTCACTATCTCCCTCTTTAATTCATCCTTTCCAACACTACCAGATTTTCCTAATAGTTTGTTGTGTTTATTTTATCACTTTCTTCAAAGATTTTCAGTGATTCCTCATTATGTAACAGATTAAATATGAACTTTTGGTTGTATCAACTGCCCATCGAACCTTATCTCAACTACCCTTACTCCACAGCTCTGTTCATGTTGAATTCTGCTCAAGTCAATCCAGATTGCTCTTCATTCTCCATTCTCATCCTGTCATATATTGACTTCTGGTTTTTGAACATACCATCTTGTGTGTGGTTTGTCCTTTGTTCTCGAAGAGGACCATGACACTGGGGAGACGATGACATGACTTGCAACTGACATTGAACTGAGTGAGGGAGGTTTGTGCAAAGTCATCAAGCTTACTTTCTCCTCCAGAGCCATCTGAGTCCAGTAGCCATATATTCATTAGGACTAATGAAGATGCAGTGGAAGACCTTGTTCCTTTTAAGCTAAAGTCTTTTCAAGTTTTTACTTTGAGTTCTTAAAGAGATCTATCTTAATGGGCTTTGCCTCTCTGGAACATACCACCTATCCTATTCCTAGAATAGATTCCTCCACTTATCTCTATGTATTAAAGTATCTCTTTTCTTTCATACTCCCACTCAGATACCACCTCCTTCATGAAAATTTCCCAGAACCTCTCAGGTAGAAGTGACTTTCCTTCCTCAAATGTATTTGCCTGGATCCCCACTTTCTATTTATCCTACCCTTCCTTTTAGCAAAGTTGTAATATCTTCTCTCCCTGTCTCTCAATTAAATTATGAGATACATTTGGCATACGTACAGTTTTAGGTTCTTTAACTATCCTTTCTGATCCATTTTTGTCCTATAAAGTTCCTTACCTTTTTCTTTTCTTCCCTAGCCTATGGTCTTCTTCAGCTTATTACTAACCCATTATAATATACTAGTTTACATGTAACACTTTAAGGTTTCAGATTACATACAGGAATGAATGAAAAAGGATTTGTTAACTGCTAAGTTAACTGCTATGGCAAGTGCTATGCATACAAATACTGAAAATAACTGAAAACCCTTCTCTCTTCAAAGAGCTTATGTTCTAATAGAAGGAGACAATGCATAGATCTAAGTGGTGGCTAGGAAGGACCATTTTACTTTGGAAAATTTCGGGAGGGGAGGAGATTGACAATCCTTTTGATTTAATTACGGTTGACGAATTAGAAAGTAGGAAATGATTTCTAGTGTGGGATGCATGGCAGCTAGTGAGAAAATGACTAGGAAATAAAATAAATCATGAATGGGTCCTGGCATAGATGTAGTTAGTACTCAATGGAGGCAATCCACAGTCGGGGCAATGGTAGCCTCAGGTTTCCAACTTTTACAGTGGATTAAGTTCTCTGGAGCAGGGTTTCTAATTTGGGTGGAAAGGCAGTTGGATGAAAAGAGAACCATGAGTATTTGAACATGACAACAGCAATTTGAGGAAAGTACCATTTTGAAAATGAGGAAACTGGGCCACAGAACTAGCAAGTGTCTGCAGTGATATTTGAATTCTTCCTGACTCTAAATCCAATACTCTATCAGTATGTCAGACCCTTTCTCAGAATCAGGGCTGCTAATCTAATTCCCAGTAGCTGCCATGAGGGCTTTCTTTGGTGGAAGTCCTCTGAAAAAGTCCCATCTATTTTATGGAATCTGTGGTACTTTAACAAAGAGAGACAAATGAGAATGTCATCTATCACTCCTTGGCAGCAGAGAAATAAAAAAATGCAAAATATTATTGGCTATCCAAATTCGTAAATTTTCTCCTTTAGTATTCAAGAACAAATGAAAGAATCTTAATATATTCTCCTTTCCACTTCCAAAGCCACTTCCATGCTGGAAGCTGTCTATTCTTGAGTCATAGTGAGTTAAGAAACATTGTATACAGGTTGCTAGTAGCATTTCTTGGTGACTCAAAAGAAACAATATCTGTAATTATCAAAAGATACCTTAGAACAACACTATTTTTAAAACAATATTCTATGTCGTACCAAACACTTTAAAACTGGCCTATTTCAAGAATTCGTGTGTCATTCAAATATTGAAGGAATAATTCCCAGGCTTCACACTGAAAACAAAACATTCTGAAAATTATGAAAAAAAAATCTTACTTTTAAGACAATGTTTAAATAGAGTTAATGGAAGAGCAGTGTTTTAAAATTGAGAACACATTCCAAAGATGACTCAATTTAAAAAATTTCAAAATCACTGAGAAAATATTTGAACTTGAAAAGATTTGGCATGTATGAGTCATTTGATGGGAAAAAAATGGGTGTCTAAAAAAATGTTGTCTAATTCAGGAAGAATCCATTGTTAAATATTTCATGGCGCAACTAGAGAAATAAATCATAACATCAACCTTTGTGTTCATTAGGTTACTATGGATCAGAGAACTATATTTGGATTTGCATAATTCTTACACTGTATTATAGACTACATTTCCTCCTTTTTTCCTTCCCATATCCCTTCTCCATCTCTAGAATTACAGATTTCAACATGTAAGAAAACTTATAAACAAACTATCTCACTCCCCCCCCCATTTTACAGATCAGAAAACTGAGACACAGACAATAAGCAACTTGTTTACTGTCACTCAAGTTACAAAAGTACAAAACGGAGACTTGAAGCCAGGTCCTCTATCCTATGCACCCTATCCAATCCTCTCGCCTACTCTGAGGCTTTCATTCCAAACTCTTTATCCCGAAAAACCATAAATAAAACTGATTATAGGACATGTAAGGAAATACACCTATTGTCAAGGTAGATTGTGTTGATTTTCCAAAAATAAGGACTAAGTCACAGGCAGCCCCTCTCACTTTTGCTTTTGCATATATTCTTTGAAGAAGCAGGCAATTAAAAGTTTTAGAACTTTATATGTGCAGAATAAAATTTTAAGCCTCCTTCCACCATAGGAGAATGTTGGAAAGACTCCCAAGATTTTCTTTCAAGCAACATCATATTAATATTCTTGCGTATCTGAGATTTAACATTTCATATTCTTTCCTCTGCACCTTTTATTGTTCCTATTTACAGTGCACCTGAAACACATTGTGGAATTGGCAGAGAGCCCAGATTTTCCATTTAGGAACAGTTTGATGATTTCACTTTTTCTTCTTCTTCACTCTCTCTCTCTCTCTTTTTTTAAACAGCAGGTGCTCTACATTGTAAACAATGCCAGTCGCCATAATATTATTAGCTTTTGAATTTTTATTGCATTCTTGCCTCCCTCCATATTTTAAACTTCAGTGCAAGGAATTTTTTGGCACCAGCTCAGCAAGCTTCTTCTTTCATAAGGAAGATGGATACCAGTGAGGAGAGTGCTTTGTTGTCGTTTATAATTAGAAAGCGCAAGATTTACCTAATCATAAAATCACCCAATATTTTCAGGTTTACTTCTCATTCCCTACGTAATGCATTCACATCTGTCCCATACAGAACACTAATTCCCTTCTTAACTGCATGCCTTGCACAGATGTTTAACCCCTTTCTTTGTCTGCTAGCCAAATGTACTCCCCCTCCCCATCCACCCCACCTTGAGCCTATCTTTAGCATTAAACCTTCCTGTGAAGCCTGTATCATGTGTCTAAAATGACCAAAGCATCACTTCTGCTATCTTAACAATCCACAGGGACCTCTGGTGATCAAGAGGCTATTGCCATCAGTGACCAGTGGTAAGACAATGAAAAGACACAATTAGCCACACTGTAGTCCAGTTTGTTGGCTGTGTGTATATGGTCTAAAAGTAAATGGTCTAAAAGTTGAGCCACTAGGCTGAACCCCCAGCAACTACCTAGTTGCCTGCCACATGGTAGATGTTTAATAGTTTTTGAATGAATGACGGCACAAGTGAAAACCAAAACCAAAAACTTCCCTGTTGTCCAGGAATGTCCTATTTCATTGATTATTAGACACATCTCTATTAAAGGAACTCAAGAACCTGAATCAGAAATTAGTTCAAAGCTGCTCTTGAACATATTTGAATTAAGTGAGAACCAGATGAAGTCTCCAGGCAGTCAGCTACCTAATACAATGTAAAAATGTTCTTGTATATAGACTTAAAATGAGATGTGTAAAGGATGTTGAACACTCCCCCCGCCCCAGCGTGATTTAAAAACAAAAGGTGAGTTTTAAATTTATCACTTAGCATAAAGAATAGTTCAAATTAGAATTCTTTGCAGGTTGCAAAGGACTTTCCATTGGCCAACCAGAAAAATCAAACGATTTTATTTATATAGCAATGATTTCTTCTGGTAAATTGCACAGAGGAGCAACCTTACTCTTTTTTTTTCCAGATCACTTCAATAAGTGAAAACCCAACAGAGAACAGATGCAATATAAGAGCAATAAAGGGAAGTAAAAAAATTAAAAATCCTTTGTTCTCCCTGCAGTACATCCGTAAATCTATTAGCGTTATTTTCCTTTCTTCTCTTTTTTGCATCCCAAGCCAGATCTCAAGTTCTCTGAAGCAACCCTTAATCAAGCTCCCCAAAGGCCTACGACTGCATGCAGCAATTTCTCCCCTGCTCTCAGCACAGATGTTCCGAGTACATTCCATTACACCTACATGCCATTACAGCTAATGGCTTATTCTGATGAAGAAAGCTGCTTTCCGCTCAGTGCGGCAAAGGGGAAAATACCCTCCTGTACAGTTCGATCGCTGCAACAATGAAATGTGGGGGCAGGTGGTACAACAGAACTCTCTAATGTTAATTACATACTGTATTACCCCCAAATTTGGCTGGTCATTAATTATGCTAATTTACCTTCCTGAAAATTAGCACCATCCATGTGAACATTTGAACAGTTTATAGGAAAATGAACTCTGTCATAGCGGCTGGTAAACCTGCACCTTCTGAATCATCCAAAGAAAAGATTTCAATGGCAGTAGACAGCTAGGTCAGGGAGGGGGAGAGGTTTATGCAGGACCTTGTAGTCTCCAGGTAAATATCCTAACTCGCTACTGAAAGAAATGGACTCATCCAGGTCTCCAAAGAGAGAGACCCGTGGTCATAGTTTTTGTATATGGTCATAGTATTTGTATATGCTCATTCCACTTTGCATCTGTTGCTCTGCCTGGTTTCAACTCTCTGGAACAAGATGCCCCTCCCAGGATAAGCTCATCACTTCTAAACTCAGCCCCAAGCTGCTAACTCGAGCTTTGATTGACACCACCTTTATCAGCCTCCTCTTGCCTCTGATTGGATGGTTGAAGGGCGAAGTACCAAACTCCTCCCAATGTCTTCCTTTATAGAGGGCAAAGACTGAACTTTGCTCCTTTCACTTTCCATCTGCTGCAGTCCCTGGTCTTAAATCCACAGAACAAGATTCCTCCCGCCCCCCCCCCCCTCTCTCTTTTTGTGTGTTATCGTCCCCTTTAGATTGTAAGCTCCTTGAGGGCAGTGACTGACTCTTTTGCTCCATCAATTATATCCCCAGTGCTTAGCACAGTACCTAGCACATAGTAGGCCCTTAATAAATTGCGTTGAGTCTTATTATTCTTTTGGTTTCCCTCTCTCCCCGCCCCACCTTTAGATTATGAATATTTAAATGCAGAATCATACCAGGCACTTGATAAAAGTGTATTGGATTAAATTGGAGACAATAGCATAAGTGTGCATTGCAACTAAATACAAATCCTGTACTTTGTTACTGGGTTGGGGGCAGGGAGAGGATGTGACTGAAAGAACAAAATGGAACTATGACAGCATTATCCGAACTTTTAAAGCTGCACAGTGTAGTGATTTTTTTCTATGCATTTTTCATAAAGTCTTGATAAAGAGAGATGTACATTGCCTTCAATTGCTCCTGCATTTATAGATTGCATTTTTTTTAAGATTTATTACTCCATCAAAAATTAATGCATCTCTTCTTCCAACTAAATCTCTGATTTTACCATATTGATCAGGGGCTTAATAAAGTGTCTGAATCAGGTTAGACTTGTTTTCCCTATGAATTAAAGAAGTAAAATTTCATTTTTCCCCTGCTGAAATTGATTGGGTTTTCAGAAGTAAACAGACGATCTGCTTGGTATGGAGTGAGCGGTCTCCACTCCCTCCTCGAGGCTGCTGTTTCCTCCTAGCCATCTCCAAGAAGCTATCATCATATTAACATAGATGACAATCTGGCAAGGAGG
Source organism: Gymnobelideus leadbeateri (assembly GCA_011680675.1). Classification (NCBI taxonomy): domain Eukaryota; kingdom Metazoa; phylum Chordata; class Mammalia; order Diprotodontia; family Petauridae; genus Gymnobelideus; species Gymnobelideus leadbeateri. Next base: position 242,538 of record WOXC01005834.1, on the reverse strand, counting down.
TGCTGATCAAAGATAAATTTCACACTCACACTTCGCATTTTCTAATTACACCATCTGTGTCAGACTCTTTCGTGGCAATTCTGCCCAATCTGTCAAATGCTGCATGCCTGTGGGAATGCAGAGGAGCTGAGAAAATCGCCTCCATTTCCCCCACCAGCCGATCCATCACCCCCCAATCGGAGCTGGGTGGATATATTAGTCTAATTGGGGCTGGAATGAAGGTTCCAGGTTGCATAGGAGATGAGGTGTTTGGGGGATGCAAGACATGCGATTTGCAATTTGAATCATATCATAAGGCCTGCCCCAGCTTGTTTCCTTACAGGCTGAGAGCAAGCCATGCATGTGATATCAGTATGTGAGGGGAGGAGGGGGGAAAAATCACAACAGAATGAGAAACAGGAAAGGAATCCCCTAGGTTACCTGTCCCATTAGACCTGTGTATTGTAGAATGTGCAGTGCTAGGTGCATGCTATTATATTTTTCTTACTATATTTTATTTATCCTCCATTATAATCCTACTCCAATGCCTGCCTCATTATGGCATTCAGGTGAACCTATGCCAACAAAGTGTAAGCTCTGGAAGGACCTTCCACGACTGGAATGATTAGGCTCTATATCAAGCTAGAAATTCTGTGAGTACAGTTGCATTGGGTATACTGTACATCTGTGATTCAGGTACCAACTCAGTGCAGAGAAGATCATCACTGCAGGGTTAGTTGCTAGGTGATGAATATATTAGCCATAATAATGCACAAAGACAGTCTATTCAGATATCATTCACCACCATCTACAATCTTCCTGATCTGTATCATGTCACTGGACCCAGATGGCTCCAGGGGAGAGAAGTGACTTTGCACAACTCTACCTCAGATCCAATTCACGTGTAAGTCATGGAATCACCTTCATGATGTCATGGTCCTCTTTGAGAACGGCTGACAAAAAGCAACTCAGATATAAAGAAACTGATCTCTGTACAGATAGAGGGATGCATAAATGCATTCACACAATATATGCTAGTGAAACCATTGCAGGATAATTATTTTATAATATATTTTTAATTATGCATTCATATATTGAAGATAAATGGATTAACTAACTGGCTACTCCATGAGGTAGGAATCTTAGACTTTTCCAAAAGCAACTTTTCTTTTTAACGCTATGCTTATCTACAGCAACTCAAGTTTCCTGCTTTATTCTTTGACTTGATTTTCCATTCAATTCTAGAGCCTGCTCTTCGAGATTACCTCCAATTTATCTCATATCTATCTTAGATGTACAATGATTGTTTGCGTGTTGTCTCCTTCATTAGAATGTGAGAGTCTTGAGGCCAGCAAATGTTTTCTTTTTTAAAATTTACCCTGTATTCCCAGAATTTAACACCATGCTTGGCAAGTAGTAGGTACTAAATAAATGTTTATTGACTTGAATTGAATATTGCCTTTACCCAAAGAAAATTTTTAGTTCTCCCCCTAAAAAAGGCATGGAATGACGACTGATGAAAAGTCACTGCTTTGGGTTTCTGTAGATTAACATTTCAAAATATCCTGATGCTCAAAGCAGTCAGGAAGGAATCATTAGCAATTGGGTTGACTTCAACTATTTCATTAAGGAAGCACTTCCCATAAATTAAGAGCTCCTCTGAACCCTGGCTCTGTCTTTGAGTTAGATATGGTCCCCAAACATTTTTGTGGTCCTGATGTGAAAGCTTTCAATCATTTTTAATTTTCACATCCCTCTGCACTTCCAGGTTCTGGCTGAGCCTTCCAGCGGAAGTGCCAAAATATCATGAGAACAGCTGTCCCTCTAGGATTTTTGGCTTGACCAGAAGCAGGAAGTGCAGGAAACCTTACAAGAAAGCCCCGTTTTTCACACTGGAGATGTCTGGATAGTTGAGATAAGCTCTGAGTCGACTTCCAAATTTCTGGGTGCTCCTCCAAGCCTGTTCTAAATGGGGTGTGAAACATAGCATGCCGAGTATGGGGATTGGAAAGTGATCAAAACAGAGTCAAATTGGCAGCAGGGCAAGTCTCCATTTAGTTTCCAGGATGATGGAGGTGAAGCTGGAGCCTTCCCATCCTTAATGCCTTATCTAGGAGACAGCTCTGCGAATACTTGTCCAAAATGTTACTTTTCTCCTTGTAAATATTATACTTTGAGTTGTGGCGTTTGAGTGCACCAGAGAGCACAAAAATAATCTTTACTCTTGAAATATTTATACATAAGAAGCATTACTGAAATAAGAATGCATGATTACTTGGATTAGGTTGCATGGTGGTGACATAATTACTTTATTTTTAGTTGTTAGTGCTTAATGGAAACAAGACATGGAAGTGGGGGAAGTTGTTGTGGTAGAGTCTGTTAACTGTTAAGCAACTGTTATTTATTTCTTGTACCTCTCTCTTCCACACTTGCAGGCTCACCCCACCCCCAAGTTTACCGCTATCAAGATTTCAGCGATTTCCTTATTTTTTTACCTTTAGATTTTAAATAAGCTTAAGGCATCGAATGCCAGGGAGTCTCTTTTGCTAGATTCAATTTAATTCAATTCAACAAACAATGATTAAGAACTAACTATGATAAAGGCCCTGAATAAGGCACTGGGGATACAAAGAGAGAGAAAAAAAAGTTGAAAATAGTCCCTTCTCTCAATGTAGGGTAGATGACAGGGACAAGGCAAAACAGATTTTGCCTCTGGAATCAGAGAATCTGAGTTCAAATTCCACCTCTGATATTTGCTACATGCATGACTTTGTACAAATCACTTAAGTTTCTGGGGCATTAGTTTCTTTTCTTTTCTTTCTTTCTTTTTTTTTTTTTTGAGGGCAATTGGGGTTAAGTGACTCGCCCCAAGGTCATACGGCTAGTTTTTGTGTTAAGTGTCCGAGGCTGGATTTGAACTCAAGTCCTCCTGACGCCAGGGCAGGTGCTCTCAGGTGCTCTATTCACTGTGCCACCCGTTTCTTTATCTATAAAATGGGTGAGAGGAGGGGAAAGAGTTGGACTAGATGGTCATTGGCCACTTTTGCAGTTCTAGTTTTATCATCTTTAATATAAAGATTTGTAATAGTATTTTTATCAGCACTCAGTGAATCTTTCATTGAGTCCCAGACTAAAGACTAATTTAAAAATGAAGATTAATGCAGCTAAAGAATTATAAAGCTAGAGCTGATTAAGAAATGGGGTTTCTTTGTTGGTAAGCTACATGTTGGTAATAAAGTGTAGTGACACACACAGTCCTTTCCTTTAGAGTCTCAGATTATCTATTTCAATGAACCAATTTCAATTTTTCCATTTTATCCCTGCAAACCCTGTACTGGACCATGCATGTGGTAGGATCTTGAACTGCATAGAGAGGCATAGTTTTCAGGACTAAGTCTGTGGTCTCTCTGTTTTCTGCCCTGGTCAGACAGCATCTGTACCTAATGTTAGGTTCTAAGTGTCACAATTTAAGGACAGTGATAAACTGGAAAGTGTCCAGAGGAGAACAACTAGCCTTGAGTCCATGGCCTATGAGGAATGACTGAAGAATCTGATGATATTTAGATGTCAGATGAGTAAACTCAAAGGGAACATGATACTATCTTTAAGTATTTGAAGGGTTGTAATGTTGAAAAGGAATCCAATATGAGATGAGTTTTGTTTGGCCCCAAAGTCTAGAACTAATATGGATGGTTTGAGGATGGAGGAGAAATGTGCATGTTTATAGGTAATAGGGAAACATCCAGTAGACAAGAAGATTTTAAAGACTGGTGAGAAAGTAGGGATGATAGAGCTATCTGCTGGGGAAGATAGAATGGAATGGAATTGTTTGTGTACACATTTTAAAGACTGGTGAGAAAGTAGGGATGATAGAGCTATCTGCTGGGGAAGATAGAATGGAATAGAATTGTTTGTGTACACAGTTTGCCATGGCGAGAAGAGCTACCTCTTCATGTGAGATAGGGGGAAGGAAGGGATAGTAGAAGATATTTGAATGAATGATATGAGATGGGAAGCAAGGAAGAAGGGGAACTTTGGAAATGGCCTCAATTTTTCAGCAAAACTTTAACTTGATTTCCATTTGGAAAACAGTTTGAGTCTCGTGCTAGGTCTACACTTTAAAGCTAAATAACAAGGGGAGAAAAGCATTCATGTTATGGTCTTCTAAGCTATAGCGATTGACCAGAATATTTAATCAAAGCTCCAGGGGAAGCATTTTTCCTTCTGCACTGGACTTGCTTTTCGCTGAAGATGTGTGGTAGGAAAAAAAAAGGATAAGGAACTTCTCTGGTGAGGCAGAATTCAAACATTCATTTCAACCTCTCTGAAGATTTTTGCTTTTGAAATTCCTAGTTATTTATTTTCTATATTCTGATGGTGAATGAGATTCGTTATTAAAGGAATGGTCCGTGAGCCTTCAGAAAGGGAAGTCACTATGAGTTCAGCAGGTACTCATCAAGTATAATTCATAACAGACTAATCTCATTTCCATTTTTGACAGTTACTAGACTGCTAGTGTAAAGAGCACTGAATTTAAGGTCAGAAAACCTGAGTTCAAATTCCAACTAATAAAAAGTATTAATTCATGGACCAGGATTAATCTGGAGGGAAGTCTAGTTGAGTGCTACAGGTCCTGTTCTATCATACAATTTATTAATGGTAGATCAAATTGATCAATTATCAAATTTGTAGATTATGAAGATGATTAGTAGGTTGGATGTGAGATGAATGACCAAGAGTCAGAGTTTCTGGTCAATTAATAATCAATTTATTAATTTAGCTGGCTGGCAGTCAATAAATTGATGATCAGTGGTTGCTCTCAACAACAAAAAATCCTAAAGGAGATCCCCAAACACCTTAAATCCTTTTTGAAAGTGGATTCCCCTCGCAAGTGAAACTCAATCCTAATTTGTAGACACATGGGCTGGAAGTCTTTAGTTCCTCCTGCTGAGAACATGGCTCGATCATGAGACTCAGCAGCCTCAAATAATCTGGGCAGGGGAAGTCATTTCCATTTGGATCTACCAGTCTTTGGCTGGTTTTCTCTTTCATGAGGTGGGTCATCGTAAACTTTAATGGAAGGGACCAAAGATAGGGGTTCCTTCCTTCAGAGTAAGTTTCACCTAGACCGGGTTCTGTATGCACTCTAAACAGAAATTAGGTCTCCAAGTTGGGTGGGGTCCTGCCCCAAATTGATGAACATGTGCCTTGAGGGCTAGGAGAAATCTCATCATCCAGTCATGTCTTTCAGAGACTGACTGACCTTTTCAGGAGGTGGGTTTTAACAGAAATAGGAAAAGGGTAGATGACAAATTAATGATGTTATTCATGTAATAGTATAATATTAATTTCTCTATGATGACAATAAGAATACAGTCTGAAATGATGGGCTAAATATTTTAATATTTAAATATGAGTCATTCAGATGGCTTCTTGGATAGAGTTCTGCATCTGGAGTCAGGGAGACCTGAGTTCATAACTGGTCTAAGACACTTAATAGCTGTATGATTATGGGCAAGTCACTTAACTTAACTTGCCTGACTTATCACTCTCTGTCTACTGGGTGTTTCTCTACTGCCAGTAAGTTACTTAATCTTTGGTTTTCTCAGCTTTCTAATTGGGATAATAATAGCACCTACCTTCCATGGTTGTTATAAGATAAAATGAAATAAAAATTTAAAATCTCTGTTAGCTATTAATTTGGGCCAGTAGGTGATGATTGCTGAGTCTGAAGTAAAGAAGACTCATCTTCATGCATTCAGACCTGGCCTCACACAGCTTACTGACTTTTGTGACCTTGGGCAAGTCATTTAACCCTGTTTACCTCAGTTTTCTCATTTGTAAAATGAATTGGAGAAGGAAATGACAAACCAGTACAGTATATTAACTCCAAATGGGGTAAAAAAGAGTCAGACCTGACTGAACAAAAAACTATTTATTATTATTATTATTATTAATTTGGGCATTAATGTAAAGTTCTCATTTCGGGTTTAAAAAACCAAATATAATAGTATGTAAAGGTAGATATGCTTTTAGGCAACAGATCATATGAAAACTGAAAATTTTAGAAGATTGTCAGCCCAATATAAGTCAAGGGTGTGACACGGCATCCAAAAAAATTAGTTCTCTCCTGAGGTTTCAATATGGATGGAAATAGACCTTACTCAGAGAAGAAACAAAGAGTATTGTATTTAGTTCTGACTACCATGTATTGGGAAGGGCATTGACAAACTAGAATGTACAGAACAGGGTCACTGGGATGGTGAAGGGACTTAAAAATGCCACACAGGGATACATTGAAGCAACTGGTAATGTTTAGGTTGGAAAATGGAATTGGTAATGGAGATGGTGGGAGGAAGGGATATGAGTGTGAAGAACTACATCTATTTTGATTGTTACAAAAGAGTAGAGAGAACAGATGAATGGAAGTTAGTGGCAGACATTTTGGCTTGATGTAAGAATTTTCAGAATTTTAGAGTGGAAGTTACCTCAGCAATCATCTAGTCTAGAAAAAGAACTCCCGAATTATACATTCCCAACAAGAGATCATCCAGCATCTGTTTAAAGACCTCTAATGAGGAGGAACTTAACTACTTCCTGAAGTTGTTCAGTGGTATGCTGGTAAATGTTTAAAGACTGGCTTTCCCAAAACAAAGGTATGTACAACACTCAAATTTAATTTGTTTTATTCACACTTTCTGTATCACTTTCTTTCATCTAGACAATAATTGAAACAATAAATCAAGCCCCAATTTGAAGCATCCAGATTTTGGCAGCCAGTTTGAATAGGTTCTAGCACACTCCTCCCTATAACCATGCTATTTTTGGCTTGTTAATTATTAGGAAGTTTTTCCCCCTGACATCATCTTATTTTGCCTTTTTGTGATTTTTACTCTTTGCTACTGGTTCTGTCACCTGAGACCAAGCAGAACAAGTCTAGCCCCCTTCCATATTACAGTCCTTGAAATACTTGAAGACAGCTACCAGGTGTTCAGTGAGTCTTCTCTAAGATGAAAATCCCAGATTCTTTGAATAATCCTCACATGATGTGGTCTCAAAGCACTTTAACATTCTTTTTACTTCACTCTGGATGCTTCCTAGTTTAACAATGACCTTCTTAACATGTTGGGACCAAGAGTAAATACAATATTCCAGTGATGGGTAAACCAGGACAAAACATAATGGAATTATCATCTATTTAGTCCTGAAGACTAGACTGTTTTGTTCTTAATCTGTAAAATGTTCTTAATGGGGTCCAAGACAACATTAGCTTTTTTTTTTTTGGCTGCCATATGACCTTGACTCATAATGAACTTGCAGTCTTTTAAAGACCCCAGATCCTTTTCAGACAAACATGTACCTTTCCCATCAGGACTTGTGAAGTCAATTGTTAGAAACTGCACTTAAGACTTTATATTTATCATCATTAAAATTAACTTCTTTACCCTCATCATCTAGGCAGCTTTGTGGTGAAGTGGATAAAAAGCTGGGTTTAGACACTTACCTAGTTATGTGACCCTGCACTAGTCACATAACCATGTTTGTCTCAATTTCTCCATCTGTAAAATGAGCTGGAGAAGGTAATGGCAAACCACTCTGGTTTCTTTGCCAAGAAAAACCCAAGTATGGTCCTGAAGAGTTGGACATCATTGAAAAGACTGAAAAATAAGAACAAAAAAGTCCCTTCATCCCAGTGTTCTAGTGAAGAGGTATGAAAAACAATGTGGAGCTATGAGAATTACCTGAAACAGGTTGAAAAGCAATTGGAAAATATTTACAAAATGAATAAAAATACAATTTGTTGTTGTTTAGTTGTATCTGACACTTCATGGGCCCATTTGGCAAAAATATTGGAGTCACTTTCCATTTTGTTCTCCAGTTCATTTTACAGATGAAGAAACTGAGGCAACTAGGATTAAGTGACTTGCCCAGGATCAAACAGTTAATAAAAGTCTGATCCTGGATTTGAACTCATGAAGATGAGTCTTCCCAACTCCATACTTGACGTTCTATCCACTGTGCCACCTAACTGCTCCAAAAATACTTAAGAACATATCTAATGTTAAGAATGTGGTTTTCTAAGTCAACGTGTGGTTTCAGGGATCCTTGTGAATGGTTTAGAGGTCCCCTCTTTTTCTTTGATTTTGATACCACTGCGCTAGCTTGTTAAACTCATTCTGGATCCTGCCTCTGTGTTCCACTGTGTTAGCTTTCCCACTTTGGACTACCTGCAGTTTTGATGAGCACCTCATCTATATTTTATCCAAGTCATTGACACAGACATTATAAAAGCCCAGGGACAAGCATGATCCCATTTCAGCTCCTTCCAGTGACGGCCACAGTTATTTGCACCTTTTTTAAAAAATTAGGGCAACTTTTTCATAATGGCAAGAATTCTAGTCCTACAGTATTCATTGAGTTTACGCATGTGTGGAACATCTTGCTACAAAGGAAGCAAGTGAAAATGTAGAGGTCCTGCCCTTTGGGATCTTACAATCTATAACAGATGACTTGGATGTGGACAAGTACATGGATGGGGAGATTAACATGGGAACAAGTATATAGCCAACTGAAAAATGACAGAGGAGCCTAAATCATGTGGACTGTCACTTGCTGATTGATCCCACTGCTCACACAGGTCCAGCTGCCATGACTGAAATACCCCCTTTAGCCTCGCCTTCTTTTTCTCACCCCCTTAGGAATCATCATTGCCCAACAGCTTGGTGCTGACATAAGTCATTTTATCTCTAAAAATGGAAATGTTCTTTCAGCATGCATAGAATCCCAGAATTGATTCCATGGTCTGCATTATCTTAAATCACTTTGGAGCAAAGCTTTTCATCTCTTGTTATATTAGGGTATCTTCCTGTTCCTCAGAGTATTTTGTTTAGCCATTATGGGACTCTTTTCAGTGATGGCCATTGGAAAGTTGGAGGGGGAAGGGAGAAAGCTTTCCATAATGCAGACCATCTTTTCCCTAATGGATTCAGCAATGAAAATGTGACTGAGGAATTTAGTGCAAAATGGGTGTCATTTTTAGTGTTTCACAGGAAATCTAAGACCAAAGGAGTCCCTTCTCCCTCCCCCCCATAACACACACACACACACACACACACACACAGACACACACACACACACGTTTTTAAGTGGGAAGATTTTTTTCTTCACATTTCAAAGTCTGATCTGGTAGTATCTTATTATGAATTCCTATTTTGGCTTCCTTCTGTTCACCTTATTAAATAATAACATTCTGTATAAAGGATAGAAAATTACATAACATTAAGGCAGTCAGGGAATAAATAGTGTGTAATGTGGATAAAGTAGAAGAAGAATGTATTGAAAGGGGCTGTGGGGGAAGATGCCTATCATAATTACACAAAACTCTGAAAGAACAACAAATATTTCTAAATAACAAAATAAACACAATGATAGGAAGACCAAAGGAACCATTGTTCATGTTCTTCTCACTTTGCTGCAAAGTGACAGAATTGATCAAAACTATTTGTCCTTAATGCATAGGTCCCTGGCTTATTAATATTGCATATGTAAGTATATTATTCTTGGGATGCTGTCCAATTTAACTGAGATTTAAAGCCATATACAATTTGGAGTTTTAAATCCTGAATACCCCATGTCGTCTCAGTGGCCATCACCTCTAAAAGGATAGCTACAGCATTTCTAATTTGTTACTTGAAAAAGAGAAAAGAATTAGTGTAGGGGGCTGCACATGTCTAGCTTTGGTGTCAAATTCAGCTAAGAGAATCTGTTGCACAACTAGCCTTGAATACATCATACTCTTCCATTTTTTTGGGGGGGGGTCAGAATGTCACTTTCTGCATTGTAAATGACATATGCATGCTATATAATTATGCTGCCTGTGGATTTATGCATCTGGGTTTCCTATTGCATTACATTTTCTTGGTCTGCTTATTAGGATTACATTTTACATGTCTAATAATACAATTCACCATGTACCAAATATGAAACATCGACACACAGGCGTAGGGAAATGATGCCTAAGTAATTTAACATGATTCAATGAAAGGCAAAAGAATTGCCTTAATCACAAGGAGATGAGGAGTGGGGTGATGGTTACTGATTTTTCATTAGTGATCCTCCCTCCAAAATGAAAGAAGGGGCTTTGAGTGGCTGGAGAAAACTTGGAAGCATTTTATGCTATGAGAGCATAATCAAACACAACGTCTGTGGCAGAATGGAGGGGGCTAATCACAGGTTTATGGGAAATCCAAATACCCCTGGGATGCTTTTCAGAATCCAAACAGAGTTCAGACTCTAAACATCTCACGTATTTGGTTGTTTCCATACATCATTTGCCTCTTTATAAATTTTTTTAAAGAGAAGCTTAGAAAAAAATTAAAAAATGTGTGACTACAGCGCCATAGAATGGGAGCCAACAGCTCTATGGATGGCTTTTTATCTCATTCCCTTAGTGAAAACAGTTAACTAGGCACTGGTGAGAGATTCTATAACTGCACAACACAAAGCTGGCACCACAGCCAAGTGTGGCATGCCAGATGTGTGAATACATTCTGGAGAGCAGTATCAGCAACTCCGACGGCAAGCCATAGTCATTAATCTAGAGACCTCTGGGAGTTCAGGATAGTGCTGTAAAACCCAGACCCTGCCAAGACTGCATCAGATAAAGCCATCAATGCATTGTAAAAAAGACACAAAACCTATTTCATGGGCTGCACTGATCAAGCAATTACAATCATTGACTACATTAAGCAAAGAAGCAGCGGGGTGCCCTATAAAATTGACTGCCAACTTGAATAATCAATAGACTCCATGTAGAGTAAATTAAATAACTGAAAAACTATTTGGAAAAGCTGAAGTTAAAAAGCCAATCAGTAATCCCTCATCCATGGCAAAACAATCCTGCATCCAAAAAAGAGCCTTTAGTTAGCTTTAATTCTTGTCTTTGGGAAATACTGTAACAGGGAGCCGGGGGTTGGGGGCAGGGGGTGGGGATGCCTTCTTCCTCCTCTTCCATCACTCTCCTTCATAACTGTACATTTAATTTGAATGTTATTTATCATCAATCAATGTGCTTTTCTTGTCATCTGAGGCTGAGCACACACTCCAGCCAGCAAAGAAGGTTTGAGAGAGAGTCACCATGTTGGAACAAGATGTCTTCAAGGTTTCACAGGGCTCTGGAACAGGTCCTGGGACTTAAAATTAGATTTGGCTTTTTTTTTTCTTAAATAAAATGATTGAATGAAAAAGCACTTAGTAAGGGCTTACTATTTGCCAAGCTGAGCATTAGGAATACAGATTTAAAAAGTGAGGCAAAATGCAAGAACTCTTTGGAAGATTGGTTTATCTCACTTAATGTTTCATAGTCAGGACCCCCAATGTATCTGTGATCTTATCAAGGTGGGCATTCCCTCCAGTGATGCCCATCATGACCTAATCATGTCTGCCCAAGGCACTACAGTTCCAGGGGCCCCTGCCAAGCTGGAGGAAATATACCTCTTTTATAAGCTTCCCTGCTTTCTGACTCTGCTAAAAATGATTTGTAATGAAAAAAAAAAGAAGCTTAAGCGAAAGCAGCAGAGCTATGTTAAACTCTGCTTTTCGGGATACATACCCCTTCAAAAGCTTGAGCTTCTATGTAATTTTCAGGAAAATAGAAAAAAAAAACCTAAAGATTGAAATTTCACATTTTCCCCTACTAAGCAGTTTTTTTCTTTGCACCTCCCCCCATCTTCTTCCCACCTCCCCACAAATAAAGTGACCAACTTTGTTCCATGAAATAAACACGGATTCACTCTTCTTTGCTGTTATAAAAATTTGATAGTATCTACCAATGATCTTTTTTTTTTCGGTGTAGAAGAGAGGCTTGTTTACCTGCAATGAATTTCCCATTGAATTTTTTGTTTGTTTGCTTTTTAATACAGGAGAGAACCTGAGGGAAAAGCAAAAAAAAAAATCTTAGAAAAACAAGTTTCCTCTCCCCTACAAACACCTTATTTTGCAAGTTTGAGTAGTGATTTGATTTTTCCTTAATAACCTCAGATCTCAAGAGCAGGGATGGATGGTAACAGTGTACCTGGGCCTGACGTTGAGAGCAGATGAGAGATTAGCAGTGCTAATGTTCTCTTAACATGGAAATTTTTCTTTCAAGGGAGAAAAAAATGGAAAGAAAAAAAATTTGAAACCATTACTTCAATGACAATACAGTTTTCTTTCTAGTCAAGCCTGTGTCCAAAAACAATATGAAATAGTGATTGTATTAAGACACCTACTGCACTGATGAATACATCATTAGGCAGCATTATTGCTGTTCACACTGAATTTAAAATCACCCTGATATTAGGCATGATTTGCATATTAAAGGAAATCACATTAAAGGTGTATGCAATGTGGCATGAGAAATAATTCTTAATGGCATACAAGTTCTCTGGAGCAAGGCCCCAGAGACAATTTCTAAGCTGAATCTCGGATTGAAACTGTTGTTAAAACGGCTTTTTGAACCAAGGGACCAAGCCAATCTGACTGATATCGTTTGGAAACCTCCTTTCTGTGAGTTATACAGTTTCCTGCAGGAGGTCACAATAAATTAGCCGTCAATAAACAGCTCACTTTTAATAATATTCTGTTTCCTTTCCTGTTTTCAAAAAACGGGGACAAAACCTTGGGAAATGGTGTGGTTTATGAGCAAACTTATAGGTTTAAAGAAAAAAAAACTTTGCATAGGAAAGCAGAGAAATATGATGAACTAAAAATGATTACATGTCACAATACAATTCTTCAACTTGTCTGCTGATGAGATGATAATTTGTCCATAAAAGCAGGAGGGGGGAGGGGGGAGCACTGGAGAGCACTTGATAAGATGTCTTATTGGAACCTATTGTATTTGCTACTTATTAGATTCTGAACTCAAATAGATCTTGATTGTTGAGAGCTGGGGTATTTAAAAGCTTTAAGATCATCAATTACATTACTCATAATTTCCACATCTGCCTTTTCCTCCACAATTCAGAGAGAGAGAAAGACTATTATAACAGTCTTTTTGCAAGTTGATTACTAGGAGGTTCAGTTACAATGTGCACTTGAAATGCCTTTAAGAATTCAAACTTAACTGCAATTTGCAGCTTTATGGAATGACTCCTACATGGGTAGCTTGGGGTAATAATGGAAATAAAACGAGTGGAGACCTGCCAAATGACCTGGGAGAGATGAAGGACTGTCCCAAACTCAGGGCCCCTGCCAGGCTACAGGAAACGCGTCTCCTTCTGAAGTTACCCGGCTTTCCCCTCTGCTAAAAATGAGCTTTTGGGGAGCTAATATGCATTTTGACTTAAACAAAATAATAATTAAAATTGTCATTATGTAATTGAACAGCAGTTTGGTTATGTTTATGCTGGGTAGAAACAGGCTGTGGGGACTGGGAGCCTGGAGAATTCCTGCTGTCAAAATGTTGCCAAGGCAGCACTATTTTTCAGAAATACCTTGTTGTTTTTTAACTCCTGATGGGGAGGTCTTTTCTCAGGCACAGCTATTTGCATCTCCTCATTTGTAGTATGTAGCAGATACAGAGGCCTTCACAACTCTTTTTTCTTGTACTGACCGATGCTCTTTCCACCAAAGGACTGATATCTTCTTAGGGATAGTGGGTTTTTTTTCCCTTCCCATGGTAAATGCAGGGCAAAGGCAAGTGAAGTGACTTTCCAAGTTAGAATGACCAGACATGAGCCACAAGGTTTCCCTTTTGCTAGGCTGCACAAATGGTGGGCATTTAAATAAAGAGGCAGATTTGCATAAAAAAGAAAGGTGACTTAGAGGTAAAAAGGCAGACCTTTTAGAAATTGAGCTGGGAATCTTTGGAGAGGGGGAAGGGAAGACAACCCTTTAGATTCCAGAAAGGGTTCCTTCTGAGGACAAATGGAGTGTTTGCAATTTTCCCCTTGCCAGTGCTTCTCAGTAACACTTTTCAATGTGTAAATCTTGTTTTCACAGTCTGAAAATAACATTGATAGTAGGTACTGCCTGAGGAAATCTAAGAATCCATCCCACAAAAAATAAAGCATGTTCCATTTGGACAGCTCCTTGGGCATTTCTATTTCATCATTTAGTCAATTAACAAGCATTTATTAATGATGATGATAATTCATAATAAAGATAACAATAATAACACCAATTATAATGCATGGCCTAATGAAGAGTGCTGGTCTTGGAGCTTGGGAGACCTGGGGAGACCTGGCTTCAAGTCCTTTCTCTGTCACATACTAGCTGTGTGACCTTGGGCAAATCATAACCTCTCAGAACACTAGTCAACTCGTTAAAACTATAGATTTCAGAAAAGGTGCCAACCTGCATCAATACAGGGAGTTTCTTCATTTGGGAGTTTCCTATATCAATGAAATCGCAAGTCTAATCCCTAATCTTTTTCTATCAAAATAAAAGCTTGTAATAAGTGTCTACAATGTACCAGGCACTGTGCCAGGCACTGGGCATATAAAAGCAAAAGTGAAATAAATGTTTCCTGCCCTTAAGGAACTTATATTTAAATAGGGGAGACACAATGTACACATACATACACATGTATAAATATATACATATACACACAGAAGATAAAATAAATACAGGTGTTTTGGGAAGGGAGGGATAGGAAGGGAACTGATAAAGGGATCAGGAAATTCATGCAGAAAGTGGTTCTTGAGTTGTCTTGAAGGAGATCCAAGAAAGGAATTCATTCTGGGAGTAGAAGACATCAAAACACAGGTAGAGACATCAGGGAAGGCAAGGCATTATTCTGAGCATTTTACCTATTTGGGGTATTTTAAACATTGAAAAAAAATCAAGAAGAGAACAAAAAATATCCCAAGATTGTAATGAAAGCCCTAACTTTTCCAACAAGAATCTTGGTGAATATCTGTATAGCATCTTTCATAGTGGATGATTCTTCCCTCCTCAACATATGAATAAGACAAAATAATTGACATCTCCTCAGCTACAGGAAAAATCATTTACGGGTCCCAAGGCAGTTTTAACATGTTCAGAAATATATGGGGTATGTGTTTGAACTGCTCACTGACATAACCCAAAGTATTCTCAATACTTCTCATATAGCAAGTTGTCTCTGAAATGTATTTCATTATACACATCATTGCTGGATTATTCATCATTATCTCAAACACCAATAATAATAATTCTGGAATGGACACATGCTAAGGGAGGAATGACAGTCTTAGAAAGCAAAGTGCTCTCTCCTTAAACCAAGTGTGTATTCTAGATACCAGTGGCCCAAGCTGGTACTAAAAATGTCCCCAAGTTACAGCTGCATAAATAGCTCCTTTTTCTTGTAGGCTGAAAGAAGACACCTCCTGGGAAGCCTATAAAGTGCAATGGTTAACTTTTGGCAATACGTCTGTGGAAAAGGACACCTTGTCATATAGGGATGGCAAAGCTATCCTTAACCCAGCTGAGATAGGTTGAAGGAATCTATTAGTCCACCACATAATGCTTTTGACTTCCCAAAACTCTTCCCAGCTGTTCACAGCACACAAAAGCACACCTCCCTACCTCCCTCATTGCATTATCTGGCACAATACAAATAAGGCCAAGGGCTGCTGAAAAGTTCAGACTATGGGTGGTCTCTTGAGCTGTTTCTTCTGCTTCCAGCCCTGTTTGCTCCTCTCCCCCCTACTAGGGATTAGGAGTGGAAAGCACTCAATGCATTCAGAGTATGGCTTGGGGTTCAAAGGGCTAATGAATCACTGGGATACTACTAACCTCTTACAGGGGCGGGCTAAGTCCAATGCCAAGAAGACAGTTGATGAGGGAAATGGTCTTCTATCTCTAGCAGGCAATCAAATCTGTACATGTGCAGTGTCATCTGATAAGAAAATAGTACAGTTATCCCTTCCACATTGAGGCTTTCTCCACTAGGGTTCTGATCCATGCTGGTTGGCATAAGAAATTAAATGGAAATTTTGGGGGTGTTTTGTGAAAGCTATAGACAACATGAGAAGTCCAGATGACACAGAGCTTATGATCAAATACTTAAGCAAATTTTACAATGTGGTGCTCTAAACACCCTATAAAAGAAAAAGAAAAAACAAATTCAGACTTCTTCTCTAGTGCAAAGGAATGACCAAAGGATTTTACGTGGATTTTCCAGATTGTGGGGGTGGGGTGCCCCTAGCCCCTGAGATGTGGAAGGAATAACTGTATAGGGCTAAGACCTCTGGTTTTATTAGAACATCTTTTGTTTTAGGAAACTTTCTCCACTGCTTGGTACCTTCTTTGCAACTTAACTGCAGTATAAAAAATTCAGCAGGGTGAAAGGACTGAGAGACTTGTAGAGGTAGAAAGTCCATCAGACTCTTTACAACTTCATGGTGTATCTGCTACTACAGACCTGGTTTGTGAGGTAGAAATGCTATGTCCAAAGAATGCTCAGTGGTTTCCGTGAAGTGACAGGGTGATCTTAAATTTCTTATAAACTGTCACTGTCTACATTTCCGATCTGCTTGTTGTCTAGAGCATGGAGACATCAAGTGACTAGCTCAGGTGGCCAGTGTATATTGGAGACAGACCTTGAAGTCAGGTCTTCCTGGCTCAGAAGTCAGCTTTATCCACTACCACACTGTGCTATCTCTGTGAAATTATAGTGTAGGACGTAAAGAGGATGCTAAGATGGGGTGATGGCAAGAACATGGGAGGGGACTAGCCTGACCAGTTCCCAGGAGCCAGGGAAGCTTTTGTCCCTGCTTCATCTTGACACCTTGCCTGTCACTTTCTACCCCATTAACATATACAGTACTCAGCCCATTAACTGTCCCAACAGAGGGTGTGCTGATTAGTCACTAATTAACCATTTTGGCCAGAAATCTGTGCTAGGACAAGCTCATCTAGTTTAACTATTAATAAACTACCTGGCCATATCCACATGCACTATCTTACTCCATTCAGAAGCATTTGGGTTAAAGATGATAGTAAAAAATCAACAATCCTTTAAGACATGGTGTTCCCTTTAAGACATGGTGTTCCCTCATGGCTACAGTGTGAGGCTCCAAGGCAGGGAGGGGAATCCTTCCTCACACCTAACAGCTGAGCAACCTTGTGCAGGTGATTTTCTCTCCCTGAGCCTCAGTTCTCTCATCTGCAAAATGGGGAGAGGGGGAATTATAACACGTAACTTAAAGGGGTTATGAGGAAGGATCAAATGAGATGATTTGAGTCAGTTTTTATTTCTATTCTTTTTTTTAAACTTAGCCCTAACTTTATCTATTATAAGAACATAATTTATACATTTCTCAAACTTTCTCTCTCATCCATTCCTTATTCCTTTGTCTCTGTTTCTTTCTTCCTGTCTCTCCTCTCTCTCTGTCACTCTTTCTCTCTTCTGTCTCTTTGTCTTTGTCTCTTTTTGTTCTCTCTGTTCCTGTTTCTCCTCTCTCTCTCTCTCTCTCTCTCTCTCTCTCTCTCTCTCTCTCTCTCTCTCTGTTTCTGTCTCTCTCTCTCTCTGTCTCTGTCTCTCTCTCCCCCCCGCCTCTGTCTCTCTCCCTCTCTCATTTCTATCTACATGTTTCTTTTATGCTGCTACTGAAATCAATAGGCAGCTGCATGGACCAAAGCAAGTACCTCATCACCTCATTCTGAAATGGCTGTGGATAATACAAATATTGAATTTTGCAGAAGTGGCAGATAAGTGGTTAGCCCTGCAGAGTGTTGTGGGGGGAGTGGGTTCAAGAGCAAAGTTTAAAAGGTAGAAAAGATGTATATCTAGCACTCAAGAAAGGAAAACATGGATTTCAGGGAAAGGAAGCAAAAAATCAGAATGGGAGAAGGAATATAAGACCTGTCACAAAGTTCCCCTTAAGACAACCAGATCTGAAACATGGACATAAGCTATGTAAGATCACTAAATCACTTCCATGAGACTACTCCACATTCCTCAGACATAGTTAGCATTTCTGCCTCACAAACCTGGCATGCATTAACAGGAACAACAACATGAAAGTGGAAAAGGATGATGGACTTTCTGTCCCCAGAGCCTCCTTCTCCTTTAGCACTGCTTGCCCTCCCCCCCCAATCCGTTTAATCCAAATGAATAGAATAAAATTCCTAAATAGTGGACTTAATACTCCCACCATTCTGGGGGAGGGGAGGGGGGCATTCAAAGCTTTTCATAACCTCCACACTTTTTTTTAACCTTTACAGTGTCCTTACATTTTTCCTATTTCCATTTACTCCATAATAAAACTTACTGTTTTTCACACGTGATACATCATCTCCAGTCTCCATGTTGTTCCTGTACCCCATGTCTAGAATGCAATTCCTCTTTATCTCTTACCTCTTATTTCTCTGGCTTTCTTCAAGACTCAGCTCAAATCCCACCTTCTGCAGAAGGCCTTTCCTAATCCCCATAATGCTGGTGTCTTCTCCTGCCTGCCCTGGTGTCCTTAAAGTCCTAGCTAAAATCTCACTTTCTACAAGAAACCTTTCCTGAACCTCTTACTGCTAATGTCTTCCTTCCAGTGATTATCTCCAGAGTATTTTGTTTGAACATAATTATTTACATGTCCCCTTCTCCCCTGTTAGAATGTGAGCCCTGGAATTTGTAGTCCTTAGCACAATGCTTGTTTTATTGTTGTTGGGTCATGTAGGATCAGACATGACTTTTAGTTATATCCAACTCTTCCTGATCTTATTTAGAGTTTTCTTGGTAGAGATACTGGAGTAGTTTGCCATTTCCTTCTCCAGCTCATTTTACAGATAGGAAACTTAGGTAAATAGGGTTAAGTACAAGTCACTGCAATTTTCTTTTCTGCAAAATGCAGATTTGTATTAAAAGATCTCTACAGTCTGTTATGTAAGATTTGTAATCAGAGGACCTTGGTTCTAATTCTTCTATTAACTACTAACTATTTAAATTTGTATAAGTGAGAACTGAATTAAAATCCAGTATCAGACACTTACTAGTCATTTGACCCTGGGCAAGTCACTTAGGCCAGTAATTGGTTAATGGTTGAGTCAAGATTAGAACCCAGATCCTTCGACTATAAGTCTTGTGCTATTTCTACTGCACCTCACTGTCTCTCATTTTCATTCTTCCATCAGGCAGTGTTAAAGTGAGATTAGTACCCCAGATAACATACCACAACAAGCTCTCAGGAGGGCTTTGTAAAAATGATTTTATTATAGTTAAACTAACTATATTTGAGACTATGTTTGGGCATATTCATGGATTGCTGGAGAATGAACAAGATCGGAGAGCTGATAGTTAAATTTTTAGTGTCAGCATTTATACCTCAGGAATTGGCAAACACTACAAATCAAGACGATTTTTTTTCTAGATATTCTATACATATTGATTATCCAGATTTAAGAAAGCTATGCAGACAATATTAATAATACAGATTAAACTTAAAAGCGTGTTGTCTGAGGGCGGCTAGGTGGATCAGTGAATAGAGTGTTGGCCCTGAAGTCAGAAGGACCTGAGTTCGTATCCGGCCTCAGACACTTAGCACACATGAACAAAAACCTAGCTGTGTGACCTTGGGCAAGTTACTTAACCCCAACTGCCCTCCAAAAAGAAAAAAAAAAAGTGCGTTATCTGCACTTTTCTTCTTTAGAGATTTGATTAACATTTGCCAGTTCACTCTTGGACATACGTGATACTCTATCCCCTCTGGATAGTTCAGAGTACACCTGCCATCTTGAATGAAGTTTTCTTTAAATTAGAAGACAAGGGAGGTGGGGACAAATGGAGAAAATGAAGACATGTATGTTATTGTTCCAGATGTAGAAGAAAATTAAATATAAAAGGGAAGGCAACACCATTTTATCTAGAATTTGGTTGACATTCCAGAGTTATGATACCCAGTGACTTCCCAATGCCTTCCAAATAAAAGCCAAACTCTTGTCTGTTTAAGGCCCTTCTTCAACCTGTATTTACTCTGGCATTACAGGTATTTCATAGACTGTCCTTAATCTAACCTTCTATTTTTTCTTCAATACTTTAGCCCCTTAATACACTGTGGTATTCCTTATGTCCTCAACATGACTGCAACTTTCTGACTTCTGTCATTATACTGCTCATTACATTTTGCAATGTCCTCTCTTTTCCACCATATGTATTCTCTTTGGCTTTTCCCCATGCCTGGACTGCTTTCCCTTCTCATTTCCACCTACTGACTTCACTGACTTCCTTTAAGTCCTAGTTAAAATCCCATCTTTTACCAGAGGCCTTTCCAATTCCCTCTTAATTCCAGTGCCTTCCCTCTATTGATTTTTTCCTATTTATTCCATACATAGCTTGCTTTGTATATATTTATTTGTATATTATTGTTTTCTCCCTTATTAGATTGTAAGCTCCTCGAGGAACTATCTTTTGCCTCTTTTTGCATCCCCTGCATTTAGTCAGTATAGGAGGCCCATAGCAGGACCTTAATAGATGTTTATTGATTGATCAATTACAATCATTCAAAACCCAACTGAAATGTGACCTACTTCATGGACACCTTCCCTGATCATCACAGCTGTAAGAGATCCCACCCTTTTCGGTATTCTCCTAACTCTTTGTACTATTCCAGTTGGAGAGGATCTCAGAGGCCATCTAGTACAACTTTGTCATTTTACAGATGGAAAGACTGAGGCCCACAGTAATAGGTTAAATAATTTGTCCATGATCATAGAGATAGTAAGCAGCACTAATTATTGGCAAGAGTAATGGCTCTGAAATTAGAGGACTTGGATTCAAATCTTGTTTCTGCCATTTAATATGTTGGACAAGTTGCTTAACCTCCATGAGTTTCATGTTCCTCATTTACAGAATGAGAAGCCCTAGGCTTGATGAATTCTTTAAGGTCCCTATTGGCTCTTCAGCTATCATCTTATGAACCTATGTGTATTTAATATTCTAGTTATTTGCAGATAAGTCTTTTCTTCCCTATGATGGTAATCAACTCAAGGACAGGTACCATGTCTTTTTCATCTTTGTATATTCTTGAGTGCCTAGTGCAGTGTCTTGGATGTAGAAAATATACAATAAATTATTTTGTATTGAATTTAATGAATTGCAAGATAGAAAGCTTAGGTAAAACTGGGATTCTTGAAATCTGTCTTCATATAGAAGTAGAGAAGAGGAGGAAAGAGAAGAGATAGAAATAATCCCTTTTAGAAGGATAAATACAGCTGGGCTGCTCCACATAGGGTAAATGTCTTTTGAAATCTAAGAAAATAGTTATAAAAAAGATAAGATCTAATGAAATGAAACATATATTCTGGCTCATTGTATTCTGGTGGCAGCTGGCACTTGAAATATTCTAAGGTGCCTGAGAGAAACAACTACTTCTTTTTAATATTTACATGTGAGACAATTAGCTGAACCACCGAAATAAACTGAGCTGAACAAGTGAATGGTCATAAAACCCACCCCCAAACAAAAAACCCCAGCACAGGCTACCCCTTGGTGCCCAAGGCAATAGGCAGCTAATTGATATTATAAGTGCATCTGACCCTCATTTCCAATCTTGCCTCTGTCTACATCTGAGGGTTGGATGAGCTGTTCTCCAAGGCCCCTTCTGGCTCTAAGGTTATATGGTTCTATGATCAGAAGCACCCTGTTTGCTATGCCCCAATGGATAGGCTTCCTACATGCTTTTTTTTGAGTCGAGACTATCTGGGCCTGGCCTTGAAGGCTTCTTTTCCCCTTGTTTATTTGGCGTTTGTTTGTGAAGAGCCTTAGAGTTTTCAAAGCCCTTTCTGGTACAGGCTTACATTTGACTGTCAGGAAAACTCCTTAAGGGAGTTTTATCATCCACACTGTATAGATAAGGAAACAGGAGGGCAGAAAAGTTAGATTTGCTCTCCAAGATCTTATGTCTAAAGAGGTTGACAAGCCATACTGTATACACTAAAATCTTGGAAAACTAAACTGTTAGTCTTAGAAGAGACTTTTGTGACCATCTTGTCCAAGGATCCTTAATCTTTTTTTGTTTATTTGTTGAAGCCTGTGGACCCCCTTCTCTGAATAATGTTTTTAAATTCATAAAATGAGATATACAGGTTTACAAAGGAAATCTATTACATTGAAACATAGATATAGAGAGATCTAAAAAACCCACAGGGTCCCTGAAATCCATCCTTGGTGCCCATGGACTCTTAAGTTAAGAACTAGTTCAATTGATCTAGTTCAATATCACATTTTAAAGATGAGACTTGGCAAAGTTAGGTCATTCACCTTAAGTCTCATGGCTAGTAAGTGGCTGGAACCCAGCCCCACAGAATTCTAAATACTTAGAAGCCATTCAGAGGCCCCTCAGTCTTTTCTTTTAGCCTTCCTGTTTGGCTGCATAAGACAATGGTTATCAAGATTTAAACCATAATAACAACCATAGGATGAAGTTATCTGAAGACAGGGTTTCCTATGCATTACAGATGAAAAGACTTGCCACCAGGGGTATAATATGTATGGCCAAAGTCAAGGACATTGTCATGGAGTAGCAAAGCAACTAGAATGGTTCTTCTATCTTTCTTAGAAGCATAGGGAAGGGACCAATTATCCCCAAACTTCCTTAGATTTTTCTGATTAAAAGAAAAGACAGAAGCATGCCTTAGCCTATACCACATTCTGGACATGTTTGACTTCTTTGACCTGTAAAATGCCAGAAGTGTGCTGTAGATTTTTTGTTCTACCAAAAGCTAAGCTTACTGGACATCATATCTTAATTCTACTAGATGAACTCTTTCTAGTTTATGTTTATTTATTGAGGGTAGGGGATTAGAATCTAATAGTCTCTTGAAGTTTTCTTACAACAGAGAACATACCTACTGAAGCTGCCAACTCTCCAAGAGCCTGAAGTTTGGAGTCTTGGGGCTGCTTTGCTAAAGCCTTATGAGACTATAAATAAATCACACAATAAGCATTTATTAAGTGCCTACTATATGCCAGGAACTATCCTAGGATCTAGGGATACCCCCCCAAGTAATAATTCCTATTGGAAAGATGTTATAATCTAATGGGAGAGACAACAAGTATAGACAACACACATATATTTATGCTTATATATGCCTTTATATTAGAAACATAAATATGATGTTCATAAATGCATATATATATATATATATATATATATCCAAAGTAGGCAAATATAAGGAAGTAGGGGAGGGAGCACATTAGCAAGTTGGAATCAAAATAGGCTTCATGCTGCAGAAGATGGTCCCTGAGTTTCAGGCTCACTCAGGGATTCCATGGACTGGAGGCAAGGAGACAGAGGATTGCAGATATGGGAAATGGAGAGTAAAAAGTGTCTGGCAGAGCCAGCACTGTCTTTATCTTGCCTTATACCCTCTGACACTGCTACCCTCAAACCTTCAAAAGCTAAGTCTTAGGCAGAGTAAGAACTAGGACGTGATGCCTGGGTTTTGATCCAGGACATTGAAATTTTGAAGGTCCAAAATTTTAAGTGATTTTTCCAAGACTGTATAACTTGAAAATTGATTATATTTTGACAGCAGTGTTATTCCTTTAGCAGCATGGAAACTAGTCATCCAGAATAATTAATCAAAGTAGGAAGTGGTATGTTTTCTCACACATACCCTCTAGCTTGCTCACTCCAGGGGTCAAAAAACAGGTGAACTCCTCTGCTTAACTATGTCCTGTCCCTCCCCAGGCAGGTACCTTAACACTGACCTTGTATATTCTAGACTCTTCCTCAGGTGATTAACTGACAGAGCCTTCTCCACACACAACTGACTTGAAGGTGTTTTTCCTGCTGCTTGTCCTGAACGACTGAATTGCTAGTTACAGCTCTGTCTTTGGGGTAGTGGTTACCTTTAACTCTTTGTTCATTGCATTGTTCCCTACCACCTTGCTCCAAGTGCAGAAATGCAATAGATTGGTATGGCCATTTGACAGGCCTCTAGAACTTAATGTTTGTGTCTGGAGTAAAATCATACAAGCCTGAGATTCTTTCTGTTAAGAAGCATCTTTTCCCCTCTCACACGCTCTACTCTACTCCCCTCTGTTTAAAATAACAATTTCTTCAAAGTGCCACAGCTTTCAAATCAAAATGATTTCATCTCCAACTGCACATTAAGAAGTTAGCCACTGTGATTAGGTGCTATCTTGAAGGAAAGCCAAAAAGAGAGCTAACTCCTTCAAATGCAGTCTCTGTACTTTCCAAGTCTTCCTGTTCTTTCCCTATTAAATCTAGTGGACCCTTGTTCTATGATGGTAATGGAGTTGAACTCTCCAGGGGAAAGATATTTTATCAATATAATGCATACATATCTTTGTGCATTCATAACAGTTACTAACCAGTCTTTGTGAGAGGCAAGCCTAAGGGAAGAGATCTAGGAGACAGTCACCTAAAACTCCAAAGGGGAAATTATTTTAGCAGTCAAGTGCACTAGATAAAATGCTAGTCAATGGAATTTCAAAGTCATTTCCCATTTTTTAGAGTGGCAATATTATTGGTCTCAAATTTAAGACTCAACTTCTTTCTGTATTATTTTTTCTTCACTTTAACTCCCATGAGACATTGTAAGCATCTGCTCTCTTTCTCTCTCTTTCTCTGTCTCTTTCTCTTTTCTCCCTCACCCTTTGCAAATGTGTACTGAAGGGGATGTAGGCTTCTGCCTGACCCCTAAAAAGAAAGCAAGAACATTCCAAAGAAGACAACATGCCCAGAAATAATATAACAAAAGGCTGCACATCTCCCACCCACTGGAATGATCATGCTATTCATTGGCAATCTTAATTGTATTTCCTACAAGTCAGTCTATAAAATATCAGTGTCAGATGGGGTTTTTAGCAGAAACTACAGGAGAGCATATTAATTTTAGATGAGTGAGTTTGAGGTCACCTCCTTTTCCGATGAGAAATGAGGTAGGGGCTGAGTCTAGTTCAGATGGGTTTTGAGCAGTACAGCTCCTGACCTGATGGGATGTGCAATAGATCTTCAAAATTCACTGGTGGTCTGATTTCGCTTGTCCTCAAGGATAGTCATTAGCCTGAGCTCACAGTATTGGAATTTGGTTTGGAGGAGAGAGCAAAGTTTCCCTGCAGTAATTGCTTCCATCTGCAGCTTGTGTTCCTGCAATAAAATTTCTAAAAATCTCCAAACCCTGAATGCCCCCTCCTGACTGGTCTCCCTAGGCACTGAGGTTTCACCTGCATTTCATCTGGGTGGGATTCAGCCTTGCAGCTGGCGGCAGTTTGGACTAGGGTTTGAGATGAGAAGGGGGATGGTGAAAAGAGTACTTTCTGCATGAATTTCAATAGCAAATTGAACACATACTTATCCTGGGAACCTATAGGAATGATTATTTCTATCAATTCCCATGACTATGTCCCTATATCACATCCACTGACATCTCATTCCACAAATAGAATGATTGTGGGGAAAAATTTCTTGAGGGAGGAGTTGGGGGGGGGGACTCTCTCCTTTAAAATGTGATACATTAATGCTTAGACTTAGAGGATCAGAGATACAGAATTCGAAGGGACTTAGAGGTCAATCTAGTCCAAATCCCTCATTCCAAGAGACGTTAAGTCTCTCAACCTATAAACTTAGTAAATGTCTTCTATTATGTGTCAGGCACTGTGCTAGGTGCTAAAGGTTAAATGATAAAGTTGTGCAGATAATAAGAGGCAGGATGGAGAATTAAGTGCATGGCAGCTAGGCAGCAAGGTGGCTCAGTGGATAGTCACTTAATCTCTGTTTGCCTTGATCCACTGGAGAAAAAAGTTGGCAAACCACTTCAGTGTCTTTACCAGGAAAACTCTATGGACAGTCTGGTCCACAGGGTTACCAAGAGTTGGCACAACAACAAAACCTTTAACCTCAGATTCAGAACTCTTTTCATTGGTCTGTTTCCCATATGGGAAGAGTCTAATGGATCTTCATGACTATTACAAGTAGAAAAACTGGGGCTGCTAGGTGGCGCAGTGAGTAGAGCACAGGCCCTAGAGTCAGGAGGACCTGAGTTCAAATCTGAGGTCAGACACTTAATACTTACTAGCCGTGTGACCTTGGGCAAGTCACTTGACCCCAATTGTCCTGCCCTCCCCCCTCCAAAAAAAAGGGCAAAAACAAAAGTAGAAAAACTAAAGGAAAATAATCCCATGAAGGGGCTCCAAATCATGAATATCACTGCAGAAACTCCCTCCATAAACAAAAGCAACCCATCTTTAACTTATTGGAGAAATCTTAGAGAACCCAAGTGATTGATGCCCCCTCACACAGCTACTAAATAGCTAAAGGTGAGATTTGAACCTGCCTTCCCAACACCAGGTCTAGTGTGCTATTCACTACCTTCATGCTGTGTGGTAAGTATCATTTATAACTCATTTGGTTGCTACTGCTAGTTTTCCAGTTGGTCTGAAGAGTTTTGAATGACAGCTGCTTGAATAATCCTCACTAGGTACAACCATCCTTGCCACCTCCCCAATATGATTTAAGTTGTTTTGCCCCTGGGTCTGCCTTGGCAGTTTTATCTGACTGAATTATAACCAAATAAGATCATAGGATCATATATTTAGAGCTGGAATGAATCTACTTCAGAGGTCATGGAACTGTATCCCTCATTATATATGTGAAGAAACCAAGGCACAGAGAATGTAAGTGACCCAGGGTCACATGGCTACTGTGACTTGATCTGGAATTTGAACTCATCCATTATCACAATGCCTCCCAAATGCAGATATTGACTAGTTCTTGTCTCCAAAAGGAAGGCAGATCAGCTTCCCTGGGAATTCACTGACTCAGAGTTTCAATCCTGAGATGACCCTTATATCTGAAGATACTAAATCTGTGACCTTTCACTTTGTCAAAGACTGAGAGTGACTGGTGCCATGGAAGGACTCAGCTGCCAGAGGATCATTAATAGCTTTTCTTCTTTTGTGGGGTAGCTAATACCAACTAATAACCAATTAGTCGATAATCATTTATGAAGGGCCTACTGTATGCCAGGCACTTTGTGAAGCACTGTGAATACAAAGAAAGGCAAAAGGCATCCCCTGCCCTTGAGGAGCCCATATTCTAAGGAGAAGAAGGAGGGGGGTAATTATGTACATCAAGTTATATACAGGAAAATAGGAAGTAACCCACAGAGGGAAGGCACTAGAATTAAGAGGGATTGGGAAAGGGGAAAGAGGGATTGTAGGAGGTAGAACTTGAGGGAAGCCAGGGAAACCAGGACACAAATGAGGAGGGAGCTGTTCCCAGGAATGGGAACAGCAAGAGAATATGCCTGAAGAGCATGGCATTTAAAAAGTTCAAGAGACATAGTTTCTGGGTAATTAATCATTTTATAAATAATGTTAGCATTTTATTAATAAAAGTGTCAGTGGCACTGTTGAATGCCAAAGACCCGTCATGGTGGTGGGCCCATAGTTTATGTGCCCTTGGAAGAGTTAATATTCCTGAAGGTGGCAATCTACTCTGATTGGTTAACAATTAATAAGAGAAGAAATATTACAATGAGAGATGGACTACATTACAATAAGAATCCTGGGGTTCATGGCACTGAGCACCCAAATCTTGGTCAAAGAGATTTATCAATTTCCATATCACCCATATTACAAAATAGAGAATCCATATTTCCCCAGATCTGTCTGTATGAACACAAAAATCAGGAATCTACCCATTCACTTAAATTTAGAATTTCTTTTGATATCTGACTAGATCTTAGCCTGGGTAAGTCTTTGAAAAAGATTTCCCACGATGATTGATTTCTGGAGGAAGAAGTAGAAAAGGAGAAAAACCTTGGTCCTGGTTCAATAATTAGTTATTAAATACAAGAGAGAAATATCTCTCTTAACTGAGAGAGACTACTAATTTCAGGATGTTTTTTAGACTTTGATTTAATGTCTTAACTGATTTGAATAAACTTATGCTATGTATATTTTATTCATGTAAATAACTTACGTTATGGATTGGTTTGTTTTGTTATAATCCCGTTCTGTTGAAGAAGGTGAAGAGTGCCAATCTAGCCTGTCAATTTTATTTGTCTCCTCTGGGAAATGTTTATGTCTCAAATATATTCTACAGTCAAAGATTAGGAAGGAAGACTAGAGTGCTTTCAGTCTCTTGTTGGCTACTTCAGGTAGACAGTACAGACACTAAGAGAGGTGTGTATATAGAGAGGTCATAAATATATAAGCAGATGTTGGAGAAATTCAAGATTGATGTCACTAAAGCTGTTTTGGAAGAAAGGCATCAAAGAAGTCATCTAATCCAACATTTTCAGACTAAAGTGGAAACAGATTCCTTGGGAAGCACATAAACTTAGAAAACCACAAATTAACATTATCTATGTTGTGCTATATTTTTATTTTGTTAAACACTTCCCAATTACATTTTAATCTGGTTCAGACTACAGTTGGTGGGAAGAGGGGTTACTTGTTGCTTGCAGTCTGAGGGTTGTGAGTTTGACACCTCTGAACTATGCCTTGCTTTAGGCAGAACTATTTTTATTTTTAAATCACTTAAGGTATATAATTGTCACATTTCTACTAATGTGCCTCTGGGAGTAAGTACTCTCTCAGTAACTCCTTTAGAAACACAGGAAAGATGTATAGATGACCTGCATGCCCCACTTCCATCTCCTATTTCATTGTCCTGATGATGAATGATAAAGTATTTGTTATGGGCTTATAATTTGCCAAACACTCTGTGAAGATAGTCCTTACCCTCAAGGCAAATTGTAATAGGAAAAGTCTACTATACACATAGGAGAGTGGAGGCCAGGGGGGCAGTTTTAGGGATGGGTAAGTGTACTTTGCCACCAGCTACTTTCTTTCCCTACCTCTTCTCCCTTTGGTAAGCTTTTCCCAGATCATCCATTTTGAGGAAAGGCCCAGTGTAGTCATGCTTCATTCTGGATTTCACCATCATTCAACTGGGGGAGCACTTCTGCTCCCCACCCTGAACCACTACATGATTTCATCTCTTTTATGAGTTACCTTCCCCTGTAAAAATCTAAGTTCCTTGAAGGCAGGGACTGTCTTTATTATTTTCTTGTATTTCCATCCTCAGGACTTAACACTTACATTCCTTTTTTTTTTTTTGGAGTGGGGAAGGCAGGGCAATTGTGGTTAAGTGACTTGCCCAAGGTCACACAACTAGTAAGTGTTAAGAGTCTGTGGTTGGGTTTGAACTTGGGTCCTCTTGACTGCAAGGCTGGTCTTCTATTCACTGCACCACCTAGTTGCCCAACACTTGCTTTCCTGGTACATAGTGAGTGCTTAATAAAGGCTTGTTGACTGGTGAGTGGTATTACAGACGAGTAAATCAACACACTTCTTCCAGGAACTATGGCAGAGTTAATTTGATCTGATTTCCAGACCAGGAAGGGGTTGGAGAGATGGAAAGTGAGGAGGAAGGGCAACTTAGCAGCTAGTAAAATGGCCAGAGAATGAAGAAAAGTGTCTAGAGCCAGTTTTAAATGTAAAAGGACTAAGGTAGGGGTTGAGAACCTGCACCCTCAAGGCCACATGTGGCCCTCTAGGTCCTAAAGTGCTGCCCTTTGACTGAATCTAAACTTCACAGAACAAATCCCCTTAATAAAGGATTTGGTCTGTAAAACTTGGACTCAGTCAAAAAACCACACCCAAGAGCAGAAAAGGCCACAGGTTCCCCACCACTGGACTAAAGTGACTCACCTATCAATCAAGAATCACTTCCCAGGACTGGAGTTCCATGCCTGAAAAGGGATAGGGTAGTGTATTGAGGAGAGGACACAGAGGTGGGAACAACTTGCAGGGTAATATGTCAGAATCACTTTTTTTTTTTTTTTAAAGCTCAGGCTTCAGTAGGCTTATTTTCCCAGGATCTTTTTAATTTTTTTTTCTAAGCAACTTTTCTTTTTAATTTTTTTCTAAGCAACTTTTCTTTTTAATTTTTTCTAAGCAACTTAAAAATTGTTTTTCTAAGCAGATTTTTTGACAGTCTTCATAGGACCTATTTCTAAGCAGAGATGAAACACATTTGTTTTCCTTCTTCTTTGCGCATTTCTCTAAACTCCCCAAATGCATTTGATTTAGCACATAGACTCTTAATGGAAAAGAGAGGTTTTCCAAGGTACTTTTATTTTACAGATCCCAAATTTTGATTTGTGCTCTTGACTCTAGGGACATGTTCTGTTTATTCATCATTGGACATGATTCCCAGCTTCCAAATTAAAAATGAAAAGAAAAGGAGGGGAGGGGGAAGAAAACCTTCACACAGTTTCTCAGGGCAGCTCCAAAAACTTCTTGGAAATTAATATTGTTCTTAAAACACATTTTGTCAAGTTAAGCTTAAGTGAAACAGAACATAAGGATTAAACATTCATTAAAAAACACACATGGGTTGAGAAATGACAAGAAATGTGTTTGGCAAAATCCACTGGGGATTTTCCAAAACCAAAATATTAAAAAAAAAGTGTTTAGTCATTTGCCAAACCTAGAACATGACCATATTCCTCCATTCTTAGCAATAATGTTCTTTGGAATGTTCCTTTCTTATGACTATTAATAATCACTCAATTCAATTACACAAATATTTATTGGGCATCTATTACATTCAGGGCACCATGCTATGTGCTGGGTAGACAAAGACCTTATGGGGGAATAGGTGTGGGCAGGGAAGGAATAAAGCGTGTGCACCGATAAGTAAAAACAATATAATCTAAGTAGAAAGAGAGCATTAGCAACTGGGAGAATAAGGGGAAGGGTATATAGAGGAGATGGCACCTTGAAGATATACATGGAATAAGAGAAGTATGGATGGGGGGGGGGGGGCACATGGCAAGCATGGGGGATGGCTTGCATGAATTCATAGAGGCAGAAATGGAATGCCAAGTCTGAGAAACATCTAGTAGGCTGGGAATGTAGAATGCCAGAATAAATAGACTACTGTTTATGGATATTCATTACGCCTAGAAACAAGAAATTCTTATATATCAAAACTTCCTGGACCAAATATTGCTACCCAGACTACATCTGTTTTCATGAACTCAAATTGAGTAGGGCCACAACTGATCAGATGAGATGTGGCCCAATTTCCTTTCTCATTTTGTAAATGAAAGGATGCTTATGTACAAAGACGAGTGACTAAATATGCAAACAACACAGTCATTATCAAATTCTAAATCTAACGGGTAATTTTTTTATTCCATGATTAATTGACCAAAAAAACCAGGGTGCATTTTGATAAAGACCTCTGATTATCCCTTTAACTTTAGTGAAACAATCATTGTCTTCTATGTTCTTGGATTCAAGCCATTATTTTCACATTCATGTGAATCAACAACACCAATTACAAATGGGGCCCATTAGACCATGTGAGATTAGTCTGATTCAGAAAATTAGGTCTACTTACAGAGTGTTTAATGTGGCAGGGCGAAAACTTGTTCAGGTCCCCAAGGGCATTTTTTTTTCACTTTGACTCCAGTGTAGTGTTCCTGATCTTTAATCTAGGATGCCAATATAGAATTACTGCTTCAAGAATGTGATTTTATTTTAGCTTCTAATAAAATTGCCCATTTTTTGGGGTAGAATTGTTTATTTCTAGCTTGGCAAGAATAACCTGTTATAGTGGCAAGCACCCCAATATGCCCAGGGTGGCTGCCAACACAGGTTCTTAGATCTGCTTTTCTAAAGGGAAGCAACTCAAAATGGGTTAACAAGCTTACTTTAATCAATCAAACATAGAACATTTACCTAGTTCAAGGGAAAAAAGTCAGCACCCCGAACTTCAAAGTATATAGACAGAAGTTACAAGACAGAGAAACAAACAGATCAAGCAGACAGGCTTCCAAACTGTCCCAACATTATATCAATACCAAATCACAGTTACCAGAGAGGGAAGCATCAACATCTGGGTTTTCAAAGCCAGGGGCTCTCAATGGCTGCCCAGAGTCTCATCTGGTCAAATCACACAACACTTCTCAAAGGGAGCCCCAAAGCAAAGCCTCACATCAGGGATTATATAGCCTTCTTCTGGGTCAGAGAATGTAACCACCCTCTTGACCCACTGCCCAATCACACAGCATCAAGGTGTAGGCATTCTTGAAAACCAAGCCTCTAGCCACAGGCTCCATGTGACCACATTCAGCCTGTTAGGGGGCAGAGTATATTTTCAAATCAAGGAAGGTTCCCAGAGTCTCTCAAGCCCACCAAAGGGCCTAGGGGCAGGGAAGATCTTTAAATTTGCATTTCCATCACACCTGTTCATTTGTTATCTGGGCCCAAAGTCTCAGTCAGTAGTATGGTAGATGAGAAAGACACTTCTTACATATCAACTGGAGATGGCTCTGGCAGTAAACTGTCTAAAAAAAAAATCCCTGTTTCCACCAGCCTGATTGTATTTATTTTTGAAGTCTGTTTCATGAGGTGTTCAATTAAATTAAACACATTTACTTACCTAATAGTTTACCAAATTTAGCAGCACACTTTACTCATACTTAGAACCTTCTGGGTACTAGAAGGATCCTAGGTGATAGAGTGGACTTAAATCTCACATGTTGTTGCTAATGTTTTAATTTATTTGGCAATGACCTCCTTACTGTTTCTCATATGAGACTTCATCTCCTAATTTCATACCTTTTCACTCTTGGTCCCCCTATGACCAGAATGCTCTCCCTTTTCACCTCTGCTTTCTGACTTCTCTGGACTTCTTCAAGATGTCACTCCTTGGAGGGGTTTTTTGCAAGAGGACATTTTCTAGGCTTCCCTTCTTCTAATACTTATCCCTGAGATTATTTGCCATTTATATTGTATACATTGTGCATGCACATAGTTGTTTTCATGTGATCTCCCCTATTATAATGTGAACTCCTTGAAAATTGAGACTGTTTTTTTTTCTTTCTTGCCAGCATTTGGCACAGTCACTGGTACATAATAAGTGCTTAATAAATCTTGTTACTATTGTTGTTTATGACGATGATAACAGAGAAAGACTAGAGACTAACCTTCCAAATATTTTCTTGGAAATCAATTTCTATATGAGTTTATAAAGATATTGAAACTTTGACTTTAATGGGAGCTGGACAGTTAAATGGAGGGACTTTAGTTTGTATATAGCTCTGTCTTTTAATTTTTTAATTTGTTTCTTCACTCCCCCGCCCATAGACAATATAGAACGTATATTATAATGCTTACCACTGAAGATATAAACAGAAAATAAAAAGTGCTGGTTTTGAGAGGGTAAGCTGATGGACCCAAGCATTTATCTAACCAACATCCACTATGTGCCAGGGACTATACTAGGAGATGAGGAAGCAAAAGACCTTTTTCTAAGGTTTATATTTTAGCAGGACAAGCAATAGGCACTCATAGGTAAATACAAGGTGAATTTTTGAGGGAGTAGAGTTGGGAGCATCAGGAAAGGTCTCCTTTAGTGTTTGAGGTCTCATTTAGAGCTTTGAAGGAAGCTAGAGATTGTAAGAAACAGAGGTGTTGAGAGTGTATTACGGGCATGGGAGATGGGGTGGGACAGCCAATGCAATCGCAATAGACAGGAGATAGAATATCTTATGGAAGCAACAGCAAAGAGGCCGGTTGGACTGAAACATAGAGTATGTGAAGGAGAGTAATATATAGGAAGTGTGGAAAAGTAGGAGCATAGGACGCTGGATGGGATCTCAGAATACATCTAGTTCCATGCCCTCATTTTACAGATGAGACACTGAAGCCAAAGATAGAATTTCAGATGAATTTTTTTTTTCTTTTGCTTTTTGAAGGGGGAAGGTAGGGAAATTGCCATTAAGTGACTTGCCCAAGGTCACACGGCTAGTAAGTGTTAAGTGTCTGAGGCCGGATTTGAACTCAGGTCCTTCTGACTCCAGGGCTGGTGCTCTATTCACTACACCACCTAGCCTCCTGAGATAGTCATCTATCTTTTTTCAGCTTAAGCCAAACCAAGGGGAGCAGAAGCTATTCGGAAAGCTTTCATTTATACAGCATTTTAGAGTTAACAAGAGTTTTGCATATATAATCATATTTAATACTCACAATAAGCTTGTGTTAAGTATTATAAGTATTATTGTTCTCATTTATACTCGAAGAACCTGAGGTTCAGAGTGGTCACATGACTTGCCCAAGATTGACAAACTGATATTTTTCTGAACTCCAGACTCACACTTAGGCCTTGATGTCCTGTTGCTGTCTCTAACCCAACATGGCCAAAATGGAGCTTAACTTCATCTTAAATTTTTTCCTCTTCAAAACTCCCTAGTTTCTATTGAGGGCACTACTGTGTTTCTAGTTATCCAGTTTCAAAACCCTGGAGTCATCATCCTTGAAGTTTTACCTTTCATTCAGCCGGATATCTAGTTTTTAGTCAAGACTGGTAGATTCTTAGGGGCAGCTAGGTGGCATAGTGAATAGAGCACAGGCTCTGGTGTCAGGAAGACCTGAGTTCAAATGCAGCCTCAGGCACTTAACACACACACACACACACACACACACAAAACAAGCCGTGTGACCTTGGGCAAGTCATTTAACCCCAATCGCCCTACATTCTCCCCTCCAAAAAAAAACCAAAATAAAAGCACAACACTTACCTTCATGCTCACTTTCTCTCTACTCACAAATCTACACTTCTACTACTGGTCCTCAAAGGATTCCATTAGTTTTAGTTGGTTTTTAATTTTTTTCTTTTTTCTTTTTTTTTGGAGGGGGGAAGGCAGGGCAATTGGAGTTAAGTGACTTGCCCAAGGTCACAGAGCTAGTTAAGTGTTAAGTGTCTGACCTCGGATTTGAACTCAGGTCCTCCTGACTCCAGGGCCTGTGCTCTATTCACTGTGCCACCTAGCAGCACCTCCATTGGGTTTTTTAATTAACTTCAGGTTATAGGATCATGGGATCACAAGACCCCAGAGTTGGAAGCATTTCAGGTGATTTAGTACAATAGATCACTAAAGAAAACAATTCTTCTTACAGTATCTTATACAGACTTATCCAGACTTTTCTTAAAAATCTATAGTAAGGTAGAATACTCTATCTCCTAAACTATTCCATTCTTCTTAAGAATACCTTTGATTCATGGTAATTTTTTTCTTTATTTTAAACTTAAATTTACCTGCCTCTTCCACTCATTGGCCCTTTGTGGCCTAAGTAGAATCCTTCTTTCCCTTGACAGTCATTCAGATACTTGAAGACATCTTGTTTCTAGTTTCATCCCTCTTTTATGCACTGTCAAAAAAGGCCCAAATGACCTTCCTAATGTACAGGTCTGACCATGTCACTCCTCTGAACATTTCAGCAGTTCCCTATTGCCTCTAATATGTTTTTATTTTTTTTAATTATTAAACAAATGCTTTATTAACTTCTGGTTTACATCGTTCATTTCCGCCAGATTTTGAGTTACAATTTTTTCCCCCATTTTTCCCCTACCCACCATCCCAGAATAGCAGTCCCACAAGATATCACTTCCTCCAATCTGCTCTCTCCCATATCTTTTCCCATACCCCCTTCGACTTTTCCATTAGAGCAAGGTGAATCTCTGAGCCCCAATGCCTGCACATCTTATCTCCCAATTACATGCAAAAGAGTATTAATAATAGTATTTATATATATTTGAAACATTTAATTTTAAGACCTCGAATGTCAGATCCATTTCCTCCCTCCCTTGTCACCCATTCCCTCTGGGAAGATAAGTAATTCAGTATATGTTGTACATGTCTAGCTATGCAAAACATTACCATAGTAGATATATTGTACAAGGCAGCTTATAATTCCCTCCCACCCATCCCACCCCCCACCTGGTCCATTCCCTACTTGATCCTGTCCCTCTTCTATAGTGGGTACTTCCAACCTCCCCTCCCCCCAAGAATGCCCTCCCATCCATCATCCCCCCTATTGCCTCTAATATGGAAAACAAACTTAAAGCCGGACTTCACAGGCCTCCTCACTATGGGTCTGAGTCTTTACAAGCCCTCCACAATATCATGCTGTCCTATCTTTCCAGTCCTATTTCATATCACTCCCTACCCCCCCCCCCTTTTTTTGCTTTCTACATTTAATAAAACTTGCTTACTAGCCATTCCTTGATCTCACCATTCCATTCCATTGTTTACACAGGTTGTCTCCCCTCCCTGAATGATCTCCCTCCTTAGTTCTGCCTCTTGGATTCCTCAGCTTCTTTCAAGAGTCCCCTCCTTGGGGAAGCTCTTCCTGATTTCCCCAGTTCTCAGTATTTGCTCAGCTGGGCGTAGATTTCATCTCTTCAGTAGAATGTCATTTTCTTAAAGGGGGAAATACTTGCACCATTTTTATCCCCAGTGCCTAGCAGACTACCTTGCACATAGTGGGACCTAAGTAAATATGTGCTGAATTTAATTGAATTACAAAAGCAGAAGGTGGTGTAAGAACTAATTTGCATCAATTTGATTAAAATTATTCTCATATTTCTTTAGAAGGTTTTTGGCACTTCAACCTGACTTCTCTTAATAACTGCCCTAGTCCTTTAAAAATCTCACACACACACATATGCATGCCTACGTGTATACATGCACAAATATATGTGCATGTATACACACATTAAAGAAAAGGGTTCTGAAAGGATACATTATTTAGAGAAATGTGCATCATAGGATAAATAAGGAGGCAAATAGTTTCTAAAATTCAGTTTCCAAAACTGAACTTTTAAAGTACAAAGTCTTCTATCTTAATAGAGTAAAAGAACTTTATTCATTATTGTCCCTTTACCTTTTATTTTTGTATGACAAAATGGTGAAAACTATCATAGACATGATAATAAAGCAGGTTACAAAAAGTGTAGGGCATTCATGGCAGCCCAAACTCTCACACATTACATACACACACTACGCAAAATTGGGTTGCTAATTAGACTTCTAAATATGCATTGATGAAAATGTATTAAGTTGCACAATGTGAGAAAATGAATATTACTTTGTGAATGTGAACCTTGCAGGGTTTCTTGGCTCCCCCATCTAAATTTGCAATCCAAGTATTTCATTAACATAGGCTTTTGTGGTTAATTATTTATATGGCACTGGAGTGATCTGTGCCAAACAAATAACAGATCCCTGCTTTAGATGACTTACACTCTAAACTTGTAGGTATATTCCATTAAAAAAAAAGCTCTGATAACTACACATTTGCTGGAAATAGCATGAATTTATCGGAGCTCTAACACACCATGCAAGGAAAATAAATGTTCTTTGGAGGGAATTTGGAAAACATTAAATAGGCAACTTACTCTGGAGGAAAGAGTATGATGTGAAGCAGGAATTTGCCATGTTTCTGACTTTTTAAGATCTTGAATTGAGTGGTTGGTATGAAGCCCCATTGATGAAAAAGGCTCTACCTCCCTAGAAACCTCATCGTAAACAATTCAATTCAATTCAACACACGTTTAAGAACTTACTCTGTAGCAGCAGGCACTGTGCTAGGCTAGGAAGAAAGAAAGAAAGAAAGAAAGAAAGAAAGAAAGAAAGAAAGAAAGAAAGAAAGAAAGAGAGAAAGAAAGAAAGAAAGGAAGGAAGGAAGAAAAAGAGGGAGAAAGAAGGAAAGAAAAAAGGAGGTAAGAAAATACAAAAAATGAAGGAAGGAAGGAACAAGGGAGGGAAGGAGGAAGGAAGGAAGAAGAAGAGAGAATTAGAGAGACAGAAAATAAATATGAAAAGAAGGAAGAAAGGAAAGAAGGTAAGAGAGGAAGGAATGGGGAAAAGGTAGGGAAGAAGGAAAAAAGGAAGAAGAAGGAAGTAAGGAAGAAAGAAAGAAGAAAGAAGGGAGGGGTTGAAGGAAGGGAGAGAGAGAAGAAGGAAAGAGTGCTGGAAAGAAGAGAAAGAAAGAAATGAGGAGAGAGAGAAAGGGGGGAAGAGAGAGACAGAGAGACAGAGAGACAGAGACAGAGAGACAGAGAGAGAACCCAAGCTCCCTGCCTACTCTCAAGGAGTTTACCCTCAGCCATAGGCACCAGGCCAATGATTTATTCAGTCATGCTAAAGTACTTTTGTTCTCATTCCTCTACTTAAGCACAGGGACCCCAGTCTTTAAAAATAAGATGTAGTAGTAGTAGTAGTAGTAGTAGTAGTAGTAGTAGTAGTAGTAGTAGTAATAGCAATACCTTTGTCTGAGAGTCACTAACTAGCATTTATTACACCTGTATCAAAATCACAAAGTTAGGCCTGAGTAAGCATTGTGAAAAGTTTCCCAATATCAATTTTTAAAGACAAAGTCATTTGGGGAAAGGAGAGACAGAGACTCAGGGACACCTTGGGACAACTCCACTCCTGGCAAGATGGGGTAATCATCAGGGCAGTAGCTGAGGAAGGACATATGGACCACATAGTAGCTTTTTATTTTAAGTAATTTCTCTTGCTTAACTAGGGTCCAAGCTCACTTGTTTTTACTTGTCAAAGAAAAGTAAATGGGCTCAGTTCTCTCTAAATTTTGGTGCCCTTGAACAAACTCCTGTTCTAGCCACCCTCAGATGACATCTCCAGAACAAAACTTTGTGTAGTGCACAAAATGAATGAGAATAAGGGTTTCTTGCTGGATATATGACTTATCTTTCTTTGTCTCAATGTTGGGGATGGATACTTGCATACACCCCAATATTAGGATTTCATTCTCCTCCATCCTCTGCTTAGATTACTATGTAAGAAGAGGGTCCTGAATTTGTGTGTGTCCTATCCAGATTTATAAATTTCCAACTGAGAGCCTTCCAGAACTCAGCCATCACCTGCTCAACAGACAGTTGGATTTCTGCTTCTGTCTGTTAATTCCTATTGTGAACTATCCCAGGAAACTATGGATAATCCTGGAATCAATCCAGGCTAGTCAGCCAAACCTCTCAGAGTATGGCAAAACTGATCTTTAAATGTATCCTGTTGTTCTGAGATTCTTTCCATAATGGTATCTTTTGTTCTTGTTTACCTATTGAAAGAAAAATCCAGGATTAAGCTCAAAACAGAGGAGTATCAATTACATTAAGTAAATTTGGTTGGGATGGAAGGAGGAATTTCTAAGGCATTATTGTGGGGTGCACCAGTTCAAACTTTTTAGTCTCAAGACATATTTACATTCTTTAAAATTATTGAGGAATCCCCTAAAGAACTTTAGTTATATTTATCCACATTTGTCACATTATAAGTTCAAATATCTTAGTATTATAGAGATGGTTTTGACTTCGATGACCCTTGAAAGAATTTCAGAGATTCCCCAGGGTCCCAGGCTACACTTTGAGAACGACTAATATAATGGAAAAGAGACACAGAGACTTTCCACTTAACTGTCCACTCATTAGATTTAGAGCTTGACAATCCTGGGTTTGATCCTCAGCTTTGCTACTTACCTGAGTGAACTTGTACAAATCATTTCACCTTTGTAGACTTTAGTTTCCTTTGAAAAATGATTGATTTGGAATAATTATAACTAAAGTTCCTTCCAACTATTTTTGTAGTTGGAAGTTTGAGTTCAGCATACATTTTATCAGCATCTATAATGTGCATCACACTGTACTAGGTGATGAGGAAACAAAGATAGATGTGGTACAAGGCCTGCCTTCAAAGAGCTTATAGTCTGTAGGGAAGGATTAGGATGATTTATGCACAAATATCTATGAAACAAAAGAGAGAAATATAATTGCAAACGGGAGGACTGGGTAAAATATTTTGAGAAATTTGAGGAGGGAAAGATGATTTTACCTTTGGGAATGTTAGGGAGTATTTCCTGGAGAAAGTGGTATCTGAATTGTTACTTACAGGAAGCAAAGGGAATTATTAGAAATAGGTTAATGACAGATCTCATTCCTGGCATGGGGAATGAAATTAACAAAGATAAATAGATGACAGAGTAACTGATAAAGCCGTTATTAGGCTCTTCCATGTGCCAGGTACACAATCTCCAGAAATTTTAATACAAAGAAACAAAAGATTATCTCAGTAACAATAACATGAACATTTAAATAGTTTTCGCTATATGCCAGGTATTGTGCAAAGTACTTTAAAATTGTTATCTCATTTGATCCTCACAATAACTCTGGGAGGCAGGTGCTATTTATTAACCCCATTTTACAGATGAGGAAACTGAGGCACACAGAAATCACATGCTCAGTGTTACACACTTAGTTAAGTAGCTGAAGTGGGACTGAAACTCAGGTCTTCTGGAGTCCATGACTAGTCTTCTAGTCATGGTGGTGTCAACCTTAAATAGAAATGAATCCCTGCCCACCAAGTAGTGACTAGAAAACCACAAACAAACATTATCTATGCCATATTGAACTTAATTTATTTTGTTAGACATTTCCCAATTACATTTTAATCTGGTTCAGTTTGAGGTTGCTTGGTCAGAGGTCCCAAATTTGATACTTTTGCCAATGCACCATGATGCTTCTAGTAGATTCAAAGGGTACATTGGAGTCAGACTATGGAGGGCCTTGAAAAATAGGGTCAAGATTTTTACTTAATTCATTCAGTAATGGGAAGCCACTGATGCTTTTTGAGTAGAGTAGCTTGATCATAGCAGTTCATTAAAAAAATGGCCTCAGGCAATTTAGAGAGAGGATAGCCTGGAGACATAACTTTTTTTTTTTTTATTATTAAAGCAATTGGGGTTAAGTAACTTGCTCAAGGTTACACGGCTAGTCATTATTTGTGTGTGGGTGCTCATTTTCTGAGGCCGGTTTTGATCCCGGATCATCCCAACTCCGAGGCCGGCGCTCTTACTCACTGAGCCACCTAGCCGCCCCTTTAGGGCAATTGGGGTTAAGTAACTTGCCCAAGGTCACACGGCTAGGTTTTTGTTTGTATGGGTTAAGTGTCTGAGGCCAGATCCGAACTCAGGTCCTTCTGACTCCAGGGCTGGCGCTCTATTCACTGTGCCACCTCTGGAGACATAATTTAGAAGGCTATAATAGCCTTCTATATATAATAAACTATTATAATAATTGTCAAAATAAGGGAGTAAAAAAAGACATGAACAAATATAAGTGTAAAGAAAAGGAAGGAAGGATGAAAAAAGATAGTAGCAGAAGTCAAGAAGACAAATTTTAACAATTTACTGGATATGTGGGTTGAGGAAGAGAGAAAATTCAACTCTACAGTTTCACAGTTGGGTGTCTGAATGATGACTTTGGTGGTGTCATTTCACAAAAATAAAGAAGTTAAACACAGGTCCAGGTTTGAGGGGGTGGGATTGTGATGATGAAGTCACAGTTCAGACATAGTGAATTTGAGTCCTGGGGTCAGGGTGTGCTGGAAACACTGGTTCATGAGAGCCAGTCATTTTTTTTTTTTTTTAGTGCAAGCATTTACACCTCATAAATGGACAAATGCTACAAACTAGAGCTTGATAGATGATTGTTTGGTTGATTGTTTCCTCTTAAGAAAATGACGAATAAAAACATTAATGGAGATTAAACTGAAAGGTGTCAGGTATACTTTTTTTTTTCTGTTTTACATCATTCATTTCCGCCAGATTTTGAGTTACAATCATTTCCCCCCATTATTCCCCTACCCAACCTCCCAGAATAGTAGTCCCACAAGATATCACTTCCTCCAATCTGCTCTCTCCCATACCTTCTCCCATACCCCCTTCGACTTTTCCATTAGAGGAAGGTGAATCTTTGTGTCCCAATGCCTGCACATCTTATCTCCCAATTACAAGCAAAAGAGTATTAATAATAGTATTTATATATATTTGAAACATTTAATGTTACGACCTCGAATTTCAGATCCATTTCCTTCCTCCCTTGTCACCCATTCCTTCTTGGGAGATAAGTAATTCAGTATATGTTGTACATGTCTAGCTATGCAAAACATTATCATAGTAGATATATTGTACAAGGCTGCTTATACTTCCCTCCCACTCATCCCACCCCCACCTGGTCCATTCCCTACATGATCCTGTCCCTCTTCTATAGTGGGTACTTCCAACCTCCCCTCCCCCCAAGGATGACCTCCCATCCATCATCCCTCCTCTCATCCCCCTGCCTCCTATCCTGCTGCAGGTTGAGATATCCCATTTAGTATGTATGTCATTTTCTCCCTGAACCAAATTCAATGTGAATGTGGTTTTGCCTTTTTAGCCTTCCTTATTCTCGCCCTCCTTTGCAACCACTTCCCCTTGCTTCTTCTACATGGGATAGTTTACCCTACCCTGTCTCTCCCCATCTCCTCTTGCCACTTTTGTCTCTCACCTCATAATTTCATCCCTTGAGTATCCTCCCTTCCCGACAAATTCAACCTATGCCCTCTATCCATATATAACTGTAAACATAACACACACATTCACATATGTATTCATATGACCACACCCCCTTCTTCCATTATTTTCATAGTGAGAAAGATATCATCAGTCACAGTTATTGCTTTTCCATATAGGAATGTAAATAGTTCAACTTTGATAAGTTCCTTTTGATTTCTTTTCCCTGATTGCCTTCTCAGGCATCTCTTGCTTCTTGTGTCTGGATGTCAAATTTTCTATTCAATTCTGGTTTTTTCCTCAAGAATGCTTGAAAGTCCTCTATTCCACTGAATGACCATATTTTCCCCTGAAACAAAATACTCAGTTTTGCTGGGTAGGTGACCCTTGGGTTCATTCCCAGTTCTTTTGCCCTCTGGAATATCATATTGCATGCCCTTCGATCCCTCAGTGTGGAAGCTGCCAGGTCCTGTGCTATTTTGATTGTGTTTCCACAATATTGAAATTGTTTCTTCCTGGCTGCTTGTAGTATTTTCTCCTTGATCTGGGGATTCTGGAACCTGGCTATAATATTCCTGGGAGTTTTCTTTTTGGGATCTTTTTCAGGAGGTGATCTGTGGATTCTTTCAACCTCTATTTTGCCCTCTGGATCTAAAACATCAGGGCAGTTTTCCTTGAGAATTTCTTGAAGGGTGATTTCTAGGTTCTTTCTTTGATCATGGCTTTCAGGTAGTCCAATAATTTTTAAATTGTCTCTCCTGGATCTATTTTCCAGGTCAGTGGTTTT
This sequence comes from Gymnobelideus leadbeateri, assembly GCA_011680675.1. NCBI lineage: Eukaryota > Metazoa > Chordata > Mammalia > Diprotodontia > Petauridae > Gymnobelideus > Gymnobelideus leadbeateri. The sequence continues at coordinate 199,636 of WOXC01005834.1, read as the reverse complement.
TCCCATGAGATATTTCACATTGCCTTCTAATCTTTCATTTGTTTGGATCTGCTTAACAGCATCTTGATTTCTCATAAAGTCATTAGCTTCCATTTGCTCCAGTCTAACTCTGAAGGAATGAATCTCCTCAGTGAACTTTTGAGATTCTTTTTCCATCTGGCAAATTCGACTTTTTAAGGCATTCTTCTCCTCATTGCCCTTTTGGGCCTCCTTTGCCATTTGAGTTAGTCTATTTTTTAAGGTGTTGTTTTCCTCAGTCAGGCTGTTGACCCTCATTTCATACTTTTCCTGCATCCTTCTCATTTCTCTTTCTAATTTTTCCTCCACTTCTCTTATTTGATTTTTAAAGTCCTTCTTAAGGTCCTCTATGGCCTGCAACCCGCTCATGTTTTCCCCTGGGGCTTTTGGAGCAGGACTTCTGACCTCACAGTCCTTTTCCTGCTCTATGCCCCCAAAATAGGAGTCTAGGGTTGCATTTTTCTGTTTCCTTTGCCTTGGCATGTTGCCACTTAATTGCTTGACTTTTGGGCTTGTTGCCACACTATGGCTTTAAGGCCAGCTAGAGGAATTTTCGTCCCGAACGTGTGGGGGGCAACTTCCGTTTCTGGCAAGCTGTAAACCCACCCACAGCTTCCACCCTAGATCACAATCCAGATCCAGGGAGGTTAAAGCAAGATCGATTACCCCCCAAGACTGATCGCTGGATCTCCCCACGATTTGTAGGCTGGGAGCCTGAGCTGCTTCTGAAAACTACAAAATGGCATGTCTCCTCAGCGGCTTCTAGCCCCCAGGGGAGGGAGCTGACGCATTCCCCAAATACAGGTCTCAAAGTCCATAGGACACTAACCTCTTACTTTGTCCTAGGCATGTCTATGTTGATAATTCTGGAATCGACACAGCTCCTGGTGTTCTGGGGTTCCTCCAGCTGGCTGCTGGCCCTGCCGCCCTGGGGCTAAAACCTCCGCTCACGAGGACCTGGGCTCGGCTCGGCTCGGCTCCTGCGCTCTGCGCTCTTCGAGCTGCTGGCTCCCAGACCGCTGCGCTGGTCCTTTCTGTAGGGCTGCTGGGCTGTCCTCAGCGGGAGGTTAGCTTCTCTGTGTCGTTCTGTGGGTGCTGGGGCTCCAGAAGTTGTTCACAGTCCTTTTTTACATAGTTTGTGGGGAATCTGGGGGCAGAGAGGCTTGGAAGAGCTGTTTCTACTCTGCCATCTTGGCTACCCCCCCAGGTATACTTTTTTTTGAGAGGTGATGTTAGACTTTTATTGGCACATCCTGCTTGCAGGCCATGGAAATGGATAGAGATATAATACATGTGATTATGATTTAGAGAAGAAATTGGGAATAAAGACAAAGGATTTGGGAGTTATTTGCATAGAAGGCATGTGAATGGGAATGTGTAGAGAGAAAGAAGGGAAAAAAGGTCTATTCTAAAACCTTGGGTGGAATACCTATATTGAGAGTTTTAGAATGGCAGAGAAGAGTTAAGGGAGTTTACTGAGAAGACAGGAGTGACCTCAGTCTGTTTATTAAAATAGAAGTAGAGGTCATCTGCTGAGAATGAAGGAGTGTGGAATGGAGTTGATTAGCTTAGTGGAGGGGAGAATCACTAGAACATCCCTTGTAGGGACTATGAAAGATAGTCAAGGGAATTGTTAATACCCATGACAACATCATCATGGGTGTTAGTATGGTTGTTTGCTTGGTGTCATAAAAGACATTTATTAATATAATAGTCCATAGGTTTAAAAGGATCCAGATAAACAAGAGACTCTGGAGATTAGCTATTTAAATTCCATTATCGTACTGGTAAAGAATCTGGGAAGTGAAGTGAAATGGCTTTGGTTGGTTGTCCTTCATTCTTGAAGAGGACCAAAAATGCCATCACTATTCAAGAGTCAAGTTTCAATGTGTTGGACTGTGGCTGATCAGACTAATTTGATCTGGGAGTACTCTACCACAGGTTGGGCACAAATAGTCCATGTGAACATTTGGGGTGGATTCTCGAAATTTTCGTATCCTGTTTCCTTTGAGCTGTTTCAATTCTGCTTTGCTCATGGAGTACAGCACCTTCTCTGAATGTGGACGCACCACGTTGAGTGGTCCTGGGTCAGTGTCTCCCATGTCACACGATCAATTCCAAAGTTCTCAAGAGAGACCTTGAGAGTATCCTTGTATTGCTTCTTCCGACCACCATGTGAACACTTGCTCTGTGTGAGTTCTCCATAAAATAGTCTTTTTGGCAAGTGTATGTTTTGCATTGAAACAACACGGCCAGCCTATTGGAGTTGTGCTCTCTTAAGCAGAGTTTGAATGCTTGGCAGTGTGGTTTGATTAAGGACCTCAGTGTGTGGTACCTTATCCTGCCAGATCTTCAGAATCTTCCTAAGAAAGGAAATGACTTATTCAAGGCCTAAGGGTAGCCTAAATGGGGATTCAAAGTCAGTGTCCTTTCCTTTTTACATTTCTGCTATATTTATATGGCACTTTAAATAATTAAATGCTTCCCACCCCCCACAAATTCATTGTGTAAGTACCAGTGTGATTGGCCTCATTTTATAACTTCAGGAAACTGAGAATTAAAGAGGTGAAATTACTCATCCATGGCCACATTGCTAGTAAGTAAAATAACTCACATCTCTTGAATAGCCTTACATTTTTCCTCCCATGTCACGATACTTCCCCCTTCTAGCAATATTGGCCATCTGGGACGTAGTTGAACTCTGAAATAAGAGACAAAGGTCTTTAAGAAGCAGAGAAAGTGGTTGTCCCAAAGCCTGTGCAATTTACTCCAAAGGAAGAGTAGATCCTCCCTCAGGCTAGAGCCTGTTGATCTGGTATTGAGTGTGAATTAAGGTTATTGATTTAACAAGTTGTGTTGCCTAGTTTCCAGGGCAACCTTCAGTTCTTCCCTAGGTTACAAAGGACAAAGCATTAGAAGTTGCAGTGGGGTCTGCTTGAATCAGAATGAGCAGAAGCAAGGAAAATTGATAGTGCCAGCCAGAGGAGACAGAAGAAACATTAACTTAAGAAAGCAGAGTGAGCTCAGAACACTTAGTGTAGAGCCCTATGAAACTCACCAGGTTCAAAGAGCAGCATTGGATTATATCTTGGTGCAATGTTGGACACCTAGAATAGTGTCAAGCAAACAGGTGGTACATATGAAATATTTAATGAACAAATAAATGCACAATGATGACCTTGAGTCATTAAAAGAAATTTGGATCTGTGATTTCATCATTGTCAAGGGCTCCCAAAGAAGGAACTCCTTTTATCATTAGAAATAAGATCCTCCTAACTTATAGTTAGGCTATATATAAATAATCTTTGGATCATTTTGTTTTACAGAGGTAGGGAAGCATGTGATAGACTTGATTCAATTCAGCTATTAGAATGTATGCTTTTTGGGATGACTAGGTGGCACAGTGAATAGAGCACTAGCCTTGGAGTCAGGAGGACTTCAGTTCAAATACAGCCTCAGACACTTAACACAAATAAAACTAGCCTTATGACCTTGGGTAAATCACTTAACCCCAGTTGCTCTCCAAAAAGCAAAAAAACCCCCAAAAAACAAAACCCCCAAACAAACAAACAAACAAACAACAGCAACAATGTATGCTTTTTGAAGTTAGAGAGAAAGAGCTGAGCATAGTGCCTGGTGCATAATAAGAGGTTAATAGAAGCTTCTGCATTCCTTTCCAATTCAACAGGAAGTATAGGAAAATGAGTGAGTATGATCTCAAGTATAATGCCCACTCCTTTATTGCCTCCTAACTAAATAAATTAAATTGTATCCTCTCCTAAGTGGGATTATGGTCACCCCAGTCTTAAAACTAAACAGGAACTTGGAACATTCTAATACTTTGTCATGGAGCGAAAGAACAAGTATAGTCAGATGACAGAAAGGAAGAAGGAAAGAAAGAAAGAAAAAAAGAAAGAAAGGAAGGAAGGAAGGAAGAAAGAAAGAAAGAAAGAAAGAGAAAGAAAGAAAGAAAGAAAGAAAAGAGGCAGTTAAGTAGTGGACTAAAAAGTTACACATCAAAACTAAAAATAAAAAAAGGAAAATTTAAATTGACAGCCCATAATCGCAGGGCTCTCAAAGAAATCAGTTCACTCAGCGTGACACATATATGAGTTTTACAAACATCATTTTTTTCTCCCTCTTATTACCTAGGAGCATTCGGATATACTTCCTTGACTCTGTAATAATTGCTTGCAGTTAATTACAAATGAAAGAGAAGTGCTGGTAATATTATAGACTTGTACCCTGCATAAAACTAGAAATTACTGCTATTACTCTTATTTTCTGAGAATATTGGGTGCTAATTAGCAGTTCACAGCCCCCTACAGGAAAAAAAAAAACTCATTAATATACAAATCTATCTTGGTAGCCAAGACCACCATTCATGTCACTAGGAATGTTTTTGTCGGGGCAATTATAAGGTATGATGAAAGTTAAGATTTACTTTTGGTGTAAAGGGACCGATGAAGGCTAATTGACACTGTGCCCATTCCAAGTTGATCACTAGACCCAGAGGAACAGTTGTAGGGCACTTTGAGCATTTCATCCAAAGCCTGGGAACTCCATTCAAAGGCATTTCAACCAACAAAACCAGAGATGGCAGTAGACCTCTAGTGATGCTTCTTGTCTTACTGAATTTTTTTTCCAGTCCTGTCTGACTCTTTGTGACCCCTTTTGGGATTTTCTTGGCAAAAATCCTGGAGTGGTTTGCCATTTCCTTCTCCAGCTCATTTTACAGATGAGGAAACAGAGACAAACTGGGTTAAATGACTTGCCCAGGGCCATGTAACTATAAAGTGTCTGAAACTGGATTTGAACTCACAAAAAGGAGTCTTTCTGACTCCATGCTCAGTGTTTTATCCATTGTGCCACCTGGTGATTCTACCTAACTCAAAGACATAATGAGAGTTGGAAAAAAAATCACAAAGAACCGAAAGTCAGGAAATCAGGTTAGTATTTCCTTTATATTATCACTAGGGGAAAAATAAAATATTATTTAAAAAAAAGAAAATCATGGTAGTAAGAGTATCTGACATTTTTATAGTACTTTGAAGTTTGGGAAGTGCTTTGCATACGTTATCTCATTTGTTCCTTACCACAATTCCATGAGATAGATGCCATGAGTATCTTTATTTTACAGATAAATAAACTGAGACTCAGAGAGATTGTGACTTGCCCAGGGTCATAAGAGTAATGTGAGAAATGGGATTTGAGCCAAGGAGTAGTTGTAGTTTAGTGAAAAAAGTGCTAGATTTTGGGTCAAGACCTGGGTTCAAATCTTGATTTAGCTTCTAAGTATGTCTTTGGGTAAGTCATGTTACCTCTGGCCTTTATAGTCTTTTTTTTGTCTTTTTTTTTGGAGGGCAGTTGGGGTTAAGTGACTTGCCCAAGGTCACAGGGCTAGTAAGTGTTAAGTGTCTGAGGCCAGATTTGAATTCAGGTTCTTCTGACTTCAGGGCCGGTGCTCTGTTCACTGTGCCACCTAGTTGCCCCTGGCTTTTATATTCTTTATCTATAAAATTAAAGGTTTCAACTGGAGAGTTCCCCTTTTCTGATTTCTTTTGCCTTCCTAAAAATAATTGCCCTTCTTTAAAGAAAAAAAAAAGACAAACAACTGCCTTTCTTACAAAAACATTTCTGTTGTTTTTTTTATATTTGGCTTTCAAAAGTAGACAACAGATGTTATTGCTTTTTATTAAGCATCTCTCCCTGCCACCACCTACATCTATGTTTTCCTTCAAACTCTTGTATTGGGAACTACTCCTAGGGGAAACAAAGGGACAATAAATTCAAATTCCAGACAAAAGTCTCTTTATTCACTAAAAATGCAAGCAATACACCAGATGTGTTGTTTTCATCTTTCATTTTCAAAGAGGACCAATGACATCACAAGGTGATGTTCTGACTTGTGAATGATTTGGATTTAAGTAAGGCAGAGTTGCACAAAGTTGTCAGCCTCACTCTCTTTTTCAGAGTCATTGAAGTCCAGTGGCAGGAAAAAAATCAGGATGACTGAAGATGGGCAGGGATGCAGTGTCTGACCAAATCCAAATTGCTCCACAGTGCCTGTTTCAGCTGGAAACAAATGGCCTTTGGAACAAATGGTTCTCATTCATGCATTCTACTGGGGAAGTCTTCACATTTTGGGGGTAGACCAGATAAGGGTATGCCTTAAATTTAACATCTCCAGAATCATTATTATCTCCTGTTTTATAGTGAAATTGAAGGATTTAGTCAACATTTTATCACTATATTATGAATTCCTTCATGAAAAAAAACAAAAAAAATTAGTGACCTTGAAAGGTTCCTGAGTGACTGAGACATGGAAGTCAGATAGAAATATCTAGCAACTGGAATGAATATTCCTATGTTTTAAGGAAGTCATATTAAGTTCTTCTCAGTATGATGTATGCTTTTGGTATTCCCTTTTTAAAACTCATCTCTTTTCTTTTCCTAGAAATGCAACACTCATTTTTACTAGTGAAGGGAAAATTAATTAAAGGAGAAATTACTTGTGAGGTTGGAAGGATACATTTTTTTCCTCTACACAAAACCTCCAAGACTCTTGTATGATACCACTAAATAAAATAGCTTAGTCTGTGGTATGGTAAAAGTAGTGCATGATCTGTAGTGATAGCTCCTGCATTCAAATTCAAGACCTTCCACTTACTATCTGTATGATCTTGGGCAAGTGATTTCTGCTCTCTGTGCTTCAATTTCCTCATATGTAAAATGAGAGATTTGGGTAGATAAATGCTGAAGTTCCTTTTAGCTCCAAATATGTGATTTTATAACTCTCCTAAATACTTGGAACTTCAAATCTGAAATATGAATTAAATATAACACACACAAACACATGATGAAGGCTAAATGACTGTTGACACACACATACAAACTTCAGTTTAACAAGCATGTTACAAAAAGAGTTGAAAGTCTAGTAAAATATGTATACACACATTTAGAAAAATGTGGAAACTGACATCTGTTTGTTGGTTACCATGCGGAACAGGCATTGGAAGGTAGGTAAGGGTTATTTGTCCCCTCCTCCATTCCAGGACACCACCCAAGTGAGGAGAAAAATTATCTCCCATTCTTTCCAGAAGTAGCCTATATTATATATGACCAGCATTGTGTAAAGATAATATCCCCTGCCATCTCAACCTTGCTGGATTGCTGTAATGATGAAATGGCATAATGCATGTGGAAGTACTTGGAAAACTGCAGAGCATTCAACAAAGGGAAGGTATTATTATGGAGATATCCTTACACCATGTGCTCACAATTTATTTACCTTCTTGTTGTATCCTGCCTGTTCTATCAAATGCAAAGGTTAATTACATTTCTGGGGGTATCTCAAGTTGAAGGCTACTTTTCTCCTACTAAATTATAGTAGGAGTAAATTAGAGGTTTTCAGAACTTCAGGATTTTGATTGATGAATTCATTAATTCACCTTTTCAAAGTAAGGACTTAAGTTTTAAATATTTTATGTACCATTTGCATGTTGACATTTTTAAGGCTATTTAAAAAAAATTAGGAAAATCTCCAGAGAAAGGTCAAACTGATTGCCTTGGAGACTGGATTCTTTTGTTAGCCACTGAATGAGAAGAAGAGATAAATGTTCCTAGAGCTTTTCTTCCAAGGAATTCAGCTATGTTTTTGGATCAATCTATCCTAAAATTAAGACCCCACATCCAGTGAATCCCTTGCTTTGTCAGCTGAGTCTGAGAACAAGACTGAAAGTGGTGGTTACAAAGCTACTAAATTTTTATCAACTAAGCTGAGGCTAGCTTAGGGGATATAGATCTGACATTGGAGTCAAGACCTGTATTCAAATCCAGCTTCCCTAACACCTTGATCATGGGAGAAATCACTTAGCTGGTCTGGGCTACCAAAGTGACTCTCTAAAATTCAAGTTTCAGAGCCGGTATCAAACTGCGTCCGTAGAGAGAATTTCCTCCCCAGGAGATCCCCAAAACGATGAAATCACAGTTCAGATTTGAAAAGCTGAGGCTAAGCTTACAAAGTGAGTCACATTCCCATTAGCAGCAGCAGCACCCCCACCACCTCCACCACTACCATCATCATCACTGGTACCATGAATATGTATACATACATACATACATGTATTTATAAAGAGTTTACTACAGCTCCTGGCACATAGTAGGTGATGTGTATATACATATGTACCTGCATATACATACATACACATATATATATATATATTTATGTATAAGTAGCAAGGCTACATACATTATATTTATGTATAAGTAGCAAGGCTAGGTCTTTTTATTCCAGGTCCAACACCTTTTCCTCTGCAGCATCTACTTCTTGACTTTCCTTTCTTCCTCTGACTATTTGAAGTACATTCAGGACAGTGGAACGGGAAACCCTGAGCATATCACAGAAGGTTGGGATTTCTCTGGCTTTAATCAGCTAACTCCAATAACCATGCACAGAGTATATACTACCTTCTACACCTCATAACAAGTAACTGTTACTCCCAAGAAACACACTTCTTTTTATTAATATTTACTTTGTCGAGAGGCAGCTATTGTTTGGTGGAGAGAGCTGACAGAAGCAGGAAGATCTGGATTCCAGACCTGCCTGAGACCCTCCTACCTACCTGACCTTCAGCAGGCCACATGACTTCTTAGTCATCTAGGGAATTCCTTAAGATTTTAAATTAATCTATACCAGATTACATGTTTTCTGGAAGTGATGGTGATGGTGGGAAGGGAGGGAGGGGTAGAATTTGGAACTCAGAACTAAAAAATTGTTAATTGTTTTAATATGTAATTGGGGAAAAATATAAGACTTTAGTTTCAGAGGAGGTGCTTACCCACATAGGCAGCAGGACTTTCTTTACCCAGAAACACTCTGTATCAAAGAAATCATAGATCCAGTCCCTATCTCTGTGTCCAGGATGGCATTTGTATAAATGATAAAAATAGGATAGAGCAGAACACCCAGTCATGGACAAACTCTATTTTTTCCTTTCTATTAACCACATCTTTAACTCCACTGTGTCTATTTTCTGTGAGTCTGTGAGTGAATGGAATACACAGGCAAAATATGTCTGTATGTGGCTTTATTTCAAGGTTGTCCATAAGGCACAACTAGATAAGTAGGAGTAGATGGTTCGCATCAACAGGGTCAGTAAAGGCTAATTCATCTACCAAATCTGATTCTTAGCAGTCATTTAAGGTAGAGAATAATGAGCATTTAGATGACATATATCACGGAGAATATGACAAGATGCTTTAATTCTTTCACAGAATCCAGTCATTTTCTCAGAATTTCAGAGCTGAAAGGGAACTCAGAGGCCCAAGAGGTTGTCCTTGCTGAATCTATTTAAATGAGATTTATCTGCTAAGTGCAACTTATATTTAAACCCCCAGATTTTTTTGAGGGCGGGGTTGGGAATGACTCCTCTTTCCAAACACTATAAAATAAAAATAAATCAATAATGAAGTTTTAATCAATGTACAGGTGATATCAAAACAATTTTGAAAAGATTATATTATATGGGGGCTGCTAGGTGGTGCAGTGAGTAGAGCACTGGCCCTGGAGTCAGAAGGACCTGAGTTCGGATCTGACCCCAGACACTAGACACACACAAACAAAAGCCTAGCCGTGTGACCTTGGGCATGTTACTTAACCCCAAATGCCCTCCAAAAAAAAAAAAAAGCAAAAAAAGATTATATTATATGCTTGTTGCATTTCTAAATCTTTCTTCTGGGCAGTGAGGAGAATACTAGTGAAAGATAGGAGCCAGTATTATACATTTGTCACAATTTATAAGCTGTTGCCTGTAAAGCAAGTTTCACTTGACCCAGGGCAGTCTGGGCATACAAGGTGGTTCAATAGATAGAGTGCTGGGCCTGGACACAGGAAGTCTCATCTTCCTGAGTTCAAATCTGGTCTTAGACACTTACTAGCTGGGTCACCCTGGGAAAGTCACTTAATCTGTTCACCACAGTTTCTTCATATGCAAAATGAGCTGGAGAAGGAAATGACAAACCATTCCAATATATTTGCCAAGAAAACCCCAAATAGGGTCATGAAGAGTCATGCACAACTGAAAGTGACTGAACAACAACATCAACTGAGACAGAAAAACTAAACTATGCCATGTAATTATCAGACACAGACTACAGACTCAAGATGTGCAGCCCATAAAATAGAAGTGACTTCTTATATCATGTACACAATAACACAAATTTCCAATACTGGCATGAATTTAAAAATAAAATAATGTCTTTTTTTGTCTTTTCAACAAAAGTTTATCTAATGTAAAACTGAGAACACTTTACAAACATCCATTAAAGAGATTTCAAAATCTTTGGATCTCATTTTCCTGGACCCGAAAAAAGATGTGATAAAATATTCCAAGAAGGAAAAGTAAATTAAAAAGACAATAATGGACAAATGTGATATGATAGGAAGGAACAATAGCCTAGGAGTTAGAAAACTTGGGGTTGAGTGTCAGCCCAACAACTTACTGACCTGTGACTCTCTGATCCTCAGTTTCTTTGCCTGTAATATAAGCATAACAAAAACAAAAAAAAAACTTTCCTACTTCATAGAGTTGCTGTACGAATCTTGAGCTGTGTGAGCCCAGTTTAGAAAGGACCCTACAAAATTGAAAGCATATTATACTCCAATTATACAACATGGCATTGTAGAGAGAAACCTGACCTTGAAGTTAGGAGGACTGAGGTTCAAGCCCTGCTTCTTAAAAATACCAGCAGTGTGACTATGGGCAAATCACCTAACCTCTTAGTGTCCTAGATACTAAGACTAAAAATTACAGAGGAATTGTTGGTCTGTATTAGTGGAGTGAGTTTCCTAAACCAATGAAATCCCAAGTCTGAGTCAAATATTGCACTCTGACACATTTGTGATCTCCTCAAGATAATGCCAATTACAACTCCTTTTCCCAAACATCCTTTACTCCCATCATATAGACGGACATGATTTTCTTTTCTTTTTTTTTTTTTTAAATTTAAACAAATGCTTTATTAACTTCTGTTTTACATCATTCATTTCTGCCAGATTTTGAGTTACAATTTTTCCCCCGTTTTTCCCCTACCCGCCCTCCCAGAATAGCAGTCCCACAAGATATCACTTCCTCCAATCTGCTCTCTCCCATATCTTCTCCCATACCCCCTTCGACTTTTCCATTAGAGCAAGGTGAATCTCTGTGCCCCATCTGCACATCTTATCTCCCAATTACAAGCAAGAGAGTATTAATAATAGTATTTATATATATTTGAAACATTTAATTTTAAGACCTTGAATTTCAGATCCATTCCCTTCCTCCCTTGTCACCCATTCCCTCTGGGAAGATAAGTAATTCAGTATATGTTGTACATGTCTAGCTATGCAAAACATTACCATAGTAGATATATTGTACAAGGCTGCTTATAATTCCCTCCCACTCATCCCACCCCCACCTGGTCCATTCCCTACTTGATCCTGTCCCTCTTCTATAGTGGGTACTTCCAACCTCCCCTCCCCCCAAGAATGCCCTCCCATCCATCATCCCTCCTCTCATCCCCCTTTCCCCTATTCTTCTGCAGGTTGAGATATCCTATTTTGTATGTATGTCATTCTCTCCCTGAACCAAATTCAATGAGAATGTGGTTTTGTCTTTTTGTCTTCCTATTCTTCCCCTCCCATGCAGCCACTTCCCCTTGCCTCTTCTACATGAGATAGTTTACCCTACCCTGTCTCTCCCCATCTCCTCTTGCCACTTTCCTCTCTCACCTCATAATTTCATCCCTTGAGTATCCTCCCTTCCCGACAAATTCAACCTATGCCCTCTATCCATATATAACTGTAAACATAGGTACACACATTCACATATGTATTCATATGACCATACGCCCTTCTTCCATTATTTTCATACTGAGAAAAGTTTCATCAGTCACAGTTATTGTTTTTCCATATAGGAATGTAAATAGCTCAATTTTGATGAGTTCCTTTTGATTTCTTTTCTCTGATTACCTTCTCAGGCATCTCTCTCTTTTTTTTTTTTTGCCTTTTTGGAGGGCAATTGGGGTTAAGTAACTTGCCCAAGGTCACATGGCTAGGTTTTTGTTTTGTGTGTGCATTAAGTGTCTGAGGCTGGATCCAAACTCAGGTCCTTCTGACTCCAGGGCCGACGCTCTACTCACTGCGCCACCTAGCCACCCCCTCTCAGGCATCTCTTGCTTCTTGTGTCTGGATGTCAAATTTTCTATTCAACTCTGTTTTTTTACCTCAAGAATGCTTGAAAGTCCTCTATTCCACTGAATGACCATATTTTCCCCTGAAACAAGATATTCAGTTTTGCTGGGTGGGTGACCCTTGGTTCATTCCCAGCTCTTTTGCCCTCTGGAATATCATGTTCCATGCCCTTCAATCCCTTAGTGTAGAAGCTGCCAGGTCCTGTGCTATTTTGATTGTGTTTCCACAATATTGAAATTGTTTCTTCCTGGCTGCTTGTAGTATTTTCTCCTTGATCTGGGGATTCTGGAACCTGGCTATAATATTCCTGGGAGTTTTCTTTTTGGGATCTTTTTCAGGAGGTGATCTGTGGATTCTTTCAACCTCTATTTTGCCCTCTGGATCTAAAACATCAGGGCAATTTTCCTTGAGAATTTCTTGAAGGGTGATTTGTAGGTTCTTTCTTTGATCATGGCTTTCAGGTAGTCCAATAATTTTTAAATTGTCTCTCCTGGATCTATTTTCCAGGTCAGTGGTTTTTCCCATGAGATATTTCACATTGCCTTCTAATCTTTCATTTGTTTGGATGTGCTTAACAGCATCTTGATTTCTCATAAAGTCATTAGCTTCCATTTGCTCCAGTCTAACCCTGAAGGAATGAATCTCCTCAATGAACTTTTGAGATTCTTTTTCCATCTGGAAAATTCGGCTTTTTAAGGCATTCTTCTCCTCATTGCCCTTTTGGGCCTCCTTTGCCATTTGAGTTAGTCTATTTTTTAAGGTGTTGTTTTCCTCAGTCAGGCTCTTGACCCTCATTTCATACTTTTCCTGCATCCTTCTCATTTCTCTTCCCAATTTTTCCTCCACTTCTCTTATTTGATTTTTAAAGTCCTTCTTAAGGTCCTTTATGGCCTGTAACCCGCTCGTATTTTCCTTTGGGGCTTTTGGAGCAGGATTTCTGACCTCACAGTCCTCCCCCTGTTCTATACTTTGATCCTCTTTGCCCCCCCAAGTAGGAGTCTAATGTTGCATTTTTCTGTTTGTTTCCTTTGCCTTGGCATGTTGCCACTTAATTACTTGACTTTTAGGCTTGTTGCCACAGTATGACTCTGCCACCATACAGGGGAACTTCTGTCCCAAACATGTGGGGGGACAACTTCCGTTTCTGGCAAGCTGAATATCCACCCCACGACCTCCCCCACCCCCAGATCACAATCCAGATCCAGGGAGGTTAAAGCAAGAGCGAGTACCCCCCAAGACTGATCGCTGGATCTTCCTACAGTTCGCAAGCCAGGAGCTGGAGCTGCCACTGAAAACTACAAAATGGCATGTCTCCTCAGTGGCTTCTAGCCCCCAGGGGAGGAAGCCGACGAGTTCCCCAAATACTGGTCCCAAAGTCCATAGGGCACTAACTTCTCACTTTGTCCTAGGCATGTCTATGTTGATATTTCTGGAATCGCCACAACTGCTGGTGTTCTGGGGTCCCTCCAGCTGGCTGCTGGCCTGACCACCCTGGGGCTAAAACCGCATCTCAAGGGGACCTGGGCTTAGCTCCACACTGATGAGCAGAGCTGGTCCTTCCTGCAGGGCTGCTGGGCTTTCCTCAGCGGGAGGTTAGCTTCTCTGTGTTGTTCTGTGGGTGCTGGGGCTCCAGAAGTTGTTCAGAGTCCCCTTTTACATAGTTTGGAGGTAATCTGGGTGGACAATGCCTTGGACGTGGGCTGTTTCTACTCTGCCATCTTGGCTCCGCCCCCCCCCCCAATTCGATAGACATGATTTTCACACCCAGTGGAAACCATTGATGCTATGTCGTTGAGACCTGCTCTTCTCAAAAAAGGTGAGCAAAAGGTAATGTTCTGAGATTTCATAATTTTTATACTCAGTAGAATGAAGTTTCTTTTTTTAGTAAGTACTATTGTGTGATTTTGTCTACATCTTCTATGAATTTGCCGCAAGAAGTTCCATTCATTATGTTAGAGGTCTTCATATCCTTTTATTAATGTTGTTGAGGCACATGTAGGACATTTCAACTGTCCCTTGCTCATGGCTCATTCATTTATTTTTAGGTCATAGGTTTCTGTGGTTTCTCTTCATACTACTTCCTCTACATAATTCCATCTTTGTGATGCATTGTAGCCTGCTTTCACCCAACATCTACCTCTTTTATTTACCCAAATATTTAGGTAAATATCCAATTCTTCATAGACTGTGGTATACAGAAAATAGAGCATACTATTACTGGAAAAATCCATGTGTAGAATGTTAACAATTCAGCAACACCAAGTCTGGAACAATGATGATTCTTTGTGAAAGGCACTTTGAATACAACTATAAAACTAGCCTTCCTTTGACTGAAGAATGTCTTTCTAACACAATGAAGACTTTTCTTAGTAGACTCGACTGTAATTCACTGTTGTATTTTTATTAAAAAAGGTGTATTTTATATGTTTTTTACCAGAGCGTATATACCTTTGAAATATACATGCCATGATACCTATAATTCAACTCCAAGTAGAAAAGCTCATAGGTAAAAACCCTGTGATTGTCAACAACTTGTTGTTTCTTTGACTGATATTCTAGACGTGAGAAACAAAACACAAGAACTAGCCAGCTTGGAAAAAATATAAGGTAATTCTCTATTGGTATCACAAATGTCAGAGGTAATGTTTATTTAGTGTGCTGTTTACTCTCTTCCCTCTATGATGGATGACCCTTCCATTGGAGAAGGAGTATTAGTATTGAAAGGAAAGGACTCTAGAGTCATTAGATAATTTTACAATGAAATACCTGTCATTATTTCCCCTTTATTCACATTTAAAGGGTTATATTCCATGCTCATATTTGTTTTTATGTAAGTGGATTTTGTGAAGCAGATTTAAAGAAGTATTTTAAAGGCATAATGCAAGTGATCTGGGAATATGTTTGTATAACAAGTTCCCACTAACGCCCATTGTAGTACATTATTTCAAATGGAGTAATATATGTAAATTGCCATGTAACTATAAGATATTATAGAATTGTGAGCTATTATTATTATCAACATTATTATTCTTCATAATCCAAAGAGTGGGAAATTTATGTAGTGCTTTGTGATTGGCAAAGTACTTAACAAAAATTAACTCATTTGATTCTCATGACAACTTTATGAGGCACTATTATTATCTCCATTGAGTATATGAAGAAATTGAGGCTTAGGGAACTTGAGGGACTTACCCACGGTCACCTAACTCTTACACAAAAAACATGTGACAAGAACACAGGTTTCACCTGACCCCAAGATGAACACTCATTGCACTGTATAAATTGTCTCTAATGTTGGAATGCAATTGCTAACATTTCAATCATATCATTATTATAAGACCCTGGAACTAGAATCAAAGAAACTGAATTTGAGCCCTAGTTTTGCAATTTATTATCCCTGTGGCACTGAGGAGAGGTCTCAGTAGTTATCACCTCTCTTTTCCGTCCTTCACCATTTCTACCCCTAGAGTTTACTACCTAACAATGAAAAAGTGTGTTGTTTTTGTTGTTGTTGTTAACTAGTGTCTGATCCTTCATTTGGGGTTTTCATGACAAGGCCACTGGAGTAGTTTATCCTTTTCTCTGCCAGTTCACTTTACAAATGAGGAAACTGAGGCAAACAGGGTTAAATTACTTTCCCAGGGTCACATAGCTAGTAAGTGTCTGAAGTTAGATTTGAACTGAGGTCCTCTTGATTCTAGGGATGGAGTTCTATCCACTGTGCAACCTCGCTGTCCCCTAAAAATGGAAAAGTATCCTTGCTTTTCAGTCTCCTGGTCTAGTTAAGATGTCAGTAATTTCTCTGAATTTGTGAAATGGGGATAATATTATTTATATGACCTGATTTCTGGGGTTGCTGAAAATGCTTTGTTAACTCTAAAGTGCTTCCTAAATATGAATGTTTATTACTATTATTATTCTTGTTTTCCCAAGTAATGAGAAACAAAAGGGAAAAGAAGTGTCCCAGAGTCACCCTTAGAAGCTTCAGCATAATTTCATCATAGAGTTCCCTTTGAAATCAATTTTGTTTACTTTATCTTGGAAGCTCCAGAAATGTTCCATAGCAAAATAACTTATCCTAATGTCATATATATACCAGTGTACTCTGGCAAATTTCATAGAAATACAGAGAAGACAATTTTTGAAATATTTTTGAATATATTCAGATTAACAACATTGTCTGCATAATACCTAGTAATACAGCTGGCTTTATTTCTTTTTTCTCCTGTGTCTCAGGGAGGGGCCAAATTGTTTGCAAATGTACCAATATAATTGAGTCATGCAGTAGACTAATAATCTTCCTTCTATAAATCTCACATAGTACTTTTACCATCCTTATGTGCATGCTAGATTTTACTTTTCATTATTATTTATATATACATCTACTCCCAACTTTAATCTCTTGTTTTTTAAACTACTTAGGGACAGGCATTGTACCATCTTCATCCTTGTCTCTGTAATGGAATAAGATAAACCCTCCCATCCCAGGATACCCATTTCTTTCCCTAGAGTCGTTCTGTCTCTAAGTGGAGGTTTTATATTTTGTGAACCCATTTGTGGCACCAAATATATCACCAATGCAATATCCATGAATATGCATACCTATGAATATGCGGATATATTTCCAGGGTTGAATCACAAAACATAACAAACTCTCTTCCTCAAATATGAAACCAAAATATTTATTCAAATACCAGAAAGCCAGTTCCACCGTGGTGACAAAGAAGTCTATACACATCACCAATCTAGACATCCCCAAGCCTTCCTTCTGTTAGGCCTCCCTACAAACAAGCTCCCTTAGGCAAAATTCTTCCTTCAGTCATTCAAGCTAGCTATTCTGCCTGAGCTCTCTCCCAGCTTTGCCTCAGCTCTGACTCACTTTCTCTTCCTGCTCCACCTGTTTGTCAAGCTCCTCCCATCATGGGCTCCACGTGATTCAAACTGTAGGCTGGGCCAGAGCTCAAAGCAGGCCACATGGACCTATTAAGGGGCAGGGAAGATCTTCAAATTTCCTTAACATTACAATCTCTCCTCCAACCCCCAGCTATTCTCTGCACACAGTCAATGGATCTTTGATGTCTTCAAAGCAATTCTACTCTGTGATGATGCCAATCACAACCCATCCATGCCTTGGCATTCCATGGAACTCTTATTCACATATTCTTACTAATTTTCCATAAGGAATTCACACAATATGCTAAGGACCTTCCTGGAGCTCTTCTGACATTGTGAGAATGGCAACAGAACATGTGAGCTGCCCATTGCTTATCCCTTGCTATCATTATGTGATTGACCAATTCACGTTTTCTATCAGATGTTTCTTCCATTAGTTCTTTTATACCACTTTTCCTGCAAGAAATATTGTTTATAATGTGTTTCAGCCTGCTCATGCCCACCAATCACCTTTCTTTGTCCTTAGGATGATCAACTTTAATTCTTCAGAGATGGTAGTATTATGTGATTTCTGGCCACAAATCACATGACATCTCTGGAAGAATGGGAGTATGGAGAATATGGACCTTTATTTCAGGGAGAAGCTTGAAATAAAGTTACTGATTTACATATCAGAGGTGGTCTGGTTTTTCCTTCAACTGTGTTCCTAGGATACAGCAAACAGCATATTAAAATCATAAAAAGAGAAATTCACTACTAGGAGTTGGCATACTGTACTATATATTAGTAAATACTCTTGTTATTTATTAGTATGTAAGCTCCTTGAGAGAATAGGTTCTTTCATTCTTTGTATTTGTAGGGGTTACTAAGTGGTACAGTAGGTAGATTGCTAGACCTAGAATCATGAAGACTCATCTTTTTTAGTTCAAATATGGCCTCAGACACTTAGTAGTTGTGTGACCCTGGGCAAGTCACTTAATGCTATATGCCTTAGTTTCCTGTAAAATAAGCTGTAGAAGGAAATGACAAACCATTCCAGTATCTTTCCCAAGAAAACCCCAAATTGGGTCACAAAGCGTCAGACAGGACTGAAAATGACTGAACAAGAAAAATTTGTAGTCCCCAGACTGGAATATAGTAGGTGTTGATTGATTGGTATCAAATGAAAGAGAGAGAGAAGCTGACAGAATCACAACATTTTGGGCTTATTTGAAATGGAGATAATCAATACAATACAATGTCATGAAGAAAAGTCATATTCAACATACATATAAATATTTCTCTTAAATAAAGTGTTAAAAATTCCCAGCCCCGCCCCCTAGTTTTTGCTTCAAGTCACTCACTTAAAACTAACTTTAAATAACTTCATTATAAGTTGTGGGGGAACCTACATATGGGCTCTTTATGTTTGATCTGGGCTTCATGCCACTTTGTACTGAAAGTTCCTAGGAGAAAGCAATTACATAATGTGTACAGTCAATGCAATGCCTACTGGGGTTGTTCGACAAATATCAGTGACATTAATAGACTGTCCTATGTACTATGTCATATTTGGAGGTTTTTCAGCTTGGTGGAACCTAGTAGAATGTGTTCCATTGGTTTCAGTCATTAAGCACCTAAGATTACTTCCATGTCATGATGAACCATCATAGTAGTTTATTGTGGTATTGGAATTTGCAAACTAGTATCTCAGAAACAGATATTTCCAATTATGAACATAAGTGAGCATATATAAGCTCATCACCAGTATTCACCTTTCCAAGATTTATGGGGAGATTTCAAGTAGAGTCGAGTGGCAGCATGCTATCATGGGTAGAGAAGGAAAAAGGAAACAAGCATACATTAGGCACCTACCATGTACCAGGAGTATTCTATGTTCGAAATATTCTCATTTGATCCTCACAACAGTCCTGTGAATAAGGTGCTATAATCATCCATTTTTTAGCTGAAAAAATTGAGACAAACATAAGTTGTGACTTGCCCAGGATCCCATAATCAGTCAGTATCTGAAGCTGGATTAGAACTCCAGGCTCAGTGCTCCATCCACTCTCCAACCAGCTGCCTTTGGAGCATCTGCCTCTTAAAGAGTTATTTTTTGGAGTCAAGAAGACCTGGGTTCAAGTTTAGTCTCTGAAGACAATAGTTATGTGACTGCAGCTGTGTATCCTTTCGGTGCCCCCAGGGATTCTCTAAGACTATAGATCATAGACAAATTGAAGATTTGCATCGGTGGAGGGAAATTCCAACCTGGAAGCTCCCTATACTGATAACCTTCCAGTTCTATATCAGGAAGTAAAAAACAAAAGTCCCAAGGTCACATAGAATGAAAAGAGATGGATTGCTTGGGATCTGAACCATTAGAGAGAGTACCAATGTCATTGAGATCACAGAATCGTGAAAATATTGAGGAATCTACATGCCAATTCTCAGAAAGTCCTACAGTAAAAATAGCTGACATTTAAATGGTGTTTTATCATTTCTGTAGTGTGGTAGCTTCATAGTCTTATTTGATTTTCACAACTACCCCAACAAGTAGGTGTAACAAGCACTGTTGCTCTTGTTTCACAGATGAAGGAACTCAGTTTCAGAGAAGTCATGTTTCCTCCAACATCATACAACTAGTAAGTGGCATGACTGGAATTTGAAACCTAATCTTCTTCTTCTTTTTTTTGTATTTTGGAGGGAAATTGGGGTTAAGTAACTTGCCCAAGGTCACATGGCTAGGTTTTTGTTTTGTGTGTGCGTTAAGTGTCTGAGGCTCGATCCGAACTCAGGTCCTTCTGACTCCAGGGCCGACACTCTACTCAGAAACCCAATATTCTTATCCTTATCACAGTATCCTCCATACATTTTGAGGAGGGGAGAAACAAAGAACAGAAATTTGAAGTCAACTGTCTGAGGACATTTAATCTCTGAATGTCAGTTTATTATGAACATCCCAGTATTAAAAAAAAAGTTGCTCACTGGACACTTAAATATTGATAATTGACACAACTTTTGTAGCTGACAATCTGCTTTCCTACTGTTGTGAATAATCTCTAAATAAGAAACGCATCAATCTCCATGTTTCATTTAGAATAAAGGTTACTGTCATATTTTGTTTGGTTTTAAATACAGATCCACCTTAAAAGCTAGCCATCTTGACTCCCTTAAAGCTCAGTAGCCCAGCTGGTATACCCCAGTCCTATAAATGTCTCAATGTAATATGCCATCATTGTTTGATGTATGGGCTCCATTTAGAGCACTATGTCCAAAGAATAGCTCTTCATGCTCGGATGAGTCATCTATGAGGAGATTAATCTCTCTAGGGGAGAAAGCTGAGTCTCTCCTATGGAAGCAAGTTTTTTATACACACATGAACAGTGCAAGATTTCTCTGGCATCTTTAATATTCAAGAAACAGCCCAGTTCTTCTGTAAAAATTCCCCTTTGTCCTTCTCCCACATAGGATATTTCTTCATTATCATTTTCAGAATAGAAAGCCATTCTGGAGTGTTCTGTGGCCACTACACAATACGGTGGTGTATCTTTAACTGGACCGACAGAAATGAGTCAGTCTATTTCCCATTCATTCTCAATGCTCCATGGCCTCACCGGATGTTCTAACCAGCAACCTGATGTATATGACAGGTGGGGAGCCAAGAGCAGACAAATGATAGTGACGGAGACACTGTAGGTCACAGAGGGGATTTGTGGCTTTTACACTGCTCTTGATCAAGTCTTGGGGTTGAAGCAGGAGGAAATCAATTACGCACAACATTAACTCTCCAAGGGCCAGAGCCCAGACTCTTCGAACATTTCTTTTTTAAAACCAGATCTCTTTTCTCTTCCTTCACTATAATTCAGAAGCATAGCACAGTACCTGGTACATAGTGGGCATTTAAGAAATGCTAATTGACTGATAGGTGACTGCTAATTGACAGATCAAAAGATGGAAAAGTATTAGCAAGCATCATGGAAATTAGTTTTACAAGGTATACACAATACGTGGTCAGAAAAACTTATAATATTTTATAAATTTTCATTTGAACCATTAAAAAAGCTTATGGCTTAAGTGAAGACGTGTTAATATACATAGTAATGCTATACCAATAGAACAAACAATGAGCAAATATATATTAGGCACCTACTATATGCAAGGCATTAAGTATTATAAGGGGATATAAGTCAATTATTCAATACATTTATTAAGCAGGTTGTACAGAGGACCTGAGTTCACATTCAGGCTCAGACACTTATTAGTTGCATGACCCTGAGCAAGTCACTTGACCCTATTTACCTTGGTTTCCTCATCTGTAAAATGAACGGGAGAATGAAATGTCAAACCATTCCATTATCTTTGCCAAGAAAACGTCAAATGGGATAATGGAGAATCAGAAACAACTTAATGATTCACCACCACCAACAACAAACAGAAAAAAACCCTGCTCAATCTTTTTTCAAGTTATTATTGGATTTATGTAAAATCTGCTAATGGTCCTCTGTGTTTTCGGGTCTAAATGGCAATGTGGTTTGGTGGATAGAGGACTGACCACGGAACCAGAGAGGCATGGATTTAAAATCTGCCTCTGATAAGTACTAACTATGCGACCATGGTTAAGTTACTTAAATCTTCAATGCTCCAAGCAATTCTGAGACTCTAAATAACAGATGCTTTATTGACCCCACCAATGAAATGACATTTGAACAGCAACCAAAAAAAGGTTTTAGGTTTTCTTCTCTCCTAAACCTACCATATATAAGTTTGTAGATAATAGAAATTGAATAAATTATCTTTTGAATGAGTAAATGAGGGCTTTTTGGTTAGAGAAGGGGTTCTAAAGTTTTTTTTTCATGATTGACTCTTTTGGCAGAAATCTATAGCTCTTTTCTCAGAATAATGTTTTTAAATGTACGAAAAACACATAGGATTAAAAGGAAACCAACTAAATTAAATTACAGTTATCAAAATATCTTTTTTTTAAATTCATGAACCCCAGACTAAAAATGCCTGGCTTAGAGAGATATCTAGTATAAAGATGAATGAGACCTTGATCTCACCTCCAAGGGGCTTAGAATCTAATAGGATAGATAAGCTATTCTCATTATTAGTAATCAAATTAGCTAGAAGAATTAAAATGTTTGTTTCTTCAGATAATACAAGTTTAGTAAAAAGAAGACAACAAACTAGGTAGCATCTGAGACAATACATGATTATTGAAGATGCTGCAGTGAAAATCATTATGGAATAGGAGCCTGAGGACCTGGGTTAGATCCCAGATCTTCTGCTCACTCTGTGTGATGTTGGACAAGTCATCGTAACTATTCCAGGCCTCAGTTTCTTTATCTGTAAAGTGAGGGGATTATATTGGTTAATCTCTATGGTCTCTTCTAGCTCCAAATCTATGAAGTGAGTGATACGGGCAATGAGCACAATCAGCTGTCAGAGAACAGACAGATCACTATGTCTTAAAGCATTCTGGGGAGGCTTCCTGCCATAATAGATAAGACTTGAACTGCACATTGATGGATGCATCATAATTTCACTGTCAAAGCACAACCACGAAGACACGTTTGCAACTCCACAAGAGCATTACTCTACTTACTACTACGGATACTATATTTCATATTCTGTCAAGATATGGGCTTTCAATTTTTAAAGGTGTTAAATTCATATCACCTTTATTTTAATGGGAGATAATTAATTCCCTAGCTCCTTTTCCTTTACTCCCATCACATAGATGAATATGGTTTCTACACCCAATGGAAACCATTGATGCTCTAGAGTTGAGATATGTTCTTTTCAAATGAGGTAAGCAAAAGTTAATGTTCTGAGATTTCATAATTCATGTCATGGTTATACTTAGTAGGATGAAGTTGTACTGGTTGCAACATTTATGCCCAAAGCTATGTCTCTGAATATTTCTAATAAGTGCTGCTTAAAGGAATGTATCTATTTCTTCAATAAATACACTAGAAGTATCACTACTAGCTCTGCATCCCAAAGACATCAAAGAAAAGAGAAAAGGACCTATTTGTGCAAAAAAATAGTTAAAGCAGCTCTTCTGTGGTGTTGAAGAATTGGAAATAAAAGATCTGCCCATCAATTGGAAAATGGCAGAGTAAGTTGTGGTATGTTATTGTTCACCCTTTGTTTTCAAAGAGGACCAATGATATCACAGGGTGATGGCTTGACCTTCGAGCGAAGGATTTGTGTGAGGCAGAACTATACAAACTTGTCAACCTCACTTTCTCTTCCATAGTCACTGAAGTCCAGTGACAAGAAAAAAGTCAAGATGACTGGCGATGGCCCCAGATGCAGTGGATGGCCTTGATGTCTTCCATGTCTGACCAAGCTCTAGGCATTCCACAGTGCCTTCTTTAGTTGCTTTCATGGCCATTGGAAAGATTGTTTTCATCTGCCCATTCTGCTGGAGGAAATCTTCATATGTTTGGGACAGACATCCCCCTAACTCACCAACAGGTTTGAGGCCTGCTAGTTAACCATCTTCCAAGATGGTTTAATTGGGGTAAAGCTGCTGCACATGCTACAGATTTTGGAGCCCCAGGTGAGAGTTGGGTGACAGGTGGACATCAAAGATCGATGAGCAACCTTGAAAAGGGCTCAGCAAGTCCTCATATGAGAGGTGCTAGTCCTCTCTGACCACCACCACCACAGCCTAAGCTGAACAGCTTCAGACACTTAACTAGCTGTGTGACACTAGGCAAGTTACTCACCCCTGTTTGTCTCAGTTTCCTCATCTATAAAAAGAGCTGGAGAAGGAAATGACAAAGCACTCCAAGTTGTGGTATATAGTTGCTATGAAATGTTATTGCACTATAAGAAATGACAAGCTGGATTGTTTCAGAAAAAACTAAGAAGTCTTATGGAAATCGATGCAAGGTAAAGTAATCAGAACTATGAGAACACTGAACATATTAACAGCAGTATTGTAACATTGGTTGACTGTGAAAGACTTAGCTATTCAGAACAATGGTCCAAGACAATTCTAAAAGACCCATGATGAAAAACTCTATCCACCTCCAGAGAGAGAGTGAGAGAGAGAGAGCTGATGGACTCTAAGTGAAGAATGAAGCATATTTTTTTCACTTTGGGAAGTTATATTATTAAAATATCATTTCTTTGTGGCCAATTTATGAATCACATTTAAAAAGTAGCCTAATACCTCATAGTCATATCTCATTTTGAATTTAAAATAGCATTTCCCAGGTTTGACCTCACTACCATTAACTTGCATACCAGATTTGAACAGTTTCCAAAAATTCAATCCATCCTCAAAAGACAAAGATTTACCATTTAGATATTAAAAAAAGAGCCCCTGGCTCTGAGAACAGTTTTAAAGAGGAGTTCCAAAGATGTTTCAAATATTGGTGGCATCTTTGGAATGTGGACAGACTCCCTCAGTGACATCACTGAAGGGACAAGACTTTTTTGGAGCAGGAATTTTGGAATGCTTATTACAAAAAGCAGTCACATTACTTTTTTGTTGTTCTTCCCACAAGAATCTGGTTATTAATTCACTAAAGAGATCCACCCCATTCTATCTGTTAGCCAATTAAGTTATCTAAAGATATTATTAATTTACAAATGTTTTTGTCACTACAAACATTTTCTTTGCCCTTTAAACATGGTATGTGCCTTTTACCCCTTGCCCCTGTTTATTTTGGTCTTTGTAACACACAGGGCCTTTGAGCTGAGAGAGTTCTTGAGCTGTAAATACACAGATTGCCACAGACATATGGCAGGGCACAGTCTTCCACTTTCATAGGAAGGCACTTTCTTGGCTATTACAAGTAAGACCCTCAGTGCCCCCTCTGCATTACTGTTCATCCCAGCTTGGAGCTCATCTCTGATCTTTCTCAGATGGGTTGATTTATTTTGATTAAAAACGAGCCTCATAAGGGTTTGAAGAAACATGGAAAATGAGACTCTGGTCCCATATTTTCATAATCCCCTTATTACAGCTTCCTGGAAGGGATCCCACTCTGTTTCTGGATCTCCAACAATTCTATTTAAAGTTCAGTCACAATGATGGGGATAAGAGTGGGGATGGGGAATCAGAAGGATAATCCCACATCAGGATGTGTATTCCTGAAACAACAGCCTGTACCCTGGGTATGTGGTAAGGCACAAGGCAGATGTTAGTGAAAGAAAGTGAACCACTTACACTTAGCATTATTAACAGGGCAGCTGTGAACACAGTACGCAGTTTAAATTTCTACCTTTCCCTCCATAACCCTCTTGAACCTTGAGCTCCAATTAGCCCCACCCCTCTTCCAATACCATTCTACAGGTCTCTTGAAAAATTTTGAGGCAATTAGGAGAAAATGAATCATAGTTCTTGAGAGAACCCTCGTCTCATTTCATCAAGTGCTCAAGAACAGCTCATATATTTGTAAGGCACTTGGAAGTTTTTAGGGAAAGAAAATGGGTTTTTCCTTTTCCTGAGAGAAAGCTAACTGGGAGAAGTTGCCACAGTCTTATTTAAGAAGGGAAATTGATGCTTCCTTTCTGGGGTCTGACTGCACAAAAGCTTGGGTGAGAATGGAAAAGGTTGTTTCAACTTGAACCTGAGCCATTGACATTTCTCCTGTACCTGAACTTCTTAAGGAAATGTATTTCTCCCCAGAGTTTGACAACCTTTAGGTTGGCATATTTTCCCAAGAGAGCCAACCAAAACCAAAGATAATACAATATTCTTAATGACCCGTTCTGATTATGTACAGTTGGTCAGATTAAATGATAAAGTGGTCAACCACCAAATCTCCATTAGATCTCATGATATGTAAACACGGCTCCAAGAACAAAGCCATAAGGTGAATTGACAGCAAGGTCAACTTATAGCCTCATTTTTTGTTTAATTTCATTTTTATTATGAATTTAATAAGTGCCAACAAATATAGACATCTCAATAGACGAAGAAAACATACAAATATACAAAAATATTCAATATACAGAGATGAAATAAAAAATTTCTGGACCTCTGATACATATATTTAAACAAATATTGATATATGGGAACCACTGTTACATATTCATATATAAACATAATTTACAAAGTAGGTAAATGATGTATTTGTGTCTATTTTTGAAGTTATTTTTATTTTCTTCAGTGAATATCAAAATATTTTATTGTTACTCTTTTCTGCATATCTTTCACTACTCATTAATCTATCGAACTGAGTTTTTCTTTTTTTTTCTTTTCTTTTTTTTTTAACAAATGCTTTATTAACTTCTGTTTTGCATCATTCATTTCCGCCAGATTTTGAATTACAATCATTTCCCCCCCCTGTTTTCCCCTACCCACCCTCCCAGAACAGCAGTCCCACAAGATATCCCTTCCTCCAATCTGCTCTCTCCCATACCTTCTCCCATACCCCCTTCGACTTTTCCATTAGAGGAAGGTGAATCTTTGTGTCCCAATGCCTGCACATCTTATCTCCCTATTACAAGCAAAAGAGTATTAATAATAGTATTTATATATATTTGAAACATTTGATGTTAAGACCTCGAATTTCAGATCCATTTCCTTCCTCCCTTGTCACCCATTCCCTCTGGGGAGATAAGTAATTCAGTATATGTTGTACATGTCTAGCTATGCAAAACATTATCATAGTAGATATATTGTACAAGGCTGCTTATAATTCCCTTCCACTCATCCCATCCCCCACCTGGTCCATTCCCTACATGATCCTGTCCCTGTTCTATAGTGGGTACTTCCAACCTCCCCTCCCTCCAAGGATGCCCTCCCATCCATCATCCCTCCTCTCATCCCCCTTCCCCCTATTCTGCTGTAGGTTGAGATATCCCATTTAGTATGTATGTCATTCTCTCCCTGAACAAAATTCAATGAGAATGTAGTTTTGCCTTTTTGCCTTCCTATTCTTCCCCTCCCTTGCAACCACTTCCCCTTGCTTCTTCTACATGAGATAGTTTACCCTACCCTGTCTCTCCCCATCTCCTCTTGCCACTTTCCTCTCTCACCTCATAATTTCATCCCTTGAGTATTCTCCCTTCCCAACAAATTCAACCTATGCCCTCTATCCATATATAACTGTAACCATATACACACACATTCACATATGTATTCATATGACCACACACCCTTCTTCCATTATTTTCATAGTGAGAAAGATATCATCAGTCACAGTTATTGCTTTTCCATATAGGAATGTAAATAGTTCAACTTTGATAAGTTCCTTTTGATTTCTTTTCCCTGATTACCTTCTCAGGCATTTCTTGCTTCTTGTGTCTGGATGTCAAATTTTCTATTCAATTCTGGTTTTTTCCTCAAGAATGCTTGAAAGTCCTCTATTCCACTGAATGACCATATTTTCCCCTGAAACAAAATACTCAGTTTTGCTGGGTAGGTGACCCTTGGGTTCATTCCCAGTTCTTTTGCCCTCTGGAATATCATATTCCATGCCCTTCGATCCCTCAGTGTAGAAGCTGCCAGGTCCTGGGCTATTCTGATTGTGTTTCCACAATATTGAAATTGTTTCTTCCTGGCTGCTTGTAGTATTTTCTCCTTGATCTGGGGATTCTGGAACCTGGCTATAATATTCCTGGGAGTTTTCTTTTTGGGATCTTTTTCAGGAGGTGATCTGTGGATTCTTTCAACCTCTATTTTGCCCTCTGGATCTAAAACATCAGGGCAATTTTCCTTGAGAATTTCTTGAAGGGTGATTTCTAGGTTCTTTCTTTGATCATGGCTTCAGGTAGTCCAATAATTTTTAAATTGTCTCTCCTGGATCTATTTTCCAGGTCAGTGGTTTTTCCCATGAGATATTTCACATTGCCTTCTAATCTTTCATTTGTTTGGATCTGCTTAACAGCATCTTGATTTCTCATAAAGTCATTAGCTTCCATTTGCTCCAGTCTAACTCTGAAGGAATGAATCTCCTCAATGAACTTTTGAGATTCTTTTTCCATCTGGCAAATTCGACTTTTTAAGGCATTCTTCTCCTCATTGCCCTTTTGGGCCTCCTTTGCCATTTGAGTTAGTCTATTTTTTAAGGTGTTGTTTTCCTCAGTCAGGCTGTTGACCCTCATTTCATACTTTTCCTGCATCCTTCTCATTTCTTTCCAATTTTTCCTCCACTTCTCTTATTTGATTTTTAAAGTCCTTCTTAAGGTCCTCTATGGCCTGCAACCCACTCATGTTTTCCCCTGGGGCTTTTGGAGCAGGACTTCTGACCTCACAGTCCTTTTCCCGCTCTATGCCTAGGAATAGGAGTCTAGGGTTGCATTTTTCTGTTTCCTTTGCCTTGGCATGTTGCCACTTAATTACCTGACTTTTGGGCTTGTTGCCACTGTATGGCCTGGTGCCAGACAGGAACTTTTGCCCCAAACGTGTGAGGGGGCCAGCTTCCGTTTCTGGCAAGCTGTAAACCCACCCACAACCTCCACCCCAGATCACAATCCACATCCAGGGAGGTTAAAGCAAGAGCAAGTACCCCCCACGACTGATCGCTGCATCTCCCTACAGTTCGCAGGCCGGGACCTGGAGCTTCCTCTGAAAACTACAAAATGGCGTGTCTCCCCAGTGGCTTCTAGCCCCCAGGGGAGGAAGCTGACACATTCCCCAAATACTGGTCCCAAAGTCCATAGGGCAGTAACCTCTCACTTTGTCCTAGGCATGTCTATATTGGTAATTCTGGAGTCGCCACAGCTGCTGGTGTTCTGGGGTCTCTACAGCCGGCTGCTGGCCCTGCTGCCCTGGGGCTAAAACCTCGGCTCAAGGGTACCTGGGCTCCTCTTGGCTCTGCTCGGCTCCCCGTGCTCTGAGCGCTGCCAGCTCCCAGAGCACTGCACTGGTCCTTCCTGCAGGGCTGCTGGGCTGTCCTCAGTGGGAGGTTAGCTTCTCTGTGTCGTTCTGTGGTTGCTGGGGCTGCAAAAGTTGTTCAGAGTCCCCCTTTACATAGTTTGGGGGGAACCTGGGGGCAGAGTGGCTTGGATGAGCTGTTTCTACTCAGCCATCTTGGCTCCACCCCCCGAACTGAGTTTTTTCAGCACACTTTGTGGTACTTCAGGCCTTATGTGATCCTGGGAAAGCAGGCCAAGATGACCCATATATTTGCCCTAGAATAGAAGAAAGACCTTCCCTAGAATGGAAGAAAAAAGGACCTTCCCATCCTACTGGGTGGTCTCTAGAGAAGGAGAAAATTTGAAGCTTCTTCCCAAATCCTAGAACTGGGTATGAAAAAGGTGAAAAGGAGAATTTTCAAGGCTAAAATGATAGATAAGTGTGAAGAAATATTAGCAGATTGCCTTAAAAATAGAATAATATAGTAACAGATCAGAGACTTAATGTTTCCTTTTTATTTGGCCCTTCTCACTCCCCCCCCCCAAATAGCAGGAATATAACTAATATTATATATACGGAAACAGCTATAATATTGTTAACAGAATGAAAAAAAAATGAAGCAAGGAGAAAGAGAGAAGGATAAATGGGAAACAGGAAATCAGAATGATCACCTTGGGTCCTGTGCTTTAGGAGGTTTCTGTTTCTGGGGCAGGGCCAATTAGGCAGGGATTCAAGGAAAGAATGAGTGAGGGAGGAGATAGTCAATATCTCTCTTTTCCCAATTTTCTTTACCAAAACCAAACTAAACCAAGCCAAACAAAAATCCTAAGTCTGAATGTCCGAGAGTGATGAACCTTCCCCCTTCCACATATGCAGTCCTAAGACTGGAAATCGCCCTGTAAGGGCAGGTCTTTCCCACTGACTTCCCTTTAAATCTGTGATTTTGGGCTGATTTCACCTGGAAAAACATATTTAAGGGACTAAAGTAGTGTGATTATCCCCAGTCCACACCAGCAATTGACTCTTCAGAAAATTATTTGAATAAGAACTTTTCCTTTATTTGTAAAAGTCATTAAGGGACTGAATTAAAGAAGATGATTAAAAAAAATTGTTCACATAGACAGTTGGTATGCCAAGGAAACCTCTGGTGGTGAGAAACTTTGGTTTCCCAAGTTGAATCCAGAATGCTCTGAAGTTAGCAGGTAGATTTATTGGCCTGAAAAGAAAACAAAGTTTTTCTAAATGAATTGTCTTTTTCTAAAGTTTTGTTATTGTTGAGTCATGAAAGGCAGAGAAAGGGGGGAGATGTCTATTTTGGGGTCTTGGACACAGCCGAACAATTCTAGGTTCCTGCCAGAGAGACACAGCTGGCTGTCTGAGGCACTGCTGTTGATCCACCTGCAATGCAAAACCTGTGCCAGGTTGCTTTCTTCTGTGCAATCTAGTATGCTCTGCTAAAAGTACTAAATCACAGAACCAGATAGAACTGCATTTCTGAAAGTGTTATGCCGTCTTTACATGATGTCTGTAAATAAAACAGCCCAGGCAAGGAAAGCACTAATTGATCTAGGAAGCAAAATGGAACATAGCAACAATATTCACTTAAAAGGAAACATCTCTTTGTCCTGCTTTGAGTCTGCTACAGTTAGAAATATCTATTTCACAAGAGTGAAGCCTCCATTCTTCTTCCAAACACACTGCCTCAATGAAGTTATGTTTAATAGCCATGGCTATCTAAGTCCTTTTTAGATGCTTCCCAAACTCATGACAGGGGGTTAGTTTTCAGGGACAATAAGCAATGGATTAAAGAGAGATCACCAACTACTATTTTCTGAGCCCATTTGCAATGAAATCCCAGTAAAACACTCTTGTTCAAAGACGTTACTCAGTCAATAATTAGCATGTAGAATGGATTTTCATATAGGATCAAAGGATCATAGATTTAGATCTAATAATGACCTTAGGGCCATCTAATCCTCTCATCTTATTTTTCAGATGAGGAAGCTGAGGCCCAGGGAAGTTATAAAGGATTTCTTAATTTAACACAGGAAGCTAAGTGGCATAATGGATAGAGTACAGAACCTGGAGTCAGGAAAACTCATCTTCATGAGTTCACATCTGGACTCAGACACTTACTAGCTCTGTGACCCTGGGCAAGTCACTTTGTTGCCTCAGTTTCCTCATCTGTAAAATGAGCTGGAGAAAGAAATGACAAAAAACCAAAATGGGATCACAAAGAGTTGGGCATGACTGAAAGACTAAACAAAAATAATAATTAATGGGTTTTGAGCCCAGGGCATCTGAATACAAGTCCACTAACCCATGAATACTAGAAGTTGCTATTGGAAAATCATTATTTAAGCTCCAGGTATGCAAAGAGAAAACCAAAATAATCCTTGTTCTAACAGAGCTAACATTCACTGGGGTTTGGGGTGGGGGAAAGAGGGATATAGCATATTTTTAGACATATAAGCAAAAACAGACTATGTGAAGGTGTGCAATCTAATTACAACAGAGACAGAACACCAGCAATAGGAGGCAATCAGGAAAGGTTTATGAATGTGTACATGTGTGTACATATCCACATGCATGGATACACACATGCTACAGATCTGTGAAAACGTCTTTTTGGGGAGTGCCAGAATGCTTTCATTGGAAGGCTTTTGATATGGTGACAGTGGGAACTAAGTAAACATTTGTGGGGTTGAGCTGAGTTAATTCAACATATACCAAACCTATGCTAGGAAAAATTCTCATCTGATCTTCCCTGCATCTGAATGAAGACCCAGATATGTGGCCATATAAATGGGAGAATGTGGGCAACTGGTTCAGTAGGCTTACACCACATGCACAGAAGTGCATGGATCCACTCCAGATTCATAATGACACCAGTGAGAATGAACATGCCTATTACATGAGCTCTGTCTATTTATGGAGCGAATATTGCCATAGGCAAGTCTATCTCACAGGGCTGAAGGTTAATTAGTGTTTCTTAAGCAGTTGGAAGATGAAAAGAGTACTAAATGGTAGCACTGTTAGTGGGTGGCTGTTTTTCTTTCTTTGGTTCCCACTTTCCTTCTGGTATCCTGGCTCTCTGACAGCCTTATGCCAGTCTTCAGCTTTGAATACAGCTGGATCCCCTCAATTCAATTTAATTAAGAAATTATTTAGTGCCTACTGTATGCTTGTTACACTGTGAGAGGTGGTTGAGAATGTGCAGATTTTAGATAATCATGGCTCCTGCCCTCATGGAGTTTACAATCTAATAAGAGGCTATGTCATTCATAGATAACTAAAAGTGCAAAAGAGTATATGATATGTATATTAGAGAAGAATAAAAGGATAGTACTAGGTGAGGGACAAGGAGGGTAAATTCATTACCCATTGAGGAGAATCAGAGAAGTCTTCTTGAAGGAGATGGTTGATTGGGACTTTAGAGTTTAGGAGAATTTAAGCAGGCAAATGACAGGAGGAATTCTAATAAATCTAAGCAGGAATTAAGCAAGAATAAGCTATGGTTTATCTCTTAGATTGTCTTACCCAAAGGCAGGGATTGAATGGAAGTCTCTGAAAATTTTGACATTATAAATCAGGAAGGCAAGTTGGTGATTGGTCATTTAGAACAGTTAGAGCTTTTGTGGTAGGAATAGATGTGTTTTTTGTTTTCCTTTTTACATAGACTGAGCTGGTTTCCTTTAAAGAGATTATCCTTGGAATTTGGTTTGCTAAGAGTATTAGGGTTATAAAAAATCCCACAATATAGAGAGTTTGGATTCTTGAGTTTCCTACATTTGAAACATCTACCTTTGAAATCTCCATTGCCACAACCAGCACTGTGGTGCAGGCCATCATCACCTCACACATGAACTCTTGCCATCACATTCTGGTCAGTCTTTCTGCCTCTTCTAGTTTGTCCTCTGCTCAACTGCCAAAGCGATCCTCTAAAAACATAGGGTTGATTATATCACTCTTCAACTCACTACAATCCAGTGGCTCTTTATTCCCTCCAGGATCAATCATGAAATCCTCTATTTGCCTTTCAAAGCCATTGGCAACCTAGACACTTTTTCCTTTTCCAGTCTTTTTATACTTTACTCACTTCTATGTGTTCTACAATTCACTGACATTGGCTTTATTGTTTCTTGACTATGTCTGTGCCTGGAATGCTCTCTCCTGATCTCTGCTTCCTGGGTTCTCTCTACACTCAAATAGGACTTTGATGGTTTTATCAATCCCCTCTTCCTCAGCGCCTTACCTCTGAAATTACTTCTAGTTTATCATGTCTGTATGTACATGGATATTTGCATATTGTCTCCCTCCATTATACTGTGAACTCCTTGAGAGAAGGGATTGTTTTTTTTTTTTACTTGCTTTCTATCTCACATTTAGCACAGCAATGGAACATAGTAAACACTTAGTAAATGCTTGTTGATTTATCTGAAGCTTGGTAGAGTTTTCATCATCCCATAGGACAACTTTCTGAGTCAGTATTGGTGCCCTAGCAAATGGAGAGGCAGGGGGAGCAGCATTTGTTTTCAATAATTATATATTTTAAATCCTTCATAAGTAATTTTTAATTGCTTTTTTTGGTCCAAGAATTGTTCCTTGTGTTCCAATCCCAAGCCTGAATCATTGGACTGGCCTGAGTTAGGCTGGCCCAGAATAGCTTTTTTTAGATTATTTTGAGAGAAGACATAAGGAATGGGGATCAGTTATTCTCTTCCTACAAGAAAAGCTTTCTTGAGGAAAGCTGTGGGTGTATGGAATCTTTTGTAATGCTCATTTTTCTGTTTTTCTTCTCAGGAGAAACCCGAGGTCTTTCAGGCAGGACCAAGATCTACTTGTTGATACAAAGTTCTCTGTTCAGGGTGTGGACATACTGATGTACAGAAGGCCAGAAGAGCATCTTGTTTGACCACAGCTACGTGTGTATCTTGTTTGTGTAATCTTTAAATGCTAGTTTTGTTCTTCCTTTTATTCGAGGTTGAGTGGTATAATGGAAAAGAACCCAAAGCACTAGATTTTGAAATCAGAGGACCTACCTTAAAGCTTGGCTATATTACTAAGTAAATGTGGCAAGTAATTTCACCTTACTGACCCTTTGTTTCCTTACATGTAAAATGAATTGATTGGATTAGATGAACTTTAAACTCCCTTTAAGCTCTAAAACTATCGCTTATGAATAGGTGGTAATCAATAAATGTCTGCAAGTGACCACCTACTCTAACCCCTACTTGAAGACTTCCAGTGATGGCGATCCTACTATCGCCTGATGTAACCAATTCCACCTTTCAAAAGCTCTTGTTCTTTTTTTATTTTTTAAGTTTTTTTTAAATTTTAAACTCAAATACGAAAACTTAAATACATCATAAGAAAAGAAATAGAAATATGGTGTAAACTTAAATATAAAAGAAGAAAAAAAGCATTGCCATGTGCACAGCAGAACATAAGAGAGGACTCAAAATATACAATAGTAAATTTTCGTTTCAAGAAAGCCTATGTAATAAATACTAAGCATTGTCTTCAGAGCTGTCCATCTTGGCTTCCTTGTAAGTTTTCTTTTGTTCTCTGTTATGTACTTAATAACTCTTTCTTAAGAAGCTATAATGGTAATGGGAATTTCAAGATCTTCCCTGACCCTTGATAGACTTAAGTGAATTTGAGAACCTTCCTTGATTTAAAAATATACTTTCCCCCCTAATAGGCTGAATGTGGTCACATGGTGCCTGTGGTAGGAGGCTTGTTTTTCAGGAATTCCCACACCTTGTTACTTTGTGATTGAGCAGTGGGTCACAGTGGCTGTGACATTCTCTGACCCTGGAGAGGGCTATATATACCCTGATGTGAGGTTTTGCTGTAGATGCTTTCCCCTTCCATCCTTCCTTCCACTACTTCCTGAACCGCTTCATTTCTTTCCTAAGAATAATCTTTTAAAACCTTATAAAAAGTTTGTTTCCTCTTTAGAAAATTCCCCTTTTATTTCCTACTAAAGAAAACACATCATGAAATAAAATAAATATACAGAAGGGCCCAGGTCAAAGATACCTTTTGAACATAATTCTAGTAAAACACATTTTATTTAATTTAAAAACTAAAATATAACCAAAAAAAAACTGAATGAAGATGGGTAGATTTTTATATCATAGTTATGATGGTTCCTAAATATTACTATTTTCCTCTAAATGAGTTACAATCCTGATAAGGTTTTATTTCTAGATCAAGAACAAAGTACATAACTGTGTTTTACCAATGTTACAAAAAAGCAAAGATGAAGAAGTTATTTTGAATAAAATAAAATGCTATAGATATTTGGGCAAGTAATTGTTTCTGTGGATTCCATTCTATTTTAACTATGACCAAAAATACAGATACCAACTGGGGAGTTGGGTAGACATCAATACCATTCCAGAGCTCTGTCATTCCTGGAAATATCTAGTGGGTTAACACTGAGTCTATCAGACTCAGGGATATATGTGGAAATTTTAGAATAATAATATTATAATGAATAGAATTAGACTATGGAATATAAGTAATTGGATTGCAGCATACAAGTTATGACTTATGAAAGCAAATTGTACAGAGATGTCATCTGAGAAATGTATGATAGAAAAAGGAAGTGGAATGGTCACATATGTAGACAAAGGCTGACAGATAGCATGAGTGTAAAACTGATACTTATATGTTAAAAGACTTAGAGGTCTTTGAAATGTTGGGCATGTCTTCCATAAAGGATTTATTACGAGGATAAGGACAAGAATTACACAGAATGAGAATCCATAGATGGGTTGCATTTGAGGGAAGGAAAGCCCACATTGATCATATAACAAAATCATTGAAATATTGGAGTAATAGAATCATTTTATGCCTTACAAATTGTGGTACATAGAACGATGATCACTATCTCATTTTTCTAGAAATTTAGGTTCTTAGATGTGTTGTTATTGCCATAATGACACAGCTATGGAAGTATCAAAGTTGGAATGTAAAAACCAGGCCTTTTGATTCTAAATTCAGTTCTCTTTACACTAGGGGGCACATACAAATGTAGAATTTATTGTAAGGTAAAGGATACCGTTACCTGCCTCCCTTTTTACCCATGTCCCTGGCGACCAGAGCCATCAATCACCAATAGGCCAGCCAGTGATGATTTTAATTGGTTGTTATGCTGTCACTAGCTGGCTTAATGGGCACTGATTGATGACACAGACATCCAGTGACAGAGAACAAAGGATTACTTGATGAAGTTCTACTTCTTCCCTGTCGGGTATTGTACTGGATTGATCCTTGGGCTTAGAGTAAGAGAAACCTTAGTTCAAATCCTACCTTAGACACTTGCTATCTGTGAGACTCTGATCAAGTCATCTAAACTCTATTTGCCTCAGTTCCCCTAATTGTAAAATGAGGGTGATAATAATTGCATCTACTTCCCAGGATTGTTGTGAGGATAAAACGAGATCACATTTGTAAAGTACTTAAAACATAATGGACATAGAGTAGGTATTTATTATATGATAATTCCCTTCCTATCCATCCCTTACTCAACAGCCAGAAAATAACTGATAAGAGAAAAGAAAAGAATCGGAAGAGCAGATGTGGGGCCCATTTGGGGTCCAGGATTACTTTAACAGGGTAATTTTCCCACTTATTTCAATGTGGTTATTGTTATTTAGAAGACCACAGAATCACAGTATCTCAGAACCACATGAGATCTGTAAAATTTAGGAATCATTTAGTAAAATTTTTGCCAAACCAAGAAACCCCTTTACATCTGCAACCATCGTCTTCCAGCCTCTGTTTAAAGACTTCAAGTGATGAGTATGCCTACTATCTCCCAAAGCAGCCCATTCCAACTTTGAAAAGGGATAATCCTTAAATGTTTTCAACCCTAAAACAAAATGGACAGAAATACAAAATCTCAAAACTAGGAGAGACTTTATAACAAGTTCTTTTGAACAAGAAGCCCTTCTCTATGTCCCCGACAAGTAGATGTTAGAAATATTTCCACAACAAAACTAATGTGGAAATAGGTTCAATAGGAATATGTATGTCTACATTCTATATCAAATTATGTGCCATCTTGGGGTATAGGGAGGGGAGAAATAGGGAGAAAATTTATAACTCAAAATCTTGTGGAAGTGAATGTTGAAAGCTATAATAAATAAATACTCAAAAAAAGAAATACTTCCTAATTATTTTTAGAGAGCTCTAATTGTTAGGAGGTTCTTCCTTCCTTATGTCGAACCCACATCTATCTCTTTGAAACTTTGCTTTTATCCTTTTATCAAGTAAACTAAGACTAATCCACCTATCAGATGTAAGCCTTTGAAATGCTTAAAGAGAACTATCTTATTCTTTCTTCATTTTCTTCTCCAATCTAATATGCCCACTGTTCTTTAGCCATTCCTAATGTAGCATATTCTGCAGTCCTCTTATCATTCTGCTAGTCTCTCTCTGAATACTCTCCAGATTATGAGTATTCTTCTTTAAATGTGGTATACAGAAATAAACATGGTACTACAGATGTAGTCTGACAATAGGACAGTGGGAATATCATTGATCTTAATTTAAATATTTTATACCTTAATACTTGTTAGATCTTTGTTCCCATTGATAGAGGCATTATTTCTTATGGTACAGATTGCAGTCCACCCCAGTCTTCAGTCTTGTATTACTATTGCCCATGTTCTTCCAAGACTTTTCTGCAGAAGATTCACCATACATACTGGAGATATTTTTCTAAGCCTTTGCATATTATTCATTGAAAATTCAATGAAAATAATTCATTGAAATACATTGAATATTAATATGTTGTCCCTCTTTCTTATCACATTAAAGGACATCTCATTTTCCCATTATATTTTCTTCCCATTTAAGTGGTATTGCTTATACCATTTAAAAATAGGTTTTCAGGGCAGCTAGGTGGCACAATAACTAGAGCACTGGCCCTGGAGTCAGGAGGACCTGAAGTCAAATCCAACCTCAGTCACTTAACACGTATCAGCCGTGTAACCTTGGGCAAGTCACTTAACCCCATTTGCCTTCACCCCTGGAAAAAAAAAAGGAAAAAAGTTATCATTAGGAAGATGCTGCATTTTATTTGTGCCTAACCCCATGTGTCTCTTCATTCCCCTCTGGGTCACCTGATACTGTGATTTCTCAGAGATTATGGTTTTCAAATATTCAATAATGGCAGAAACATAATGGAAATTAGTCCTTGAAATATGTTATGAATTATTTGAAGAGAAATAAGAAGTGGTGAGGTGTTTAGGAAACACCACAAGCCTAGCATGGCAGTTTAGTATAATAGTGATAGTCAGCTTCAATTTTCCAGATCTCTCCAGAGCAGTCTATACCAAAAGTATAGCTACTAATGATATCTTATTTAATCTTAATAGCAATTTTTCCTTCACAAGTTAGAAGAATAATTTAGGAAACCTTCTTTCTGGATCTGATATTAATTCACAAAGAAGAACTGGTGGCTATGACAAAATTCATGGGAATCTTGGGGGAAAGTGAGTATTCAACTGAAGAATTTGTCATGGGATTAAGAAAAAAAATCAATCATATCTTGACATGCATGCTGGAGTTTGGAAGAACAGATTTTAAGGGAATAAGAGTAAGGATGGATAGAATCTTAGATACTAAAATTCTAAAAAACAAAAAGGTCATCTTAAGGAAATTCAAAGCTCTCAAGAATAAAAGTCTAAAGACACTCTAAATGAGTGTCTAAATCATTAGAGAGTCTAAACTCCAAAGATAAATGATAACAATAAGGGTGAAAAGCAGTCTAAAGTAACACATGCAGATGCCTAGGATACTTAGTCTTTAACGGTTCAATTGTTAAACAGGAATACATAGAATCTGGAAGCAAGGGCAGGTAAGAGAAGAGGATCACAAATATTCCACAGTTCTGTTAGAATAGTGTCAGGATCACTAAATCTCAGAATGTGATGAGCCTAGGAGGAAAGTTAAGGACAAAAAGAGGGTGTTTTATATAGAGATACTGAGAGAAAGAGGAAGATGAAAGAGTAGAACAGTTGCTATGGGTGGATGGAATGGTGCTGATGAATGACAGAGACAAGGAGAGTTGTTTCCTTCTTTCCTTCCTTCCTTGCTTATAACAATGTTTCCAAACTTCTTTTTTAGTACATATTTTGTCTCCTGATAAGTCACCAGAACTGGCTAATGGGTTGACAAGTATTGGTAGGCTTGAATATATATTCTAAAATACCTGTTTATTTATTGTTCATGTCAGATCTAAATAAAATGTCTTGGTACCCGTTAGCAAGAAGTTAGAAAATGCTATGTTCCTCTTTTTCTCTTCTGATCACTACTGGTATGGCCTCTCTTATTAGCACCTGTGCTTCCACATCTTTATAGAAGAAGTGTCTTCTTCCTCAGAGTGGGTAGCTTCACTCTCTAGATGAAAAGTCTTATATCTATTACAGCATCCAAATAATTCATAATTCCTTTCCATTTCTTTGTGCCATAGTCTTTTATCCTCCAATCTTGTGGCATATACTAGAATTTTTTTCAGATTATTTTCTTCCCCCTTGCATGAACTTCTAGTCTTTCAAGACGCATTCTTCCGCCAGTTCCTACAGTGTGGAGAGTATTACTTGGCAATGGGAAATGGAGGCATGCCTGTTTCTGGTTCTTTTCAACTACTATCTACAGGCTCTCCAGACATAGCCTTAAGTTGATGGAGATATCATCTTAGATTTGAAAGTTCATCTGACAAAGCTCATTGTGAGGTGAACTGAAAGTCAGGAGGATCTGGGCTCAAGTCCTGCCTGTCTCTAGCACATACTGGCTATATAGTCTTGGGCAAACCATTTAATCTCTCAGTGTACTAGGCAGTTTGCTAAGGCTATAAATTGCAAAGCAATTGTTGGACTGCCTTAGTAAAAGAGTCACCCCACTGGATGTTCCCTAAATTGATTGAGTCAAATTCAAATAGAAATGGGGGCCACTAATCCGTATATGAGGCTCATTGTGGGCCATATATTGGCTTGGTTTTAAAATATGATACCATCTATTTTTAATTGCAGTTTTATTTTGAAAAATATTCTCCAGTTACATTT
The DNA here is from genome assembly GCA_011680675.1 of Gymnobelideus leadbeateri. NCBI lineage: Eukaryota > Metazoa > Chordata > Mammalia > Diprotodontia > Petauridae > Gymnobelideus > Gymnobelideus leadbeateri. The sequence continues at coordinate 159,603 of WOXC01005834.1, read as the reverse complement.
TGAGCTGATTCAGCCACATTCAGGAGTATTACAGGCAGCATTTGACCCATCAGCTCCCTGTTTAACATCTCTGCCTTAGTTTACACATTTCCTCCACACCTCAGTTTTAGAATCCTTGCCACATCATAAATGCAGCTGAACCTATGTATTATAGATCTTTTATCACTCAGACTTTACCAGCACAGTGATTTTTGCCACTCAAAAATGGCAACACACATTACCACATGACACCAGATAAGTAGGAAAAACACACAGAGATGCATGAAGAAAATGTCTTTTTAGGAAATCCACACAATTAAGTGGCACCCTTTCTCATTCACCTGAAAAGGTCATTTGGATCTTGCTCGTGCTATGTGAACAATATAGAATAATAAAGGTAAAAAAAAAAAGTGGGATTGTGTAACTAAATTGATTGGTCCCAATCACAGATCTTTCTTTTCTTTAAATATCCCTGATAACACCTGTTGCACAACCACTCAGCAGGGAGTGGTTTGTTGCTGTCCACTGACTCAGTGCTGAACTGTCAATTTGCAGAAAACGATCAGAACTGGCAGAGATGCCATCTTCTTTCAGACTTCTCTAAGACCTGCTAGTTCAGAGAACCAGTTTCCATTTAGACAATCTATTATTCCAGAAGATGCACTTTTTTCTCCCCTGAACTTAGTCACTCTGGGATGGTCTTCTATGAGAATACATTCCTCCTTACTGATAAATGGAAGGTAATGTTATTTCCCAAGCCACTTGAATCAAACAGTACTTTATGACATCTGGTATCCTCTATTCCCATGAAAGCATTATATCAGCTATAACTAAGGGAGAAGTCATTGCTATGACCCTTGGTACTTCTTTCCCAATTCTAGGCAGCTAGGTGGCACATTGGATAGAGCAGTGAATCTGGAGTCAGGAAGACCTGAGTTCAAATCCTCTCTCAGACACTTGTTATTTACTTTCTTATTTAGACTATTGGTCAAATCACTTGACTGCTGTCATATTAGTTTCCTTATCTGTAAAAGGGGGAAGAAAAATAGCAGCCACCTTGCAGGATTGTTGTGATGATCATATGAAATAATATTTGTAAGCCATCTGGCATATAGTAGGTATTATATAAGTGCTAACTGCTATTATTCTTATTTGCTTGTAGCCTGCATCCCTGGGATATATGACTCTTATATTGTAAAATCAACCTTGATGGACCAAGTAAGGTCATGTTTTAAGAGATGGGCGGGGGCGGGGGGGAGATTTATTTGGCATTTTCTTCACCAGAATTAGAATCCTCAGCTTTTATAAAGTTCTCTCCTTTTTTTACCTGGATATAATGGCTTTGTCATATTAGATATCTGGAGGTACTTTGAAAACATAGACTGTGATGAGCTTGGTAATGACAGTTCTTAGAGAACTATAGTTTTGGAATGACTATCACTGGGTTTTAACCTCTTTTCCCATATGATCAACAATAATCCTTCATTCAATAAATATTTATTTAATATGTGTCATGTACAATTAGTATGCTAGGTGCTGTTGGGAACACAATAATGAGCATGACATGGCCTCTGTCTTCATAGAGATTATAGTATGTACATGTCGGGGAATGGAACTCTATCCTGGCACCTTTAACTTCCTAACCCAGAAGACAAAAACACTGTCTAAACAAACATATTCAATGGAATGGAAGTAATACATTTAAAAAAATGAATATTACACTTGCTATTTTACCCTCTCTAATCATGTTCTTGTGTGAGAATTAATTAATGCATATTATTAAGGTCCTTTAAGGCCATTTTATAGATGGCAATTGAAGCATTACCACTGGAATGTGAATATTTAACACAGAGAAAATATCTTTTTTGAAATGTAACCTCACATTTTCATTTCTCAAGATCATTACCACTCAAACAATAAAATTCACAGTATTACCCCAAGGAGTCTATATTTATCTGTGTGACTTGAGCATGTCATTTAACCTTTATAGGATTCAGTTCCATATCTGTAAATGAGGTTATTGGACTACATGACCTCCAGGTTTCTTTTTGTAATGCTTCCTCAAGTGATACTAGGTATTTAGCTGAGACCCCTCCATGGATAAGGCTGAAATATTGCAGTGTCATATAGTTTGAGTGACTTTATCTACACTCTATAAATATTTCTATTGGTTACAGTACAGATATATGCAAAGGCAGAAGGGTGAGTTCCTATATGGTAATGAGGAGGTAGGGAAAAGAGAAAGGGAGAATACCCTCAGTTTAGAAATTCAGCTAAACAGTATGGAAACATTTGTATTCAAATGGAAAAAATATAGAAGCATGATTTAAGTTTAGTCAAGAGTCAGAGGAACCGAATCTGAGTTCTGCCAATAAGTATATGTCCCTATCAGACTTAGTGTGATGACCATGTCATTACTCCTTTGATTTCAATCAGTTTCAGACTCTTTTTTCCCCTTTGCTCTTCATGAATTTTAGCTGTCTATAGCACATGTCTGATGTTAGACTTTTCTGCACTGGAGACAATTGAATTTTCATGGTGAAGACTCATTTTTTAAAAATTTTATTTCATTCACTCAAGAACAGAGGAAAACTATGTGTACCAACTTTGAGTTTGTTTCCTTTCTAGTTTTGCAAATAATTATAAATTGCTGTTTTAATTCTTTTAAGCTATAAAACACTAGGAGTATCTTATCCAAACAATGTTTTTATATACGTCATATAAAGTGATTCAATTTAGTCACTATTAGGAATGGAGAAAAATTATGAAGGGAAAAATACCTTTTAATCCTCTCAGTAGCATACATACACATTTGGTTAAACAGGTATCATCAATGGTGATAGGTGCTAAATAGGAGATAGTGTCTTTCTTTCTCAACCACATAGCTCTATTATGTGTTTTTCCCCACAATGACTCATTTTCTTTAGATAACAATAGTTTAGTTTTTGTACAGCACTAATAAATGGCATTATGCATAACTATGTCCATATGATGTCCAAGGGAAGTCTTGGCTTGAGGACAGGATACTAGGACACCTGTAAAAGCAGTCTGTGTATTGTTAATTCACACTGATGGTGAAACAGAGGGGTGCCTATGCTCCCCTTATAGCTTCCTACTTGGCAGGATGAACCAGCATCAGTTACTGCCATATGACAGGATTGCCCTAGGGAAGCTGACATAATTCAGACTTGGTTCACCTCTGGACATGACCTCTTTCTAAGCTGCAGGGTAAGGTGATGTCCTGGGTTCCATGCTACTGTACAAGAGTGAAATAGAAAAATAATGGGTAGAAAGCTATAGTATTTTTTCCTCCCCATTATAATGTATTGTACTTTGTAGTTCACAAAGCCCAGTATTATCCTATCTTAAATTCATAACATGCTTGTTAAATACATTTTTTCTAATATTAAGACTCTAGACTATAAACTCTTCTAGTAGTATATAAGCTCCTTAAGAACAGGGATTTCTTTTCTCATTATTTCCTTTCTCTCTTCTGTGTCTGACACTGTGTTTTCATACATAGTAGGTGCTGAATAGGTTTGTCAAATTAAATATTGGCATCTTAATTTTACAGATGAGAAAGTTATTTGAGCAAAGTTACCCAGGAAGTAAATCACATAATTTGTATTTGAAACCAGTTTTTCTGATTTCAGAATGAGTCCTCTTTTCAGTTGAACCACAGCTGCCTCCTAAGAACATAAATAATGCCTTTAGTTAATTCAGGTCAATCTTCTTTTGTTCAGGAAGAAAATAGAATTCATCATTTCCATTCTGTATATCTCTACACATGATACTACATAGAATATAAGCCTTTTATAGATGGGTTTTTGCTCATCTTCTGTCAGATGCTCTCCATGCTGTTAAGTAACTATCTATAATGGAATCATGAATTAATTAAATAAATAAATAGATAAATAAAGTCAAATATAGGTTTACTCCACTTTTATCCTGATTAGTCCACACCTATATAGGTACTAAGGTGATGTCATATGTCTCTAGCTCCAAGGCTTTCTTTATTAGAGCGATATTTATATTATTTTTAGCACAGCAGGTGTCAAAAAGGTTTATTTTGAAAGAAAGAAAACATAAAAATGAATTATTTATGTGAGTTAAATCAAAATGTACTTGATATAAATGTTTAATCAGGTTTTCACCAACTTCTCCCCATATGCTCTGCCCGGCTTGATGGTGCAGTTCTAATGGAATTACTAAATATATCTTAATAGCTCAGGATATGGGATTATGCAATGGTACTTACACAAGAGGAATTTTTCAACTTACATTAAACAAGTTCAAATGATACAATCAGTAGTAGGTTTACAAATAATTCACAAGATGCTCATTTAAATGACATATAGAAATCTAGGAAATTAGGAACTAAGCATTGGCTATAAAGTTTTTTTCTACCTTAAAAAAGTTTTAGACTAGATTGCTTATTTCAACTTGAAACATATATCCATTATTTTTCTCTACCCTGGCTTTCTTATGACATCAGTGCTTTACTGTAGCCTGCAGAATCTAGGCATTCCAGTCACAAGAGAGGCATCCTAATAAGTATATCAAGGCAAGATTTTTTAAATTAAATTCATTTTTAAAGTAAAGATGAGCATTTTAATCGTAAAGTCAGTGCACATGGCCTATATGATTCAATCTCTATTTCTTGGCCTGGGAAAGGTGCTTGTTACATTTTCATATTTTTCAGTTTACTCTTTTAAAATGTACAACTGCCTATTCCTGTTGCATGGCTCACTTTGAAGTCAAGCAAATCTCTGCAAAACTCCTCAAAAACACTATGAAGTTTATTTTAAATGCAAGATTAAACTTCTTATCAATTAAAGTTGTCCTAAAATGTAATGGTCTTCCTGGGGAATAGATGAGTTCCCCATCACAGCTTCTTAGGAAGATCCGTTTAGAGCTGGAAGGGACTTGAGGGCTGATTTAATTTTGCCCTTGCATTTCACAGTTGAGGAAGGTGAGGCCCACAAAAGTTAAATGACTTGCCCAAAGTCACACATGTATTAAGTAGCAGAGCTAGGATTGAAACTCAAGTCATCTAAGGTCTTGAAGAAGACTCCAAGGTTCACTCCTTGACAAGGATTCCCATTTTGGTATAAGTTGGAGTAGATGGTATCTGAGGTCTCTTTCATCTCTGTGTTTCTGAAACACACTATTCATTTCCCAAATATTCTCATTATTTTCTTTATAGATAGTATGATTAAACTACTAAAGAGATCTGCTTTGGTCAAAGGTCATGCATTAGTCTTGGAAAGAGGTTCTTGAATCTATAGGGGAGAAAAATGGAAAATAAATGCTACTTTCCACTCTCTTGAAGAGGAAAAAAAACAATCTCTTCAGGAATTGGAAGAAGTGTGGTGAAAAAAAATCAATAGGCTAAAACATGGTTTAGTGGAATGAAGGCCATTTGAACTCTAGGACCAATGGTGACAAATGGGGATTACAACTCCTCATCTACCTAGCTCAAGGGCAAAAGAAAGGGGACAAACATTTATATAGCATCTACTATATGCCAGGCACTATGTTAAGTGCTTTGCAAATATCTCATTTGCTCCTCAGATTAATGTTGTGAAGTAGGTACTCTTATTATTTTCATTTTAAAGTTGAGGAAACTAAATAAAACAGAAGTTAAGTGACTGACCCAGGCTCTCACAGCTAGTAAGTGTCTGAGGCTGTATTTGAACTCAGGTCTTCTTGACTCCAGACCCAGTGTTCTATGTACTGTGCCAACTAGATGACTCTAAGTATCTCCAAAATTGATGTTTATAGACTATGAGATTTGGAATAATAAAAGCTGTCTTCAGACCCCAGCACTGCCATTTACTTTCCATGTGCTATTAGGCGATTTTCTTAAAATAAACATTTAAGGACCATGACAGCTATTTATTGTGGATGGGACAGAAGGTTTATAGGATAGAAGGTGAAAAGAAGCTGCAACTGCTCAATTCTTATTTTGCTTCTGTTTTCTCTGGCAAGGAGAATGACCTTTGGACTGGAAAGGACAGAACAATGATGCCTAATACAGAATGGAAATCCAAGATAAGTACAGAAATCATAAGAAAGCACTTAATTGCCTTTGATGAAGTTCAGTCAACAGGCCCAAAGGTATTACATCCATGAGTAATGAAAGAACTGCCAGATGTGAAGGCTGATCCCCTGACAGTGATCTTGTCAAGGAAAGTAGGAGAGGTACTGGAGTAATAGAGAATAACGAATGTCTTCTAAATTTTCAAAGAAGGGACTAGAGGGAGATTTTTTTTTTTGGAATGTTAAATTTTATTTAAAATTCAATGGTATGTTAGCTTAGGTCAGAAATTTTTTTAAAAGGTCAAGAACAGAGAGAAAAATAATTTTAACATGCTACAACAAACATAAATACATATCTATTGCTGTTCTTCTGCAGAATCTGGACCTGTCAGATACAGGGAGAATTATAAACTATAGGGCAGGGACCTTGACTTTGATTCTTGCAAAATTTCTAGAATATATTATTATTATTATTTTTTCATTTCCTTTTTCTTTTTCGCTTCTTGGAGGGCAATTGGGGTTAAGTGACTTGCCCAAGGTCACATGGCTAGTTTTTTGTGTTAAGTGTCTGAGGCCGGATTTGAACTCAGACATTCCTGACTCCAGGGCTGGTGCTCTATTCACTGCACCACGTAGCTGCCCCCTAGAATATATCATCATTAAAAGGATGATTGCATCTAGAAAAGGAAGTTACAATCATAGGTTACTAATATAGTTTCATCAGGGTAATGCCAAAATAACCACATTTATTTTTTTAATGCCAACCAGACTGGCAGTGCACAGAAATGGTATAAATATAGTTTACTTACATTTTAGTAAAGCATTTGACGAAGTCTCATTAGATATTCTTGTTGCCAAGATTAAAGAATATGGATTATACTACAGAAGCAAGATGGATTTGAAATTGCTTGAATAGCTAGACCCAAAAAACAGTCATTCAACATCAATGTAGGAGATTCACAGTGGACTGATCCAGGGATCTGTGCTTAACTCTCTACCATTGAATCAGTGACTCAGATAAAGACAAAGATGGGTTGCTAAGAAAATTGGCAGATGACACAAAAGTAATAGGGATAACTAACTTGTTGAATGATAGACTTGGGATTCAACAACGTATTAGCAAGTCTAGAATATTGGGTTGTAGCTAATGAGCTTACACAAATATAAAGTTAAAAAACATTTCACAGGGACAAAGTGAAGGGGTCTTGACTAGACTGAAAAAGAGCTGGTTGTTCTAGTGTATTGCAAATTCAATTTAACAGTGTTACTTGGCATCCAGAAGAGGAAATGTAGCCTTAGGCTCCATCAGATAGACATAGTGCCCAGAGCTAATACTTTGTCCTAGTCAGACAACTTTAAGAACATTATCTTCAGTTATGAGCACCACATTTTAAGAGGGCCATTGACTAACAACTGGAATGGTAAAAGGTCTTGAGAGCTTGAGATGTAAGTATTCATTAAAGGAAATGAAGATGTTTAGCCCTAGAGATTTTTTTTTTTTTGCTGAGGGGTAGATAAGCATGATATCTGTCTTCAATTATTTTTAGTCTGTCAGGTAGAAGATAGATAAGACTTGCTCTGTTTGGCTCCAGAAGGCAGAAGTCGGAGGAATGAGTGGGAGATATAAAGAAACATATTTAGGTTTGATAGAAGCAAAAACTTCTTAATAATTAGGGATGTTCAAAAGTACAAGACTAGGCCTAAGGATTTAGTGGATTCTCCCTTGCTGAACACCTTCAAATAAAATCTAGATGTTCCCTTCTCATGTATATTATAGAAGGGATTTTTGTTGTTATTCAGGTACAGGCTGTAGTGGATTCCCTTTGAAGTCTTTCTGAGTTTTAACTTTTATGTGATGTTCTGTCATTTAGTAGACTCACTGGTGAATAAAACACTAACATAGAAAAGATGTGCAATTTCATAAGACAAGTGCAAAACAAAATGCTATGCAAGGTCAAAGGGGTTAGCCGTGGAAGCACAGCCAAAGGAAAAGATTAAACTTGAACTGGGGAATAGGCAGATTGTGTGTGAAAGTGTTTGTGTGTGTGGTGGGATGGGGTAAGGTGAAGGGGTGTTGGTGACAAAGTCAAGGAAAGCTTCTGAAAGGAGCTCACATTTGAGTAGTGAGACTGGTTGTGGTAGGAGTCAGTTAAGCAAAATTTATTTAGTGTCTAATATGTGCCAGGCATTTTGCTAAGTGCTGAAGATACAAAGAAAGCCAAAAGGTAGTTCCGACTCTCAAGGAGCTTACAGTCTGATGGATAAACATCTTAACCTCTTCACCATGAAAATTAGGTTGTTTTTTTCCCCTGAAATGTGACAAAGCTCCCCCTGAGACTTGATTGTTCAATAGGGCTAAGCTGTGCCTGCCTTGATTCAGCTTCCTAGTAGTCTTTAATAGTTTTCTGGTCACATAAAAGGCCCTCCCATGTGGAGATAGAGTCTTTCCAGCTTGGTGGATGTCCCAATACCACAAGAATGACTGCACCCTTTCCTGCTCACCAGATGTATTCCCATAGGGAGATAAGGGGAAGTTCCATCACGATCTATGAGTGCTTCATTCATTCCAGCACTGAATCTGAATTAACAGGAAACTGGTCTGGCCAAACTCTCTACTAATAGAGTACATCAGCAAGAGAAGAGGAAGAAGAAAGGCATTCCAAGCATAGGGAAACATGAAGAAAGGCACCAAATCTCAGATTCTCCTGTTATCAACTTACCCTGTATATTTGACTAGCACCCTTTGAAATTGTTTCCCAACTTTCCGAATATTTGAGATTTCAGTTTTTAGTTTACATGAATCTGTTTCTTTCCTTCTTGGTTATATATGGAACTTCCCTAATTATCCTCCAGATAGGAACCTCAGATTTATCAGGTCTAGAGCTGAAACAATAATGTCAAAATTACCTATAAACAGAATTAGACAGGTTTCTTTTTTGGTCTACTGCCCTCAGGCTCTTAGGCAAAAATTCACCTGAAAATGTTTTGCATTCACAATTTCTTCTTCTCATGGTTTGTAGAACATTTGTAAATGAGATTTGAATATTTATAGACATTTGTGACATTACTACTGCATTTAGAAGCTTTTACACCAAATTATAGATTCATGTAAAGGTTATAAATTAGAAGCTTTGCAGAAAATGTCTAAATATTTATGAATTTAACTACATTTAGGAATAAATTTGCAAAATTTACATTTGCTATTTTTTCACATTTAGAAGCAAATATGAGTTTTCTAATAATCTATAAAAATGAGTTTTGTTGCTCAGAAAAAAAAAAACAAACTCCAAATGAAAAGGTTATTTCCTCTTATGTCTCTTTTATTCTTTCTTTCTATCTGCCTCCTTCCCAGGTCCTCAGCATAAATAATCTACGTAAGGTTCTACCTGGAGGTTTTCAATCCTTCTCAAGATTCCTTATATTTATAAATATCATTTTAAATATCTCTTTATTTTTATCTTCCTAATCAGTCATCAGCTACCAGGAGCCAGGAAAAAAATATCCTGTGGAAACATTTAAAAGTCCTGACCTAATTCCTGAAGTTACATTATAATCCAACAGATGGAAGCACAGTGTCAGTTCTGCAAAATGGCTGCCAAATGGGACATATGTACAAAGAGTGGTGTCCCATCTAGGAGGTCGGCTTATCCTTGTCCATGCTTTCACTGGCCCACTTTGAGTCCAATAGTACTAATAAACATTGAAACATCATTTTTTTTCCTTTAGCAGAAGGGAATCCAACAGCTACTCTGTTTCCTGTGCTCATAGTTTTTGCCTTACCAGTAGGTAGGAGGAAGGTCAAGGTAGGGATGGGAGAATCTACTGGAATTTTGTAATGGCTGCTGATGCCTAATTAGAGAACCCCTCCAGGTGCTTGTCTCAGTCTTTTCACCTAAGGGTATACAAATGACTACTATGCCTGCAACCTAGGTTCAGAAGGAGAAGCAAGATTTCCATTGCAGCTGAAATGACTGTAATTTCCATGACTGGGAAAAGACCCAAAATTCTTGTCCCAAGTTTGAATATTCCTTTGAAAAGCTTCATGGACATTTCATGTTTGTTTTACTCAGGAAGCCTTAATACATTGTAATTGTCCTTACATGATACTCCTGTGTATAATGTTTATGCGCAGTTCCACACCCAGCACGTAATAGGCATTACTTAATTTTTTTTAATTGAATTGATTCAAATTACAGAAATGGGTAATTGTAGGCTTAACCCAAAGGTAAGAAAAATAGTTAAGTGGACTGCCTAGGTATAATAGAATGTCTACACTTGTTTAAGAGCTTGGTTACCCAGGAAGACTTGACTTGGCCATTCTCAGTTCCTTTCTTCACACCCCTGGATTTCAGGTAGAAGCTGGTACACCTGTTCTCAGAACATATTGGCATTTAGTGTTCAGTTCTCACTTAAGGAACAGATTATCACTGTGAAGATGGAAAAACACTCTCTGTTAATCCTAGCTGCAGGGTTAATACAGGAATGGGGATCTTTTCACAGTTCATATAGACATATACTGCTCAGAGATCCATCTAACACTCTAAATAAGGCTCCCTGAGTCTAAGCCCCTGGTACCCTTAGCCACTGCTAGTGCTGGCAATGTGCCTGGATGTTCTTGTGTGGCCCAAGGCACTGTGCCTGCTAAGACAAGTGGCTGCTGAGCGCTTCCTAATTTTAAATGCACCTACAGTGCAGAGAGGGACGCACAGTTTGAGAGAGAACTATTTAGTTTTAGTCAAGAGCATCTGAGTTTTCCATTCCACTATACTTGGATAAAAACAATCAGGCAGCAAGATAAGCCACCGGCAAGGCAGAAACAAATATAGCGTATATAACTTGCAACTCAGAAGCAAAGCCTTGGCACGGCCCAGGGTAAGGGATTTATATGCTTTTTCAGAAACTTTGACCCAAAGAGGCAAAGTGTCAGGTCAAAACACATTTGGCAAGTGCTTGCTATGTGCTTTTTACCCGATTTGCATGTACATACCACTGTATTGCTTACCAAACTTTGGACTATAGTAAAGGTTCATATCCCCCAAACCCAAGATCTCATAACCCAAGACCCTAGCTCAGGAACAAAAAGCCACCTTAGGTCATCTAGCCCAGTGGTGTCAAAGCCAAATAGAAGTGGGGAAATTAAACTGTGTAAGGATCACTGAAGGTCACTTATTGACTTGATAAATCATAAACTAACACTTTCTCTTTTATTTATTTTATTTTATTATTTATTTATTTTTTAAAGGGGGGAAGGCAAGGCAATTGGCATGAAATGACTTGTGCAAGGCCACACAGCTAGTATATCACGTGTCTAAGGCTGGGTTTGAACTCAGGGCCTCCTGACTATAGTGTGGTGCTCTATTCACTGTGCCACCTAACTTCCCCTATTTTTTTAAATGCTTTTTAGAAGCTTTGATCCAAAGCGGCAAAGTGTCAGGTCAAAACACATTTGGTAAGTACCTACTATGTGCTTTCTACTCCATGTGTATGCACATACTAAAACCACTATGTGCTTATGAAACTTTGGACTACAGTAAAGATATATATCCCCAAAACCCCAGATCTCATATCCCAGGACCATAGTTTTGGAGAGAGAAGCCATCTTAGGTCATGAAGCCCTCTGGTGTCAAACTCAAATAAGAATGGGAAACTAAACTGTGTAAGAATCCCTGAATGTCACTTACTGACTTGAAAAACCATAAATTAACATTACCTATGTTCTATTGTATTTTTATTTATTTTGTTAAATGTTTTTCAATTATACTCTAGTCTGACTGCGTGTTTGACTCCTCTGATCCAGCCCAACCCAGTCTTTATACATATAATACAGTTAGTCTGATGAGTGCCCTAAGTGTAGTATGTCCATGGATATAAAAGCATGGTCTATATTAACTATGGAAGTATGAGAGGCAGCCTTGGTTCAGGAAATATAATCACTTCAGAGGACGCTGTTCCTGTGGAGACTGGCTTACATCTGTCTCAAGAGCATATTCATATTAGATCTAGGTGTATGTATGTTAATTTATGTCTCTCTGCTTATAAGCTTTCCTGATTATGCAAAATTGTGCTTGCCTAATAGTATGATATTAATATATGTCTCTTGAATATGGGACTTCCAAATGGGATCAGCTTCTACCTTTCCCCACTGTACTTGAGCCTGCACTGAAGACAGGAACATCTCTCCTATGTCTCCTTAGACAATCAGACTACTACCCAGATCTCTATTCATATCAGCATCAATCCACACCACGTAAGAATTTATTAGCCATTGTTTTTGCTTTGTTTTGTTTATAACCAGACAGACACATAGCATATAGGACAAAGTAAGGAGGAAAGAAAAGTGGTAGAAGTGAAAGGTAATCAGCATTGTTTGGTTGTCCTTGTTCTCAAAGAGCACCAAAAATGACATCACTATGTTGTCATCAAAGTACAGTGTGTCCCCTGTGGCTGATCAAATCAATACAAGCTCAGAAGGTTCTACCACAGGTTGGGCACAAATAGTCTACATGAATATTTGGAGGGAAGATGTCTCTAAATTTGCACATTTCATGTTTCTTTTTCAGCTACTATAATTCTGCTTCACTCATAGAGCACAGCACCTTCTTTGATGTGTGCCCACAAACTGGGCAGTCCTGTGCCAGTGTCTCCAATGCTAGCTATTATTATACACAATTGACTACAAAGTTAATTAGAAGATAATCAGCATAAACAAGTACTGGTCACTTAGGTTGCAGCCTAATCTCTGTCTTTTCTCTTTCTAAGTAAGCAGGAATAAGGGTGAGGCTGGGAAAGGGCATCCTATCAGTTTCACTTATCTCCATTCTAACTCCTGAATTTTCCCAGATGGTGAACTCTTCTGGCTTCATCTTCCCAGAGCCTCCAATGTCAAATTCAGTGATGTCACCAAACTGTGAGTTCTTAAGGATAATGTGTACTTGAAACATCTCCAAAGCATCATTCACAGTCCATAGGCTACATAAGATGAGGACATGAGACCAGAGAAGTTAAATGACTGACCAAGGTCACATTTGTACTGAGTGGCAGAGCTGGTATTCAAACCCAGGTTCTTTCACTCTAAATCCTGCACTCTTTTTGCTGTAGAGATTCTTCTTTGCTTTTGCTTTTTATATCCAAACATGAAATACTATATTGTATTAAGTATACAGATAGGCGGTGCCAAAGAGGATAGAGCACTGGGGCAGGAGTCAGGAAGACTCATTTTTGTGAGTTCAAATATAGCCTCAGACACTTACTGACTGTGTGACCTTGGGCAAGTCACTTAACCTTGGCCTTAGTTGTTTCATTTGTAAAATGAGCTGGAGAAAGAAATGGCAAAACACTCTTGTATTTTTGCCAAGAAACCCCCAAATGGGGTCACTAAAAGCCAAATATGACTGAAAAACAACCGAACAACAACAACAAATTAAACATACTTGAGATGATTAAAATCATTTTTTCTTGGCCTTAACCTAGCATAGTGGACAGAAGACTAGATTTGAAATCAGAGGATCTGAACTCAAAGCCTTAAGTAGGCTTGTTAGCTATGCATTTCCTCTTCTGTAAAATGAGAGATTTGGACTACATCTTCCAATTTTAAATAGGAAGGTTACATATGAGCTCTTTGAAGGTAGGGGCTATGTTACTTATTTTTGAATCTCCCATAGTATCTAGCACAAATGCCTTACACATAGCAAGTCCTCAATAAATGTTAATTGAATAGAGAGATAGGCAGTGTTGTAGAGAGAGTGGACCTTGGAAGACATCTGAATCTGAATCTTGCCTCAGTGTGAACTGGAATAAGTCACTTAATAAATCTTTTTTGGCTTCAATCACCTCACCTGTAAAATGATAATAGTAATAGCACTTAACTCACCCCGTTGTTGTTGGGAAAATTAAATACCTATAAGATAATCTATATAAAGTGATTTGCAATTCTTAAAGCATTCTATAAATGCTATTATCATGATTTCTAAAAATGAAAGAACAAGCTTATTATGATCACATTGCTTTTCTTTTGTAAAGGTCAGTTAAAGAACTGAACAGAAGGCTAGTTTTGATATGATGTCTTGGGTCGATTTGGCAGGCCGGTGGTCCTCAGATCTCTTCCCCATATTAGTGCCAAATTTAGTGCAGACATTCAATTGACTTTAAGCCTATTGCAGCATAGAACTCCACCAGGCTCAGCCTCCCTAGTAGCAGGGACAGCAGACCTGCACCATAATAATGCCCAAGAAGAATTGTTAATGAGGGGGTGAAGGAGTAGTATTATTGATATAGGATAGAGAAATACTATTTTCTGTTCTATTACATAAGAAAGGGAGTTCAAAACCCATTTTAATCTAAAACCACCACCAATGAAGTATTTTGAGATAGATTCAAGAAAATGAACTTTCTCCTTTATGTCAAGCATTTAGTTTTCTATACCCTAAAACCAGAGGTCTCAGAAGAGCACCAATCCTAACTGGGGAGACTTAAATGTATTCCTGCTAGATAGTAGGCCCATGGCCTCAGTAACATCTCAAGGTTCTTTTACATCATAAGATTCCTTTCATCCTGGCTTCAGCTTTGCTTCATTCAGCCATGGAGGCAGAACAAAGTCCCTGCTAAAAGTGGAAATATCTTTGCCTGTTGAGAGAAGCTGTCATATGCTATAAAACTTATTTGTAAGCAAAACTGCCTGCCACTTCCTCTGAGAGGTAATCACCTTGTACTCTCTATTCATTTTTTCATCATGTAATATTCTGATCAAAGCATTCTTGCCCTGCTTATCCTTTTCAGAATAGAATATCAGAAGGTTAATAGTTGAAGGTCACCAGCCCTCATCTCTCACCACCTTGTCTGCTGCCATACTTGGTAATAGTCAAGGACCCAGCTGGTGTGGGGGAAGTGGCGGAGTGTATACTATTTGTGTGCCTAGCAGATGTAGAAAGCTTGGTGCAGTGATCTGGGTGCACCTGTTGGTTTGTCCCCATCTGCTCTCCAAAATGTTAAAAAGCCACACCCTCGGACAGCCAGCTGAAGAGAACTTAATCTCTTCTCTACAGGCTTCAAAATACAGGCCACTGATCACATCTTACAAAAGAAGAAAGTCAAACACAAAGACACAAACTGTCTGAAGTAGGCCTCAGGGGGAACCTAATCTGCTGTCATTGTTGGGCTTTGTTTCTTATGCCAACAAGAAAGAACTTTTAAAATTAACCTGGATGGTTATTACCTAATAAGAAATCCTGTTATAAACTGCCATATTTTTCCTTTAAAGAAAAGTTATTAGCTTAACATGGATACTAATATCAAACAAATTAAGCTGTAATGGTATTTGGGGTGACTACTTAGCTGTGTGGAATTGTACTGCAAAGAAGACTGCATTAACCAGAGCTAATGAAGATAGAATTGGAAATTGTGCCATGAAATACTTTGGAATCCAGCAAAGTTCTGGGTGAATGCTTAGACTTCTCCTTATCGATAACCACCTGGTTGTCTAATTGATACAGTTATCAAAAGTAGATGAAAGATATGTTAGGAGGTCTGGAGTTAGAAACTTAACCTAATGCAGGTGTTCTTAACCTTAATGATGGAGTCTATGAGCTTACATACATGCATACATAATACATAAATACATACATTCACACATATATACATACCTCTCACACATATATTACAAGAAGTTATCAAATATATACACACATATATAAACCAAATATATACATATACAATATATGGTTACAAATACATACATGCATACATACATATGGATCCTTATGGCAATCTGGTAAGGTCTGTGCATCCCTTGTCAGAATAATGTTTTTAAGTGATGCATAAAACAAAACACACAGTATTATAAAGCAACCAATTATAATGAAAAGCAGTTACCAAATATATATATATATATGTATATGTGTGTATGTATGTGTGTATTTATATAGCAATTGCATTTCAATATAATTGGTTTCCTTTGTAATCTGGCATATTTTGTTTTATGCATTATTTAAAAACAGTACTCTGACAAGGGGTCCATAGACCTCACCAGGCTGCCACAAGGATCCAAGATCCCCCAAAGTTAAGAACTCCTGACGTAATCTATGAGCATTTACACATTTTATGTGTATACACATATATAAATACATGTATATAGACATAAAAATAAACAGGCTGGTATATATATGTGTGCATATGTATAATTATGCATATATATTTTTTATTCACACATATACCATATTTTTGCAGCCAGATTACTATATCTTCATTATATCTGTATATGTGTCTGCACCATGATTGGATAAAGGAGATTTGATATCAGGTTCTGAATATTATGTATGTATGTATATACACATATATATGTATATATGCACACACACATATACACACAGATTTTATAGATACAGATAGAGATAGAAATATGGACATAGCCTTTATCAGATCTTCAGCAAACTGCATTTGTATCAATGGGCTTTTCCCCCCAGCGCCACTTCCATCACTGTTCCTTTCCCCAATGTCTCCATTACACTAGGCAAAGTTTCACATTCCAGCAGGGTCAAGAACTCCACTATCTAATTGCATTTAGCTATTGGAAGTCGTTTCAGAGCCAGGTGCCAGTTACATTAAGCTGAACATCCGATAAACATATTCTCCTCCCTGAAAGCGAAACTTGGGGCCGAAAATGTTTTATACATTGACCGCAGTCCAACCCCCAAGTCTCACCGCAGGTAAATGGAAAGCCAGGATAGAAATAAAAGACAACTTTCCTGAAAATACACAAAGGCTAATTCAGAGCAAATGTTAGCACAAGGTCTTTGTCTTTATCAGGGGGTAAATACAAGAGCAAGAAAGCTTTCCCATTTAGATTGATGCTCTAAAATAGAAAAGGTTTGATTTATAATTCAGGTTCTTCATTTCAAGAGCTTCCAAGGGCCCTTAAGGTAGATGGGCCTTTGTCTGGGTAATCAGTTGGTTTCTTTTTTTCCCCCTACTTAATATCAAAATACAATTACCAGGCCTATTGTGGAGCTCCACACTTTTCATTTCATCCTCCCCTCCTCCCCCTTCCTTTTCCTCTCACTGAAATACATGGCAGCTTTAAAAATCCTTAAGGAACACTGAACAGAATTAACACCTTTATACCAGCCCCACTGCTGTCCCTTTAAATGAATGGTTTCATTTCTGCCCTCAAGCAAGACGTGGTTTATCAACTTGAGACAAGCTACCTTTAGGCAGTAGGCAATCTCTTTAAAAACATGAAAGCGGGCAGCATATGGCAACACCCTACAATACGAGAGTGCTCAGAAGGTACAAGTTTCCAACCTCCTCGGTACATGCCTGGCTTTAAATAAAACATAGCATCATCTGGTTTGGCTTAAACACTGAAATAGAAATTATTGGCCCCACTGTCATCTTCTAAACAATAGCTAACGGTTCGCCCATGTGTTGTTTACAAACCCACAGCCTGTAAACAAGCAGTCACTGACTACAGTTTTGCAAAAGGTAAAGGCAAGAGACTGACAGCTTGATAATGTTCAAATCTTAGGGAGCTCCTGGGATTTCCTCAGGCTTTTAAAAAAGTGTTGTTGTTGTCATTGTTGTTGTTGTTGTTGTTGTTGTATCATAGCGCTACAACACGGGGGGCTGTTTTCTTCCCTGGGCGCATGCGTAGCTCCCAGACCATCTCTCTCTCTCTCTCTCTCTCTCTCTCTCTCTCTCTCTCTCTCTCTCTCTCTCTCTCTTTCTCTTCCCTACCCCCAACACACACACACACACACACACACACACACACACACACACACACATTTTCCTGCTGTTGAGACCAGCTGGGATGCATTAGTCATGCCAGAGCACGTCATGTAACACAACAACATATCAGGCAGCCCCGGTGTCATGGGAGAAGTGAATCTACTTCATTACTCACCTAGGGAAAGGAAACAGTAATGCCCCTTCAAACTGGGGCTGGGTTCGAGGGTTTATTCTTCTTTTAATGTATGCATGTATATTCTACTAATGTTAATATCATTAACATTATTCCAAGGTCATAGGATAAGTGAACACGGTTCATTATGCTCCCAAAGAAAGGCAAGCAGCAGTGAGCATTCTTACCAGGGCACATCTATGCTCTGGGGTCTCCTTCCACTCACTTTGTACACAGGCAAATCTCATTAATGTCAAAGGGCTTTCATTTGCATTAATGCAGGGAATGGAGGGGAGCAGGTACAGATATCATAAAGAGAAAAGGCTAAGGATAGATAGACACTAAAGAGAACCTTCCTCCTTCCCTAGGTGTTGAATAATGCACTGGGTATTTTTTTTCAGTACTCCTCCTTGACCAATTGTCTTTGCATAGAATAGACTGAGCTCTGATGGCTTGAAGCCTAGAGGACCTGGATTCAAATTCTAACTTGTCTATGGTCTCCCTTAAAACTACTTTCAGCTCTTTGATCCTCACTTGTTTCAGTTGTAACACTGAGCAGGATGAAGTAGACGACCTTGGTAAGACTCTTTTCAAGTTGAAATCACGTAAAGTTCTCTTCCTTTGTAGCATTTTAGACAGATAGATACACACATACATACACAAATATACATATATAGCACTATATACATATAAATACATATATGCACACATGTATAATAGAATACATATACACATATGTATATCTATCTATAGACATACACACACATGTGTGTGTGTGTGTGTGTGTGTGTATCTATCCATCTATCTATCTATGTACACATGGTGGCTAGAGTGCTGGGACTGGAGTCAGGGAGACTCCTCTCCCAAAGTTCAAAGCTGGTTTCAGACACTTACTAGCTATGTGACCCTGGGTAAGTCACTTAACCCTGTTTACCTCAGCTTTTTCATCTGTGAAATGAGCTGGAGAAGGAAATGGCAAACTCTTCCAGTATCTCTGCCGAGAAAACCCCAAACGGGGTCACAAAAAGACACAACTGAGAATGACTGCACACACACATATATATATGTAGGTAGATATTGAAACAGGTATAGATATAGATTTTATATAAAGATTAGATATAGAAATAGATAGACATTAAGCAATATGACTGTTTAGAGCCATTTAATTAGTTTATTAGGAAGCACTTATTAAGCACTTTTCATGTGTCAGGCCCTATGTTAAGAGTTGGGAAAACTAAGAAAGGCAAAAACATACAGCTTACATTTTAACAAGGAGACAGCATGTGAAGAACTTTGTTCATGTGAAGTACAGATGCAATGTAAAATGGATAATCTCAGAAGGAAAACACCGAACTGGGGGAGGTGGTTAAATGTAACTGGCAAAAGATGGGATGCGAGGTGAGTCTTGAAGGAAGTCAGAGAAGGAAGCCAGAAGGCAGAGGGGGGTGCATATGGGAGATGGCCAGTACAGAGTTACAGAGTCAGGGGATGTCCTGTATCCTGTGAGGAGAACAGGGATTGACCAGTACAGTTGGATTTTAGCATGTGGAGATGAGTCAAGAGTAAAGGCTGGAAAGGTAGGAAGAGACCAGGCTGTGATGGATTTTAAATGACAGAGGATTTTGTATTTGATACTAGAGGTAATAGGAAGACACCACGTTTTTATGAGGGAAGAAAGAAAGGAAACAAACTTTTTTGAGACCTACGATATATGCTTGGGACTTTGCTAAGTAATTTACAAATATTATGTCTTCCTTACAACAACCCTAGAAGGTAGGTGTCATTATTATCCCCATTTTACAGTTAAGGAAACTGAGGCAGATAACAGTTAAATGACTTACCTAGAGTTACACAGCTAATAATACATTTGATCTTTAATCTTTCTGATGCTAATCTAACTATAAACTAGGGTAACAATACTCAAGTTACACATATCACAGGATTGTTGTGTGAAAAATATAATTAAACACTGGAGCACTATGCATGTTTTGTCAGTGTGGGGACTCTCCACCCCTGTGGCATGTAGGTGCAGACCACTGTTTAGTAGATTGCCTTTGAGAGTTGCTCTGATTAAAAAAAAATCAACTTTTTGTGGCTATTCTGGAAAGATGGGTTGGTCCTTGGACAACCTATTGTCACCTCTATGCCAGTGAGTCATTAGAATAGGACTTAAATGCTTCTGCTAATTCATTATTATCCATAATTTTAATCATATAGTTCAGCAGGATGGACAATATTTGATGATTGCTATAGGACATAAAATGCAGCTGTGTGGCACAGAGGATATAGTGCCAGGCCTGTAGTCAGGAAAACTCATCTTTCTGAGTTCAAATCTGGCCTCATACACTTACTAGTTGTGTGACCCTGGGCAAGTCACTTAACCCTATTTGCCTCAATTTCCTCAACTGTTAAATGTGCTGGAGAAAGAAATGGCAAACCACTCTAGTATCTCTGCCACTAAAATCCCAAATAGGGTCAGAGTGAGTCAGACATGACTAAAACAATTGAACAACAACAACTAGGAAAAAGAAGAATATTGGACTTCAAATGAGAGGGCCTGGGTTTAAGTCTCATCTTTATCATTTACCACCTGTGTGTGATCTCAAGCAAATCACTTAAACATTATCTGGGCTTCAAGGTTTGGACCAGATGACCTCAGAATTTCTGATTTTTATGACCCTATCATCCTTTGACCTCTGGGTCTTAAAGGGGAGGATAGATGAGGAAATGACATTGGTACATACTCACAGTTCTTTTGTTACTATCTGCGATATTTATTTTCTTATTTCATGATTATTTTCATCTCTTTTGCCTCCTTGTTAGTAATTGGCTATGGTACCATTAAAATTTGACAGGTAAGGAGAAGTTGAGACAAATACAAGGATGCTACTTTCTTGTAGTATTCCTTTAAAAAATGAAGAAAGTATTAAGTATTGCAGAGAAACTAGATGCTGATGGGTGTGCTCCTGCTGGTTGTTAGAGATACGGGGCCCTTTAACTCCCCATGTTGAATTGGCCTTTGGAAAAAAGAAAAAGAAAGATTTGGATCAAACTTGTTTTCATTTCTTAAATTGCTTTGTGGAAATATGGACAAATGACACTGACTCATCGCACTGTGAAATGTTGCCAACTTTAAGCAATGAAAAATCATTATATTCTATAAATTCCAGGAGCTTAAGAAACCATTTTGGAATTCTCCTCCTTCCCATTTCCTTTTAGAAAGCAAAAATAATATCATTTTAAATGGAAAATTGGTATTTTGGAGAGATTCAAAAATGATTGCACTGAATTTTTTTTTCCTTTAAAAATCTGAAGACAGATGAATAGATAATCAGGTAATTGATAGATACTATGGTGCCCCTCCTGGAGCTGATGAAATTGAAAATTTTAGATTTTTGAAAAGCTTTGTGAAACTTCTAGTCAACAGTTTTTGTTTTCTGATTAATAGCTACAAGAGGATTACATTAGATTTTAATTATACTTCATAAGGTCTGTAATTTCATCTAGTGAGTATTCCCTCCATTGATAAAGATCACAATCCCACCATAGCTTAATAAGGTCATAGCATCATCAGATGGCTTTAGTGTTATAAAGGACCTTCTAGGTCATGTTATCCATTGCTTCTCTGAACTTAGCTCCACTGTTCTCTGAATAACAAACACACAGTCTGTTGCTGGGCCAACATCCCAGAAGCCCTTTCAGGTTAGTAGGATTTGTAAAAATTTACATTCTATTGGAATAATCCAACTTCACCTTTATGTCACCTTGAAGCATCACAGTGGCACATTAGTGAACGTTTGTAATTATGGAATATAATAACATTTTACATTAGATTAAAATAAAACTAGTTTAAGGGACTCTATGATACTAAGGGTACATTATGAATTTAACAAGGAATGTGCAACTTTGAAAAAACACTGTATAAGAAAAACAAATGACATTTCTTTCAACTTTTTATTGCTTTTGATTCATGAAGAACCATAAAAGGCTAGATCAGATAATGTCATCTTCAAAACTAGAAATATACCTGTATTCCTAACATCTTGTCCTAGAAAGTTAGTCTAAGATCCTTATACAGTCCAATTTCTGACTGGTTTCCACCTGAGATGAGCATTTGAACATTTCACAGCTTTAATAAATTAACTCCTACAAATCACTTTTTTAGTGATTATAATCTGTGATTTAAAGGAATGAAGGCCAATAATTTTGAAAAGGGAAGCTGTTTATGAATGTAATGCTTATTTCCTAAGTATCTCCCCCCAATATTGACAAACGTATCTTTTGTGATGAGGATTTAAAAATGTATTGCCAATTTAATGTTTTACAAATGTCAAGAGTTTCCTATCATCCTGTCCTGGTGTTTTCAGAATTCTAAACCAAAGGTATCTTGCCACACTTAAAATTCTTCTTTGCTCTCTACAGTCCCTAATAATATCCTGGACATGTACCTTCATCTATATTCATGAGAGTGCAGATGCAGCCAAATTAGTGGCAGCAAAGCACATTTTACAGTGTAGAAAATACAATCTGGCTCCCCCCCCCCGCCTTTTTTTTTTTTGACAAAAGTTTTATTTAAAAAAAAATCAGACAGATTTAAATTCAACACCACCCGTTGGAAGAGTCTGTTAAAAATGCACAGCTGGCTTGATGATGAGTGACAAATCAAAAGTCAGAGTGAAACTTCCCGATCATCTGAGCCCTTGCCACCCGATTAGCAGAAGAAAAACAGGGCAGATGGAGGGAGACGCAGCAGTTCGGAGGGAACAGATGGCCACTACGAACTTGATATATGAAATTAATAACACTTTCTCAAATACAATTAGTAACAGGAATACATTACCTGAATTTTCATAACTGTGAGCAAGCTGACATTAAATGAGGTTTTTCAGATTAACAGTTGATGTGGCATCGATATTTGGAGGGAAATAAAAATATATGGAAATAATTGAAACCTCTTGCTTTTTTTGGTGCCATTGATTATGGGTGTTCTAACAGATGAAGGCAGAGATAGATACTGTGCAAGGAACTTCACAATTCAAAAATTCCCTGAGTGTGAATTGTCTCTCATTATTAATATGTCTTAACCATTTGGGCCACACAATGAATGGGATCCCAAAGAACCACATGGATCTTCCAGTATTGTGTGAATTACTCTTCATTGAGAAGTCAAAGACAATAATTGCTCCTCCTGGTAGACGTTATTTCCCACTGGCAGGAGCAGGGTAGTCAAAAAGACAAAATAAGATAGAGGAAGACCCATTTTTGGTTGCTGTTGCCTTCCCTCTCCTTCTCTTCTCCAGCTCTAACAGAGTTATTCTAGTATTCCCTAATCTTGAGTTGCATTGGGAGTGTTCCTTAATTCCTATGTGCTTTAGGTCTCTCTCCATAGAATAAACATAATAGTACACAAACATGGATTGCCTAGACATAGATATGTAGGTAATATTGGAATAGTATGGCTACTAAAGTTTCATAGGTGATGACAACTTTCTGGAAAAGAGAGACAGACAGACAGATAGATAGGAATATAGCTATTTCTTTATAGATTTAAGAAAAAAAAACATTTGAATATGCATTCTTTCAGCAAATAAATGACAAGAAAATGAGAATAGAATTTAGTGGAACATCAGGTGTGATATCAAGACATATTTCTATTCCTATCTGTGTTCCTATTGATCTAGTCATCTATCTGCCTATCTGTCTATATATCTATGTCTCTCTAGATGTATATATATATGCATCTATCTGTCATCTATCATCTATCAATCTATCTATCTATCTATCTATCTATCTATCTATCTATCCTCTGTCTGGCTTTCTATGTGTCTAACTCTCTGCATCCAAGGCTAATTCAAAGAGAGTTGCTTCAAAATGTCAGATATTTCTTCCATCAGGCTCCTATTGGTTCTATTTGAAGTTTTACTACCAAAATTCATTTTTTTGGTTTAAGGCATTTCCACAATTGAAATGAAGGTAAAGATAACACACTGAGCAATATTATTATTATTATTAACATCTCAACGAAGATTAGTTTATTATATTTTTGCAAGGCTGAGAAATAGTCTCTATGGGAACTCTAGACTATAATAGGAAGGATCATCAGGTATGGAAAGAATCACCAGGTACCAGAAGATAGAAAGAAATATGTTCTTGACTCCGTGAAAGAGGGAACAAGAAAATGAAGGGAAATCATTTAAGAAAATGTCTGTAATAAAGGTAGTGAGAAAAAAGAATCTCTTCTATACTTTATTTCTTGCCTCTAAATACAGGTCTGATTGGGGGAAGGGTGACTTCAGTATACGAGAAGGTACCAAGTAAAAGTTGTATCTTAAGGAAGGAAAAGACTGAGTACTGAACACTAACTTTTACTCTTTTATAGTTTTGTAAAAAAAGTTAACTGACAATTACTTCATAAAGTTGTCATCGAAACCCTTTGATGTCAGACTCCATTAAATATTATAAGGATCCTTTATTCATTAAATCATTAATTCTCTTGACCATAGGTAGTAAGAAATCTCAGGTAGGTCCAAACCTGCCTGACCCAATCCTCACAGGATTGTCACCACAGTTTATTGCAGCAGTAGGAGGATGTCAACACAAGGGGCTGATAGACACTAAGAGGAGATTCTTGCCCTCCCCCTATTGGATTATGCATGCCCAACTGGGGAGTAAGGGCTAAGCAACTGTTGAGTTTCTTATACTTACCAGAGGGTGAGTGATATTCTTCCCTTCAGTTCTACCTCTTTCTTTGGGGTGGTGTTGTCTCATTCATTGTCAAGGGCAGAGAGCCAGCTAGGTGATACAGTGGATAAAGCACTGGGCCTGGAATCAGGAAGACCTGAGTTCAAATGTGCCCTTAGGAGCTTAATAGCTATATGACAGTGAGAAAGTCTTTTAAACTCTGCCTTCTTCATGGAAAAATGGGGATAAAAATATCACCCAACTCACAGGGTTGTTACCATCATCAAACGAGGTTAGGAGAGTGCTATATACATACTAGATATTAATAAGAAGTGTTTGGATTTGTGGATTTATTCCAGCAAAATTAGCTCTGGGACACTACCTATTGGTAAAATACCAACAGATCCTGCTTTTGACCAGGCTGTATTTCAGTGAGTATTAGTCATGTAATCCTGGCAGAATGATATTATCTTTCTGAAGGAGACTATCTAGTTAAAAACCACAAAAAGCAGGCATTCTTAATTTTTTTTTTATGTGTGTATCATGAACCTCTTTGGCAGTCTGGTGAAGCCCAACAATTAGCACAGCACTTGGTACATAGTAGGTATTTAATAAATTCTTGTTGACTGACTAAATGTAGACCCCATCCTAGAAAAATGTTATTATTTTTAGTCACAAATGAAGGAAATGCTAAATTTCAGTTAGAGGTTTATGAAAATGAAGGTATAATTATTTTCCCAACTAAGTTCATGGACCCTCTTAAATTTATCCAGGGAATACTTTAGGGTCCATAGACCCAAGGTTAATAGCTCCTCCTGGCACATAGGATATATTCTTAGAATCAAGAAGTCCCCCTCCAAAAAAAGTCCACATTATGACCAGAAAACATTAAAATATCTACCAAGAATCTGTGAGCCCACTATTTTTTGAATCCCCAAAGTCCCCCAGAAAGAGAGTTGGATTGGATCCAGGAGTTCTTTAAAAAAAGTTCATGAGTTTGTTGCTCTCCTTGAATGACTTCTCCCCTTCAAGTCAGAAAAAGAGAACCTCTATGATGCTTCACTCATCAGACTGAGAGGAAGAAACTGGAGGAACAGTGAACCCGGACATCATGGTATGTGAGATGGGTTTGGAATCTGGTTGTATTTAGGATTTGGGTTTGTGATTTCCCCAGTCTTGATTATCTGGCCATGGCCTAAGACCTCTGACCATTTCCTGTCTTTCCTAGCTTATTAAGGCACAATGTGGGCCAACTCAGAGTCAGAATTAGAAAAGATCTTAACAAATTCAACCCCTGGTCAAACCAAATACTATGGAATTTAACGAGACAATTTTAAAGTTTTATTCTCAGATTTGAGAATAAAGTAAGTTTACAAGTACAAGATGGTAGAGTCATAGTTAGATAGCAATTCATCTAAGTAATGATCTAGGGGTTTTTCAGGGACAGTAAGCTGAATATTGATCAACAGTGAGATATGATAGTAGAAAGAGAGCTAGATAGATGAAGAGAGACAGACAGAGAGAGAGGGAGAGAGAGGGAGAGAGAGAGAGAGAGAGAGAGAGAGAGAGAGAGAGAGAGAGAGAGAGAGAGAGAGAGAGAGAGAGAGAGAGAGGGAGAGAGAGGGAGGGAGAGAGAGAGGGAGATCTTAGGCTACCTTGAGACAATAAGGGGGTGATAGTTCCATTGTAATATACTCTGATTAGACTGAATCTATAATATGGTCATTTCTTGGCAGCAGTTTCACAAAGCTGTTGATAAGCTGCAAAACATAGAGAGGAGGGCAAACTTGAACTGTGAAAGGCCTTAAGTTCATGTCCCATGGGGAGCTGTTGAAGGAATGAGGGGATATTTGGTTTAGAGAAGACTTTGGTGGGGACATGAAAGCTTTCTTCAAATATCTGAAGGGCTATCATGTCAAAGAAGGTTTTATTTTGATCAATTTACTTACTGAAGGCAGCACTAGTGGAAATGACTAAGAACTTCAAAAAGGCAAATTCAAGCTTGGTGTAAGGAAAACTTCCTAACAATTAGATCTATGAAAAAATGGAATGAGCTGCCTTGGATGTGGTGAGTTTCCCTTTATTGAAAATCTTCAAGTAAAGGTTGACTGTGTTGTTGTCTGTGTAGAGGTAAATTTGAAGGTAATAAAAGAAATACCATTAAAATAGCTACAAAATGTGCAAAATGCCTATGAGTTATGTTCCCAAGACACATATAGATTGAAATAAATACAATGAAACTCTTTATAGAAATAAAGGGAGACAATTATTTTTATCCCAAAGTGCTGGGTGCCATGTCTATCCATAGGTGTTGTTTGGCCTATTGTTTAAGTAAAGTCTATGGGACTTAGTGTAGCATGTCTCTGGACTCTCCTTCTCCTCTATCTTGGTGGATTTTTTTTTTCATTTTAGTTTTGTTTTCCTAAAAACATCCAGTAAAATTCTTATACTACCAACCATTAGGGATTTCCTCATTACATATGTCTAACTCCTCGAGGGCAACAACTGTGTTTTTGTTTTTCTTTGTATTCCCAGTGCTGAGCACAATACCTGGCATGTTAATAAATGCTTGTTGACCAACTGCCTTATTAATAATTAGGTCACTGGGGATCACAAAAAGCCTGGCAAAAACCCAGCACATCAGGTACAATTGCAACTTGTTCATACTGATTTTTAGAAATACATATATTTTGCAGTTACATTGGTAGAATTTTATTTAAACTTTTTGCAATAATATTCATTAGTGAGACTGTTTCAGTGTTCTCTTTTTCTGCTTTGTCTCTCCATGGTTTGGGAAACAGTACCATATTTGTCTTATAAAAAGAGTTTAATATAGAGTATGACCTCTACTTTTGAGTATTGTTTTGTAGGAGACATATTACTGTGTTATGGAATTAGTTTTTAAATCCATCTGGCATGGATTTGTTCCCTCCTCTGACAAATTATAGCTTGCTTGATTTCTGTTCAATTTCTAGTTCTTTTGTTAATTTAGGCAGTTATTTTTAGAGATACAGACTATGCAGGTTTAAAAGTATTATACTGATTCATAATAATTCCCTTGATTTCCTTTATGTTAATTTAAAATTATCCTTTGTTTTTATACTTTTAACCCCCTTTTCCTCTCTCCCCCATCTTCATTCTCCCAGAGAGCCATTCCATATAATAAAAAATGTTTTTTAAAGAAAAAAAAGCAAAACTGATTAATACATAAAAGAACCTGAAATTTATATGCAATGTTCCATAGCCATGGGCTTTCCACCTCTGCAAAACAGTGGGAAGAAATATCTTCTTACAGTTTTTCTTTGGGTAGATGTTTCTTCTTTGAAACATTTACTTTCAATTGCTTTGTGGCAGTTTTCTCCCCATTTACGTTGGGGCAGTCATTGTGTATATTATTTTCTTGGTTCTGTTTACTTCATTTGTATCAATTTACATAAGTTTTAGCATGCTTCTCTCTATTCATTATATCACTAATTTCTTTCAGCACATTAATATTCAATTATATTTTCTTGTACTACAATTTTCTTAGCCATTCCCCAAATTATGGGAATTTGCTGCCTCCAGTTCTTTATTATAACAAAAATGCTGTTATCACATTTTTTGGTATATATGAGGTATTTCTTGTCAATAACTTCATTAGGGCATATAATAGGGCTTAATAGTGAAATCTGGGTTAAAAGGTATGGATATTTTAGTCACTTAAAAAAAAACAAACTCCAAATTGCTTTTCAAAATACTAATTCACAATGATAAAAATGCAATATTCCCTATTCCCATGTTTTATCAACTCCCAATGATAATTTTCTTTTCCATTTGTCATGGAATCTTCTCTCTGGCTCCATATTCTTTCACCCTTCTGGATGTCTGTAGCCTCCAGAGCTTGAATTCCCTTTCCCCTGAGACGGAATCCTATATATATGGAAACTCAACACTCCTCATTGGTGTCTCTGAGGAACAAATTATACCCATTGTAAAGTCTCCACTATCGAATCTCTCCCCAGCCACTCATTTCTGTCAGACTCCCACCACTGAATTAAGATTACCCCCACTTTTTCTGCCTCTTTGAATCCTTCTTTTTACCCCTTCATTTATTCTCTTGCAGCCTCTTTTCTTCCTGAGAGACCAGAATAATTATCTATTCATCACTGACTTGATTAAGGTACACCTTTTAAATATAATTTATCTTCTATTTCCTACCTCTCCTTACCTCTGTTATCCACCTTCTAATCTTGTAGTTTAGTTCCACAAATGCATTGACTCACTTGCAGGAGGAGGGTTGTGAAGTTGAGGCAATAGACCTCTAGAAGTGCTCCTTTATCGTTGTTTCCGTTTAAGTTCAAATTTTATCTTTATCCCTTCATGTTCTTTAATTAGAAATAAATCTCTTAACAATCTACTGTTATTTCCTATAGGCATTTTTCTCTTTCTAATACACATGCTCGCGCACGTGCGTGTGCACACACACACACACACACACTTGCTTTTTTTTTTTTTTTTTGAGGGAAGAAGGCAAGACAGTAGGGGTTGTCACACAGCTAGTAAGTGCCAAGTGTCTGAGACTGGATTTGAAATCAGCCCCTCCTGAGTCCAGGGCCAGTGCTCTATTCAGTGCTCCACCTACCTAGCTGCCCCTACACGTTTGCTTTTAATAATCTCTAGAGATGATTAATTAGTTTTGTTATACATGCTTTCCTTGGTAATTGCATTTATTTACCTTTTTTAAAATATCTGTTCTTCGGTGGTGATTACAATGTGAATAACCTAGTCTGGTTTTTTTATGGATGAATCATGTTTCTTTGATTGAAAGCCTATCTATCTCCATTTAACATAACTCAGGTTTTCAGAGTATGTCATATTGGGCTGCATTTTAAAGTCTTTTGCCTTTTGAAACATACTATTCCAAAATATCTGTTTTTATTCCTATGGTTATTGGTGGATCTTTTTCAAAATTCCTTTCCTTTAAAGTTTTTTTTTTTTTTTTTACCGCCTGAGAATGTGGTATTCATCAATGGAATTGTTATATTTAAACACTATGTGTCCTGGAATTTGGAATACACACACATATACGTACACACAATACATATCCATACATATATATTCACACACACATAGACATATGTGTGTATATATATAATACATATGCATACACACATATATCTGTGTGTGTGTGTGTGTGTGTATACACATACATATTCTGGAGGCACTTTGTAGATTCTTCCAATTGTCTATGTTTTCTATATTCAGAAGTTGTTGGCAGTTTTTTTGTACTATTTCTTGCATTATGGTGCTCAGGATTTTGTGCTTGCAATGTTCTTCTGGGAAGGCTCTGATCCTTAAGTTCTTTCAATGCAGTTTATCTTTAAGATTAATATGGTCATTTTTATAGAGCTTGCATGCTCTTTTGGTACTATTTTAAAATTTTCTATTCTTTTAGCTTTTTTTCTTCAGTTCAGCATATGTGTATTTTTTTGCTTTTTGTTTTTTGCTTTTTGGAGGGCAATTGGGGTTATGTAACTTGCCCAAGGTTGCCCAGCTAGGTTTTTGTTTATGTGTGTTAAATGTCTGAGGCTGGATCTGAACTCAGGTCGTCCTGACTCCAGGGCCAGTGCTCTACTCACTGTGCCACCTAGCCTCTTTTATGTTTCTTTCTTTTTTTCCTTTTCTTTTTTGCTTTTGATTTTTGGAGTGGGGAAGGCGGGGCAACTGGGGCTAAGTGACTTGCCCAAGGTCACACAGCTAGCAGGATTTGAACTCAGGTCCTCCTGACCCCAGGGCAGGTGCTCTTTCACTGAGCTACCTAGCCTCCAGCATATGTGTATTTTTAGTTTGATTATTGTTTGTTTTCCTTCTTTGGAAAGACGCATAACAATGAAATCAAGTTGTTCTCTTTTAACTTCTTTTGTGATTTTGCTTTTTCTTCTGTGTTTTATTAGTTATTTAGAGCATTTTCCCATGTGACTTTTGATAGCTTTGATTTTTTTCCCTGAAAACTGCCTATTCATATCCTTTGGTCTTTTATCAACTAGGGAATGTTTCTTATTTTTATAAATTTGGTTCAGTTCCTGATCTATTTGAAAGATAAAGCCTTTATCAGAGAAACTTGCTATAAAAATATTTTCCCCCTTTCCTGTTTTATTTTTAATTGTGGTTGTATTAGTTTTGTTTGTGCAAAAGACTTTTAATTCCATCTAATTGAAATTATCCATCCCCCCCCCCCCTTTGATCCTCTTGATTAGTTATTAAACTCTTCCCCTAACCATAGATCTGACAGGAACATTTTACTATGCTCCCCTAACTTACTAAAGATATCACCTTTTATGTCTAAATAATTTATCAATTTTGACCTTATTTTTGTATATGGTGCTAGATGCTGGTCTATGCCTAGTTTCTTCCAAATTTATTTCCTTTTACACAGCAATTTTTGTCAAATGTCTAATTCATAATCTTAATTATAATCATTTTTTAAAATTTAAAATTTATTTATTTTTAGATTTCAACATTCATTTCCACAAGATTTTGAGCTACAATTTTTTCTCTCCCCATCTTTCTCACACCTGAAAATAGAAAGCCTACTGAATACCCCTTCCCCCAATCTGTTCTCTCTTATATCCTCCCCCTTCGCCCCTCTAAACTTCTGGTAGGGCAAGATAGGTTTCTACACCCCAGTACCTGTATACCTCATTTCCCAGTTGCATGTAAAAAAACAATTTTTAAACATTTTTTAAGCTTTGAGTTCCAGATTTTTTCCCCTTCTTCCCTCCTCACCCACCCCCATTGGGAAGATAAGCAATTCAATATAGATTGTACATGTGTAGTTACCCAGATCATTTCCATAGTAGTTATATTGTGAAAGAATAACTATATTTCCCTCCATCCTATCCCACCCCCCACTTATTCTATTTTCTCTTTTGACCCTTTCCCTTTTCAAAAATGTTTGCTTCTAACTACCCTCTCCCTGAATCTGCCCTCCCTTCTATCCTCCCCCCTCTTATCCCCTACCCCCCATTTTCTTGTAGGGTAAGATACCCAATTGAGTGTGTATGTTATTCCCTCCTTAGGCCAAATTCAATGAAAATCAAGTTGTCCCATTCCTTTTCACCTTCCTGCTCTTCCCCTCCATTGTAACATTTTTTCTCTTGCCTCTTTTATATGAGATAATTTACACTAATCTATCTCTCCCTTTCTCCTTCTCCCAATAAATTCCTCTCTCACCTCTTACTTTTATTTTTTAGATATAATCCCTTCCTATTCAATGCATTCTGTGACCTCTGTCTATGTATATGTGAACATACAAATGCCCATACTCACATATATATATACACACAGTCATCCTCCTATACATACATACATATACACATATACATATAGGTACACATATACATATATGTATACACATACATATATACATATATGTATGCATATACATATATACACATACATACATATACATACACACACATATTCCCTTCAGCTATCCTCATACTGAGAAATGTCTTATGGGTTACAATGATCATTTTTCCATGTAGGAATGTAAATAGTTGAACTTTAATAAGTTTCTTATGATTTCTTTTTCCTGTTTACCTTCTCATGCTTCTCTTGCTTCTTGTATTTGAAAGTTGAATTTTCTGTTCAGCTCAGGTTTTTTCATCAAGAATGCTTGAAAGTCTTCTATTTCATTGAATGAGCATAATTTCCCCTGTAGAATTACATGCAGTTTTTCTGGGTAGGTGATTCTTGGTTTTAGTCCTAGCTCCTTTGACCTCTGGAATATCATATTCCAAGCCCTTCGATTGCTTAATGTAGAAATTGCTAGGTCTTGTGTTATACTGATTGTGTTCCTACAATACTCAAATTATTTCTTCCTGAGTGCTTGCATTATTTTCTCCTTGAACTGGGAACTCTAGAATTTGGCTATAATATTCCTAGAAGCTTTCTTTTTGGGATCTTTTAAAAGAGGTGATCAGTGAATTCTTTCAATTTCTATTTTCCCTTCTGGTTCTAGAATAATGGCAATTTTGCTCAATAATTTCTTGAAAGATGGTATCTAGACTCTGTTTTTGATCATGGCTTTCAGGTAAACCAATGATTTTTAAATTATCTCTCCTGAATCTATTTTCCAGGTCAGTATTTTTTTTCCAATGGGATATTTCATATTGCCTTCTATTTTTTCATTTGTTTGGATCTGTTTTATAGTATCTTGATTTCTCATAAAGTCATTAGCTTCCAATTGCTCCAATCTAATTTTGAAGGAGTTATTATCCTCAATGACTTTTTGAAATTCCTTTTCCATCTGGAAAATTTGGCTTTTTAAGGCATTCTTCTCCTCATTGGTTTTTGGCCCTCTTTTGCCATTTGAGTTAGTCTATTTTTTAAGGTGTCATTTTCTTCAGTGTGTTTTTGGGTCTCCTTTAACAGGCTGTTGACTCACTTTTCATGATTTTCTTGCATCATTCTCATTTCTTTTCCTAATTTTCCCTCCACTTCTCTTACTTGATTTTCAAAAATCCTTTTTGAGCTCCTCCATGGCCTGTAACCAATTCATTTTTTTGGAGGCTTTTGATGCAGGGGTTCTGACTTCAATGTCTTCCTCCCACTCCATGCCTTGATCCTTTTTGTCCCCCCAAAAGGATTCTATGATCTGTTTGTGTTTCTGTCGCTTTCTCATATAGGCAGCCAATTACTTGACTTTTGAGCTCTTTGTCATGGGAGAATTCTGCCTCCAGAATGAAGAGGGCTATGTCCCACAAATTGTAGGGGTTTTGCAGCTGCCAGAGGTATTAGATGGGAACCCTCTCTATGACCTCCATAAACTCTGGCTCACTAGCCACACACCCCAGGACCACCACCCAAGATCGCAATCCAGATCCAAGCAGGTCCAAGAGCAATTACCCTCTGAATGGTTACTTGGTCCCCCTACAATTCGCAGGCCAGGAGCTCTGGAAGCAGCCATGTGGCAGTGGCTGCAGCCACCGCACCTCCTCAGCTTCTTGCTCTGTGGGTAGCAGGCAGACTATGCTCCCCCTGTTCCCCCAAAATTTCCACCCTGACCTTTTACTTTGTTTTTGGAATTTGTGAATTGAGAAGCCTGGAAACCACTACAGCTGCTGGTGATTTACTCTCGTGAAGTTTGCTCCAGCTGCCACTGCTGGTGGGGGCCGATGTGGGGCAGCTCAGTTGGAACTGAGCTCTGCTCCCAGCTGTGATGGACCCTTTCTGGTAGCCTACCAGGCTTCCTTCAGTGGGAGTTTCTCTCTGTCACTTTGTGGGTTCTGTAGCTTTAAAGTTTGTTTAATTATAATCATTTTAATGATTACCAGTTTATAATATATTTTAACATCTTGTATTATTAGACTGCCTTCTTTCACATTTTTTCATTGATTCCCTAGATACTCATGAACTTTTTTTCAGATGAATTTTTAATTTTTTTCTAGCTCTACAAAATAATTCTTTTGTAGGTTGATTGGCATGACACTGAATAAATAAGTTAATTTAGGTAGAATTATCATTTTTATTATATTTCCTCAACCTATCAGTGAGCACTTAATATTTCTCCAATTGTTTAGATTTTTGTGTGAAAAGTATTTTGTCACTGTGTTCATATAGTCTCTGTGTCAGTCTTGGTAGGTAGACTCTCAAGTATTTTATATTGTGTGTAGTTGTTTTAAATGCAATTTCTTTTTTTAAAATTTTTTCCTGCTGGATTTTGTAGTATATAGAAATGCTATTGATTTTTGTGGGTTTATGTTATATCTTGCAACTTTGCTAAAATTGTTAATTGTTTCAATTAGTTTTTTTTTTAGTAGATTCTCTAGGGTTCTTTAAATATACCAACATAACATTTGTAAAGAGTGGTAGTTTTGTTTTCTCATGGACTATTTTTATTTCTTCAACTTCTTTTTCTTGTCTTCTTGCTATTGTATCTCTAGGATCTCAAGTACAATATTGAAAAATAGTTGTAATAATGCCCATCCTTGCTTCACCCCTGATCTTACTGAGATTTCAAGTTTATCTACATTACAGATAATGCTTGCTGATGGTTTTGGATAGATACTGCTTATCATTTTAATAAAAGCTCCATTAGGGGTGGCTAGGTGGCGCAGTGAGTAAGAGCGCCGGCCTCGGAGTTGGGATGACCCGAGATCGAAACCAGCCTCAGAAAATGAGCACCCACACACAAATAATGACTAGCCATGTAACCTTGAGCAAGTTACTTAACCCCAATTGCTTTAAAAAAAAAGCTCCATTAAAAAAGGAAAGTTCCATTAATTCTTATGTTTTCTAGGGTTTTTAATAGGAACGGTGCTGTATTTTGCTTTTTCTGCATCCATTTACATAATCACATGATTTTTGTTGTTTTGTTATTGTTATGGTCAATGCTAATAAATTGCCTAATACTGAATCAGCTTTGCTTTCCTGGTATAAATCCCACCTCATGATAGTGCATGATGTTTGTGATAAATTGCTGTAATCTCTTTGTAAATATTTCATTTAAAATTTTTGCCTCAATATTTATTAGGGAAATTGGTTTATAATTTTCTTCTTCTGTTTTGTCTCTTCCTGGTTTAGTTATCAGTACCATATTTGTGTCATAAAAGAAATTTGGCAGGACTCCACCTTCTTTTCCAAATAGTTTATATAATTTTGGAATTAGTATAGGCAATGGAATTGCCAAACAATTGTCCCTCAAGGTTTTCACTCTCCCTCGATCAAAAGTGTTTCTCTCTGTCCTTGAACATGACCAATTGCCAGGTGCACTTACTGTCTCTGGATTGAGAGCTCCCAAAGCTGCTGCTGGTTATAGATGGGTGCCATTGTTGTCACCACACAATCTCCACACTAGTGTTTCATCCACGTGGGTTCTAGGGCAGCCTCTACCTCTGTGTAACAGATTTTTCTTTCCAACCTCCTAAGTTGTCTTGGGTTTGAAGAATGTCTCACTTGTACGTTTTATGATTTGATTTGAGGAATTATTTTAATGTTTTATTTTTTTATAGGGGATTTTTGGGAGAGCTCAGCTGAGTGCTTTCTCTACTTTGCCATCTTGTCTCCATCCTGGGAAATGATCTACCATTCATTTCAATTTCAGTGACTTTAGTTTGTAATTTTCCTAACTGAGAAGTATTGCTTTCATTCCATCCCTTTTCTTATTCCTTTCCCCTTTTGGGACTCTCCAGAATCTGTTTATAGGAATGTTAATTCTTGATGGAGATAGTATACAATGCATAATGTTCTGTAATCCTAGTATGTGTGTATTTTTGTAAGAACCCTAATTTTTAGTTTTCCCTTCATTGATTATTCCTTTTGATATCATAACATCTTCCTTTGAACTATGACTTCTTCAGTCTTCTCTGAGCTATGCCTTCCCAGTGTCCCAATTCACTCTTCCTAGTTAATAGGATTTAGTACCAAGGTGATTGATTGGTTCTTACAGGTAGTGATCTTCTGAAATATTCAAACCACCAATGCTAGGTGTTTTGTAAGACCCCTTGCCTAAATGCTTGCTTCCTCTGTGGGGTCATTTCTCAATGTTGGCTTACCTCTTCCTTTCCTCTGGCTGTAACTAGTCCCCCCTACTCCCACTATAATATTTCTTTCCTCCCAAAAGTATTATATTCTTACTCTTTCATCACTCTGAAGTCAGAAATACAAATCAAAAGTCTTTCACTGATCTCCCCTGAAGTCCTGACCAGTTATTTCCTGGGACACTGCTGTTCAACTTCTTCTTTCCATTTGAGAAGCATTTCTATTATCATAGCACCTATAATATTCATTTAACAGAGAGAAGATAGGATTTTTTTTTCTCTCAAAATATGCTAACTTCTTCTACCGATTATACTCCTGATTTTCCCATTATATCTTTTACTCCTTAGATTTTTTATTTCATTGATGGCCTCTTTGCCATTTCACTATCTCTCAATGAATAAGTTCTTTAAAAAAAACAGACAATAAAGATAATTCCCTACCCCATCTTCATATCCTTGTCTGTCTATAGTCACATAAAAATAATTTATTAATTTTTCAGTATTATCTGAAAATATTTTTTTGTCTTTTATTCAGTTTGTGTATGAAATACTTAGTTTACTTTTATATTTTCCTTAAATTTAGGGGTTTTTTCCTTTTTAATTTTTTTATTGATTTTTAATTTATGGAATAAAACATGCATTTCCATAACAGAGTATAAAAATGATTACACATGAAACTGCAAATCCATTATGTATAACTTGCTATTCCTTTTAAATCCCCCCCCTCCCACACACTAGAGATGGCTACCATTAGACACAAATATGTATCATTGTATACATATTTATCTATTTATCAGTTATTTCTCTGGATGTAGATAGCATTTTCCTTCACATGAACGTTGTAGTTCATTTGGATATTTATAATAGTAAAAATGATGTATTTTCTAAAATTTGGTTTTAAAACAATATTGTTATTACTATATACATCAGGGGTGGGGAACCTGTGGTCTTGAGGCCACATGTGGCCTTATAGTTCCTCAAGTGAAATCATATGACTGAATCTAAACTTCAAAGAACAAATCCCCTTAATAAAAGGATTTGTTCTGTAAAACTTAGACTGTTAAAAGCCTGCACCCAAGGACCTAGAAGGCCACATGTGGCCTCAAGGCCCTCCCATACACACACACTCTCTCTCTCTCTCTCTCTCTCTCTCTCTCTCTCTCTCTCTCTCTCCTCCCTGCTACTTATACCCCCAACCCTGACTAATAAAGAAAGAAAAACAACGCTTGTAACAAATATGCATAATCAAGCAAAACAAGTTCCCAGATTGGAGAATTAAGAGAATTTGAACAGAGAGATCAATTAGAGATTTGAATGGTCTAAATGAAAGATGATATGAACCTGAACTACAGCATAAGTCAGGTGAATGGAGAAAAATAAATACGAGACATTCTAGATATAAGAGACATTATGGAGGTAGAATGGACAACTCTTGGCAGCCAATTGGATATAGGGTTTGAAGCTGAGAGAAGACAGGGTGACTTAGATGTTGCAAACCTGCTTGCTTGGAGGGATGGTGGTACCACCAACAGAAATGGAGGAGAAAAGATTCAGAATACTAAAGCATTTCATAAAAGCAATTTAATTGAGGTCTTGGCATAGCAGAAAGGATTGTATTTAGGGTAAGAGGATCTGGGTTAAAATTTTGGCTCTTCCACTCATTGTATGACTGAGTGGATCATTTCAATTCTCTGAGACTAATTTTCTTCATATGTAAAATAAGGAGATTGAAATAGATCATCTCAAATGTACCTTCTGGTTAAGTTCATGATTCTATGATCAGCCTATTCTTGTATTCAAAAGTCCAGAGGCATTCCTGAAGCTAAGTTCCCCCTGCCTCTATTTCAGTTTCTGATGCTCATTTGACAGCTAGAAATCTCATCTAGAAACAGTACTTTTTATATGAGGAATATAAGGAATGAGTCATTTCAAAATTAGAGTAGGATGGGCCTTTTCACATGTGTTTATGGGCAATATGTGTCCTTCACAAACATTTGAGTAACTTCAGGAAGACAAACCAAAGTGGAAGTGCATGACTTAATTTGGAGTCTATTCCTAGACACTACCATGCTAATCAGAATGTAATTAATTCACTGTTCCATGCTGACAGTCTTGGCTGAACTTGGTGAGCTTAGACAGCTATAACTTTCAGAGTCTGTTATAGCCTGGATTGTATTAACTCTCAGGAAATTTACACAATGACAATTTTTTCTTTTCCTGTTTTCTCCATTTCATTCCTTTGTTATTATCACTTCTTGAACTATAACCAACAGATGCAAATGTCCATTGATTGATGAATCACAGAATATTTTTTACTATGAACAATGAAAATGCTTACAATATGCCAAGAATTATAGGACTATACTGCTATCATATTTGAGATATTATTTTGATTAACTATTTTATTAAGAATATTTAATAAAAATTAATTCAAAACAAATTATAACAGAATTTTAAAAAGCATTGCCTTTTAAAAATATACTCTTAAAATTTTAGCAATGCTCTAGAGGAAACTTGTACTGGCTCTTGAGAGTCTGTTAAAATTTCAGTCTGAGTTTATGCTTTGGAAATTGGCAAACACTATAAATTAAGCTGTCATTTATTGTTTTGTTGACTGTCTGGACTTAAGAAAGTGATGGAGAAAATGTTAGTAATGCAGATGAAACTTAAAAGTGTGTTATATGACCATTCCCCCCAACCTCCCTCTTCAGAGAGTCAGTTAAACATTTATAAGCATTGAGATTCCTTGGCAAGTGATTGATCTGTAGATTGAAGAAGAGAAAATAATTAAATATCACTGCAATGTTGCAAATCTGATTGCCTAGAAGTGTGGTGACATCATCAACAAAAATGAGAGATAAAGGATTGAGGGCTCAAATATTTTATGGAAATAAATTTATTCATCTCAAGGTTTAGCAGAAAGAGTTGCATGTACGCCAAGAGGAACCTGGGTTCCTGGCAAAAAGAAAGATTCATTTTTCCATGCCATTGTTTCTCTCTCATAGTGATGCTGTTAAAGAGAACAGTAGTTGATGGAATTTAAATGGTTTGGTTGAGGGCTTTTTTGGGAAAAAAAACCCCCCAAAACAAATTCTACTTTTCCTGGCTTTTCTTTTTGTATGTCAATCTGGACTCCTTTATCTTACAAAGCACAAGGGAGGCTCGTCATGCATGGCTTTTGTCAAAATGCCTAACTCTGAATGTGTTGATACTCAACAGTAGACCCCAGTTTTCAGATGTTTGGACTAAAGAGCATACATTATTGAATAAATTTGTAAAAGTAATTCAATTTTTGAGAGCCCCAGAGAGGGTGTGAGGATAATGATAATATCATATTTCACTAAAATATTGATTCTACAATTTCACATGAAGAATAAAAATGAAATTAAGTAGGTAGTGTTTTTATCAAACCTCTTTTTGTTTTAAAACAATCTTTTGGGAGCCAATAGAATCAGAATCTTTTAGGGATTGGCCATGGAAGAGCCTAGAAATTGGAACCAGCAAAACAGAAATACAATTTTGCTTGATAGAATGATATATTCCATAAGGTTAATGAATTACATATACTATAGGGAAAATTTGTACTTCAAATATGAATATATAAATTCAGCAAAGTACAAGTTAAGATGGATCAAGCATATTGGCTAGGCAACCTGCCATTACATTAAAACTAGCTCTGGGCCTGGCGTTGGGAAGATCTGAACTCAAGTCCTGATTTAGACACTTAATAGCTGTGTGATCCTGGGCAAGTCATTTGAGTTCCTTCAACCTCAGTTTCTTTATCTGTATAATAGGGATAACAGTAAAGTACAATTTACAGGGCTACTGGGAGGACAAAATTTGTAAATATATGTAAAGTGCCTTGCAAAATTTAAAATACTATATGAATGCAATTAATGGAAGTTCTTATTTTAGAAAAGCATAGGAATTGATCAAAATAAGTCCCATGCAATGAAATAGAATACTTAATGAGAATTTTAAAAATAGAAGACATTCAATCATCCTTGAAAGTGGATAGCAATTTTATTTGTCCTAATTCCAGCAGGAATTGGCCAGGAGTTAGGCTACCTGGCTTCTGTATCTACCCTTTTTGATATTTACCTTAGGAATCACTGCAATGTGTTGTGCTTAGTATGAGAATAATGAATGAATAAGCATATACCCTATTTGATATATACAAACAATGGAAAATAATTTTTAAAAATCATTATTACCTCCAAAATGTTCATTTCAATATTTTTGTCTCATTGATTTATCAACATCACCCTTTTTTCCTCATAGGGTTTTAGATCAACACAAGAAACATTAAATATGTCAGAGGAGATACACTGAGTACTGGAGCTATAAAGTGCAAAGTAAGCCCTTAATAAATGTTTATTGACTGACTGACTGACTACAAGTACATAACTAGAACAGTCCACACCTTCCAGGAGCTTATGTGATATTGGATCACCATGCTGAGAGAACACATCTAGTTCCCATCCTCGCCCCACCCCCTGCCCCACTTGCATAGATTTCCAAGAAAACCAAGAGGAAAGGAATTGAGGAAGGAAGCAAAGGATATTAAATTACCTTAGGGTCCACTGTCCCATGAGAACTACCTAATTAGGTACATGGAATTGTCCTTAACTATCCCCTAGCTCATGGATTTGGAGCTGGAAGGCCTTTAGAAGGTATTTAATTCATCCCCCTAATTTTACAGATGGGGAAATTGAAACTCCCAAAGTTAAATGATGTGACTAAGGGCACACAGATAACCTCAGAGAGGATTATAAAACGAGGCCCTCTGACTTCACAGCAAGTGTCCCTTCCATGGTATCATTCCACATTGGAAATGACTCCTCTCATTTTGTTGATAAGGAGATTAAGACCCAGAGAGATCAAATAACTTGTCTGAAGGCTACATGGCTTATTTTCAATTTTTTTCTTTAAAATTTCACCTATGGATGTAGGTTTATTCAGTCAATAAATCCCCCTTCTGGGAGGTCTTCAAGTGGAGGAGGCTGGGTGATGACTTATTGGAAATATTTAGTGAGGATTCAGTGTATGTGGATAAGACAAAATGGACATTGAGGTCCCTTCCAACTTCTGGGTTCAGTGATTCTGATTCAGTGAAGTATATATTGATTATCTGCTATGTTCAAAACATACAGCAGGTGCTATGGACAATAAAAATAATTATAAGACACAATTGCTTTCTTTTAGGTACTTATAATCTTAATTGATTGTTTACCATATTGCTACAAAAGGGTGAGTCAAGTGGATGTCCTGAACTACAGTCCAGTGTATTTTTCCCCCAATATGCAATACTTGGCACTAACTTTGCCCTTATTTTTCTAGGCCAATTCTTACTTTTATCAAATGATTCTCTTTTCACTTTCCCTTTCCTGTCAGGGTTGTTACTTCACCCACATTTCATCTACATGGGGGGGGAGAAATGAAAATTACCATGCATTTTTTGACTGCTCCATTGAATGCCCACTGATCATTGCATAATGATAAACAATACTAATGACTAAAAATGTTAAGTGATTTGTCCTAGTTTCAGTAACATTGACATTATGCTAACTAAATATATTGGAATATAGAATTAAGAATCCCAGAAGAGTCTTTGGAGATCTTAGGGAGTAACATCTATTACCAGACCAAATTTAAGATTAGTTACAAGTGTTTTAGTTTCTTTTCAGTTGTATGTTGAAAGACTAATGAGACTCTCCCTAACTTTGACACTGATCTTATTGTCTACCAACATCCATGGAGTTAGAAGTGGACTTCTATTTCTAATTGTAACTTTGGGGGCTAATCTCCGCTGCAGAGTTCTCCTCAGCAAGCCCTCTTCACAGGGACGCATCACTCAGCCAGGTCCTTAAAGTGTGAGAACTACTTTATTACAGAGGAGGTATATACATACACACATCACACGGAGATTGTGTCAGAAAAGCAGATGCATGTTGAATGGTTAGAATATAGATAGCATCATTCAGCTGAAGAAATATCCATTTTGTTTTGGCTTTTTTAAAAGCCCTGTTGACTTCTTTCTATGACTCAGCTAAGCTATTTCTCTGAGTACCTGTCCTTGTGGAAATAAGACCCATTCCCAGGTGCAGGACTCTAACCCCCAAGACCCTTAGATGGCAGGCTCTTATTCCCAAAAGTCTAATTTTAGATTTTTCTAGTTGTTCAGCCAAGATCACTTCCCAAAATTATTTTTTCCTGCATTTACTTTAATAGATTAACTCAGAACTCTCTAGTTTCTTATTTTTTCTCATCTTCATAACTTTATTCCTAGAAAACATGATTCTCTTATATTTCCTCTACTTCTCATTCTTAGGCTCAGTAACTTGTATTCATCCATTCCTCTTTCTCTTTTCACCTTCAGATCATCGCAATTGATGATATCATCATTTTATATCCAAGTATTGACATTTTCACTCAATATACATAAGACTCAACAACATATCACATCCAGTTAGAACCAGTCCTTTGTTCTCTTTGGCCTTCACTTTCTTTAACTATAAGATGATTGGATGAAATGATCTTTAAGATCTAATCGCCTTCTAAATTTTTGTGATTTAAAGAAGAAATGGACACATAATACAAGTGAAAACTGGACTAGATGTGCTTCACTGAATATCTTAAGCCTTTTTTCAGGACCATGAGTATGGCACACAAACACAGGTCCTGTAATTCTGTCAGTGTAGAGAACACAATACATATGGCTAAGTAATTTCGGAGGGTCTTCCCAGTCCTAAATCTATGATCCTGTAATCCTAGAGATTGTAGACACACAGTAGTTAAATGACTTGCTTATAGTTACACAATAAGACATTTAAGACAAAGAGAAGTTACTTCTACTTTTATCTATCTTCTTCTGCTCTATCCATTGTACAACATTCCTTCTCCAAATACAAATCCAGTCTCTGACATTCTAAAAGTGTGACCTTGGGCAAGGAGCTTAATCTCTGTTTGCCTCAGTGTCTTTGCCTGTAAAATCGGGATAATAACAGTGGCCACCTCAGGGTTGTTGTGAAGATCAAATGTTTGTAAAGTACTTGGTACAGTGACTAACACATAGTAGGCACTATATAAATACTATCTCTTAAATACAGCACATTTGACCTTAAACAGCAAAGATTACCAAGTGGCTTGTAGCCTAGTCTGTTCTTATTTAAAGCTGTGTTGTTACACCAGGCTTGTTTGTCTGGGATGTATCTGGCAAATGGATGACAGCAGAACATGCAAGAAATTGTGTATAGTAAACTAAAACAGGATGGCAGTAGGCAATGAGATTGGAAAAATGGTTTTATGAATATACCAGATGACATCCTGAGGTCTTAAGGGCAGTAGTGGTCTCAAGGAAACAGTCTAGTGTTCCCCATTCATCAGTGGAGTGGTTTTTCTTTTTGTAAGGATTCTGGCAGACTGAGTCTAGAAGTCTTAAGTTGTGGGATTATACAAAATGTAGCATCCTCTATAAGGAATAGCTAAAGGAACTAACTGAAGTAACTCCTGTAAAATAATAGTTCTTAAATGAAATAATATTAGTAAAGAGCTTAGCCCAGTGTCTGAAACATAGTTAATGCTTAAAATATACTCTTCCCTTTATCTTTCTCTTTATAATATTTCTAATAATACTAGGTTTTATTCATACCCCAGTGGTAAACAATGAACTTAATAGGATGACTAAGTTTCTTTGCTCATAGCCCAAAATTCTATGCTACAAGGAATTGAAGCATACTGAATGTTTAAGTTGGTAACACTGCCTGAATCAAGAGATGCCTGTTTCTGTATTTCCTTTCAAAAGAACAATCATTTTTGTTGATTTTTTCATAAAGTTTTATTTTGAAAAGAATATTCTTACCACATTATGCATTCTGGATAAGTAAAGCTAATGAAATTATTTATACTTGTTATCTGTAATAATACAATAGCCCATATTTTATGGCATACCAAGTTGTTTGTAGCATAGCACACAGTTTAAAAGCCACTTGTAGAGAAGAAACTTCTGGGTTCATACTATATTTGTGTTTTAAATTCGCACTCACAGATAAACATAATTTCTGAACAAAATGGAGAAATAAAGAATATTTATTTATTAAAGCTGTTAAATTGTGAAAAACAGGACTGTCTTCTTACCTAATTTCTAATTGAATGTAGAGACAGGCCATTTGGTGAAAGGTAAATGA
Source organism: Gymnobelideus leadbeateri (assembly GCA_011680675.1). Taxonomy (NCBI): domain Eukaryota; kingdom Metazoa; phylum Chordata; class Mammalia; order Diprotodontia; family Petauridae; genus Gymnobelideus; species Gymnobelideus leadbeateri. Next base: position 115,300 of record WOXC01005834.1, on the reverse strand, counting down.
AATCATTTGACCTGTACTCTGATTGGTAAATACACCAAATGACCAAAATTGACTGCTATAACAAGAACAATTCTTTCTCAACAAATAATACACACAGTAAAATAATTTTATTCTTTGCTAAGAGAATAGCTACATATCTATATGGATAGCTCCATACTCTCTCAGGCTTCTGATTTATCGAACAGACTTCTTGAGTTACAAAGAAGGGACTCAGTTACTTTCTTTGAACTCAAGAGTGTGCAAATAACATATACTTCTTATAAGAGGAGATGAGCTCCCCTTTGTATCACTGCCATGATCCTTTTATACATGCAAAGGCATGCCTGACTGGACTAAAGAATATCTTCCACATATGTCCCAAGTCAGAGTAGGTAGTATTCAGAAGTTCCTGCTATACATTTTTAACATGAACTAGGTAGGATCTTTCCAGGAAAACTATAGCAGAGTTAGTGAGAGTGTTAGAAAAATTACTTTATTACTGAATCTGCTCTCTGTTGCTTTATTAAGGTTCTGATCCTCAAACCCCTTTAGTTTTGCAATTTGCTGTCTAGAGTTTATATGGTTTGTTGTGCCAGACACACTGTTGCTTTCTTGAAGGAGACATCTCTCTCTCTCACTCTTCTCTTTCATTTTCTTCTTTCCTTCCTTCCTTCTTTTCTTCTTCTTCTTCTTCTTCTTCTTCTTCTTCTTCTTCTTCTTCTTCTTCTTCTTCTTCTTCTTCTTTCTTCTCCTCCCTCCTCTTCCTCCCCTTCCTCCTCTCTCTCTTTCTCCTTCCCTTCCTCCCTCCTTCCATTCCCTTCCTTACTTCCTTCCTTACATCTGTCCTTCCTTCCATCTGTCCTTCCTTCCTTCCTTCCTTCCTTCCTTCCTTCCTTCCTTCCTCCCTTCCTTCCTTCCTTCTCTTTGCCTCTGTCTCTTTCTTTCATCCACCCAGTACATATTTCTTAAGAGTCTGCTTATTGTTAAGTACTGTTGTTGCATGCTATGGGGCACACAAAAATAAGCTGGCATCTAAGCACAAGTTTCTGCCAGACTGGCCTCTGTGTTTTCACATGTTTGGGGAGCAAAGAGAATGGGAGAGTGAGATTCATGTGGAATGGGTAAATGAGCTAGAAATCATAAATAAAAAGCAGGCATAAATCTCATTTGAGATCTAAAGTAAAGCCAGTTTTTATAACCATCCATTTCTGATAAGAAATGCTACATATTGGTACAAAAGCCAAAGGCAGTCTTCATTGGTACCATAGGTAGCTCTCTCACTTTGAACAGTGAGTTTATCCCAGAGATATTTTTACATTCCTGGATGACTGCAATTCCACTCCCCCTCCTCACTCCCTCTGTCTGGCAGAAAAATACCTTCTGATGACACTACAACCAGTGCTGTCTAGATTCTGATCTTTTTCATATATGTTTTAAGTTTTTGTGTTCACTTGACTCGGTGACCCTCCAGTATTGTCCAGAGCTGCATTAGCCAGGCCCAGCCTGAACAGACAGAAATTCCTTTCATTCATCAACAGATAAGGAGTTTTGACAAGCTTCCCTGGGGAGCAAAGGGGGAAAATAACACATGAAAAGATTACCCTGTAATACTGCAAAGCACAAAGAGTAGGAGCCAAAGGCAGACCAAGGGAAGCTTTAAGGCCGCCTGGGCAGACAGGGAGTCTGCTATCAGAATTAAAGGCGATAGAGTCCAGAACCCCCTTCTCTTTCTCTACCTGCTTCTTTTCAATGTCACTATCAGCTCACACACTGATACAAACCAGGCCCAAAGAAGGATTCCAGTAACTCTTCAGGACCACCAGGGCAAAAACAAAAACATTCAGGGCTTGACACTTACCCAAGGCAGCTTGCCAAGCTTATCACATGTGAAAAAGGCTTCTTGGGGTGAATTATCATCCTCATGTTCACAAGACCTGGGTGTTAAGTCTCCAAAGAGGTCAGGGCATTTTCCATCCAAAGTAGTTTGGAAGGCTTTCTTTGAATGGGAACACAAGGGAATACCACTTTTCTATTAACTGCCAAGAAGTAAAACTATACAATTTTATAGAAAGTAATTCCAGAGGGCAACTTTTACATTCTTTTGTCTTATTTTAGCATGTAACTTCAAACATTCCAGATTCATAAAGGGATTTCATTATTCCTTAAGTAAACCTTTTCAAAAAAAATTTAAAAAACATGTATTTCTTTCTTATTTTTTTTGTTTCTAACTTCCAAATGTTGTAAGAAACTTCCATTTCAAGAGATTCAACAATTTTTTTTAAGTACTAACTCTGGGCAAGGCACTGAGCTAGGAGTCGTGAGATATAAAAATGAATGAAACATTCCTTGTTCTCAAGGAAATTGCAATGTAGAAGTAGAATATGAAATACTATCATGCAAAATAGAGAATGATGAGTCCATAAGAATGGTACAAAGTATTATGACAAATGGCAGCACAGAGAGATTACTTCCAGTTGGAGACATTGATAAAGGCTTCATGGAAGAAGAGCCACTTGAACTTGGTTTTGAAGAATGTAAAGGATATTAAAAGAAATGGAAATAGGTGGAATACAATCTGGGTATCAAAGACATTAGGAAAAAAGTCAAGATGATAGAAAGGGGTTGTACAGGATTGGGGGAATGGTGAGTAACTTTGGTGGGAGTCTTGGAAATGAGAATAGTTTGAGATAAGACTGGAAAGGTGTTTACTATCTGTCAGGCACTGGTTATGTCCTAGGGATAAAAAGAAAGGCAGAAACGTGGGTCCCTGGCCTCAAGGAGTTCATAGTATAAAGGTGGAGACAATAACCAATACCAAAGATATTTATACAAAGTAAATTTCGGGTAATCTCAGAGGGAAGGCACTGGCAATGGGAGGGCTAGGATAAACTTTTTACAGAAATGAGAGTTTGATCTGAATCTTGAGGAAAGCCAGGAGGAGGTGAGAAGGGATAACTTTTATAACATATGAAACAGTCAGAAAGGCACAGATTTTATAAGCCTGAGTGTTGTATGTAAGGGAGAGCTGTGTTGCTGAATTCATATAGCATGTTGAGGGGACTCAAATGTAAGAAGACTGGAAAGATGGGAAGTGACCAGTTTATGAAGAGCTTTAAAAGTCAAATGGAGATAGAACTAAGTTGTAAAGAGCCTTGGATGCCAGGCTAGCATGTTTAAACTTTACCCAATAGTTAATGGGATGCTATTGAAGGTTATTGAGCAAGGGAATGACCTGATTATAGATGCTTATTAAGAAGATTTCTTTGGCAACCTTGTGAAGGACAGTTTGGAATAGTAAGAAACTGGAGGAATTAGGAGACTATTATAATAGTCTTGGGGATGGGAACAAGGAAGGATTTAAAGAAATGAATTAGAAGGAGCAGACTATTAAGTAAGTCATTGCAAAAGTATAATGTGCTAGGCTTAACAAAGTATTGAATGTGGGAGTGAGAGAGAGAAAGACTGAGGTTTTAGACCTGGGTAACTGGGAGAATGGTAGTGCCTTTAAAAAAATTGAGAAGTTAGGAGGATGGACAAATTTTTGGGGAAGACAACATTTGCACACAAAATAGCACTGAATAAATGTATGTTGAGTTATATTTGAAGGTATTGGATTCATTCTTTAGTGTACTATACTTGAATTACCAGCAGTACTAGTTTCTAAGTGGAGATGCCCACAGGCAGTTAAACATTTGGTCCTATAGTTCAGGGGTTTGACTGCAGACCTGAGGTTAATCTGTAGAGAGTTGAGTTCTATCAGTGGACTGAAGGAGATACCCAAGCTAGAGAGTAAATATAGAGATAAAAGGGGAGATATGGACAAAGCTTTGGGGAAAGACTATGGGGAAAAAGGAAGACTAATTGCTAAAGAAAATAGAATACATTAAATTTTTGTTTTAGTTTTTGAGAAGAGCTTGGGTAAATCATTTAACATTGGTGGGACTCAGTTTCTGCTTTAAATAAGGGTTATGAACTAGTTGAACTCTAAAGTGTCACCCAACTTGAGATCTCTGTTATGTGCCCATGACCTATGATCCAATCATAAGGCTATACTTGGGGTAAAAATGTCTACTTCCCAGGTAAAATGGGACAGAAGCATGCCTTTTTAAAATGGTCTGGGAGTTTTAGCAAGATACAGGCTCAATGCGTTTCAACATGGAAGCCAAGACAGTTAATATTTGGCTTAATACAAAACATCAGAGGTGATAGTCCTCTTGTACTCTGCACTGGTCAGACTACAACTAGAATAGCATATTCAGCTCTTGGTGACACATTTTAGAAAGACATTATCAACCTAGAATGCATACAAAGGTAAGTGAACAAGATGGTGACTTGACTAGAAGGAAGACCATGTGAGGATCATTTGAAGGTACTGGAAATACTTATAGAGAAGAAAAGACTCAGGGAAAGGGGTGGGGTGGGAATGAGGGCTACAACTGAACATTTGAAAGGCTACGACATATGAGAGGGATCCAATTTGTTCTTCTCAGATACCAAGGGAAGAACCACACCACGGTTGTTGAGAGGTAGATTTTGGCTCAATATGAAAGCAATGATGATGATTAATGATTATCCAAGAGTGGAACTGGCTGCCTTTGAAGGAAGTGACTCTTCTTCCCTGACAGCAAAGGATAGAAGTAGTAGAGAGGATTCTTGTGACTGTATGGGGTAGATGAGGTAGTTTTTGAGGTCCTTTCCAACTTTAAGATTTGGAGATGAAAATATGCTGTTCAGTCAATACCCTTAGAACCATTCTAGTCATCCTTCATCAGTTAATGAATCTTAGTTCCTTTTTCATCATCTATCACTTTATTTTGAAGGCTTTCCAAATTTGTCATGTTCCAAGTAACATTTATGGCTATCACTCTCTCCTGAATAACTTTCCAGATGTAAATGTAAAGAAGATTATTCATGATACAAACCAATTTTTTTTTCAGCAGAAACTCTACAGAACTCATTTGCATTCCATTTTTATAGTCTACCAAGACAACTACATGATATTTCATTTACTTGACTTATACTTATTATATATTTTCACTTTTCTTCCTCATCTCTAAGGAGAGGAGATGACAGTTGTAGAATTTGAGTCCATTGTCATTGAACTTTGTATAGTTGACTCCCCTGACATGGCTAGGAACCCAGAAAAAGACAATGCACACTTATCCTCATCTTTGCCTTGGCTGGAATATTATGTGAAGACATATCTATAAATAGCAGACTCTCTCTCTCTCTCTCTCTCTCTCTTTCTCTCTCTCTCTCTCTCTCTCTCCCTCCCTCCCTCTTCTTCCCCCCCTTTCAGTGTTCGTGAGTGTGTGTGTGTGTGTGTGTGTGTGTGTGTGTGTTGGAGACACAGAAGGAGACTGGAAACTTTGCCTTTACAGTTTAATGTCATCTGAAAACTTAATTAGCAAGTTTTTTCTTCCATTACCCAAGTCACTGAAAAAAGTGTTAAATAGCAGTGGAACCAGGAACAATTAAAATCAGAAAACCTTGAATTTTTTAAAGTCATTTTTCTGCCTCCCCCCCACTTTTATTGTTTTTTTTTTCAATTTCAGTAGATCTCTGTCCTTGCTGCCTGAGGGGGTCATTCAATAAAGTTCAAAGTGGCCTTTATGTAGCTTTCATGCTTAGAGAACAAGTGATTTGTTCAGGGATAATGATCTAGGGCCTAGAGTCACCAAATAAAACAGTCTTCATATTTGCAAACAACCTGGATACATACCAGGATCCTACCTTTTACCTTGCATTTAATAGATTGCCAGTCTAAGCAGAGCTCAAAACATTATTTTTTATCTCATCAGAGTGATTATCTGTTCTCAGAAAAAAGTGGGTACACTATTTATCTGTAAAGAAAAGTTTGTTGCCGCTCAAGGCAGAAGGAATATTTGAAGTTTGCATTTTGCCAATGCCTACTTTCAGCAGATGCGGGGGCTCAAACTTTCAGTTATCATTGCAGCTTAGACAGCATGACATTGACAGTAACATTGCAAGAGTGATGGGCTTCCTCTGGGCACATAAGATCCTGAAAGCTTGAATTCAGAGGTGTTTGATGGTAACAGAAGTAAGGCAATTTTGTCAGGCAGATATTGCCCAAGTGTCTTATATGTCCATATCTCCAAATAAGGCTAAACAAGGAGAAACTGATTTTAAAATTACACCAAAGGATTATTCCAGTGTGGCAAACTGGAAAGAGAGTCAGTCTCAAAGCCAAGGAAGAGCTTGGCTCTTAGTCCTATTTCTGACACATATTGATTATGTGACTCTCGGTAGGTCATGCAACTTTTTGGTTCTCTAGGTAACTCTTTAAGATTACATATTGCAAGGAAGGAGGGATGAGGGAAGGAAGGAAAGAAGAAAAGAAGGAAGGAAGAAAAAGAGAAAAAGGAAATAAGGAAATAAAGCAGGAAGGAATGAAGGGAGGGAGGAGGGAAGGAAGAAAAGAAAGAAGGGAGGGAGGAAGAAAGGCAGAGAGGGAAGAAGAGAGGTAGGAATGAATGGAAGGAATTAAGGAAGGGAAGAAAGGAAAGAAACAAGAAAATGAGGAAACAAACATTTATTAAACACCTACTATGTCCCAGGCATTATACTAAGTGCTTTAAAAATGTTATTTCATTTGATTCTTGCAACAACACTTGGAAGAAGTGCTATTATTACCCTCATTTTATAGACAAGGAAACTGATGTAGATAGAGGTTGAATGACTTGCCCAGAGTCACATAGCTAGTAAAGTTACCAATCTGTATTGGCACAAGGAGTTTCTTCATTCAAGAATGACCTCTACCAGTGAAATCACAGGGCCAATTCCCACCCCTAGTTTAGAAGGGCACCAGGTCAGACACAAGAAAGAACATTTTTATTCTCAGGAAGATTAACCACCAAAAAAGAAAATCTTTCCAAGGGAGATGTTGGATATTTGTGATCCCTAAAAATAGGAAAGCCTGCCTTCTTCTTTTGTTACTCAATTACCTGGAGGCAAAGAGCTGACCCTTATGATCTCTCTAAGGATTTTGAGTTGTAAATCTATATGGTTTATTTCATAAAAAGAATAGAAGCTAGAACACTTATTATCTAGAGTTTCAGAGGAGTGTTAGGGCAGAAGAGAATACCAGGCAGAAGGGCTCCAGAATAAGCGATTTATTTCAATGAGAAAAGCTTCACTTGAAAGAATGTAGGTACGCTGTTTTTCTTTCTTTCTTCCAATGACCACAACCTGAAAATGCTTGTATTCTATTGACATAGCCTCTGAGATACTAGGCTCACCTCCAAACCACAATATGGAGTCAGAGAAGACATCACTGGATCTCATACAGATTAAGGGGGAAAAAGCGACCTTTTGTAGCAGAAAATGGTTGAATAGATACAGTAAATGTCTATGATACATCTAGTGGGTACAGGGCCAACCCTTCAAAGAAATTAGTGATAGATCATTTCAATCCTTTCTTCCTGCTAGTACAGGATGATTTCTTATATCATATTCTTAAGTGTTTAATCTTGGCTGTTATTGAGTGGTTTGAAGGCATTTAGCTTCTACCACATCCCGTGAATGATTATATTCCATAGGTAAGGGAGATCACTGCCAGTAAGTTCCTTTTCTTGAAATTTACAATTTCTGTGTATTATTGTCTCAACACTTACACTGTTATGATAGCATAAATAAGTGCTGTCATGGTGTAGTGATCATGCCTAATATTCATAATTAGCTTCTGAACAGCTCCTTAGTTTTCCCAGTGACATTGGTTAGAGTGTAGGCATTTATCCTTCCTTCTACAATAACCCAAGCAATTCAATTTGACAGTAGACATTTCTTACGTTATGTATACTGTGCTAGTCTCCAAACCATAGCTGGCTTTTGGACCTGTTTGGATATTCCTTCTCATTTTCAGCTCTGAAAATTTTATAGCAAATACTCACTAAAAAGAATGCCCACTATTTCAGTATACATTTTTTTTTTTTTGCTTTTTTGGAGGGCAATTGGGGTTAAGCAACTTGCCCAAGGTCACACAGCTAGGTATTGTTTGTGTGTGCGTTAAGTGTCTGAGGTCGGATCTGAACTCAGGTCCTTCTGACTCCAGGGCCGACACTCTACTCACTGCGCCACCTAGCCGCCCCTCAGTATACATTTTTTTGTACACATGGCTTTGGATAGCTTTTATTATTGTTGTTAATAGCATTTATCCAGAGATTAAAGTTTCATCAAGTGCTTTATATATGGTATTTCATTTGGTGGTTATATGATAACCAAAGGGCAAGGGTTCTTTACCTTTTCTATACTCCTTTAGCAGTCTATAAACCTCTTCTTAGAATTATGCTTTTAAATAATTGAAAGCAATTTGCTAAATTTTCCATGAGAGGTTAGAGAAAGTAAACGTGTATTTTTTTCCCAATCAAGAGCTGAACCCCTGAAATCTATCCAGAGAGACCAGGTTAAGAGCCCCCACCCCTGAAAGACAGTTCCCTGTAGTGGAAATTCAATTCAACAAACATTGATTGAGCCCATAACATGTATAAGGTGCTTTGCCAAGTATCAGAGAGACAAAGATGAAATTAAACCAGTTCCTGTCATCAACAAGTTGATATTCCCCTGTGAAATACATGTACAGAGAGAAGTAAAATTGCAGGATAATTAGAGGAGGAAGACTAATAACAACTGAGAGGGGATGAGAGACCAAGGAAAGCTTCATGAGGTAGCACCTGAACTGAGCTGAGTCTTGGTGGAGGCTGGAGTTATGTTTGTTTCTAAGGACCAGAAAGTGAGGAGGGAGTGCATTCAGGGCATGGGAATGTGGGCAGCCTATTCAAAGGTATTCCATCTCTCAACATTATGTTAGAAGAATAGTTTCTGGACCAATTTGATGGGGGTGTAGTAGAATAGATGAAAGGAACTATTAGGAAAAAAAGTTCTGAAAACTTAGGCACTTAATGCAAAAAGGGTATTTTTGGATGTGGCCAATGTGGAAATTTGTTTTGCTTGACTATGCTTATATAATACAGGGATCCTCCCTCCCTCTGTCTTCCTTCCTTCTTTCCTTCCTTCCTTCCTTCCTTCCTTCCTTCCTTCCTTCCTTCCTTCCTTCCTTCCTTCTTAACATTTCCTTCCTATCTCCTTTCTTTTCATTTCATTGGGTGTGATGGTGGTGTATGAGAAAGAAAGAATAATAAATGCTTGATAATTGAAAAAAATTAAAATAAATTATCTCCCTGCACCCCATCCCCTGGGGGGAAAGATTGTGGAGGAGGGGTTTATATATTAGCCTGAGGAATTTGTGTTTTAATCTAAAAGCAATAGTCATCAAAGGTTATTAAGCAGCAGAAAGCACACTAGATTGGATATCAGAAGATCTAGGTTATAATTTTCCACTGTTCCCTTCTGCCTGTGTGACTCTGGGCAAATCAGGTAGTCTCTCCGGAGCTCAGTTTCCTTATCTATAGAACAAAGGTTGCTTCTAGCACAAACATTCCAAGGCCCTAAGCATATCAGTGTATTTAAATCTTGAGATGCCACAAAGATGAATTGATTACTGAAGAAACCAACATACATTATAATTTTTCTAAACTTTTCTGTAATTTAACATTTTGCCTGTATTCAAGAACCAGAGTTGTAGTTCAGTTAGTGAAATCTGCCCAGTGAGGTACATGAGAAAACTAGGGAGTCATGAAAATAGGATATAATCTGCTGCAGAATCTCCAATATAATTTCCTTTTAGAAATTATTATGGTATTTTAAATAGGATAGTAATATAAATTTCCTTACCAAAAAAAACAATCAAACTTTATACTTGAAAGCCACAAGAACTCAAAAGAGTAGCATTAAATGATGTTATTGGTTATATAAATTATGACCATACCTGGCAAAAATAATAGTGGCTAATAATATATAGCAATTCTGTCTCTATTACTGTAAAGTTTGCAAAAAGCTTCCTGTATCTTAACTTATTGGATCCTCACACCCTTTGAGAGAAATACTACTACCACTCCCATGTTAGAGATTAGGAAAATGAAGTTATAATAGGTCGATGAACCTGCCCTGGGTCACACAGCTGATAAAAGTCTGAGGCAGAATTCAAATTTATGTCTTCCAGTCTCCCTGTCCCTATTCTGTCCACAGTAGCAACTGTTTTCCTTGAAAACAAATTCCTACCAAGAGGAATATTTTCAAAATGATTTAATCAAATCATATGCATAGTTAAGTAGTAATTTTGTTTCAAATATTCTTTTGCAAACAAGGAAATAAAATGTAGCAAAGTTATGCTTTCTGATGCCCCCCAAAAACTTTAAAGATGGTGTAAACGTGGCTTTTTATTTTTATTTATTTATTTTTTCAAATGCTTTATTAACTTCTGCTTTACACCATTCATCTCCACCAGATCCCGAGCCAGGAATTTTCTCCCCGTTTTTCCCCCACCCATGTCCCCAAAATATTGGTCCCACAGGATATTCCCTCTCACAATCTGCTCCCCCCCACATCTTCCCCCATATCCCCTTAGACTTTTCCAGTAGGGCATGGTGGATCTCCACGCCCCAGTGCCCACACATCTCACCTCCCAATTATATGTAAAATAGTATTAATAATAGTATATATATTTAAACATTTGGCTATACAACTTTGAATTCCAGATTCATTCCCTTCCTCCCTTGTCACCCACCCTTACTGGGAACATAAGCAATTCAATGTAGGTTGTATGTGTGTAGAAAGATGGCTTTTTAAAGAGGATGTGAATTCAAATTTGACTTTTGATACTTATTGCCTATAGCCTGTGATACTTTTGTGATACTCTGTGATGCTATGATCCTAAATGACCTGCCTATGACCTGTGATGCTATGTGATGCCATGACCCTAAATGAATTTCTTGAGAATTCACATTGCATCAGAGGACTGTGGGTAAAGGAAGATGTTTTGAACACTTCAAAGACTTCTGCCTGGAGTGAAGCACCTGGATGCTCACAGGGAGTAGAAAGTGTTTAAGGCACAATGAAAAGAAAAAGGCTACCCTCAGGTGCCTAATATCTTGGGAGCACATTCATGATGGCATTTCTGACCATTCAGAAGGCTCTGGTGGGTGCTGACCCTCTCTCTGCTTCATACATATTGATGTTAATTGCATCACTTTGGCCCAGCATCCTTTGCAAATACTGGAAAATGTGGTAGGGAGGGATCCAGGATGTGTGTGATGCATTCACAAGGCAGGAACAATTTAATTTGGACTCAACAGTTCTACCTAGCAGGCAGTTCTAAGACTGAGCTTTTAATGTTGTTTTCCAAGAATAACATCAGATGTTTTGCTATAGCAAGGTTTGCAATTGGCCACCTGTGAAGAGAAAAATAAGAAATTTCTACTGATGGAAGATCTGAACAAAACTGTAAAAGGTCACGTTGAATAAAAATAACTTTGTTATCAACTACCATAGATGCAAGAAGTGATTGGAATATTAGATAATAAACTATGTGTTATTACTAAATGAAAAATATTTTAAAATAAATAAAATATTAGGTATAAGGTATATAAATATCCGAGGGCCTCAGTAAGATCCTAAGCCCTTCTTTTTCCAACATGTCTTCGTCTTCATGCAAAGTGGAAGGAAGTTCTTATCTTATATCTTATATTATACAGGGATCCAGGAAACCAGGAAAGGTTTCTTTAACTGGTGATTGGGGTTATGGAAATATTTAAGAAGGAATTTTAAGGGGTTTAGAAGACCAGGAATATGGCATTTTTAACAAGAGCACTGGACTTGGAGTCAGGAAAACATGAGTTTGAATCCTGCTTCAGATACTTACTAATTGTGTCACCCTGGAAAAGTCACTTAAGATGTTTTGGCCCCAGGTTCCTCATCTGTAAAATGGGAATAATAATAGTGATTATCTTGCAGGGATGTGAAGCTTAGATGGGATAATATGTGTAAAGTGCTTTGCAAACTTTAAGGTACCATATAAATGCTAACTACAGTTAGCTATTATTCAGTAACAACAAGGTGTATGAGTTAAGTAAACTAGTTTTGGTACATTCTTTGCTGATGGTCACTGTCTAAGTCTCTCTGTCTCTGTCTTTGTCTCTGTCTCTCTCTGTCTGTTTCTCTCTCACCACACCCCCTACCCCACCACTGCTTTCCTCCCTCTCTTTCATCCATTCATCCAGTAAGCTTTCCTGAAGAATCAATGCTATTGAAAATGATGTTCAAGATCTGTTTAGCTGAAGACATGACTGGGAAGGATCTGTGGGAGCCTGCAGGACCTTAGAGTATCAGAGTAGACAATTCATTAATCCACCTTCTGAGGAAAGTGGAAAGACCAGAACTTACCCAATTTCAGTGACTACCTTTGATATGACTTTGTATGGCCTCTTGCAATCAGATGAAAATAAGAAAGCTGTATCATTAATCAGAGTCATCACAGCAGGTTCCCAGTTCTCCAAGACCATGTGTCTGTGAATATTTATCTGTACAACTAATTTCAACTTACTGCTGATATGACTGAAAGCAGAGCTAACAAATGAAGATGTTATTCTACCTTTAAAAAATGACCAAATCACATGTAATTTTAATAGACAATTGTAAAGTAAATGCATTTAAGTTTGGGGAGGTAGTCACAGAGAAATGCTAGATTTCTAGAAATCTTGTTATAAATCAATATAAAAAACACATGCTTGGATCATTCCTAAATGTATGTTGGACTTCAGCAACCATTTTTGAGGAGAGTAGTAAAATGGCTCATCAATGACTTAAATTAACCTTTATGTACTTAAAGTGGATGAGCAATATTCACATCCCTCATTTGCTGAAGAAACTGAGCCTCTATATTTGTTTGATTCCATGAAATATCCTAAATCAGGAGTGTATAAAGGAAGAATCAAATGCTTCTTTATTCAGAGTTCAAAAAAAGTCATGAAAGACCTCCCTCCTTGAAGGTCTTCAAGTAGGGCCTGAATAATCATTTGTCAGGAATGTTATAACAGGGATTGTTTTGGGTGTGAACTGAATGGCTGCCAGGTCCATTTCCATTCTGAAATTCTATTATTTTTATGAAGAGAATGTTCCTTTACATGATTATATGGAAATATTCCTGGTTGAAAAGGTATTATTATGTTTGCTAATTTTGTTATGATTATCATCCCATGTGTTGTAGGCAGAGAGGGAAAAAGAGTTGGGAGGACACTGGTACCAAATGAAAAAAATCAGATGTCAAATGTAAGAAATGATTCTTCACCCATGATAAATCAGTGTCTTAGACCACTTATTCATTTGCCACCAGCTTCTCTGTTTAACTTCAATTCTACCACCACCATCATCATATTTCTCCCTATCCCTGCATCCCCACCAAGGATAAGCTCATCACCAGTAAACTCATCATCATGGAGATTGCTCCAGCTTTGCTACTCACACCTCACTTACTTACCCTCACTTATTTCTGCTCTTTTGATTGGAGAGCTGGAGAATGGACAAAAACTCTTCCCTAGTCACCCTTTACAGAGCGCTCAAAATCCCAGTCATGTCTTCATTAACCACCATCTGCCATCATTATTATGTGCCCTGAGCCAGGTACTCGCTCCCTCCAAATCCTTTTAGCTCCCTTTTATATATTTTATATCCCCATTCGATCTTAAGCTCCTTGAGGGCAAGAGTTGTCTTTCTTACTTGTATCCCTCATGCTTTGTATAGTGCCTGGCAGAAACTAGGCACTTAATAAATATTATCCTATTATATCATACTCAGTCACAGACCAGATCTTACAATTAGTCTTTCTCCAAAGGGGGCTATATTTGCAATGCCTTTGGACAGTTTTTTAGGGAAAAATGGAGGTGATTACATGGTTGATTTAGTTTAAATCGAAGATATAAAGTAAAACAAGGGAGAAAAAGGTTTGTTATCAACAGAACACCCAACCTTAAAAAATTGCTCTAAATCATGATCAGATGGTCTTCTATTCTACCATTCAAATAAAGAAATAATTACTAAGATCCTTCTATGCACAAGACATTGTATTAGGTGCTGGAGTTAAGATGACAAACAATTGATTGCACGGCAAATTTTTCCAAAGTACTACTACTACTACTACTACTACTACTAATAATAATAATGATGATGATGATGGTGATGATGATGATAGCTAATATTTTCACAGCATTTTCAAGGCTTGCAAAGTACTTTACAACTTTTATCTCACTTACTCTTTACAACAGCCATGGGAGTTTGGTACTATTATTAGCACCATATTACAGATGAGGAAACTGAGGCAAACAGAGGTTAAAGGCTTTGCCCAGGGCCACACAGCTGGTAGGTGTCTGAGGCAGTATTTGAATTAAGACCTTCCTGATCCTAAGTCCAGTGCTTGACTGTGCCACTCATTTGCTTCATTTCACCTACATTAGAAACCACGGTACAAACAATAGGATGGTTAATTATCCAGGAAAGATTAAACAGAGTTGTCTGAGAGATTCAAAGCTGATGGCCTTATGTAGTGCTTTAAAATTTACAAATTGTGTTTGGTACATTATGCAATTCAATCATCACAGTAAACCAGCAGGTTAGGTGCCATTAAAGTCAAAATCATCAAATTTGTCCCTTCCCCAGGCAAGAACCCAGTCTGTAATATTCCCCACACTGGTCATTTGGCTTTTACTTGAATACCTGGAGGGATATGAAACCCACTAGCTCTGAAGGTAAACCACTTCCTTTGGATATTCTTTTTTAAAAATTAATTAATCAATTTTTAGTTTTTAACATTCATTTCAACAAGATTTTGAGCTACAAATTATCTCCCCATCTTTCCCCTACCCCACCCCAAGATAGAGAGCCCATTGAATACCCCTTTCCCCAATTTGCTGTTTCTTACATCCTCCCCCAACCTCTCCCTGCCAACTTTCTAGAAGGGCAAGATTGATTTCTATACACCAGCACCTGTATATCTTATTTCTCAGTTGCATGTAAAAAACAATTTTTAAACATTTGTTTTTAAAACTTTAATTTCCAGATTCTTTCCCTTCTTCCCCCCTCACCCACCCACGCTGGGAGGACATGCAATTCAATATAGGTTGTACATGTGTAGTTACGCAAATGTTTCCATAGCAGTTGTATTGTGAAAGACTAACTATATTTCCCTCTATCCTATCTCGCCCCCCACTTATTCTATTTTCTACTTCAACACTGTCCCTTTTCAAATGTGTTTGCTTCTATCTACCCTCTCCCCCAATCTGCCCTCTCTTCTATCATCCTCCCTCTTATCCCCTTCTCCCTTACTTTCCTACAGGGTAAGATACCCAATTGAGTATGTATGTCATTCCCTCCTTAAGCTAAATTTAATGAGAATAAAATTGACCCATTCCCTTTCACCTTCCTGCTCTTCCCCTCCATTATAACAGTTTTCTCTTGCCTCTTTTATATGAAATGATTTATGCTATTCTATAATATAATCCTATCTCACCTCTTAATTTTATTTTTTAGATATCATCCCTTTATATTCAAATTCTCCTGTGTCCTCTGTCTATGTATACATGTACACACATACACACACACTTACATATATATATTTATATACACATATACCCTCCTGTACATACATATATATGTATACATATATATATACATATATATTCCATTCAACTATTTTTATACTGAGAAAAGTTTCCTCAGTTACAATTATTGTTTTTCCATGTAGCAATGTAAATAGTTCAACTTTAATAAGTTCCTTATGATTTCTGTTTACCTTTTCATGCTTCTCTTGACTCTTGTAATTTAAAGTCAAATTTTCTGTTCAGCTCTGTTTTTTTCATCAACAATGCTTGAAAGTCCTCTATTTCATTGGATGATTGTGTTTTCCCCTGAAGTATTGTACTCAATTTTGCTGAACAAGTGATTCTTGGTTTTAATCCTAGCCCCTTTGACCTCCAAAATATTATATTCTAAGCCCTTTGATTCCTTAATGTAGAAGTGACTAGGTCTTGTGTTATCCTGATTATTTTTCCACAATACTCAAATTGTTTCTTCTTGACTGCCTGTAATATTTTCCATAGCACCTACTACTGGTCCCTTCATAGCTGCTGGAGCAAATTGTTCTTATCTGCCCCTTCTGCCATGGGAAGTCTTCACTTGCTTGGGATAGACATCCCCTTAACTCACTGATGGGTTTGAGGTCTGCTCCTTACCTTCAACCTGCTTTAGCCCATCTTCTGAGACAGTTTACCAGGGTGTAGCCACTGTGCATGCAAGAGATTTTTGGAAGCAAAGGTGAGAGTTTAAAATCTCCTTAACAACCTCCAACCATCATTCCTAATTGTCTCTCTGTGGTCAAGCAAATTATTTTCTATGTGAATGGCCTTCAGATATTTGAAGACAAGAGAGAAAGAGAAAGAGAAAGAGAGATATTTCAGATATTTGAAGACAAGAGAGAAAGAGAAAGAGAAAGAGAGAGAGAGAGAGAGAGAGAGAGAGAGAGAGAGAGAGAGAGAGAGAGAGAGAGAGAAAGTCCCGAAGTAATGCAGCCTGGTGAGAAATGAGATGTTTTGATCTAGGTTCCCTCCTTAAATGGAGGTTTTGAAGCTCAAGGCTCCTCCCTCCAATCAGAGGGACAGAGCATGTCATTAAGTGGAATCCCAAGACTGATGGTATCTAATAGCAAAATGATGAGGTTTTTCCAATTATGAGCTTTCTAGAATATGGCAGAGAAATCCCACAGTAATACCAAGTGAAAAATGAGGAAAGGCAGGAAGGGGCTAGGTTCTTAAGGGTTTTAAAAGAAAAAAATATGATTCACCTATTTTATTTCAGTTTGGAACAAAAAACGTTTCAAGTCATATCTTGTTTGTTTAAACAACATTTGTAGTGGACACTAGTTTCTAGTTACCAATATAAGTGTCTTTATATCTCACTTCCATACAGTACAAGAGGACAATAACTGAGCTTGTAGCTAATGGCACACTTTAAAAATGGATGAGGATTTGAAGTTGATTAAATAGAAATAACAAACTGTGCTGCCTTCCTCAACAATATTGAGGGAATAGAATAGTAAGTACCTTGCCTGAGTTAACAGATAAATGACTAGGGAAGCTGGGAGGAGAAGGAGGAGGAAGGGAGAAGAAGAGGTAGAGGGAGAGAAGAGAACAAAGGGATAGAGAAGAAAGAAGGGAAGGAGAAGTGGGAGAAGAGAGAGGGAGAAAGGGGAAGAGAGCCATGGGAGAAGATGGACAGAGGGAAAGGGAGAGTGGAAAGTGAAGGAGAGGAAGAGATGGAAAGGGGAGAGAAGAAAGGAAAAGGAGAGGGAGATGGAGAGGGAAGAGGGAAGAGATGGGAAATAGCTTCGGAAGGAGATAGCAAAGGTCCTGCTCCCCAAGGTGTAGGGCACAAAAGTGTTTATTTATTTTTGTAAACCAAGGAATTGCTGCTTAGGAATAAAAGTGCTGAGCAGCAATCACAGCTGAGCTAGTAAGCATCTCTCACTTAGAGCTTATCCCAATAGCCCTTCCAGGGGGAGCTTACTTGAGTTGTTTAACAGTGACCAGTAGCTTCCAGGAAGGTTTAGTATACTTAAGTCATCTTCCAAGGAGGTGGCAATTAGGAGTTCTTTAATCCCCTGAAAGATAAGAAGGCCACCAAAGGAGAATGAGCTGAATGTTTCAGGTTTATAAATGCACATTAGAATAATATCAAGTAATCAGAGGCATAACTTCAAAGGAACATACCATATTGGATAATGAAAAATTAACGTGATCAGTGTCTGGAAGGCAATCTAGCAGGGTAGCAAGTGCTTAGTTTGGGTTCACTTACAAGCTGAGAAGTCCCCCATCCCTCACTGTCGGGAAGCCACTGGGCTAATTAGCATGGATGAAAAAGTGTTGATCTGGAAAGAGGATTTTCAAGTTGGTCCCAGTGAGGATCTGCTAAAACTGATTTGCTAATCCTGACCATGAGCCCTCATAACATTAGGAAATCAAAAGCATATCGTGAGATAGGAGAGCACTCTCACAATGCATGTTTACATACCCTTTTCAAAGAACTATGATTGAAGGAAAAGAAATTGAATTCTTTCTGGGTGTTCCTTTTCTCCAAATTACTTTGTGTATATTTTGTATTCAATCATTTATATACAAGCTGCTTCCTCTTGATAGAATATAAGTTCCCTAAGGGCAGGCCTACTAGTTTTTGTCTTAGTTTCACCAACATCCAGCACAGTTCTTGGCACATAAAATGTAAATAATAAAATGATTATCGAACTGAATTTCACTGAATGGAGGGTTCCTCTGAATGCTTGACTTCCCCCAAATACTTAAAGGTTATGTGTGCTCTGTTCTGCCCTCAGCTTGTGCACCTGAGTTTCTGATACAAAGTACTATATTTTTTTCCAATAAAAGTGGACTTGTAGGTTTTGTTCCTCATTTTATTTACTGTTCCTCATAAAAGCAGATAATTCAAATACATATTTGGACAACTTTTCGTGAATGAAAATGAGAAAGTTCGTTGGGTCAGGTGTTTTCATTGGTATTCAGTCAAAATGCTAGACTGAGTGTATGCACTACTTCCATACTATATATCTTACTTAATCTCACTGCAAAATTTTGCACTAGCATAATTGGAAAGTAGTGGAACTTTTGATGAGACATCCCTCATTTCAGTACTGACAGAGTTCCTGATTTCTTTAAGGATACTTTGCCCACTAAAACAGTGCCTTGAGGCTGAGATAGATGGCTTTCTTGGTTGCCATGAGGAACTGCTCTAATGAGACCTTAATGATCACAATTCTTCTGTTCAAATGGATTTGTATTAATTATATTGCTATAGATGTTTTATGTTACAAATTGTATTGCTACAATACATAATCTTACCAAACACAGACAACATAGCTGTTACACATTGTAGTACTACAAGAGATAATCTCAGCAAACACAGAAAACACAGCATAGGACAGGTATGCCAGACTGGGAACTAGAAGACCTAGTTTGCTCTCCTAGTTCTTCTACTTGGGCTATATTAGTTGTTGAACTGTCTCATCCTATATTCTTTCATACTTCCCTCTACCCAAGAACTATACATGAGGCAACAAGGTGGGTGCAGTGGACAGAACCCTGCAACTAGAGTCAGGAAAAATAACTGTGTGACACCAGACAAGTCACTTAACCTCTATCTGCTTCAGTTTTCTTAACCATAAAATGGAGCTCACCAAGGTTGTTGTGAGAATTGAATGAGATAATATCCATAAAATGCCTAGCACAGTGCCTGAAAAATAATGGGTGTTTAATAAATGTTTCTACCATCCCCTTTTTTCCCATGCTCTGATTCTACCAGTTGAATTAGATTTAACTGAGTCCACATACTCTTATAGCACATTATCTAGGATCTTTTTTTTTTTCTCTGATCACAGTTTGGGGGAGGAGAGGGGAGAGAGAAGGCAAGACTGGCCAATGCATCTTTAACATATACACAATATTCTCTGTTTGTAAAAAATATGTGTGTGAGAGTGTGTGAGAATGTGTGAGAGGGTGGGTTTCTGATAAGTTACCGTTGGACTGGTTGAAGGAGGGGACTCTCCTAAGGGTTGTCTCCTTACCAGTTCTTGTTGCTGAGAGGAACTTTGATGGCTCTTCCAATCTTCTGAGGCTCATAAGGTTGTGATCTCATCCAGTCTGCCATTCTGTCTCTGATAATCATTCAGCTCATATCAGGAAAGAATAAATAAAACGGAGACATAAAGCACAGGAGCAGCCATGTGTTCATGACCACTTTTCTCCCGCCTGGAGCCATAGAATACTTCACTTGCCAACAGGGAAGGAGAGAAATCTTGTCTGCCTGAGCCTTTTTATTCATAGGCAGTTTGGCCAAGCACTGACTTAAAAGGCTTTCTGTTCTCTCCCTATGCAGTAAGCCAACAGGAAATAGTCAGAGGATACCTGCATATGCTCTGAATCAGGTAGTAAAAGAGCCCCTCTATCACATATTTATGGAAACACGCTCACCAACCCTTGGCTTGGCTTGGCAAGTAGGCAAAACGTATTATACATGATCTAAGGACAGGACTCTCATTGGCCACTCCTCCCATTTTACTGTTAATTATCTTGTATGACATGATGCAATGGAAAGAATGCTGACGTTTTCTGATAATTTTAAAGTTATTGAGTCCCAGTTCATATTCCCACTCTGCCACCTAATGACATTTAGAAAACTATAACTCCTCTGATTCTGCTTCTTCATTTCTAAAATCAGGGGGAGTTGGATGTGATGACCTTTGACCTTTCAGGTCTCAATTTATGATCCTATGATCCTAGGTTAGTCATGTGACCATCAAGAGTCTTAGTTTTTTCTATTTATAAATGGAATTACTAAGGCCAGACCTGCCTACCTCATCTGATTATTGTGAACACCAAACAAAATATTGTAAATGAGAGTGCTTTAAAAACTATTCTGTGCTCTCCAAATGTCAGGTAGCATCACTTTTATTAGGTTAGACTACTTGAGGGACATCCTTGAATCATTAATGATTCAGTGACCACACTTGGAAACCACAATTTCAGTTGCTACTATAATTTGAGGAAAGGGAATCATCCAAATCTTATCTTCTCCCACTCAAATGCAAAGGTGCCTGAAATCTATGACAAAACCTTTTGAAACAGAGGAAGAAAGGACTAGAGGCAAATTTCAATTAATTACAGTTAATACACATCCCCAACATGTCGCTCAAGATGTTAGCTTGAATTTGTAATAAGCTAATGCCTTATATTTGGATACTATAATGTTATCAACAGAATGTGGTATTTTAAAAGTGTCTTCCATTCCCTATCCCATTATTACCCATATTTCAATGGGCTTGAGATATTATTTGTAATACCTATGTGGGTCTATATCCTTTCTGATAGTGCAAATAACACCCCCACATATACACACTTTTTTTTCTTCCATAAATGAAACACAGGGGCCACCCAAGGTGGCACTTTGAGTTCTGTTAACAGCCAAAGGATAATAATGGAATATTTAGATTTTCCACTGGTCATTCCTCATTCTCATTGCCACTGATCCATTTTTCTTTCTTCCAGTCAAATGTTTCCACGATGATATCCTTTATATAAGTCCTGGATATCCAAAACACACACACACACACACACACACACACACACATACACACACATACACAATTTTCCACAAGAAACTTCATAATTGGAGAGAGTAATAGTAATGAAAACTCACATTTTTGCAATATTTTAAATGTTGCAAAGCATTTTCCTCACAAGAGCCCTGTGAGATAGGAAGGCAAGTAATCTTTTTTTTTTAGCACCCATTGCTTGGACAGTTAGTCAATAAGCATTTATTTATTTTTTCCCAAATGCTTTATTAACTTCTGGTTTACATCATTCATTTCCACCAGATTTTGAGTTACAGTTTTTCCCCATTTTTCCCCTACCCACCACCCCAGAATAGCAGTCCCACCAGATATCCCCTCATCCCATCTGCTTTCTCCCATATCTTCTCCCATACCCCCTTTGAGTTTTTCAGTAGGGTAAGGAGAATCTCTGTGCCCCAATGCCTGTATATATTATTTCTCAATTATATATAAAATAGCAGTAATAGTAGTATTTATATATTTTTAAACATTTGATTTTAAAACTTTGAATTCCAGATTCATTCCCTTCCTCCTTTGTCACCCACCCTTACTGGGAAGATAAGCAATTCAGTATATATTGTACATGTGTAGCTATGCAAAACATTATCATAGTAGATATATTGTAAAAGACTGACTATGTTTCCCTCCCTCCAATCCCACCTCCCATTTGGTCTATTCCCTACTTTGAACCTGTCCCTTTTCAAAAGTGGGTGCTTCCAACTTCCCAACCCCACCCCATTCCCTCCTGACCTCCCTTCCACCATCCCCCTTTTCATCTCCTTCCCCCCTACTCTCCTATAGGGTGAGATATCCTATTTAGTATGTATGTCATTCTCTCCCTGAACCAAATTCAATGAGAATAAGGTTTTGCCTTTTTGCCTTCCTGTTCTTCCCCTCCCTTGTAACCATTTTCCCTTAAGGCAAGTATTCTAATAACCATTTTATAGATGAGGAAACTAAAACATCGAAAAGTTAAGAAAGGCTTGACCAATTTTTCACCAGAAATAAGTGGTAGAACAAAGGCTTAGATCCAAGTTCTCTGACTCCAAATCTAGAGCTTTTTCCATTTGTCATAAAAAGAGACTGTGAGTCATATCATTGGAAAGATGAAGAGGATATTTTGGTTTCCATTATAAACCAGTTTTTAAATGTGGTAATGGAATATGTCTTAGAATGCAACAAGTTTTCCTTGCTTTCTAAAGGATGTCTCTTGGATGATCTCTGACCCAGGGAAAATAATCTAGGGTAATTGGACAAATGCATATTCAGTTAGCCATGTAAGTTGACCTTTTGCCAAGTCATGTAGGAAGCATTGAGTCTATAAAGCCACCTCCTTCAAATCATTGATAATTTCCTTCCTTCCTTCCTTCCTTCCTTCCTTCCTTCCTTCCTTCCTTCCTTCCTTCCTTCCTTCCTTCCTTTCTTCTTTTCTTCTTCCTTCCTCTTTGATTTCAATGGTGAGAGGGAACTCCCTCTACTCATCTTTTAACAATCTTAGGTCAAATCATTCAGCATCTGAACTGAGATGTGATTTTCCCTAACCTAGGACATCATAGTTACTTTATATTAGAAGCAGGTCTTAAACCCATGTTTTCCTTATTCCTGTGCCAGATCTCTACCCACTAGCCACACTGCTTCTCTTAGCTTTTCCCTCTCTTATCTCTTTCCTCATACACATTTTAAAGCAAAAAGTAATGAAAGATCCACTGTAATGTGTTCATTTTATATCACTATATCACGATGGTCCAAGTAAAAATACCAATAGCTTTTGCCCCTCTGAGAATGTCCTTGCTCTCCCTAGAGGTGCTCCTGCAAGTTGCTATGTGAGAGCCAACCCCAAAGAAGGCACTAAATGCTTATGTTCACATCCATTCTAACCACAATGCCAAGACATGCACGGAATCTTTAAACGGACCTCCCACATTCTTGAAAGGATGTTTTCCATGCACAGTGATCCACAAATATTATCATTCCATGACAATGCAGTTTCATCAAGGTACGTCTCAATCCATGGGATATGAATCCCACACAACAGACGGGAAATTTGGCGCAGTGATGCGCACGCTGCGTGTGTTACTTACTGGTTATTGCAGTGGTCATACTGAGCCCCGTATGGCGTTGTATTAACGAATGGCATGCAAGCACCTTCTGTTGAAACATCTGTGACAGGAAAATTTCAGGCATTTTTCCAGATAATTTCTGTGCTCTGGACCAAATTTTCATTAGGACTATAAAACCTGGCAAGCAGTATTGTTGTGTATGATTTTTTAATAAACTGGGACATGCCTTTGTTAGAGGCGTGAGGAAAAGGGCTCTTTAGAGACTTCTTTCCATTACAAAAAGTTCAGAAAACATATGACAGCTCACAAAATAGCATCTCCTGACTTTTTTTTTAAGTACAAGGTTTCAGGCTTCCTTAGAAATATAAAAAAGATTTCCAGCTTTTGAAGCAAAACCAAAAATGTAGGTTTTCATCTCATGGATTAAATGAGTCTAACAGTGGCGTCCTTTAAAAAACATGTCTATGGAGAATGCATGCAACTCACAGAGACTAGGAATTCTTGTTTTTTTTTTATGCCCACTCAAGAAGGATTTTCACGTGCTTTGAGAGAGCCATTGGCTCCACATTAGGGAGAGAACTAAGCACTTGGGTATGTGTGTGTTTGCACATAAACAACCTGGCTTACCAAGTAACATTACTCATTTTTTTCTAGTTAAAATATACATTTTTCCTTCATTTCTTACTTCACTGCCAGTAAACACTCCATTATAGCCATATTGAACATGAAAACTCCCTTTTAGAATTCTTTAATTCTTGATGCCCTGCTAGATACACTAATGCAAAACAAGCATACTTGGCAATAAATATGTACATTATCATTATGTAAATAGGTGTGTTATCATTATACTAAGATGATGTTGTTCTTTGCAAAGCCTATTTTTTCCTTTCTAAATATATGATGCAATTTAAGGTATAATTCACATTATACCATTGGGACTGCATAAACATATCAGATCAAGAAGAATTAGTCGACTGAATATAACACAATGTTTATCACCTATGCATATGATGTGCAAAGCTACGTCTTCCAAACAGACTTATACTGTTTCATAATGTACGATTCCAACTCAGCAGTTAACAAACAGCCTTCAAGATGAATATCCATCTTGCGGCTCCAATTGAGTGCTACAAGATGACATTTTATATTGACAACATTATAAAACGAGATGATACATTTTAAACTGGATGAGATTAATGCTCTAATACTAACAGAAAATAGACTGTTTTTCTGAGCTTTATGTGAACTGTGAGTCTGATTTGGAAATATTACAGTTTGCATAAAGCAGTTGCTTATTCACTGCAAATGGCATTCTATCTTTCCTCTCTATACTTTTGCAGAGATCTGAATTTGAAAGCAACATCCTCAAAGGCCATTTAGTCCAAATTGCTTATTTTATAGATGAGGAAATTAAGGCCTAGTGAGGCTAAGTTACTTGCCCTAAGTCACAGAGGTGATGACCATCAGAGGCAGGATTTGAACACAGGTCCTGGGACTCCAGAGGCAGTGCTCTTTTCTCTGTACTACAATGCTGACAAAACTCTTAATATAATTCTTAGTGTAATGACAGAAAATTAATACAGGCTGTGACAGGAGCTGCCTAAACCTCTTAGTCATCATGACAATGCCAAAATTCCAGTAATGTCCTTTTATTTCTACCCTTCAGATAATATGCTACACCCTAGATCACCCCAGAGAGGGAATCCAGTTCAAGCTGGATTTAGCTTCTAGTGGTCTTGCCCCCTTTCACTGGGATTCATGACATGAAAGGGAAAACAAACAGAATGAAGGTGTTTTCCTAGCCTAGAGGAGTCTGGAGACTGGGATCTCATGACCAGGCCTTGCTACCTCTACTATCTCTTCTCTCTCTCCTCTTAAAACTATAAAAACATTTTCATGTGTTTCTTTGGTTGGGAAATCCACTGGACACTCCCAAGCACGGCAGGTTTGTTACCCCGTACTCTCAATTAAAGACACTTTATTCCTCAGCTGGTGGTTTTGATTTATTTCAGGACTTGACACTGCTAATATTCTAAGTCTGGAAGATATTTCCTCCTCACTTCTGCCTGGTAGAATTCATAGCTTCATTTCAAGTTCAATGTCACCTTGAAAATTAGTCTTTTTCTGATATATATCCCCTGTTGCTAATGTTCTTTGTGTCTTGAAACTCTTTTGCACATATTTTGCATTTATTCTTTTATTTTTGCATTGTATTGTCACAGTAGAATGCAATCTCCTTGAGGGAAGGTACGATTTATTGTTGTTGTTGTTGCTGTCATTATTGTCTTGGTATATTTGGCACCTAATATAACCTTAAATATACCAGAGGCTTAATAGGTGTTTGCTGAATCGAGTCCCAGTCCTTCTGTGGAAGCATAAGTGGTTTACTTATTTGTTAGTCTGACATTCAGGGTCCTCTAAAATTGGGCTTAAACCGCTTTTTCCTATCTTACGTTGTACTATTTATTTCTCTTTGTTACTTTATATACATTCCAACCAATGTTAGTTTATAAAATACATTTTTCAAAATCTCTTTTGTCAACCTAACAGAAATAAGAAAAATAAGAATGATAATCATATTCCTTCCTTTGACAGTGAAGAGAGAACTGTCCCAGGAAGCAAATAGGCCCCCATTCAAATATTACTTCTGACATTTTTTGTGTGACTTTGGGTCAATCATTTAGTCTTTCAGTGCTATAGGTGATTCTCTAAGACAAAACATTGTGGAAGAAGTGCCTGCCAATCTGTTTTACAATAGAAAGTTTTTTCTCATTGAAAGTTCTCCATGCCACTGAAAATAAAGATCCAGTCCCTATTCCTATCTTGGAAAAATAGGATGGTGAATTCAAAATTGATGAATAGCTTTAAGAAAAAACACAACAGGATTTTTCTTTCTTTAAAAAAAAAACTTCAATTTTTTTCTTTAAAAATATTACTAGAATCTCAAAAACTATAATTTTGAAAAAAAGTTCAAGGTCTGAATGATATTTATTCAAAGTGGCAGGCTCATGGAATAGTAATGGACAGAGTGTTAGATTTGGAGTCAAAAAACCTGAGTTCAAACTTTGCTCCAGATTTTAACTAACTGTATGATTTTGGGCAAGTCACTTACCCTCACTTAGTCTCTGTATAACAAGAATAGTAATAGTCCTTGTTTTTACAAGGTTTTTTGAGGATCAAATGAGCTAATGTATAAAGAAATTTTCAAACCTTAAAATGCTGTATAAATACTAGCTATAGTTTTACTATATTATTACCATTCATGACAAATAATCTGGGCACTCTGTTATATTGTTTTCCAGTCCTTTTTACCCTTTTCCCTTATGGAATTGTCTGCCATGAATGGAAAACATAGTATACTGAGGTCTTCAGAGGAAAATGGTTTGTACTTTTGTATTCACCATTACCCTCCCTAAATTCAATGAATAATTTCCTAAAGGGGAAAAAAGAAGACCCATTTTAATTGTATCTATATTTTTCAGTCTAAAAAAAGTTGTGCTATGTATGTAGGGGTTGGAAGGGAATAAGCAAAAAAGAATGCAACTTGCTAAGCAAAAACATCTAAAATAGCATTTTATATATCTATTAATACCTATAACCAATCATCTATATATCTATATATGCATCTGTATCTATGAGTATATTTGTATATACATACATATGTGTATTTATGTATATGTGTATACACTCATCTTTATGTGTGTGTATGTGTGTGTGCATGTGCGTATGTACATAATCAGTTTCTAGTAAATATGAAGTACTTAATAAATAGTTTTTGAATTGAATTGTGTTGTTGGATTTAACATTATTTTCATGGGAAAAATACATTTTGCATGACTACTTGTATCTCTCAGCCCTTAACACAATGCTTGGAAATAAGAGCTTACTAAATCCTTTATTTCATTCATTCATTCATTCATTCATTCATTCATTCATTCATTCATTCATTCATTTATAACAACATGAAAAGGACTGAGGGTTAAGGTGTGGCAGGTGAGGGGACCTTTGTTGCCCAGGCTACCATATGAAATCCAAACTTAAGGACCTATTTCAAATCCCAAATAATAGAGCCAAAGCATCTTAAGACTCAATTTAATTCCCCCCTTCCCCACCCCTGCCCAAGATAACAAGGCATAGTGGCAAATTCATTGGATTTAGAGGATCTGAGTTTAAGAAGAACTCTGCTACTTACTAACCTAACCTTTCTAGACCTCAGTTTCCACATGTGTAAAAATAAGTGTGTTGGATTAGGTATTCATATAAAATTTAAAAGGTTTTTTTTTTAAATCTCACATCAGAATATCTAAAGATTCTGGAAAACAAAACAAAACAACACCGGGAAATAATGCATAGTGTTGAGCTCCTAGATTCTTTTAGAAAGTTTTTATGTTAATGTGCTACTCAATATAATCAAAGAAGTTTGGCCCATGAAGATACATCATGTTTCTCCATCTGCAAAGTAGTCATTAAGAAAATACTTTCTGATGATAAGGAATGAAAAAAATAAAATTCATCTCTTGAACCTCCTTAATTGACAAACTCATCCAGAAGCAGATACCTTGAAAGAAAGCAAAATTTCCAATCCACTATGTTGAGATGGGGCCCAAATTTCCTCAAATGTCCTCCCAACTACTTTTTAGTTGCAAAAGATTTTAAAAGAAGGGGAAAATGCACATACTGGAACACTCTCTTATAAACAAACCTTTTAAACTTCTGAGACAATTAACCTCTCCTCCCTTCCCCGTTTTAACTTCTGGGTTTCATATCCTCAGCCTCCTCGATAATTTACTTTTAAAGCTCTCTGGCCTGCATTTTTCCCCGGGTGAGAACTGCCCTCACATGTGCAGCCACTTGGAGCCATCGATGTGACATGGCCAGTTTGATGAAGTATACATAAGCTTTTGGCACCACATAGCTGCAATATCATGGACGGTCAAGGAGGCGCCTGTTATAAAAATACACAGTGAAACAACTGGAGGACTGCTCTTTCTCAAAGGCTAACGTAATGCATTCCTTCTGTTTCGGCTCATTTTCCAGCCTTTCACATTCTTTGTGAACAAGAGTTATAAAACAAGCCTGATGCAGGCCAATTATTTTTACTTTGAAGGCCATTAATCAAGATTGACTAAGAAAATGAAGACAGCTAAGCAAAATTTCATATGTGACTAGAGTGAGATTAAAATAAAACCAGATGGGGATGGACAGAGACGCTAAGCATTTTTTTTTCCTCTTGGACTCATGTAATAAATGTCTTTTACAAATTACAGCACTCTTATTTTCTTACAGTAAATCAAATCGGGTCATAATGTACAAGTGGTCTCATTGCTGAACTGTCAAAAATAGAACCTGCCTTGTTCTTTCAGAGTAATTCCTCAAATCTAAACCAGCAGTATGGCCTGACAGTCTATAAAACATCTTACCTGCTTGATCTGCTTGAAAGTAGCCCACTCTCTATACCTGATAATTGTTTTTCTTATATACCCCGGGGGTAAGCCACACACTGAAATGATAGAATTCCCCCATATTGAAGAGACAGAAGTTTAGATCCAATCATTCAATGGTCTATAAGCTAGAGAAAAGAGGAGAAGCAAAAGCTCCCAATTATTTTAGTCACTTTATAACAAAAAGGGCTTTAATTAGAGGCACTCTGATTGAGTCATCATGTACTAAAGAAGAGAAAATGATGCTTCTGAATGTCAAGCCAGCTCCCATGGTGCAATGGGAAAAGCCCTAACTCTAGTTACAGTAAACTATCTGTTAAAATACAGTATTTTCTAAAGTAATGGAAAAAGTATTGTCTCTGGAGTTGAAAAACCTGGGTTTGAATTCCAACTCTGCTACTTTCTACTTGTGGGACCTTGGATGAGTCACTAAACTCTCTGGCTTTCAGTTTTCCCATCTCTAAAGTAAAGAAGTTAGATTAAATGACCATTGAGGTCTCTTCTGATTTTAAATCTGTGATACTATTTGATTCTTGAAGTCATAATCAAGACATAGTTTTTGACAACTTGGGAGGAGGGGAATGAAGTTTCCTTATTTTCTGAAAAACTTCCCCATTCTCATACAGAAGCATTTTCCTTTAAGGAAAAGCTAGAAGAGCCAGATGTTTCCTGGTATAGAGCAAAAACACACCACAGAATCTATACACATTCTTCCTTACTCATCACTCCCAGATTGAAATGAATCAAATCATATTTCACAGCAGTTAATGTAACAAATAAAACAGAAAATTTACCAGTGTCACTATCTCTTCCCTTCCACAAAAGTTCCAAAAAATACAGAAAGGAAAGAGTGTAAATAGTCTTAACAGTTTCAATTGTATTTTCATGGATCCCCTTTTCAATATGAAACAGCCACCTATGGAGATGGAAGACTGATTATGGCTTTTTTTAAAGGCAGTGTTTCTCACCTTTTCTGCAATATACCAGTAAGTGAGAAGAAGGATTCTATTTCTGTTCTCCACAAGAGTTCAAATATAGCAGGAAACACAAGTCCAAGGTTGTTCCAAAAATAGTATAAATTCTCCTTAAAGATGTACCTCACTTTACAAACAGATGTGGTCCTTAAAAGTTACCTATAAATCATTTTTTTTGTGAAATTACTAATATTTTAAATACATTAGGGGAATTTGTTACTGAAATCAACCTCATGATGAGTCCTTTCAAAAAGGAGAGAGTTCCTATATTAAGCATAGAGCATGAAAGCTCTATTTCATGTAATTTTGGATATTAGAAAATAAGTTTTCTAAAAGTGATAGATTAGCGATCAATGATCTCCCTCTTTAGAAATCTTTTAAAATATTAGGCATATTCTTCTAGGTCTATGTGGATAAAACAGGAATCTACTGAAGGGGAAATAAATCACATCTTACTCCTTTGGATTTATAAGTCACACTTACCAAAGCAGTATAGCTTCAAGTAAAAGATATTGCAGGTACATTTTGTATGTGTGTGTTGTATGTGCATGTGTTTGGCTGGTGAATATTTTTTTAGTTATGTGCAGTTATGGGGGTGCTTTTGGGTTCCCTGCTTTTCACAAATCTGTGAAAATTTTGAGTAGTGACTCAGAATCACTGAGTCCAGTGGCTAGTCCAGTTTTTGTAGCAGTGTAGAACCATTAAATATGCCTAGTACCATGATGGAGGGAAATATGATCTCCACTGGAATAACTTTTGCTGCCTCACTGTACATTTGCACTTAAAAATCCTCTTCATCACCATCACAATATGTTTGAAACTGAGTTCATCCATCAATTTTTCCATTAAGACTGGTACCTGCTCCAGCCTTCCCTGTTTCTGTATCTTCTATCATGCTCCTGGTCAGTAAACCTTGGCTCTCATTCCAAATTAGTTACCTGGCTCTATTGATTGTTCCTTTCGCAATCTATATGAACTCCTTATATATTTTCACCTCCACAATCCTAGTCCAGGACACAGAATCATGAAATCACAGAATATCAAATTTGAAGAGACTTAATTGACCTTCTAGTCCAAATCATAGACTAAAAAAAATCCCACTGTAACATACCCACCATATGTATCACATCAGGCCTTTGTTGAAGACCTCCAAGGAGGGGGAACCTAACATTTCATAAGGCAACCCATTCTACTGTGGGACAGCTCTAATTATTAGGAAATTCTTCACACATTCTTCATTATTGATCTTGGTTGTACACTTGGGTCAGACAAGAGAAGGATGATTCCTCTTCAAATACTTCAAATACTTGAAGACAATTATCATGTCTTCCCACATCTCCAGTCTTCTCTTTTCTAGGCTAAAAATTCTCAGTTCCCTCAACTCATCCTCATATGGCATGAATTTGTGGTTCTTCAACATCCTGTTGCTCTCCTCTATACACTCTCCAGTTTAACAATGTCCTTCCTAAACCCAGATCAGAATGCAGTCATCCAGATGAAGTTTGAGGAAGACAGAATACAGGCTATTACTTTCATTTTCCTAGAAGCTATGTCCCTCTTACTGCAGACCAAGATTGTATTAGTTTTTTTGGCTTCCACCTCACATTACTGATTGATATTGAGCTCTTTTTCAGGACAACTGCTATCTAACCAATGCTTCCCCCATCTTGTTTTGGTGATGCATTTTTTTTTTGCATGAAAGTATATGACTTTTTTTATTTATCCTTATTGAGATTCTCATCTTGTTTCTTTTGAATAAGGCACAGGCATCTAGAGTAACCATCTAGTCATGGATTTCTCACCAAGTCTCAGTTACACCTTTAAAGTTAAATTTTCCTTTTATTTACTAGAACTTTTGGCACTCCTTGCCTATTACCTATGTTTTGTCTACTTGCATACGCCCACTTTAGCTCAAGTTTTATTCCTGGTTCCTTTTGTAGATTTTTGTCTCCTGCGAACTTCTGGGTGTCTTAACTCCTATTAATGTTCCTTCTTTTTTGCTACTCTCTATGATATATGACTTGAGGAATATACACATGAAGTCTTCTTGATCTTCTATCTTTTATTTTAAAGGCATTTGGATAAGATTTAAAGATATCCGCAAAATATATGTTTATCCTCTTTTATTAGGTATACTCTATCTCTGACTAGAATGTCAAGCCTATATTTAAGCTATGGTCTGGAAGTCCAAATCCCATTCTCAGATACTTACTTAGATCGTCTATTTAGTTAGACATTCATCTCCTAAACTGATTTTTCTCTTACATATTCCTTGTCTCCAATAAGCAACTAAAAAAAAAAGAGTCTGTCCCTATACCATCTTTATTTTATTGCCCAAGATTTCATGATCTTTGGTAATACTTCTTAGTTTCTTTCTAGTGACAGTTTTTCTGACAACATAAATGACCAGAATTGGGTAATTACCATTTATTTGGACAGATCACAGGAGGTTCTCTTTAATATCTTAGATCAATGCTCTGGAAAAGACAACCAACCTCTCTATTGTCATTAGATGGACAAATAATTGCTGCTATGTCTTCCTCTGATCATCTAGCTTCCCCTCTTCCAGAAAATCTTCAAATTTGTTTTAAAATTATAATTATACATTTATCTTTTTCCTTTCCTTTCTCTTCTCTACACAGCTAGGTAGCAGAGTGGATAAAAGGCTGGGACAAGAGAGAGTAAGACCTGAGTTGAATCTGGCCTCAGACACTTATAGGCTGTGTGACTCTGGGAAAGTCAATAAACTTCTCTGTAGCTCAATTTCTTTACCCATAAAATGGGAATCATGGTAGCACTTATCCAATGTTACTAGGAGGAAAAAATGAAATAATATTTTAAAGTTATTTGAAAACCTTAAAGTGCTATATAATTACTATCATATTGTGCCTTCTATAGAAGAAGAATGATTATTACCATTATTATGACTATCCTTGTAGCTATAGAAGCAAAAGGAAAATAAAAAAGGATTATATAATGGACATATCATTAAATAATTAATATTCAAACAAGGGAGTTTTATTCTTCTTAAACATGTCCCTCTTCTTATTTTTAATATCAGAAAGAGATATAAATGTCATTGAGAGAATAGCAGTGTGAACCCTTAAAAAGATAAAAAAATATTTTAAATGAATAATCATATATTTCCCTCAAAAGTTGATACATTCAGATATACATTTAAGTATATCCATGTATGTGCCAATGTGTGTGAATCTGCATATATATATTACATACATTTAAATACTTTAATAGGCTTGTGATTTAGTGTATCAGTATAGATAGATAGACAGGCAGATAGATAGATAGATAGATAGATAGATAGATAGATAGATAGATAGATAGTTACCTGTAGCTATAGCAATAGATAAATCTAGTTAGACAAAGCACTACAGATAGTGAATCTGGCCTAGAATTTAATAGAAGACAGACAGTTGGCTAGCTTGCATTTGTGAAATAGTGAAGTGCTGTTAATTATCCCAAGTTGCTTCTTGTCACAAAGATTCATCTTTTTAAGCACAAATTCTCTCAGCTCTGTGTGTATAGTTGGGAGTCTTGGATCATCACTATTGGTAAAGAATCAGTTGCCAGTGGCCCAAAAGGCTATGAGTACAAAGATATATGGTAGTTTCCTTTTGCTACAATATATTTCCAATGATGGCCTATGGTCAAGCAGTATTATAAGGGATGTGAAGGATGAAATATGTGACTAGAAAAGGAGGTGGGCCAGTTCCATGGCCAGAGCAAGGGGTTATAAATTATCAGACCAAATATCTCGGTGGTGCATAAACGTATACATGTATACACCAATAATAAAAGGGATCTGTGACCTCATCTACTTGGGGGACTCCTCCCAATAAAATATATAACAACTTCAGCCATGTCTG
The DNA here is from genome assembly GCA_011680675.1 of Gymnobelideus leadbeateri. Classification (NCBI taxonomy): domain Eukaryota; kingdom Metazoa; phylum Chordata; class Mammalia; order Diprotodontia; family Petauridae; genus Gymnobelideus; species Gymnobelideus leadbeateri. Next base: position 81,886 of record WOXC01005834.1, on the reverse strand, counting down.
CCCACCCTGTGTGACTCATGCCCATGTCCTCCCAAAAGTCCATCATAGGGAGTTCATGTATCATACTGGGAATCATCCTTGAGTTCTCTCCACATCATGGCTACGACTGTAGTAGTATAGGAGCGTTTTTTGTTTAGGACATGCAGTAGTAGTAGTAGTAGAAATAGCAGTAATAGTAATAGTAGAAGCAGCAGCAGCAGCAGCAGCAGCAGCAGTAGTAGTAGTAGTAGTTGACAACATTGATTGCATTTTAAAGTTTGCAATGCACTTTTACATACATTATCTCATAGAGAGAGTATCCCAAAAGCTGTAGTACATTTTTAAGCTACCAAAACTTGAAATGACACTTTAGGGACCTCGTGTGTGTGTGTGTGTGTGTGTGTGTGTGTGTGTGTGTGTGTGTGTGTACATATTGGGGAAATGATACAATAGAGCATCTAATATTGCCATGGACTTAATTACAAATCATTTGATTCAGGACGAATCACCAGGTTGAAAATTTGCTTTCCACATGCAGATTTAGCCATAGTTCTAAAACATGTTTTAGTAACTACGTGTGATAGTACTTTGTGAGCACAATGTAGGAAACTGTGTGTGTTTTATAGTGGCAAAAAAAGAAAGCAACAGTGTATGTTGTATTTATGATTTTTGATCTATTTCTTTTCTTTCCTCTTCTATGCTTCCCTCTCACCCATTTCTTTTCTCCACTTTCTTTTTCTCTGAATCCAAACCAGTGCTCACCAAAGTGGACACATGCTGGAATCATCTTTGACACTTCTTCCTCCCTCCCTTCACCATGACCCTTATGTTCTTCCTTAAAGCACCAGGGAGTCGAGGAAAGAATGCTTTACGAATAAAGGAATTGAACCACAAAACATGCTGAGGATGTTTCATCTACACGTGTACACTCAGGAGAATAAACACTTCATGCCTAGGATTTGATGAGTTCATAAAATCTTTCATCCTTCAAATTAAAATTGGAAGATAAACACCTTCCTTGTTCTGGAGCCAGGCTATAACATGTTGCTCAATCTAGAACCAGATTCATCTTGTTAGATTTCTAATTTTGCTTTTCGTTGGAAAGCAGGAACTTTCATTTAAATTTTTTTAGAAAAAGGACAGACTAAAAGTTCCCTAAAAGACTCATTAGACATCAAATAACTAACAAAATAACCACTTAATGAGTTTATTGTAAATAAATCACAAAATACAGATTAAATTTCCTTTAATATACACAAGGGGTTTAAAAATTAAGCAGAAAACTGCTGGCAAAACTTTTTCTCTCTTTTTTTTTTTTGCCAAACCCCAAACATTTGAAAACAGTTCAAGATGTTTCTTGAACCTGAAACTGTCCAGAATTACCCATCCATATTTAATTTGGGCAAAACTAATTTTAACCACATAAATGCTCCATTTAATATCTATAAAATATAGTAAAGTGGCATAGCAAATAGGGTGCTTGACTTGGAGACAGGAAAACCTGAGTTCGAGTTATCCCTCAGATACTTAGTAATTGTGTTACCCTGGGAAAGTCACTTAGCCTCTTTGAGACTCAGTTTCCTCATCTATAAAATGATAGCATCTACTTCATAGGGTTTATATAAGGATCAAAAGAGATAAGCATAAAATGTTTTGTAAACCTTAAAATGATTTTTATGTGTTAGCTGTTGATAAAAATCAATTTTCAATGGGTTTATGCAGACTTTTAAAACTATCACTAAATTAAATGATGGTAGTTCTTGAGGCCCATCTCAGACATTGAGTGGTCAGTTTCTTTCTTTAATTTTTTCGGGAGGGAGGGGTTTGTTTCAAAGTTGGATGCTGAGTCATATCCTGTGAGTTGATCTTCACATGTGGATTCCTTGCTTTCCTTTAGTTTTCAACTTAACTATATCTATTGTATATTCTGCTGATGATTGCTATAAAAATATTAGGAAACTGGCAAAGTCAGTGCTTGTTACTGAAGAGATATTTCCTCCTGAGAGAAATATGACCTTTGGAGGTATTCAGAATGCCCATTTAATTCCCTTGTCATCTGGCATTACAAATACAAGTCCTATAAACCTGTGAGGAGGGACTCCTGCCATATTAACAGATGGCCTAAGTTTAGGTAGCCAAGAATCACAGAATCGCTGAATTATACAATCTGAGAGTTGAAAGGAACCCTCAGTAACCTCTCCACTATCTACACACCAAAGGAATCACCACTATAACTTATCTGACAAGTGGTTGTCCGTGTTCTGTTTGTAAAACTCCAAGAAGTAGGAACCTACTACCTCTCAAAGCAGCCTATTCCACTTATTATCCATTTTAATCATTAGGAACCTCTCCTGATATTGAGACTCAGTGGATCCCTTTACAACCTCTGCCTATTGCTCTTGGTTCTGCCCTTTGCGGTCAAGTGGAGCAAGTCTCCTCTCTCTTACACAACTGTCAGGTCCATTCCACTTGATTCTTCTTTTCCCCAGGCTAAACTTAACTAACCCTTCAATTGATCTTCATCTGATATGCATTCATGGCCCTTTGTCATCCTGGTTGCTGTCCACCAGAAAGTTTCCAGCTTATCAATGTCCTTCTTAAGTCAGGGTACCCCAAATTGAATACAGTGCTTCAGATGAGGTCTGGCATGGACAGGTTATAGGGTAAAATGAAGAAATCAAGTGTTTTTGTTAGTGTTGGCTGAAGTTTCATGGCAAGTGATAAAGTTTTTTGTGCCTAATCTCAAGTGGTTGTGGGTAAGAGAATAAATTTACGGTCACTGAATTCTCATGAGGAATATCTTCAAGAAGATACAATAGTTTCTGTGCCTATGGAACACAAGGAAGAACAATAAATTAGACCTGTGATCAGTGGAAGGGACTTCCATTATGGAAGCTAACTTTACCGATGTAGATAGGTGACTTTTCTGTAACTTACAGCATTAACTATAGTATTGAAAAGTTAACTGACTTTTCATGATCATTTAAAAAGCATGTAACAGGCAAATTGGTGGATAGAAAGAGAATATCCTATATGTTGTCAAAATTGAATATTGAGGGTGGCTAGGTGGCACAGTGAATAGAGCACTGGCCCTGGGGTCAGGAGGACCTGAAGTCAAATCTGGCCTCAGACACTTAACATTTACTAGGCCGTGTGACCTTGGGCAAGCCACTTAACCTCAATTGACCTCCAAAAAGCACAAAAAAATTGAATATTGAAAAGTTAACTGACTTTTCATAATCATTTAAGAAGCATTTGTAACAGGCAAATTGGCAGATAGAAAAGGCATATCCTATATATTGTCAAAATTGAAAGTCACTTATAACTGAGCACATTTAAAACCTAGAATTCCTTTATTTTGCAGATGAGATACCCAAGATCCAGATAGATTAGTTGTTATTTTCATTTGAATAATGAGGTTCCTTGACATCATGGAAAGAAATAACAGCAACAAAATATAATTGACTTCAAAATATACATAGTTAGCCCTTAACCTCTTTTCTAAGGACCTCACTTTCTCAATCTCATTTTTCAACTGCCTTCTGAACTTTTTCATCTGCATGTCCTATATAAATTTAACACTTAGGAAGTCTAGAAACTGTAGTCATTATCTTTCCCCTTTCATCTACCTTTTCTTCTAATATTCTTTTTTCTATTGAGGACTTTTCAATCCTCCTAGGAACTAAGGTTTACCTTTGATTCTTCACTCTTAACTCATAGATAGGAAAGAAAACAAAACAATAACCAAAATAAATCAAAGAACACCCCCCCCCCCCCACCGGCTCTACAGTCAAAGGACCTGATTCAGATCCTGAATTTGCTACTTATCACCTATGTGATACTGGAATTTACCCTTCCTGGGCCTCTATTTCATTATCTGTAAAATGAAGGGCTATGATTGACTGAATGACCTTTGAAGGCTTTTCTAACTTTAAAATTCAGATCTTGTACTCCTTGCCTGTGTTTATTAGAAATGTGGGAGGGAGGGCTTAAGGGCTAAAGATGCAGTTTGGGTGAATACTCAGGCCTGAATTAACTTTAGAGGTTCTATTCTTTTTTTTTAATATGGATAGAGTTCAGTGAGTCAAAGCAGGTAAATATGCATTGAAAGTACCTGCCATTGGAACTCGAGTGTGTAGGAGTTCAGGGGAGATGAGACCTATAAACTCCACATGACTGCCATTTGTCTAGCACTGGGTTCAGAGATGGGATGTGCTAACAATGGCATCTCTTTACTACATTTTTTGACTAAACTCCTTTAGAAGAGGTACAAAGCAACTATTCCTTATAACCAAATTTCTCTCTAAGACAAATAGTATCATAGAGAGGTTGACGGCAAAGAAGAATAATAGAATAATGGGAAAAACAAAAATTTTAATACAAAATGGAGAATGGCTAGACTGCCGTGAGAATAGCCAACAGTGTCAGCCACCATCATAAACAAAAAATAATCATGTCAACAATTTAAAGACAAGTGATGTTTGTGGGGCCTACGAGTAAGATTATGTAATCATATATGTTTAAATCTGAAATGAAACTTCAGAAGACATTTAGTCTTATCCCTTCATCTTATAGAAGAGTAAATTGAGACTTATAGAGTTAAGTGACCTGTCCAGTGACATATAGCTCATGCCAGAATTGGAATTTGAATTCAGAGCTTGCTGGCTCCAAGGGTGAAAAGTGCATGAACTAGAAGGCAATTCTTCCATTTCACTAAACATCATATAATAAAGCTTTCAAAAATTTTTCAAGACTATTAGGTCTGGGAAATATACACTGAACCTAGCAACAGTGACTAATCCCTTCTTTTTCCCTTCCTGCTGTCCAAAGCTCCTTAATAACAATGACTGATAATTATAAAAATAACAATAATTTAAATGAGATTGTAAAGTTTTCATTTTATATTCCTGACCTCACCTGAGCTTTATAACTACTCTGTGAGATAGGGATTATGTGTATCATTATCCTCCTTTTTCAAATGAGGAAACTGAGGCTGAGAAAGAGTTTAAGTGATTGCTCATATTCATACAACTAGTAAATGTCAGGTGTAGGAATAAAACCAAGGTCTTTCTGACTCCAAACCCAATTCTCTGTCAAATCTACTTAATTTCCCAAGGGTAGGAGAGTTTGTAAGACTCACTCATTTTTCAGGAGATGAAAAAAGGGTTCCGAGAAGTTAGTTGATTTATTCAAGGTTTCATAGTGACAAGAGAGCTGGAACTAGGACCTTGATCTCCTGATTCCCAGTCTAGTGCTCTTTTTACACCATGGCCTTATTTTGAGACTTCCATCTCTAAGCCCTCTTGGATGGAGTCCAAGAAGTCCCTGGAATATAGCAAATCTAATTTTATTAAAAAGAAACAACCTCCAACAACTATTTTTGAAAATCTAACACTTTTATTAAACTTCTTTCCATCATACAGATTGCCATTAAAACTGTTGCTATTCTTCCTTGATTTTTTTTAGGCTCTAAACACATTAGTCCTCTTTTTTTAAACAAATGCTTTATTAACTTCTGGTTTACATCATTCATTTCCACCACATTTTGAGTTACAATTTGTTCCCCCATTTTTTCCCTACCCCCCACCCCAGAATAGCAGTCCCACTAGATAGCCCCTCATCGAGTCTACTCTCTCCCATATCTTCTCCCATACCCCCTTCGACTTTGCCATTAGGGCAAGGTGAATCTCTGAGCCCCAATGCCTGAACATCTTATCTCCCAATTACATGCAAAATAGTATTAATAATAGTATTTATATACATTTGAAACATTTAATTTTAAGACTTCGAATTTCAGATCCATTCCCTTCCTCCCTTGTCACCCACTCCCTCTGGAAAGATAAGCAATTCAGTATGTGTTGTACATGTATAGCTATGTGAAACATTACCATAGTAGATATATTGTAAAAGACTGCTTATATTTCCCTCCCACCCATCCCACCCCACCTGGTCCATTCCCTATTTTGATCCTGTCCCTCTTTGAAAGTGGGTACTTCCAACCTCCCCTCCGCCTAGAATGCCCTCCCCTTCATCATCCCCCCTCTCATCCCCCTTCCCCTTACTCTTCTGCAGGGTGAGATATCCCATTTAATATGTATGTGATTCTCTCCCTGAGCCAGATTCAATGAGAATAGGGTTTTGCCTTTTTGCCTTCCTGTTCTTCCCCTCCCCTGCAACTACTTCCCCTTGCCTCTTCTACATGAGATAGTTTACCCTACCCTGTCTCTCCCCATCTCCGCTTGTCACTTTCCTCTCTCACCTCTTAACTTCACCCCTTAAGTATCATCCCTTCCCACCAAAATCAACCTGTGCCCTCTATCCATGTATACCTGTAAACATATATACACACATTCACATATGTATTCATATGTCCATATACCCTTCTTCAATTATTTTCATAATGAGAAAGGTTTCATCAGTCACAGTTATTGTTTTTCCATATAGGAATGTAAATAGCTCAACTTTGATAAGTTCCTTTTGATTTCTTTTCCCTGATTACCTTCTCAGGCATCTCTTGCTTCTTGTGTCTGAATGTCAAAATTTCTATTCAACTCTGGTTTTTTCCTCAAGAATGCTTGAAAGTCCTCTATTCCACTGAATGACCATATTTTCCCCTGATACAAGATACTCAGTTTTGCTGGGTAGGTGACCCTTGGGTTCAGTCCCAGCTCTTTTGCCCTCTGGAATATCATATTCCATACCCTTTTGATCCCTCAGTGTAGAAGCTGCCAGGTCCTGGGCTATTCTGATTGTGTTTCCACAATATTGGAATTGTTTCTTCCTGGCTGCTTGTAGTATTTTCTTCTTGATCTGGGGGTTCTGGAACCTGGCTATAATATTCCTGGGAGTTTTCTTTTTGGGATCCTTTTCAGGAGGTGATCTGTGGATTCTTTCAATCTCTATTTTCCCCTCTGGGTCTAATACATCAGGGCAATTTTCCTTGAGAATTTCTTGAAGGATGATTTCTAGGTTCTTTCTTTGATCATGACTTTCAGGTAGTACAATAATTTTTAAATTATCTCTCCTGGATCTATTTTCCAGGTCAGTGGTTTTTCCCATGAGAAATTTCACATTGCCTTCTATTCTTTCATTTGTTTGGATCTGTTTAACAGCATCTTGATTTCTCATGAAGTCAGTAGCTTCCATTCGCTCCAGTCTAACTCTGAAGGAATGAATCTCCTCAGTGAGCTTTTGAGATTCTTTTTCCATCTGGTAAATTCGGCTTTTTAAGGTATTCTCCTCATTGCCTTTCTGAGCCTCTTTTGCCATTTGAGTTAGTCTGTTTTTTAAGGTGTTGTTTTCCTCAGTCAGGCTGTTGACAGTCATTTCATACTTTTCTTGCATCTTTCTCATTTCTCTTCCCAATTTTTCCTCCACTTCTCTTATCTGCTTCTTAAGGTCCTCTATGGCCTGTAGCCAACTTGTATTTTCATTTGGGGCTTTTGGTGCAGGAGTTCTGACCTCAAAGTCCTCCTCCTGTTCCATGCTTTGATCCTCTTTGCCCCCCAAAAAGGAGTCTAAAGTTGCATTTTTCTATATATTTTGTTTCTTTTGCCTAGGCATATTGCCACTTAATTACTTGATTTTTGGGCTTGTTGCCACAGTAGGACTCTGCCACCAGGCAGGAGAGCTTCCATCCCAAACATGGGGTCTTTACAACTTCCGGAGGTTGGGCGGCCTCTGTAAAGTCTCCACCCCCTCTGGCAAATTGGATACTCACTCCAGGCCTCCCCCCAAGACCACAATCCAGATCCAATCAGGTTAAAGCAAGAGCGATTAACCTCCAGGATGATTGCTGGATCTCTAAAGTTCGCAGACCAGGAGCTGGTGCTGCCACTGATGCTGCAAAATGGCCTCTGTGCCTCATTTCCTCAGCAGCTTTTCTCCCCCAGGGGAGGAAGCTGACACGTTCCCCAAATACTGTTCCCAAAGTCCATAGGGCACTAACCTCTCACTTTGTCCTAGGCATATCTGTGCTGATAATTCTGGAATTGCCACAGCTGCTGGTGTTCTGGGATCCCTCCAGTGGCTGCTGGCCTGACCCTACCTGGGGCTAAAACCAAGCCTCTCCTGGGCCTGGGCTCGGCTCCCAGAGCCCTGTGCTGCCCACTCTCAGAGCGTTGAGCTGGCAGCTTCCTGCAGGGCTGCTGGGCTGTCCTCTGCAGGAGGTTAGCTTCTCTGTGTCGTTCTGTGGGTGCTGGGGCTCCAGAAGTTGTTCAGATTCCCCTTTTACATTGTTTGGAGGTGGTGTGGGTCAGAGCACCTTGGAAGTGCTGTTTCTACTCCCCATTAGTCCTCTTTTAAGAGAGAATTCAGATCCTAATTCATGAACTTCAATGATGGGTATGGAAAATACGATGATAATTTAGAGAGGCCAAACATGGACAATTATCTTCAGGCTAAATGGTACAGTAGAAAAAGAGGTAGTTTTATAATTAGAGGATCTGTGTTTAGATCTCAATTCTATCTTTCCTCTTTTTTCATGTGTGTCTTTGGGGAATGTGACTTTATTTCTCTGGCTTTCACTGTCCTGAAAATGTGTGGCACTATATTAGTTAATCAGAAAAAAAGTAGAATGGAGGTTATTTAGAATTATCTTTAAGTAGAGGGTATTTCCAAAGTCTTAGTGAAGTTTTAAACTACTGAGGCTTTAAACTATTAAGACTGTACTAAGACTTTGGGGACTCCCTGTAAGTAAAAATTGTTTCCCACCCCCACCCCCTGAAGAAAAGGCAGGAAAAAAAATGAGTTTGATTCAGCATAAGAGATTTGTGTTCAATACAAGGAAAAGTGTCACAAAACTGAAAACAGAAAGGTTCAGTGGGAGAATCTCCCTTCTTCAGAAATGAAATCCTCAGTTCAAGTCTAATATATATTAGCCATGTATCTAGGAGCATATTATTTATTCTCTTAAAGTCCCATTTATTTAATCTTTAAAATGAATCAAACAACGCTCACACTACCTATTTCACTGTATTGCAGGTGAGAAAGATGTTCTGTAAACTTCAAAGTGAAATATAATATGAGATATTATAATAATTTCTCTTCAAAGAAGATGCAATTTTCTCTTTCTAGAATGGTTAAGGTGTAGTTTTGTTTTGAGAACATAGTGAGGAACTAAATGACATTATCAGTCTTTTTTTTTCAGTCATATGCCTAATTGCTTTTTGTTTGCTTGGTTTTGTTTTAAAGTTTCAGCAATTAAAAAACAACACTACAGCTATTTCCTTAATATTTTCCTCCATTGAAAACTCTTGTAACATAATCAATGTAGCTAAAGAAAACTGGCCAACAAAATGGCCTCATCTGACAGTGGATGCCATATTTTCCACCCATTAGGATCTAACCTTAGGTACTAAAGTTCTCTACAGAGATGAGGGAAGTCTATTTCATTATTGTTCTCTGTGACCAACGTTGGTCAATGCATTTTAATCTGAGTTAAGTAACTAATTCTTGAAGGCTGGGAAAACAAACACTAGCCATGATATGGTAGAAACAAACAAAAAAAAAACCAAAACCAAAAACAGATAACAGATGTGAAAGCCCTTTGAAATTTAGAAGAGTCATAGGAACACACAATATTATTATGAAAAGATGGTCCAATGGTTTCCTCATGGTTCGAAGGAGTTAATTCTCCTTCTGAAGAGCTTAGCTTACTACAAAGGGAAGGCCTTCACGGCTTTGCATGTTTTGCTTAATATAATTGCCTATATTTTCTAATATCTATCCCACAGAGGCATTATGAGGATTCATCTAATTAACATCCATAAAAATTTTATGGTGAAAATACTGTGTGTATTATGACAATTACAGCTTTGTAGTCTCTGTTTATTTATGTATATTGTGCATATATTTTTATGGTTGTTCATGTGCTCCCCTCTTTCCCTCCCAAAACCAAACTAAGTCCTATCATTTGGATAAAGAAGAAATTGCTGGCTTAAAGTGGTACCTTTCTTTGTTTGAAACCATGCATAATAGTTGAAATTTTAAATGAAAAAATGATTGATCTGGTAAAATGTTCATATCCTGTTAGCTATTTTCACAGTTCTGGGTTCTGGAATCATTATAATAATGTTATTGCTTTAGCATTCATCAAAACTCTAAAAGAAATGTTACCATTCATGGACGTATTAGTGCAACCATGCCCTACACTGCTTTCAAAGAGTATTTTCTGATAGACATTTTACAGTCAAGTAATCATCTTGTTAAACATTTCCTATAAAATTTTGAAAATCATTACCTGGGAGTCTATCACTGTGGCACTAATCACACCTCTACAATTAAGCTTGTTTCAGCCCTTTCACTAGAATCCCGTTTCCTTAATCAAGGGTTTATTATTGGACTGTTTGTATGAAAGTTGGAATAAAAAGTCTCAACCCTGAAATGAATTATAATATTAGTGGCTTGGGGAAATACTGATATTTCCCTAAGGGTTCTAGGTTGGTTTGTGACTTCAATTTTCACTCTTCCTTTAGATTAACTAGGCTTCCTAGAGGAATCTTTTTGTCTGTGACAGTTCAGTTAGTTTTTGTATGGAATTTAGGGTGTTTTAGGAAGGAATATCACAATTATTGTTACTATTTAGTTCTGGGTATAAAAATGTGAATTGGCTTCTGGGTATGATCTACATTTCTGGTGATTCTAAAGGGGAATGTATAGCACCACTTCTGAGGTTACTCTTACAATTTGCACTGGAAGGATGGAGTCCACAGAAGAAAATTACTGCCACTCTTCTCAGAGTTCCAGAGACAATTATGAGGAGCTGCTGATGAGCCCCTACTTGTATGTTCACCTTTTAGTCAACTGGTTGAACTCCTTTACCTTTTAGAAAAGACATTTAATGAGCAGATATAGCAAGAACAGTCGGTAAAAACATCCCTCCCAAGTCAGGAGTGCACTCTTCGCCTTGCCCACACAAGGTTCCTAGGAAGAGTAACTTCAAATTTAAGGCATGAAGACAGTGATGCATATGTGTAGTAAATACATTTTACAAAGGGGTAACAGATCCTAGGTATTGGGAGCACTTTTCTTGCTTAGCAAGTTCCCACCAAATCTACTTCATAACATTCTATTGACAATGGATGAGCATCTACTTTGTTTAGTTAGATTGTCTCATTAGATGATACCACATCTTCACTGGAAGAGTCAATCAGCTACTGGGCTTAATCAAGCTTAATCACTGCTTGGCAGTGGCATTGGCTCCTCCCTAACCTTGACTGCTGCAGTCCTAGGCCACTCAGCTGCCATTATGCAAACTCATGCAGTGCCTAAAAACCACTGCACATTTATATCTTGGTTGTTACTCACTTCCATTCTCTGATTGCCAACAGAAGTTCTGTTGGCACCTTATCATCTCTAGAATTCATGCAATTGCCTGAACACTCCAGTCTTAAAAGACTAATTTACACAGGATCAGGAAAAGAATAAAGACAAAAGAAGAAATAGAAATGCTATATGTTAATGGGCACCTGACTTATAGGTGGGATAAAGAAGTAATTTTCTCCCACCTGGAAACTCAAAATAATCTTCCTGCTCAAAGTTGACAAAAAAAAGACAGAAATGAGCAGGTCGTAGCTTTTCCATATATGCCCAGTTCTGGCTCTGCCACTAATTAGAAGACTTTTTGTTGCCATAGAGTACCCAATCCTGAACCATCATGGTCCGAAATCAGTTCTCAAAGCTCCATGTGGACCAGTAGTGGTATTGATACATGTTTCAAGGATTGGGCTCTCATTGGCCAGTCCCTCCCCTCTCCCATTACAATTGAATAAAACCTTTGATTCTAATATCCAAGTTTATCAGAGATGAATCTTCCCACCCAACTTCTCTAAACAGTTTCACAGAAAGAAAATCTGGTCTTAAACTCAGTAATAATAATAACAACAACAATAATAATAATAGCCATCATCTTTATTGAGTTTTAAGGTTTACAAAATACTTAACACATTATTTCATATGATGTTCCCAATGACTCTTAGAAGTAGATTCAAGGCATAGGTCTGACCAGATCATCCCACTTGTCAATAAGCTCCAGTGGTTCCTGATTGTGTATAAGATAAAATACAAACTCTTTGGTTTGGTATTTAACATCTTGCAATCTGACTTTAGTCTACTCTACTTTTCCAGGTTTCCTTCATGTTACTTCCCTTTGTGTACTTTTCCATTTGGTCAAACTAGCCTATTAGCTATTCTCTGTACATGGCATTACTATTCATTCCCCATTATATCTTTGCCTAGGTCAAATCCCGACTATCTGGAATGTCCTCACACCTCTTCCCTACCTCTTGGAATCCCTTACTGCTTTCAAGGGTCAACTCAGGTACCACTTTGTCCGCAAGACCTTTCTTGATTTCCCCAGTTGTTGGTAGTTTTGCCCTTCACCAAAAGGAATTTTATATCTATTATTTACTTCTCTGTGTACACATACTATTCTCCCTCCTCCTCCTCTACCATATACACTCCAAAAGGACAGGATTGTTCCATTTTTGTCTTTGCAGTTCCAGCCACTAGCATGGTAACTGAACTGCAGTTAGTCTAAATAAATGCTATTTGAGCAAGGAAGCTAAAGCTTAGGGGGGTTCATTAAATTGCCCATGGTAACACAGTTAGTAAGTATTAGAGGCACAACTAAAATTGGTGCTCCACACTTTCTCCAGACTTGAAGTCTGGAGTTCTGTTACACCACAATACCTTATCTCAAGGGAATGGTCATTTTACCTTCACAGGAATAAAAAGGGCAAATTGTGAGATTTCAGTCTTCTCAGAGGTATAAAATTACACTGAACCTTTGGGTGAATCCACAATAATCATCAGATTATTATATTATTGAAGTCATACATTAGATAAATAATACTATATATTGCAAGAGAGGGAATATGAGTTACCAAATAGCTGGTGACTTGCCCTTCTACCTGCAAATAAATCTTTAATAGAATTATAAGGCCAGGCATTTTGATTTCTAAAATCTTACTTTAAATGCTAGGAGGATGTTTTAAGAAGACATTTTTGGGGCAGCTAGGTGGTACAGTGAGTAGAGCGTCGGCCCTGGAGTCAGAAGGACCTGTGTTAGGATCCAAGTTCGGATCCAGCCTCAGACACTTAACGCACACACAAACAAAAACCTAGCCGTGTGACCTTGGGCAAGTTACTTAACCCCAACTGCCCTAAAAAAAAAAAGACATTTTTATCCCTTGCTTGTAACTCACTATTGACATCATCACATACTCTTACCTGACTATTGAATACATAGAAAAAAGTAGGATTTGGATAAATAGAATGGAGAGAGATGGTATTCCAAGGAAGAAATATCTGAATAAAGACCTAAGGTGAACTCAGGGAGCTGAACAGATTATCTTAACTAAGGTTGAGGGTTCATGGTAGGCTATAGTAGAAATCAAAATAAGAATATTAGGTTGGAGTAGGAGTCTTGAAAGTCAAAATAGATACTTAAACATTACCCTTTAGGCAGGGGTTTGATGGAATTGGCTCATGCTGGCTCTCAAGAGCTGATTGTTAAATTTTCACTATGAACATTTATACCTTGTAAATCAGCAAAGGCTTTAAATCAGGAGTTGATTAATTATTTTGTCAATTGTTTAGACTTAAGAAAGTGATTGAGAAAATATTAATGATGCAGATTACATTTCAAAGTGCTTTGAATGAACTTTTATTTTTCCCTTGGAGAGCCAATTGTTAACCATTTATCATCAAGACATCCCTGGTTACAGGTAGTGAGAAATCTCATTATTAATGTGATATTTAAGGAAGATTATTCTGACAGTGGTATTATATAAGATAGATTTAAAGGGGGAGCAGTTAGGAACAAAGGTTTTTGTAATAATCAATAATACTTTTGAACTTGGGTTTGAAGGAGAATGGATAAAATGGTATATATGCCAGAGATTTTAAAGAAGGAAGAATTGGCAGATCCTGATGACAAATTGGAAATGGATAGAGAGGGACTTAAAGATGACTTTAATATCTTGCTCCTTTGTTACTAGGAGGGTGACAGAAAAAAAAAAAACATGGTCAGGAAATGCAGACAGCCTTTTTTCAGAAAGATGATGAATTTAGTTATAAATTTGTTAATTTTGAGGTGAGAGTGGAAAATTCAAGTAGAAATGTTTAATAGGCAGTGGGAGGTGTGAGACTGGAACTCAAGAGAAAAATCAGAGCTGCAGACATGGAAAAAGGGATTTTCAAAAGAGTAAATTCCTTGGAGAGGTAAATCTTAACTCATAATTTCATCATTGTGTGGAATTCCCAATGTGGAAAGTCACTTCTACTGATTCAATTGAGTAATTCATCTATCACTATAGTTCCAGAGACTTGCCTAGGGACATTGAGAAGTTGTGACTTGCCTATGGTTATATGGCTACAATGTGTCTAACAGCAGGGAAGAAGGGATGGGGAAAGTACATTTATTAAACACCTACCAGGTTCCAGGTACTGTGCAAAGCATTTTATAAATACCCTCTCTTTTGATGCTTACAATAATGCTGAGAGGTAGGGATTATTATTATTATCATTTTACAATTGAGAAAATTCAGGAAGACATAGGTTAAGGGTCTTCCTCAAGGTCACTGTAGCAGCAAACACCCTAGCATACCCAGGATGGCTGCTAGCACAGGTTCTTAGATCTGCTTTTCTAAAGGAAAGCAACTCAAAATGCGTTAACAAGCTTACTTTAATCAATCAAACATATATCATTTACCTAGTTTAGGGGAAAAAGTCAGCACCCTGAACTTTAGAGAATACAAACAGAAGTTACAACAGAAAATAACACTATTTAGCAGACAGGGCGTCCAGCTGTCTGACCATTACATCCATACTTAGTTACCAGAGAGAGAAAGCACCAACATCTGGGTTTTCAAAGCCAGGGGGTTCACTAGCTGCCCAGAGTCTCATCTGGTCAAATCACACAACTCTTTCCAAAGGGAGCCCCAAAACAAAACCTTACATCAGGGTATATATAGCCTTCTCCTGGCTCAGAGAATGTAACAACCCTCTTGACCCACTGCTCAATCACAAAGGACCAAGTTGTGAGCGTTCCTGTAAAACAAGTTTCCCTCCAAGGCTCCATGTGACCAATTCAGCCTATTAGGGGGCAGAGTATGTTTTCAAATCGAGGAAGGTTCTCAGCTTCATCCAAGCCTATCAAGGGGTGAAGGGGCAGGGAAGATCTTCAGATTCCCATTACCATAACAGTCACACAGCTAGTAATTATCTTAGATGGAATATGAATTCAGATCTCCTTGACTCCAAAGCTGATGCTCCTTGAGTCAATGTATGTTATTCATTTCCCAAAATTATGGTAACTTGACTGGGATTTTTTTTTTGTAGCGAGTAAAAATTCATGCAATTTTTATCCCATGAGTTTTTTAAGGGCAAATGTTTATATAAATATGAGCTGGAATTATTATCTGGTATTTGTCTGAGATGACAGTTCACAAAAAAACTCACTCTTTTATTTGTCTTGGAAGAAAGAAGTCAGAAAAAAAATCCCTGACCTCACATTTCTAAATACAAATGCAGCTAAGTGCTGCAGTGAATAGAATGCTGAACTCAGAGCCAAGAAGACCCAAATTTAAATCCAGCTTCAGGTTCACTTGTGTCTGTCACTCAAGGAACATTTATTAAGCTCCTACTATGTGCCAGATAACATGCTAAGTGCTGGGGATATAAAAAAAAAAAGTAAAATACAGTCCCTGCTCTCAGGGACATCACACCCTAATGGGGTCAACAACATAGAAACAACAGTGTGTAAGAAATAAATGGAATAAATTGGAGATAATCAACAACAGACAGGCACTAGAATTAAATGAGATCAGGAAAGGCTTTCTGTAGAAAGTTGGATTTTATTTGGAACTTGAATGAAGTTCCCCTTTTTTTAAGATACCCTTGGGTAAGTCACTTAATCTCTGTTTACCTCAGTTCCATAATTTGTAAAATGGGGACAATCATAGCATCCACCTCCCAGGGTTGTTTGAGGATAAAATGAAATAATATTTATAAATCACTTTGCAACTCTTAAAGGACTATATAACTATTAGCTATTATTAAATGCCCAAATGGAAAACCATTAATTGAAAAGATCATAGCATCAGACCCTTGGTCTAGCCTGTGAAATTTTAAATAAGTTATATCTCACTTTTGAAAAAAAATATCCATCACAGGAACATCGCAAATTTCCTGTGTGTTTAGTATAGTTTGTGGCACATAGTAGGTCTTTAATAAATGGTATTTGACTGACAACAAAAAAGAAACTCAGGATATTTTTGCCAGCCACCTTGTCATTTTGAAGAAAATTCTAAGCTCCCTAGAAATATCTTCTAGGATCCCATCCAGGGACATCAGTCATGTAAGGAGTCGTGGCATTTCACATCAAGGACAAACCAATCAAGGTAACTTCATGATGGTTTTATTTCTAAAGAAAGTGTCTAAAAACAACCCAATGCCTTCAACTTCACGTGGTGATTTTTTTTTAAGAATTAAAAATTGAAGCACTTGTTACCTGGGGAAAAAATTCAGGTTTCACAAGTAATGAGTGGGTAGAAGAAATGCCTGCTTCTTCTGCTGCTCAGGGGTGGCTTGATTGGATTTAGCACATCTCAAGCTGCCAGCAGCCTGCACTGCTCATACTAAGCAGCCCTGCTACCCAATTAAAAACTGGGAGTGCACCTGCTTCCAGGCAAGAAGAAAAGACACTTGACTTGAATATTAGTAAAGAAAAGTGGGGAGGGAATGGGGGGAGGGGGTTGGGCAGGAGACTAAATAGAAATGCTCATCTCTACTTAAAGGTTGTACCCATGTTTAAGGTGGTTCAGAAATACTGCAGTTATTAATCTGACAAAATGAGGTGCCTACTAAGCTCGAGGCATTACAGTCAGGGCTGGGATGAATGGGTGAAAGAACGTTTATTAAACTCTTAGTATGTACAAAAAGCACTACAGTAAATTCTGAGGATACTAATAGAAAAGTAAGGCAATTCTTGCTAGAGATAATAAAAACAATAGTGAGCATTTATGCAGGGCTTTATGGTATGCAGAGCACTTTACAAATATAATATTATCTCATTTTATCCTCAGGACAATGTTGTGGGGGGAGGGGTGGTATAATCTTAATTTTGCACATGAGGAAACTAAGGCTAATCAGGTTTAAGGGACTGGCCCAGGGTCACAAAGTTAGCAAATGTCGAAGGTTGAATTTGAACTCAAGTCTTTCTGACTCAAGGTCTAGGGCTCTATCCACTTTACCACTTAGCTGCCTCAGAAAGCAGGTCCTTTCAAGGATCTGGCAATTTGATAGAGTAAGATAATACATAGAGGAAGGTTCAGCTCTAGAATATTAAATGTCTGCCCTGCAGCTGTAATGATACAAAAGGACATTAGAAAGATGAATATTATTGAAGCTTTTGTCCTTATGTAGCCTGTGATCAAGAAAAAGGCACAAGGCAAGAGCATATGTAACTAATATAAAACAGAATATAACAAACATGCAAGACAAGGGGAAATAACATTCTGCGGGGACATGAAGAAAAGAATCCTTCTTGGGGTTCAATATCTTTTCAGGAATGAAATGTGTTTAAGGTAGCAACATGACCTTTAACAGTAAGCTGCATAATTCAGTGTACAGTGTGAGGCCCGGGGTCTCTCAATTATTGGTTGCATACCCTTGGGTAACTTACTTAGACTTCCTTAGTCTCCAACAACTCTCTAAGTTCTTAAGTTATTGATGGGCAATTGAGTATTAGCTAGGCAGCATAGTGGATAGAGCATTGGGCTTGGATTCAGGAAGATTCATCTTCCTAAGTTCAAATCTGACCTCAGACACTTACTAGCTGTGCATCCTTGGATGAGTCACTTACCCTGTTTGCCTCAGATTCCTCATCTGTAAAATGAGCTGGAGAAGGAAATGGCAAACCACTTTAGGATGTTTGCTAAGAAAATCCCAAATGAAGTCACAAAGTGCACATAACTGAAATGACAACAACAATATAGGTGCATGTATATGTGTATGTATATATATATGTGAATCCATCACCTCTGTCAAGAGGTGAATACCATGATTCATCATTAGCCCCCTAGCATCATAAATGATCATTATATTGATCAAAGTTCTTATAGCTTTCAGAGTTGTTTTTTTTTTTACATTGTTTTAGTCACTATATAAATTATTCTCTTGGTTCTGTTCATTTCATCATCAGTTTATAAAAATCCTTAAAGCTGCCCATATTTATAAAATTGATGTTATGGTATAAGTTGTTCTTCTAGTTCCACTCATCTCACTCTGCATCAGTTCATACAAGTTCTTCCATATCTCTGAAAATGTTTATTTTTTCATTTGTCAGCTAAGTGGACAAGTGTTTTTCAAATGTGTGGATGACAAAGAAGTTGGGAAGAAGAAGTAATATGGTGAGTGCTGGAATCTTGAGCTAAAGTATATAAGCAGGATAGAATAGTAGGATTGAGCTCAGTAGATAAAATTACTAGAGACAAATGTCCTATATGGATTTGAAAAATCACTTGTACAAGTGAAACTTGGAAGAATCATGCAATAGTTCACATGAAAATGAAATGGGACAATACATAACGTAGTGGGAAAAATACTTGGGTTTGACTATTCTCAGCTGCTTACTATTTATGTTACCTTGGGCAAGTCATTTATCTTTCTGGGACTGATTTTTATTTTAAATTTGTAGAGTGAGGAGTTGTGTTAGATGATCTTTGAGGTCTTTTCCAGCTTTAAATCATGTGATTATATGACCTTGAAATTATAATGAACTATATGCTTAATATGAATCAACAAACAATATGACATGGATGCCAAAAAAGAAGCAAATATGAATATTGGTTGAATTAATGAAAGCAAAGCAAAACAAATAATGATAGTCCTATTCTCACTATATACGACATTGGTTAAACTAGTGGAGTATTGTGTCTGGTGATAGGTATAACATTTTGGGGAGGGCACCGACAAGCTCATATGTGTTCAGAGGGGGCTGATTGGGATTTTAAAGGGATCCCAAATCAAATCTTTAAGAATTAGTTAAAGGAATGACGGGTGTTTATCTTGGAGACAACTCAGAGGAGGAGCATCTTAGCTACCTTCAAGTATTTGTACATTTCTCTATTGATTATCTCCAATTTATCCCCTATATGATTATGGTGCAGTGGATAGAGTACCAGACCTGAAGTCAGGAAGATCAAACCTGGCCTCAGACACTTATTGGCTGTGTGACCGTGGGCAAGTCAAACAACCCTGTTTGTCTCAGTTTCCTCATCTGTAAAATGAGAAGAAAATGGCAAACCACTCCAGTATCTTTGCTCAGAAAAGCCCCGATGCGATCATGAAGAATTGAACATGATTGAAAATGACTGAACAACAATAACAGCAACATATTTGTTTTTAACTGATTGTTTTCACGCTGCCACCTTCATTAAACTGTGAGCTCTTTGAGGATAGGTACTGTTTCTTGCTTTTCTCTCTCTGCAGCACTTAGCACAGTGAAGCACTTAATAAATGCTCATTGACTGACTGCACACAGTAGGATGTTAATAAATGTTTATTGAATAGATGAGTTGATAAAATATTTGAATGTTCTAGATTTGTTTTGCTTGATTTCAGAATCCAGAACTTGTTGCAATGAGCAGAGATGGCAGAGAGAGATTTCTGGTTGGTGTCAGGAACAACGTTTTAATGAAACCATCTGAAAATAAAGTGAACTTTTCAGCTGGTAGTTGAGGTCTTCAAGAAGCATCTGGATGACCACTTATCTGGCATCTCATGGAGACTTCCGTTTAGACTACATGGTGTCTGAGGGTCCTTCTCATTTTGTACAACTCTCTTAGCCCTAATAAAGCACTGTGTACTCAATAGGGATATAATATATGTATCAGGGTCTGAGAGGAGAGGGAAAAGTTGATATTCTCCCCATGGTGCTCTCTCAATTGATGTAATCATAAGGACTATGGGAATATAACAAGGTATTAATGTGACTCTTTTTTTTAAAGTGTCTATGCCCAAATTCTGTTCTCCTTTGATAAAGTATGAGGACATTTCCTCCATGAAATTAAAAAAGCAGTTTTCCAGTGGCTGAGTGATTGGTCATACCCCTGGGGTCCTTTGAAAAGCTAAACTTGCCAGCCCTTGGCACAGTTCATGAAGTTGAGTCAGAAAATAGCTTTGTGGAATGTTACTTTTGCACCTTTACCAGAGGGCAGTTGGAGGATGGGATGGGGAGAGGATTTCTATTTTATTCCCAGCTGTGGCATTGGGCAGAATAACCAATCACAGAGTTAGATTCACTGCATCAGAAGATGGTGAAGAGGTGGTTCTAAGGAATGTAATCCTTGATTATAGAGAAGAAAGGCAGTTTTGGATTCAAGGAAGAATCAGACCTCCCTTTTGGGGGGTGAGTAGTAAAGAAGAGAAGATCTAGGGGGCCCAGCTGTGTAAACTACCCAGAAGATATTCTGAGTCCAGGAGAAGAGGCTGGAGGATATTATAAGAAGAGAAAGGACGTCAGGGCTCTGCAATAACAGAGGCTTGGGTTGCCTTGTTCACACATGTTTGTTACACTTGTGCCATACTACATAATCACGATTTCTGTTCATTTCCCCCCATCTTTGTGGAAAAGGATGGCCCATGTTTATGGAGTGGAAGAGTAAAGTCTGTAGTTAGTATTCTGACTGTGCTATATGTGTGTCTACTTGATTACAATACAAAGTAAATAGACTAGTGAGAGCTCATGAACTTTAAGATTATGTCCCATGGAATGCCTTTAAAGTGGCTGCCCTCTGGGGAGCCCAACCAACAAGGACAAATATATATTGGGATTTGGTAGCCCACAGAGGGGATACTACGTATGTATTTGATGATAACAGAAGGATGAGGTGTTCCTGTTGCCTGGACCATCTCTAGTTAGGTTCCAAAAGTTTTCCCACAGTTCCAAGTCTTTAACCACACCAATATAACTTGTTTCCAAAGTTAGTTCTAGAACTACATGCCCAGGCTCCATATGTGGCCTAGTTGTAAACAAGAAACACATCTAATAATAACTGTGTCACCTGTTCACCTAAAAATTCTCATGTGTGTTTGTCTTGTTCTAAGCAGGAGACAGTTTAGTCATCTACTTATCTTATTTTTTTTCTGCTTGAAGGAAATATAAGTTTATCAGTGGAGGTTGTCAGTGGCCCAGAAAATTATATTTCTTTTGGAACATGAAATACTTTTCATAGCTATGTCATTAAAATAAGTTATTTATGTGATTTCCCCTTTGCTGCTGCCTGTGTTCACACTTATTTCAAATATTGGTACCAAATTAAAGACAAATCAAAGTGCTTACTTTCCTGCAGAGTATTGTTAATTGTCCCAAATAGACCATGCCTCCAGGTAAGCTCTTATTTTAGGGAAGGTTGAGATGTCATTATCTTTTCTTGGTGACAAATTCAACTCCAAATAACAGAAATAAGGAGAAGATAATCACAATTTCCTTCGACAAACTGCCTTTTTTGGGGGGTGGGGTGGGGGAAAGGTTGGATCCAAGAAGTTTCTGCCCTTTTCTCAGGATCACAGAATTTGAGCTGGCAGGGCTTTAAAGACCAGACTGTCCAACTTTTACCTGAAATAGAATCTCCTCTGAAGCATACTCTACAAGTATTTTTCTGTCTTTACTTTATGACATTCAGTGAACAGAAAGGCTCTGCTTCAGAAGAGAAGGCCCATTATATTTTTAGGCAGTTCTGTCAGATAGGGAGGAAGTTTTTCCATGCTTCCAATCTAAATCTTTGTCTCTTCAACTTCTATCCAT
This sequence comes from Gymnobelideus leadbeateri, assembly GCA_011680675.1. Lineage (NCBI taxonomy): Eukaryota > Metazoa > Chordata > Mammalia > Diprotodontia > Petauridae > Gymnobelideus > Gymnobelideus leadbeateri. The sequence continues at coordinate 60,096 of WOXC01005834.1, read as the reverse complement.
TGCTTTCAACCATTGCTCCCAGGTCTGTCTTCTGGGTACAAAGAGAGAAAGCCTGAATCCTCTTCTATGGAAGAACATTTGAAATACCTAAAGTTTCAATGGAGGAGGTGACTATCAAATTTTCACTGTGAGCATTTACATCTCAGAGATGGTCAAAAACTACAAATCAAGACTTGGTTCATTATTTTGATAACTGGGTTTAAGAACATGATTAAGAAAATATCAATAATTCAGATTAAACTTTAAAATGTATTGTGCATACATATTTTTTTAAATTGAGCTAGATGTTAAGCATTTACCACACACCTCTGCTTGAAGATAGCTATTACATACCTTCTCCATGTTAAAAACAGCTCACTCATTCAGACCATCCTCATATGGCTTGATCTTGTGACCCTTTGTATGTTGATCTCATTCCTCTGAATGTTCTCAATTTTCTTATTAAATGTGAACTAAACACATTTCTTCAGATGTGGTTTGAGCAGGCCAAAGACTATTGTTTCCTACATTCTGAACGATATGCATAGCTTTATGTAGGCAACTAGGTAGTATAATGGGTAGAGTTCTGGATTTGGGGTCAGGAAAGCCTGAACTCAAACCCTACTTCAAATACTTATTAGCTAGCTATAAGATCCTGATAAAGAAATTTATCTATAATAATATAATCTATAATAATATAATCTATAATTTGTCTATATATCTGTCAGGATATATTCCTTTGTAAAATACACTTAGAAATAGCATCTGCCTCCCAAGGTTGTTGCAAACATCAAATGAGACCATTTTTGGAAAGCACTTTGCAAACCTGAAAGCACCAGATAAATTCCAACTATGATTATTGCATTATCTTTTTGGTTCCTATGTCATACTACTGACTCATGTTGAGTTAGTAGGGCAATAAAACCTTCAGATTTTTTTCCCAGATGAGGAGCAAACCATCTTCTAATTGACAACTTAATATATTAAACCCAAGTGCACAACTTTATGTTCGCTCTGTTACATGACATCCTATTAAATTTGGCCCAACATTTTAGCCTACCAAGACATTTTTGTATCCTATTTCTGTTGTTCAACAGTTAAGTTATTCTTCCCAGATTTTTGCCATTAACTAATTTGATATTCATCCATCTATGCCTTTATCCAAGTCATTTAAAATTTTTTAACAGCACAGGATCAAGGGTATACCCCCGGAGATCTCCAGGAACACTAAAGGTCTCCTTCCAAATTTACATAGTCACTATTTACTATAGTCTGTCCATTCAACCAATTCCAAATGCATTTAACCATAGCCCACATCTTTCTATCTTGTGCATTTGAATAGCCTAAAAGATATTGTCAAATGCTTTGCTAACATCAAGGTAAGCAATATTTAAAGTATTTCCCTGATGATTCAGTCTAATAATTGTGAAAAAAGGAAATAAAGTGAATCCAGAATGATTTGTCTTTCATGAAGCCATGCTGACCATGATCACTACTTCCATTTTTCAGATGCCCACTTAGAACACTGTAGAATTGTGCTGGAAATTAAAACCAAGTTCGATAGCTTTCAGAATCTATAATCTTCCATTTGTTCAAAATGATGGTAGTGTTTGCCCTTTTCCAGTCCTGCACTTCTCCTTTGCTCTACAATCTTGCAAAGATTAGGTCAGACATAACACCTACCGATACTTTCTGTATTCTTAGGTAAGCTGCATTCAGGCTTGGCAATCTTAATTCATCTGGGGAGTGAGATGCTCTATTACTCTCTCCATTATTAACTTGGGTTGCAACTCCTGATTGATTCAAGTCTATCAATGAATTGGATAGTTCTTCCTTCTTGTTATTGTCAGTTATTATCATCACATCTCCCTGAAGGAGGGTTGCTATCCTTCCTCAGAAGTGGTTGTCCTCCTCCTCCTCCTTCTTTCTTCTTCTCATTACCATTCTTTTTACTCCTTTTCCCCATCTTTTGTGTATGCCTTGTAAAAATAAAAGTTAGTCAATGAGTCACATTGGTAAAAAGCATGAGACTCGGAGTCAAGAAGACCTATGTTCACACTCTGCTTCCAATCCTTATTAGTTATGTGGTCTGAGTAAGAACAACCTTTATGAACCTTAGTTTCTTTCTTTCTTTCTTTCTTTCTTTCTTTCTTTCTTTCTTTCTTTCTTTCTTTCTTTCTTTCTTTCTTTTCTTTTTTGCTTTTTGGAGGGGAGAAAGCAGGGCAATTGGGGTTAAGTGACTTGCCCAAAGTCATACAGCTAGGAAGTGTTAAGTGTCTGAGGCCAGATTTGAACTCAGGTCCTCCTGACTCCAGGAAAAGTGCTCTATCCACTGCACCACCTAGCCACCCATGAACCTTAGTTTCTATATCTATATGTTAGGTATAATAATACCTGTACTACTATCTCACTGGGCTATTGGGAAACATAATTGAGATGATATATTTTTGTAGACTTTCAAGTGCCATATATTCTGTAGTTAGGTGGCACAGTAAATAGAGTGTTGAACTTAGATTCAGGAAAACCCGCATACTACTACTAATAATAGCTACGATTTTGTATAGTGCTTAATATGTGCTAGGCATTGTGCTAAGGGCTTTACAGTTATTATCTTACGTGATCCTCACAATAACTCTGGGAGGTAAACGCTACTATTATCTCCACCTTATAGTTGAAGAAACTCAGGCAAACAGAGGGAAAGTGACTTACCTACAGGCATACAGCTAGTGTCTGAGACCAGATTTGAATTGCCTAAGACATATGCTAGTTATGTGGACTGGGGCAAATCACTTAGCATACACTTTCTTCATTTGTAAAAAAAAAAAGTAATAATAACACCTCCCACCCAGTGTTATTGTGAGCATAAAATGAGATATTTATAAAGCACTTTGCAAATCTTAAAATGCCATGTAAATGTTATATTATTACTTATATTTTTATTCCTCTTCAGAATTGCTTAGTTTCTGTCTTCAGAATCTCATTTTTCAGTGCTTCCCACCTCTTCAGGGTTGCCCTCCTCAGCAGAATTTAATCCATGAGATCCTAACTCTCCTTTCTCTAAATCTGCTCTTCCAATACCAAAAGTGTGCATTGAATATGTCCATCTTCCCTTCTCTCATGTATTTGAAGTTGGAGTGGTAACTCCCCAGCTTCCCTATCCTTTCCTTTCAGTAATCAGTCCTTCCTTACAGGTGAGAATCAGGTCTAGAGCAATGCTGTCATCATCTGTTGAAGGAAGAATTTTTCATTAACACAAGGCAAGTACTATGGAGCTATTCTGCTTTTGGTAGAGAGGGCTGTAGTAGATATCCAAATAATGCCCCTTATCACCACTCTTTCATTGCTCTGTGGAAGGTCTGTGACCTCTCTCATCCTCCTGTCATCTACTTCCTCTTTCTCCCTTGATGGTTAGTCATATACATTGATGAGGATATCACTTGTTTTTCTTGGTGTGAGTTCTACTGAAGTGCTTCTCCCTCAGGTTCCTGGATATCCTGAATAGATGATGTCACTCAACCTTCTCTTTTAGCTAATCCATTCCTTTGAATAAGGTCTAATTTGTTTGAATCATTTTGCAGTTATGGATCCCATTTTGTGACTCCCACTTCCCTCACCCACTTATCCCACTCACCTACAAGTTCCTCCACCATTCTTTGCATTCATGCACAGTTGCAGTCTGGGATCTCCCTTTAAATTCCCAATTCCCTTGGAGATTTCAATTCTCCATTCTGTTGTGTCTCATGAGAAAAAATCCTGCTAAGTAATATTGCAATCATTTGTTCAAGATAAAAGGTAAAAGAAAATTTAATCAAGCATTTTCTTGTGGCTTAAATAAAAAAAAAAACAAACAACCTTGATAATCCAAACCTGAAACAATTCCATTTAAAGAAGGAAAATATGCTCTTTTCCTTTATAAATTTGACACCAAATGAGTCATTAAATAAATACGAAAGCATTTATTAAGCACTACACTAAGTACTGGGATAAAAACTATGGGAAAAAAAGGACAGTCCCTGATCTTGACAAGCTTACATTCTAATTCAGAGAGAAAACACAGATGAAAGAATTAAGTGGCAGTTTTGATAGAAAGATCCTGGAATCCTAAGACTGTGATTATGGAGTAGGTGGCAAGACTCAGGTCATGGGGAACCTGCAGCCTCAAGACCACGTGTGACCCTTTGACGGAATCCGGACTCCACAGAAGTTTGTTGTGTTCACGATTTGTTCTTTGATGTTTGGATTCGGTTAAAGGGCTGCATTTGAAGACCTCGAGGCCATGGGTTCCCTACCCACAGCCTAAGACCTGCCAGAGTATTAGACGACAATGCCCAGGAACAGACTTTTCCTTTCATAATGAAGCTAATTTTGCCATATATTTTTTGTTCTTCTAAGTATGTTTTAGTGTTACACCCAAACTCCACCTTCATCTGATACTCATTTTGCCGAAAAAAGACACTCAATAATTGCTGAAATAAAATGTGCTAGTTTATTTAAATAAAAATATATTACTCCTACCAATTGGCTAGCCCTAAACCTCAAAAGAAAGTAAGCAGTGTGGTCTAGGCTAGGAGAAAGAGCTCATGAAGCCAGTCGAAGGCTTGGTTAGAGGTCCAACTTTCTCATTTACTATTGGCTTCACAGCGGACAAACCACTTAACCGCCATAACCTTCATTGTCTTCATCTATAAAATGGGGATATAAATCGTTTTACTACTATATATTACTATATACTCTCCTCTTCCTGGCTTCCCTGGCTTCCTTTGAATTGCAGCTAAATTTCCCCTTAAGTCTAATGCCTTCCTTCTGTTGATTTTTTAAAAAATGTATCCTGTACGTAGCTTATTTGTACATAGTGATTCACCTGTTGCTCAAGGTGATACCATGAATGGGACACTGGGCCTGGAGTCAGGAAGAGCTGGGTTTAAATCTCTCCTCAAACACAGGGCTAGCTGAATGAACCAGCACTTATAACAGTGCTTAGCACATAGTAGGTACTTAATAAATGTTTAATGATTGATTGGTTGAGCCTTGACAAGTCACTTAACCTCTTTCTCAGTTTCTTCAAAGGTATCATAAGGATAATAATAGTGACAACCTCCCGGTGTTGTTATGTGGATCAAATGAAATATTGTTTGCAAAGTGCTTAGCCCAGTGCCTGACAGATAGTAGGCACTTAATAAGTGCTTATTTATTTCCTTTTTCATTAAATACTGAGCTTCTTGTGAGCAGGACTGTCTTATACTTTTCTTTATATTCCCAGTGCTTAGCACAATGCATAGTATACAGTAGACACTTAATAAATGCTTGTTGACTGACTGACTGATCTCATAGGTATATAATAATGTATGTGGAAATGCTTTGTATCCAGGAAGCTCTCTAGAAATGATGATATCATAAGGGAGGGTGGAAAAGCATCAGGATATCGGCGCCATCTCTTTTTTTTTTTTTGACTATTCCAAACTAGCTTTATTGTTGTTGTTATTGTTTTTAATTGGTGATTGAGATCAGGCAATAACTAGTTATTTTGAAAACAGTATTTTCTTTTTTTTTTAAATTAATTTATTAGTTTAGTTTCAGTTAACAAGATTCAATTCCATAGTTCCTTGATTTTCAAATTTCCTTTACTTCCCTCCCCCCTCCCCTCATGACAGCATATAGTACAGTATAGGGTCTGCAAATGCATTCATATTAAACATTATTCCAATTACAAAGGCATATTGTACTAGGTGGGATGAAAGATGGTAAGGAAGAAGTAAAACCAAACAATGAGAAGAACAAGATCATTTAGTTTGCTTCCATCAGGATTCAGGCTCAGTTCTTTCTAGTTATATCTCTGGATGGCGCCATCTCTTTCACTACTTGTTCCACACAGAGCTAGCTACCAGCTCTTCTCCAGACTACTGCATTTTCACTCAACTCCTTTCCAAAGCCTATTCCTTGAAGACTATTGAAAACTTCTTCAGTGGGAGGACTGCTTTTGTTTTTCCTCTTTGTGCCCCCATAATTAACCCTAAACCTTGTACTTAGTAGGTGAATTAAAAAGTCTGGTAGATAACTGAATTGGGAGACAGTATGGTACAGTGCTGGATTTTTAGCTGAGAGACTTACTACACACAGGACCTTGGATAAGACAATTCATCTTTCTGTATCCCATTGCCTGGCAAATAGTAGGTACTTAATAGCTGCTTGTCATTTGCTTGTTCTATTTAATGAAAGAGTTGGATTAAGTGACTGCTAAGACCTCTGTGATCCTGTGACTTGAATTGAATGTATTCTTTCCTTATTTCAGATAGTTAAAATGCTTTTTCTTCTTTTAAGATCCAATTCACATTCCACCTACTTCTTGAAGCCTCCCCCAAACTCACCTGAAATTGTTCTTTTCCATCTCAGATTTGTTAGGAATATTTTTTCCCCTACAGAGTTCCTTTGCACTTCTCACTCTTGACCCAGTGTCATATTTGACAGTGTGTGTTATCCTCTCTAGCAAAACAACTGCTTTTGGGTTGTGTATATTCTTTTTTCACATTTGTTTCCCTTATTCCTAAAACATTGTGACTTGTACATGTTCTGTACTAGCGATTTTATTCATTTGCGGAAATCCCTGCATTAATACTCTTTAATTCATAGACTTATTGAGGCACTTGTGTAGCTGAGATGTGAAATGCCCAGCAATATGAGTGACAAGTAAAACTTGAACTTGAGTCTTCCTGGATCCAAGGTCACTCTTCTAACTCATTGAACTAAACTACCTCTAATCCTAGCACACTGTATGTGTTTAATAAATAATTGCTGGATTTAATTGAATTGAGTATCTGGTTTTGTGTGTGTGTGTGTGTGTGTGTGTGTGTGTGTGTGTGTGTTAGGGGTCTGCTTCTGATGACTATAACTCTAAGTTACTAACAATGCCCTTGTTTTTAGTTAGGAAATTCTAGGGCTCCAAAAAAACCCTTCTTTTTTCAGGTTTCTTTTAAGGCATATACATTACTCTGAGTCACCTATAAACATTTTATTACAGATACATTACCCAAGTGTCTACTCAACATTCTTTGTCCTTTTGCAAAAACAATGCCATTCTACCATGCAGACACATGTGTGCAAGTGACAAGTGAAGTCCTTGGCTTCTAAAACAAGCCCAAACATTCGGACACCATTCCAAAATTTAGAATGGTTGAGGTTGGCTCTGTTTGTGAAATTCCATTGCCCCCTTGATTTCGGTCCCAATGGCTGAAATTACCTCAGATAATTTATTTCTGAAAGACTTCTGACCCAGGGGGAAAAAAAAACATTCATTCCCATCAGAAAACTGGTCAAAAAATACTATCATCCTGATTTTCTGAAATCACAGATTATGGCAACAGTAGGAATTAGGCTTTCATGAAGATGAACCAACCTGGGTAGGGAAAGATTCAGGTCCCACAATCCACCTAGAACTAAATACTCATCCATATAAGAGATGAAAATTTGCTGTGTTGTTGTTTCATCAGATCAGTCATTTTATCATTGTGCGGAGCTAACAGTAAGGTATTTCTTCTATCATTTTATATGAATGTTTACATCTCAGAAACCAGCAAACTCTACAAATCAGGATTTGATTAGTTGTTTTGAAAATTATCTGCATTTAAGAAAGTGATGGATAAATTATTGATGATGCAGATTCAACTCATGTGCTGTGCATACATTTTATTTTCAGGAGAGCTAGTTGTTAAAAATTTACCAGCACACTCCTGTGAACCAGGATTTGTCCGATGAGGGACTTGAGCCCAGGCTTTCCTGACTTCTAGGCTGCCTCTCTATTCACCATGTATATATGACTCCATCATGAAAACCACTGGGATCCCATAATTCCCAATGATACTCTTCTGTTTACCAGAAGGAAGAAGGGCAGCAGCAGATGTAGCAAGGCTTTGTGCTAACCAGGCCTTGCAGCTTGCCAAGATCTTTTGAAAACGCATTTTCTGAAATCATCATTCTACATTCATTTAAAGACTCCTTTTCACTATTTTATATTTTACAGGTGAGAAATATGAGGCTTAGAGATGGAATCCAATAGCACAGACTGTCACTGATAGGCCAAGGAACAGATAGATTACTGGCTTTGTGAAATGTTTATGGCTCGATATCTCAGCTGCTTAGAGTGCCAAGTTAAGGAGGAATGCTTTCAACTCACTATGGTCCAGATGCCTTTGTTTTGTTCCATGGCAGTAGATTCCCCCTCCTCCTCCCCACCCCCACTATATTCCCTATCAGTCACCTCATAGGTTTCTTCCATTAGTTCCAAGTGAGACTAGGCCACAGTGTGAGAACACATGAAGGAAAATGTATTCACACCATAAAAAAAAAATTCATTGATGGGAAGGAACAGTAGCACAGGGTTAAGGGTCCTAATAGCATAACCAGTGTAGCATATTATAGAGAGCAATGGTCACAGAGTCAGGAAGACCTGAGTTCAAGTCTCTGCCTAGTCACTAACTACAGAGATGTTATGAGGATCAAATGAAATGTGTGTTAAAAGTACTTAGCACAGGGCCTGATACATAGTAGGCACTACATAAATGCTTATTCCTGTCTCCCTTTCCTACTAGCTTTTTGATAATAGGCAAGTCATTTAACCTCTCTGTGACTCAGTTTCCTCATGTGAGGAATAATGAAATGAGAAAAATAATGTGATCTATCTTCACCTCCCTTCCAAGGTTGTTGTGAGGATTAAATGAAATAATATACATAAAGGCATTTGGAAACCTTAAAATGTTAAATAAATATTGACTATTATTACTGCAAAGACGAGCCAGCACAGGTAAAACAGTTTCAAATCTGATAGCCTTGATTTTGGGTTCTTTGACTAATGGGTAGAAGGGCCTTGACTTGTCTATGTTGGGAGTGGGGAGGGGGTAGGCTGAAGGTGTCATTCTCTCCTGCTCTGGTTCCTCCTTTTCTATGTCAAAATTTGGAATGGCTCTCCTTAGATGGGTGGCTTTCAGGGGGCATTCTTATCATAGATTCTTTAGCATTAATTTAGACGTGGAATCAATTCATCAAACAGGCCACGGTTGAATCTCATCTGTCCTATTGCATGCTATGAATGACATTTTAGCCTCTACGCATCCTGACTCCAGATTCTAAGCTTCTCACCTAGGACAAAAGTGGCAGTCTTCTCCCAAGTCAAACCTTTATAGAGAAAGATGATAATTTTAATTAATCCTTCTATCTGATCTCTAAACTAAACCCTAATTGGTTGACATCATAAATGAGGTGCTGCCTGATTTTAGTGTATACTTTCAAAAGGAAAGAGACTTATTACTTCAAAGCCTTATCCAAAGGTTGTTGGTTTTTTTTAATGTGCTATGCCAAATTTCTGTCTCTTTCATGTTTCATGTTAAAAATTATAAGCAGCCACATCTGTGCCATTGCAATTGATCCTGCAAAGTCTGTACCCTTCATTCTTTCATCCTGGGTTCTTTAATATTACAATTTATTCCAGGAGTTCACATTTCTTTAATTGATATTCAGTGTTTAAGGTCTGGGCTTTTGTCCTTAGTGTTGTAAGCCTCGAGGTAATGTAAGACTGTAGCCTGAAATAATATCTGGCTTTCTTTTTGGGGTCCTACAATAAATACATTTGCTGTTCTTGCATTATTTTATCACAGGTAACAAAAAAAAACCCAACAACAACGAAAACCCTTTCCACTGTATCCAAATCAAATGAGCTTGTGTTAGATTTTATTCAGTGGAATTGCCTGAAAACAATCTCTCAGTTAATGTAGTCTTTGACTGTGCCATTCGCTATGGCCTCCCAGGACTGCTGAAGAGCTGGCTTTGTGATTTACCTGACTCAGTATGTGATCAAGCACCTCCATTATTGGAATAAAATGAAAACTTTCAAGATCATGGTTGTGCAATAGAGGAAAACAATTTTACCTCTGCACTAAAGCCCAAATGCTATACTAATCTACAATAATTCTGTTACTGCATTTGGAAGCAATTCCTTCCATTCACTTGGAGATAACTGTTACAACACAATAGTCTACTTGCCTTCTATCCTTTTTTTCCCCCAGTGAGCAAAATATGCTGTACCTTGCAAAGAAATACAGCCTGTGGTAGGTTGGGAGTATTTGTTTCTACATCAAATAATGATGGTACAGAAAAGACCTGGTTTATATTTTAAGGGTACAATGTGGTGCTCTCAAAGTCCAGTGTACTGAGGTCATTAGACATTCAAGCAAAGTATGTATGTTTTGGGGGCATTGTTTTCCTTGGATTTTAGTAAGAAAAGCTAATCCAAAGTCAAATGACTGCAACCGATTCATAATTCAAATAGCAACTGCCTATGTATTTTGGTGCCATTACACAATCCTGAAAGAAACATAAAATATTCACTTTCCAATGGAGGGAAATGATATGAATGTGGCCCCTGGGTAGCAAACTTCATTCCCAGAGTTTTAAAATGGCTTTGAGATAGAAGTCAACAATGCTTGGAAGTGAGGGGAAAGTAACTTGGTTTGAAAGCTGACAGAAAACATCTTTTCCATGTCTTCTGGTACCTTGTACCAGATTCATAGGGCTATTATGTCCCCTGTATGGTTCCCTATTAACATTTCCAACATGTTTCATATTTTCATTCCTTCAATAACCTAGCATTACCTTCCCTGGAAATCACAAACTCTAAAGTATCTATTTCTCTATTTCTCCAAAGGGTCCTGACATTCCCAGAACCAGATAATTCCTCTTCTTTGGAGTGAAACACTTTGCTTCCTTGTCCTCCACCTTTGAGGAGATGAAATTGTCACAGAATCTCTGGGAGGATAAATCAAGAATTTCTCAGACATTGTGCTCTTAACATTCTGAAACTTCCATTAGATGTTTGAGTAGCTAATATTCTCCATAATTACACAATTTTTCTTCCCCTTTCAATGCTAACTTTGAGTTGAGGGGTGATATTTAATATGTATTTCACACAGGAATTCAGCCAAACTTGCAGATAAGAATGCACATTTTAAACTATTTCCTTAGAGATAGATTTTCATCTTTCTTGCCTTATTTTTCTGACCACTACTCCCTGAAAACCTTGTTTTCAAACAAGATCATGTGACTTGCCTGACTTTTTCCTATGACTTTTCATGCTAAGAAAACAAGGCAAAGCTTCTTTGGAATGACTGATTATATTAAGTTGGCATCATCAGAACTTCTAGCTAGCAGCTCTATTAGTTGTTAAGCACTTAAGCTCAAATGTGATTCTCATCATTGTATGGTGTCAGCTTTCACACAAACAAGCTAAAATAAACAGGAATGTCAGAAAGATTATTATTGGAAAATCAACAGTATCTGAAGTATGTAAGATGGTAGAAAGTTGAGCGTTACCAGCCAAGAGGATTCAAGGAATGAAAATCCCAGGCTAATCACCCAAAGAATCTTTGCCTGATTTGATTAAAACATATATTTTAAATGATGAGATGCATATTCAAAAATAGCACCAAGAAAAGAACATCTCAATGTTATTTTAAGTTTGGCAAATGAGGTCACAGCTCTCCTCAAAAAGAGTAAGCAATGAATACAAGAGAGCCGTATTTTATACTATTTCTCTCAAGCTACTGCTTTCCTCCCATCCTTAAGGAAAACAATTATGAAGAATTTAAGTTGGGAAAAGAGCAGATGAAAGGAGAGAGAAATAGAAGTGATAGTGTTGAGAGTATTCTACAGACTGCCCAGCTAGATGGAGGGAATGGAAAATGACTTCCTGATCCAGATCACGAAATTAACATAAAAGTAAGATATAGTTAGGAAGGGGTGGCTAGGTGGCGCAGTGAGTAGAGCATCGGCCCTGGAGTCAGGGGGACCTGAGTTCGGATCCGACCTCAGACACTTAAGGCGCACACACAAACAAACAAACAAACAAAACCTAGCTGTGTGACCTTGGGCAAGTTACTTAACCCCAGTTGCCCTCCAAAAAGGCAAAAAAAAAAAAAAGATACAGCTAGGAGCAGCTAGTTGGTATAGTGGATAGACCTCTGGGCCTAGAGTCAGGAAGATCTCTGAGTTCAAATCTGGCCCCAGATACTTACTAGTTGAGCAAGTCAGTTAAGCCTGTTTACCTCAGTTTCTTCACCTGTAAAATGAACTGGAGAAAACATCAAACCACTCAAGTATTTTTGCTAAGAAAACTCCAAGTAGTAGACTCAAGAAGAGTTGAACACAACTGAAACAACTCAACAACAACAACAGCAACAGGAACATGCAGCCGTCATGGGGAATATTTACCTATCTAAACATATACTGGAAGTTTCATGCCATTTAAAGCAGACAGTTAGAAACTCTTGACTTATCTTAACAAGATTCTGTGATTCTGTAAAATTTTCATCTCCTAGAAGGCAGAGCATGTGGGAGAAATTATTTCCCTGGATCTAATTCCGAGTGAAAAGGAGGAACTAGTTCATGCAGTGGGAATGAAAGGATTCATTGACAGAGAGTGATCATGATGTCTTAGGGTCTGTGATAATCAAAGACAATAATACTGGCAATGGAAAACCATGTATTTTAGGTAATCCATTTTCAAAATATAGATATGATCCCATTGTGTAAAGGAAGAGGGATAAAGCTCAAGAGGGTTAGGAGGCTTTCAAATAAAATTTTGACAATGTAATCATGAATGATCTTTGCAAGGAAAAAATTGGGAAACTTAGGGATAGATTCATATTACCAGTAGAGAGCTTTCTGGTGAGCATGGGATACGAGAAGAAAAGCATATAAAGAAAATTGCACAGGTCTTTAAGAATATCTACAAGACTGAAGTTCAGCGGGACTGAAGTTTGAGAGAAAATCTTAACAACAAAGAACTTCTAAACCTGTCTTTGAAGTAAGAAGAAGGGACATGCTTATTGTTTGGAGCTAATTATATAATGTTAACAGGCAAGTGAGAGAAAATAGATTGACAAAGATTTTTATTTTACTGCCATCTTTTCTTCCAAGGGCAGTAAGGTGGTACAGTGGTTAGAGCATTGTGCTTAAAATCAAAAAGACCTGTCTTTGTGAGTTCAAATACAGCCTCAGACACCTATTAGCTTTTGACCCTGGGCAAGTCTTAATCCTATTTGCCTCAGTCTCCTCATCTGTAAAATGATTTGGAGAAGGAAATCCTGTATCTCTACCAAGACAAATCCAAAATGAGATCACAAAGAGCTGGACAAAACTGAAATGACTAAATAACAAAATCTCTTAAAGGACACTGAGTTTCATAGTGTAAGGGGAAGAGGTACCATAGTTAGGAAACAACTGAAACCCAAAGGGTGTGTTCCTGGTATATATTTCCAGTCTTAATAAATGCTAGTTGGCTGTTTGCCTACTAAGAGAACATTCAGCTGCTGAGTTTAGGTCTCCTGATCTGTTAAAATTGCATCTTGTTCTGGTCCCCCCATGTGATCTTCCACCTTCTAGTCAGGGCTGTTGTTTCAGTCATGTCTGACTCTTTATGACCACATTTTGGGATCTTCTTGGGAGACCCTGGAGTGGATTGCCATTTTCTTCTTCAGGCCATTTTATGAGGAATTGAAGCAAACAGGGTTAAGTAGCTTGTCCAGGATCACACACTAGCAAGTGTCTGAGGCTTTATTTGACCTCATGTCTTCCTGACTCCAGACCTGGTACTCCATCCACTGGGCCAGCGAGCTGCCCCTAGTCAGTATAGTGAGTACATTTATAATTAGCCGGTAAAAAGTAACACTAGCAAGAAGCAAGATTGCAAAGGGGAGCTTAGAAGTCATGTACAGACCATCCCAACAATAAAAGGTGCATAATTTGCAAATTTATCATCTATTAACCCAAAATCACATCCTGGCGATGTATGCTAAATCAAGGGAAGCCGTCTAAGTTTGGCTGTCAGGGCCTTTTAGTACTATGACATGTAAATCTCAGATAAGATCCAGACATCTGCAGTAAGACCAAATGCTGAACACCAAATGGTGCTGTTGACTTTGAGATGGCATGGATATGTTAACTTTAAAATTTTACCAACAACTTTAAGATGATTTAGATAGTTTAATGAACTAACCCCAATGCAGCATAGATAAGTCCATTACCCCCTGAGCCCTAGAAAAATGAGACCTCAAATGTCTACCCCCTCCAAGCATTCTTCCATCACCATCTGTGTTCATGCTGCTGAATACTGCCAACTCTCATCCATGGTTACATGACTCACTTTTGGTACTTCTCCCCCTCCCTGTTCTTTTCTTCATGCTGCCTACCTTTCCTCACCACCCCATCCCTGCCCCACACCATTTCTGTACCCCTACCCCTTTTGCTGTTTCTACTTTCTGTGCTGTTTTTCCTTATACCTCCTCTGTATTATCAAAATGTGATTGCACCCTCTCTTTCCATTGCCATCATAGTTTTTTTTTCCTGCCAAGTATCCAAAGAATTGAAAGTGCCTGACGCATTTCATAATTTTGTAAATGAATTAGCAATTCACCTAGATTGGTCAATTTATATCCCCAAATACTAAAAGAATTTGTAGATATTATGACTGAAATTGCACTTATCAATGGAATAACGATGAGGAATAACAGGGTGCTATAATATAGGAAATTGACAAATGTATTGTTTTCAAAAAGGGACAGAAAGTAGATTCTGGAAAATATAAAATAGTGAAACTTCAACAGGATTTTCAACATTGAGGCTGAATGATCACTTATCAAGGACACTAGAGAAGAGTCTTGCATTGGGTGCAAGAGGTGGGTGGGGGCATGTAATGAATGATAAACTTTAATGATAAACTTTAAAAGTTTCTAATTCTTAATGTATCATACTTATCATGATATATCATGAGAACAATGTAGAGACGAGGAAAATGTTAAACAGGGGCGGCTAGGTGGCCCTGGAGTCAGAAGGAACTGAGTTCAAATCTGCCTTCAGACACTTAACACTTACTTGCCGTGTGACCTTGGGCAAGTCACTAAACCCCAATTACCCTACCTTCCTCCCTCAAAAAAAAAATGTTAAACAGAAAACATTTATTAAGCACCTTTAATGTATCCCTAACATGGTATAGTGGATAGAGTCAAGAAGATCTGAGTTCAAATCCTCCCTGGAACAGATACTGGTTTTATAGCCCTGGAGTAAGTCACTCAAATTTTGTGTTCTCAGTAACTCTCTAAAATGACAAATTGAAGAAAAGATACGGACCCAATTTGGTACAGGCAATTTGCTCACCTGACAGTTTACTATACTAAATGAAATCTCTGATTCCTACTTATATTAGACCCTGAGCTTTTATGTTGTTGTCTTACATAAATTGGATGAAAAAACACTCATAGTTAAAAACTCCATTTTATAGGGCAAAAACAACTATATTTCTTGTCTTCCTCATTAAATTATTTTTATAAATTTAATTATTATTGGAATCCCAAAGAAAGTAGAAGGGATAAGGAGAAACTTGGGACTGAAGAAGAGCAAATAAAGAAGTCCCAGGGTAAATGAAGGCAATTTATTCTGATTATTAATCCCACATTTTTCTAAACCACTAACCCACAAAGCAGGATTCCTTAATTTAGCCCCTGATATCTCATTCTAGCCATTTGCATCCAGTTACTGTCTGGTTCCCTATACATGTACTTTTTTTCTCTTTATCATCTTCCTCTTAATCATGACCATTTTGTTCAGGTAAAGGAGTTTAACATCTCAAAGTTATAAACAGGGAAGCTGATACCCAGAGGTTTTGTGGATTGCTTAAAGCCGAGGATACTTCATAGGCGATATTCTCAAGCCTTTTGAACACTCTTCCCACAAAGAGAGTGGCTGTGGCTCAGGTTCAAGTAAGACGGGAGGGCAGGATAGCCACTTTAAATTGATGGTATACAACAAACCCTGCCCCGCTCTCCCCCCCCCACCTCCCATGCCATTTTCCAATCATATCTTGGTCAGGTAAGTTACATATAGATGGTGTGCCAAGCCAGTGAAAATTCAGAGAATTGTTTTTTGTTTTTGTTGTTTACTTTGTATCTGCTCAATTTGAGTTACCACAAGGTATCCTTGTCAACTGTCAGCCTCAAAGTTGGACCAGGAATCCCAGTTAGAAGTCTCCCTTCATGGATGCAAAACCTCTGTGTTTACCTTTTCTAAAGCCTCTGTCACTCCTTGGGCTCTTGCAGCATCTGGGCTCCTTCCTTGCTGACATATCAGCATCAAGAATGAATTTAGGCTCTGAAAACCATATATTATAAAGCGGAGGGGATACTCCAATTAATATAAAGGTACATTTTAGTCCCTGAAAGATAATAAACTATCAGCACCAGGGAAGACAGAGTTTCTCTGATTTTGTCACCACTTAAATATGCTTCAGATGTGTGAATAGAGTTAGTTGAGAAAACTTTTTTCTTGTTTTTAAATTTTTATTCATTTTCAACTTAAATACAAAAGACAAAAAAAGAACATTTCCATATAGACAGCACAACAAAAAAAGAAGATTCAATTTAAAACTGTGGATTTTCATTTCACACTGTTTACTATTTTTTTAAACTACGTAACAAATACTCTACATAATTTTCAAAGCTAGCCTGCTTTTCTGTGTTTCTTTCAAGTCTTCCCGTGTTCTCTGTTGTGCACTTTTTATTTTATTTTCTCCTTTCCTCCCCACCCAACACTAGGGAAGGCCACCATTAGAAGGAAATGAGTGTATGCATACAAATAAAATGTATAAAGCTATACTATACATATTTTTATTTATAGAAACCTTTTTTTTCTGTATTTTGGCAAAAGGAAAAATATGGAAGACTTTGCTTCCTCACATTTTCTTGTGTTCTGTTGTCATCTTTATAGTCTGAATTAATAGATTCAAAGTATACAAGTGCTTCTTTACATGATTTTTTTTTTTTTTTTTTGCTTTTTGGAGGGCAATTGGGGTTAAGTAACTTGCCCAAGGTGACACGGCTAGGTTTATATTTGTGTGTGTTAAGTGTCTGAGGCCGGATCTGAACTCAGGTCCTCCTGACTCCAGGGCTGACACCCTACTCACTGCTCCACCTAGCTGCCCCTACATGAATTACTACACTTGATAATCATTCTCAAGACAGGCAGCATTGCCTAGAGGAGAGCATCAGTCAGGAAGACCTGGGTCCAAATCCTGCCATGGACATTTACTGGCCATATAACTATGGGTAGGTCACATATCTTCTGAGTGTTCCATGAAGCTCTCTGATACTATTTGTTGTTGTTGTTTCATTTAATAGTATTTTGTTTTTTTCCAATTACATGTAAAGATAGTTTCAACCTTCATTTTTATAAGATTTTGAGTTCTAAAACTTTTTTCCCTCACTCCTTCCTCTTCTCTCTCCCCAAGACAGCAAGCAATCTGATATAGGCTATACATGTACAAACACATTAAGCTCATGCTGTGAAAGAAGAATCAGAACAAAAAGGAAAAACCATAAGAAAGAAAAAAAGCAAAAAAAGTGAAATACTATGAAAACAGTATGTTTTGATCAGCAGTCAGACTCCATAGTTCTTTCTCTGGATGTGGATAGCATTTTTTCATGATGAGTCTTTTGTAATTGTCTTGGATTACCATCTCATCACACAATGTTGATATTACTGTGTACAATGTTTTCCTGTTTCTGCTCAACTCAGCTTCAGTTTATGTAAGTCTTTCCAGGTTTCTCTGAAATTCGCCTGCTCATCATTTTTATAGCACAAAATAATACAGCACAAGATAGCACAATGTAATGGAATATCATTACATTTGTATACTATGACTTGTTCAGCCATCCCTCAATTGATGGTCATGCTCTCAATTTTCAATTCTTTGTCACTATAAAAAAGAGCTGCTATAATTATTTTTATACATATGGGTTCTTTTCCCACTTGTATGCTCTCTTTGGGCTACAGATCTAGTGTTGATATTGCTAGATCAAAGGGTAAGGACAGTTTTATAGCTCTTTGGGCATAGTTCCAAATTGCTCTCCAGAATGGTTGGAGAAGGAAAGCAGAAAGTTGAGAAACAATTTTTACAGTCTGTATTTCTGATAAAGGTCTCATTTTTCAAAGATATAGAGAACTAAGTCAAATTTATAAGATTACAAGTCATTCCCTAATTGGTAAATGGTCAAAGGATTTGAACAGGCAGTTTTCAGATGAAGAAATCAAAGCACTCTATAGTCATATAAAAAAAAATCTCTAAATCACTGTTAATTCAAAAAATGCAAATTAAAACAACTCTGTGGTATCACTTCATACCTATCAGATTGGCTAACAGAACAAAACAAGAAAATGATAAATGTTGGAGAAGATGTGGGAAAATTGTAATACCAATGCATTGTTGGTGGAGTTTCTGCTTTCCTTCTAATCTTGGTTACATTCATATGGTTTATGTAAATTTTTTAATATTATGTATTCAAAATTATCTACTTTGCACTTCATAATATTCTCTCTTATTTGATCCTACATTCTTACCTTCTCCTTAGATCTGACAAGTAAACTATTCCTTTTTCTCTTAATTTGTTTATACTATTGTCCTTTATTTCCAAATCATGTACACATTTTGACCTCATTTTGGTATATGTTGTAACATATTGTTCTATGCCTAGTTTTTCCCATATTATTTTCCAGTTTCCCCAGCAGTTTTTTGTCAAATAGTGAGTTCTTATGCCAGAAGCTAGTCTTTTGGCTTATCAAAGAGTAGATTACTATAGTCATTTACTACTGTGTCTTATGTGCCTAACCCATTCCACTGATCCACTATTCTATTCCTTAGCCAGTACCAAATGGTTTTGCTGATTGGTGTTTTAAAATATCATTTTAGATCTGGTACAGTTAGACCACCTCCCTCTACATTTTTTGATTAAATCCCTTAATGTTTTTTTTATCTTTTTTTCTTCCATAACTCCATAAAAATGTTTTTTGGTAGTTTGATTGCCATGGTCATTTAGGAAGAATTGTCATTTTTATTATATTAGCTCAACCTACACATGAGCAACTGGCAATTTTCTAATTGTTTATATACGAGTTTATATGGGTCAAAAGCGTTTTGTAATTGTGTTAATTAAACTGTGTTAATGCAGTTCCTGGGTTTGTCTGGGCAGGTAGACTCCCAAATATTTTATATAGTCTATAGTTATTTTATGTGGAATTTTCCTATCTCTTGCTGATGGTCTTTATTGGTAATGTATAGAAATGCTGATGCTTTATGTGAATTTTTTTTTTTATATTCTGCAACTTTGCTGAAGTTGTTAATTATTTCAGGTAGTTTTTTTAGTTGATTCTGTAGAATTCTCTAAGTATATCATAATATCATCTTCAAAGAGTGATAGTTTTGTTTCCTCGTTGCCTATTCTAATTCCTTCAAATAATTTTTCTTCTCTTATTGCTAAAATTAACATGTCTAGTACAATATTGAATAATAGTAGTGATAATGAGCATCCTTGTTTCACCCTTGATCTTGGGAAAGCCTCTAACTTATCCCCATTACAGATAATGCTTGCTCATGGGTTTAGATAGATACTGCTTATGATATTAAGGAAAATTCCATTTATTTTTATGCTTCATCGTGTTTTTAATGAGAATGGGTGCTATATTTTATCAAAAGCTTTTTCTGTATCTATTGAGATATTCATATGACTTGTTAGTTTTGTTATTAATATGGTCAATTATGTTGATAATTTCCCTAATATTGAACCAGCCCTGCATTCCTGGTATAAATTACACTTGGTCATAGTGTACTATTCTCATGATAAATTGCTATAATCTTTGTTACTGTTTTATTTAAAAAATTTTGCATCAATATTCATTAGGGAAAGTGATCTATAACTTTTTTTCTGTTTTGGCTCTTCCTGGTTTAGGTATCAGAACCATTTTTGTGTCATAAAAGAAATTGTAGGATTCTTGACTATTTTTTCAAGTAATTTATATAGTGTTGGAATTAATTGTTCCTTAAATGTTTGGTAGAATACACATGTAAATCCATCAGGCCCTGGAGATATTTTTCTTAGGGAGCTCATTGATGACTTGTACATTTTCTTTTTTTCCCTAAAATGGGGTTATTTAAGCATTTTATTTTCTCTTTTGATCTGTGCCATTTATATTTTTGTAAATATTCATCCATTTCACGTAGATTATCAGATTTATTGGTATATAATTGTGCAAAATAGCTCCTAATTATTGCTTTAAATTCCTCTTCATTGGTGGGAAATTCACCTGTTTCAATTTTTGATATTGGTAATTTTGTCTTCTTTCTTTTTTAATACCAAATTCACCAAAGGTTTATCAATTTTATTGTTTTTTCATAAACAAGCTCTTAGTTTATTAGTTAAATAGTTTTCTTACTTTAGATTTTGTTAATCTCTCCTTTGATTTTTAGAATTTCCAACCTGATATTTAATTGGGGATTTTTAATTTGTTCTTTTTCTAGCTTTTTAGTTGCATGCCCAATTCATTGATCCACTCTTTCTTTATTTTATTCATGTAAGCATTTAGAGATACAAAATTTCCCCTATGAAGTGTTTTGTCTACATTTCATGAATTTTGGTATGTTGTCTCATTATTGCCATTCTTTTTTATTAAATTATTGATTGCTTCTATGATTTGTTGCTTGCCCCACTCATTTGCTAGGATTAGATTATTGTTTCCAATTACTTTTTTATCTATCTTTCTATGGCTTTTTAATACATGTAATTCTTTGTATCATGATCTGGAAAGGATGCATATTTCTGCCTTTCTGCATTTGATTGTGAGATTTTTATGCTGTAATAATGGTCAATTTTTGTGTAGGTGCCATGAACCACTGAGAAAAAGGTATATTACTTTCTATTCCTATTTACTTTTCTCCAGAGGTCTATCATATCTAACTTTTCTAAAATTTCATTCACCTCTTTAATGTCATTCTTGTTTAGTTTGTGGTTAGATTTATTTAGTTCGGAGAGGGGGAGGTTGAAGTCTCCCACTGGTATAGTTTTGCTTATTTTTCCTGTAATTGATTTAACTTATCCTCTAAGAATTTGGATGCTATACCTCTTGGTGCATATATGTTTAATATTGATACCCCTTCATTGTCTATTGTACCTTCTAGCAAGATGTGGTTTCCTTCTATCTTTGATTTTGCTTTGTCTGAGATTAGGATTGCTACACCAGATTTTTTAAAAATTTCAGTTAGGCATAACATATTCTGCTCCAGCCTTTTACCTTTACTCTCTGTGTAACTCTCTGCTTCAATTATGTTTCTTTTAAAGAACATATTATAGGATTTTGGTTTTTAATCAACTCTGCCATTTGCTTTCATTTTATTGAGAATTCATCCCATCCACATTCACAGTTATGATTACTAGCTGTGTATTTCCCTCCATCCTATTCTCCCCTCCAACCCCATTTATACTTTTCTCTCTCTTTTCACTCTGTCCCTCTTCACGAATGTTTTGTTTCAAACAATCACCTTCCTCAGTCTGCCCTCCTTTCTATTAGCCCACCCTCCCCTTTCTTTTTCCTTTTCCCCTCCTACTTCCCTACAGAGTAAGATAATTTTCTATACCCAATTCAATGAGTATATGTTATTCCTTCCTTGAGCCAACTCTGATGAGAGTAAGGTTCAAACAATGCTCAACCTGTCCCTGCTTTCCCTCTACTGTAATAGGTCTCTTCATGTGAAGTAATTTACCTTATTCTGCCTTCCCCTTTCCTCTTCTCCCAGTACAATCCTTTTTTCACCCCTTAATTTTTTTTGATATCATCACATCAAAGTAAATTTACATCTACACCTTCTGTCTAAGTATACTCCTTTTAGATACCCTAATAGAGATACACTTCTCAGGAAATTACAGCTATCATCTTCCTATATAGGGGAATAAACAGTTTAACCTTATTGAATAACATGTTGTTGTTGTTGTTGCTGTTTTTTCTTGTTTACTTTTCTATGCTTCTCTTAAATCTTCTATTTGAAGACTGAATTTTATGTTCAGCTCTGGACTTTTAATCAGAAAAAGTTTGAAAGTGCCCTGTTTCATTGAATGTCTATCTTTTACCCAGAAAGACTTTGCTCAATTTTTTCTGGGTAGTTGATTCTTGGTTGTAATCCAAGCTCCTTTGCCTTCTGGAATATCATATTTCTAACTCTCCTACCCTTTAATGCAGAAGATGTATTATTACATTACATTAAAAGTTACACATCCTGTGTAATCCTGACTGTAGCTCCTTTATATTTGAGCTGTTTCTTTTTGGTTGCTTGCAGTATTTTCCCCTTGACCTGATAATTCTGGAATTTAGTTATAATATTCCTCAGAGTTTTCACTTTGGGATCTCTTTCAGAAGATGATTGGTGGATACTTTCAATTATTTTACCCACTAGTTTTGGATATCAGGGTAGTTTTCCTAGATAGTTTCTTAAAAGATGCTATCCAAGCTCCTTGCTTTATCATGGCTTTCAGGTAGTCAAATGATTCTTAAATTATCTCTCCTGGATCTAATTTCCAGGTCAATTGTTTTTCAATGAAGTATATTATATTTTCTTCTATTTTTTTCATTTCTTAAATTTTGTTTGACTGATTTTTGATATTTCCTAGAGTCATTGGCTTCTATTTGCCCAATTCTAATTTTTAAGAATTATTTTCTTTGGTTAGCTTTTGTACTTTCTTTTCCATTTGGCCAATTCTACATTTTTTAAGGAATTGTTTTCTTCAGTCAATTTTTGTCCTTCCCTTTCCAAACTGTTGACTCTGTCTCACTTTTTTGCCCAATTATTCTTCTACTTCTCTTATTTGATTTTTGAAATCCTTCTTGAGCTCCTCCATGAAGTCTTTTTGGACTTGAGACCAATTCATATTCCCCTTTTAGGTTTCTCATGTAGATATTTTGAAATTGTTGTCCTCCTTTGTGTCTATGTTTTGATCTTCCTTGTGATGAAAGTAGCTTTTTTGGTTTTTCCTTTTTTGTTTATCTTTAAGTCTATTTCGTGACTTTTAAAGTTAAACTCTGTTCCTGAGGCACAGGGGTTACTATACGAAGCTTCTTGTGTTGCGATCCAGGGGTCTGATCATGACTTTCTGTGGTGAGGCCTCAGGCTTTGGATATAGTAGCTTTGACTTTGTTATCTTCTGAGTGAATGTTTTAATCTTTCTTGTCACCATAGTATCTTTCTATAGATAGATTTTAATTTTTTGTCATTGGCTCATTTTCTATTTTTACTTTAGAAAAAAAGTGGTTGGCCCACTGAGCTGGGTGGCCTGACCTAGTCATATTGTGTGAGGTGGGTCAGGACAATTCGGGAGGTAGGTTC
Source organism: Gymnobelideus leadbeateri (assembly GCA_011680675.1). Taxonomy (NCBI): domain Eukaryota; kingdom Metazoa; phylum Chordata; class Mammalia; order Diprotodontia; family Petauridae; genus Gymnobelideus; species Gymnobelideus leadbeateri. The sequence goes on along the minus strand of WOXC01005834.1, from coordinate 36,881 downwards.
TGGGGTTGGCAATTTGCCTTTTGTATTAGGGCTGGAGACCTCACAGCTGACCTGCTATGCTATTAGCCTGCTGAGGCAGGACTAAGGGACCTAGACTGCTAATCTGTGCATGGCTAAGAGCCTCAAATTGGCTTGCCAGGGCACCACCTGAACTGGTCTGTCCTTTCTGAAGTCTTTCTATGTTATTTTAAACTGGAAAATTGTTTCACTCCACTATTTTTTAGGTTCTGTTGCTCCAGAATCCATTTAGAGGTTTGACTTAATGTTGTTTCTGAGGAAAACTGGGGAGAACTCGGGCAATTCCATGACTTTTCTTCATCATCTTGATTTTACCCTCAATTCTCTCTGAGACCATTTGTTGTAGAGAAGGTACTACTGTGTTTTGGTAAGGAAGTTCCTCACAGGAGTTCCTTATACTGATGGAATTATAAGTTTCATAAAAAATATTACAACAAATAAGTAAAATAAAAAAAATCTCTGGCCATCAACAGTATTTAACAGCTTCAGTAAAGCCTATTGGACATAATTGAACATGAACATTCTAACGTGATGGATCATGTTTAAGTAGTGATTAATCTCATTTGATCCAGCAGGGTTGGTGTACCCATTTTAGAGGATGACAGATTAGGAATTACATGGATTACCTTGCAGTTGTGAGGACCAAAAGAGATAATGTATGTAAAATTCTGTGTGCGTGCGCACACACACACACACACACACACAGATGAGGAAATGGAGATTCAGGTTAAATATTCATATAGCCCATAATTCAGTGACTGAGGCAGGGCTCAAACTTAGTCCTCTGAAGAATCCAAACCTATTAATCTTTCCAGCATGCTAATAATGATATCTCCCCCCAAAAAAACACATTTAAGACCCCTAAATATGTACTTCAAAAGAAGGGCAATGCATTTTGCTATATAATCCTCTAAAAGATGAGAATAATAGTCCTTATTCATATAACTCTTTAATGTACACAGATCTTGGTGTTTATATAATTATATACATACATTATATATTATACATGCACATTTATAATATATTTTCTCATTTGATCTTCACACCAACCCTGTGAGATAAGTTCTGTTTCTATTCCCATTGTACATGTGAGATAACTGAGGCAAGTTGGTGACTTGTGTAAGGGTATATATCTAGGCAAGATTTGACCCAGGTCTTCCTGACACAAAGTCCAGCACTCTATCCGCTAGTATATTGTTAAAACAAGTTGAATGCAGGACCAGAATCAAGCTCTTTCCCTTCAGCCATGATTCACTGCTACAAAGACTTTGTAGGATCTTTGTAGGGTCAGAAAGACTTTTCCAGTTGTTTCCTAGGTAATTCTTTGTTAGCTTGGGAAAGGACAAAGAAATTCCAGAGACTCATTTCTATGATAAGCTATCCGTATGTTTGCATTGGTGACTTTTTGTTGCTGTTGTTGTTGCTCCTGCTGCTGTGTTGTTTTATCTTCAACTCCAGACCAAACTAGAGATATATAATGTGAGTTATTCAACATACAATTCCAGTGACCTAGTTTGAAACTGGGTCTGTATGAGAGCCCCAAATCATTTTCAACATCTCCCCCTATGGCACAGCTGTTCAACTGGAAATCTTGGAGAAAATTAGTCACAACCAGATGATTGCTTCTCTATTTAGAAGAAAGATGGGATTCTAAGTGCACTGTGGAGAACCACAATTCACTGAAAGAACAACACAGACAAGTTTATGGAGGCGTCCCTCGACTAAGTTGTATTGTGAAACCGGTCCCTGCAATAGATATGTTGGCATGCTCAGGTGGTGCTAATGAGGCCAAAGCCAAGGGTTGGATTCCCATATGGGCCAGTTAGGTTCACTTTGTTACACTCTATTTCACTGGCCGCATTTCTAACCTCAGCTCACAAATTCCTGCCGTTGGGTCACAGAGATAATCAGGCAACAGAGAGGGAGTAAATTGCTTAGTAGAAATTCGTCACCTCAAACCTCACAACCTATGATGCTGGGTACTAGAATCACAAAAACACAGAATCACAGTACTTGAGAGCTGGAAGGGACCTTAGCAGCCATTCAGCCTAGACCATATCCAAAATGAATCCACATTAAAATATACCATTCTCTGCTTAAAAGATCGATGGGCACCAGAATATTATTGTTAAATATTTAATGGATGAGTGATAAATCATTATCATGAAGTGAATAGAAGCTGGATCACAAATTTTAAAATAAGCAAATAGTTCCTTTTAATATGGTGCTTTAATGTTTGCAAAACACTTTATATGTCTTCTCTCATTTGAAACTGACCCTCATTTATAGATATGGAAAGTGAGATTAAGAGAGCTTAAATAAACCACCAAAACCATGCATCTGGAAGCTATCTGAGGCAGAATTTGGACTCTCTACTTTCTGAGCCCAAGACCAGCACTATACCCACTATACCATCTAGCTGAAAGACCTGGTTTCAGGTCTTTCTCCAGACATATACTTCCTTGGTAAAGCATTTAACCTTTAGCACTCCCAGATGATTTTCTATTATAAGTTTCCGAATAGTAGCTGCTCACCATTGCTAGAGGGAGTTTTCTCCTTTAGCATTCCCTAAATGGATGAAATCACAAGTCCAGAACTGCCAACTTATCAATTCCCCCCAATAATAATGATGACTACAACTTACATTCTTAGAACTATACAAACAATCTCAGTAGCAACAACAAAACTGGAACAGAATTGGATTACTTATCTTCCATAGATTCATGCTTTCAGACCAGAATATCTAGATTTTAGGTTAGTTCTCAGAACCCAATAGGTACTCAACAAATGCTTTATTGTAGCTATTGTTGTTGTCATTCAGTTGTTTGAGTCATGCCTGACTCTTTGTAACCCCATTTGGGGTTTTCTTAGCAAGGATATTGGAGTGGTTTTCCATTTTCTTTCCCAACTCATTTTACAAATGAGGAAACTGAGGCAAACAAGGTAAGTGACTTACCCAAGGACGCACAGCTAGTAAGTGTCTGAGGCCAGATTTGAACTCAGAAAGATGAGTATTCCTTAGTGACTGACTAATATTTATTGCCTCTTTATATTTTTTATAAATATATTCATTAGACTTAACATGATATAGTGAAAAGAGAACCTGATTCAGAATCAAAGGACCTGTGTTCAAATCCTGACTATTGTGTTTACTTCCTAATTTACCTCAAGTAAGTCACTTTATTTGTCTTGGCCTCAGTCAATCAGTCAGTCAACTAGCATTTATTAAGGATCTGCTACATGCCAGGCACTGTGCTAAATCCTGGGGATACAAAGAAAGATAAAAGATAGTCTCTGGCTTCGGGGAGCTCATGATCTAACAGGGAAGACAACAGAGTAGATGAAGATCTTCAAGGTAGAGGGATTTCCTACATCAGAAATGTCCTGATCCAAATTCCAAAATGAATCCATCCCTCAAAACTAATACATAAAGTTGTTGGGGCACAAATTGCAGACTTGTTTATTCATATCAAGAGAAAAACTTCCCTCTGATGATTCTCTCTAATTTATCATGTGTATATCTTCTTTGTATGTAGTTGTCTGCCTGTTGTCTTATTTACATCATATAATATCTAAGATTCCTTCAAGATCCAACTCCTCTGAGTCTATAGATAATGAAATTTAGGGGAATATACCTTTTTTTGCAATTAAAGACACCCAAAAAAAAAAATATATATATATATATATATATCCTGAAGCAGTAACGAGAGGTAGCATGGGTACCTAGTTGACCTTGGAGTGAGGAAAATGTTTGTTCAAATTCTGCTTTTGTCTTTTACTGGTTGTGTTACCCTGGGAAAGTCATTTCAGTTCCCAGTGCCCAAGAAAACTCTGAACAACTCTAACTTTCAGAGTAGATGAAGATCTTCAAGGTAGAGGGATTTCCTACATCAGGAATGTCCTGAACCAATAATCTGATCCAAATTCCAAAATGAATCCATCCCTCAAAACTAATACGTAAAGTTGTTGAGGCACAAATTGCAGATTTGTTTATTCATACCAAGAGAAAAACAATGAATCGCCACTAAATATTGTCTGTATCTATCTAATAAATTTATTCCTTAAGACTTTGTTGCAAACCTTTGACCTCAGAGCCTCTAAATAATCCTATATCATTAAGCACTGAGTGCCCTTACTAATGAGCTATTCTTTCTTGATTTATTTCATAAGCTTAGATGTGCCAAGGAGTGCCCATAGCAATCATGGTGCTTAAAGCTAAAAGAAATCCTGGATATCATGTAACTGAACCCCTTTAATTTACAAATTAGGAATCTGAGCCATAGAATCCAGAAGGGCTTTGCCCTGGGTCACAGACGCAATGAGGTGTAGTGGAAAGAGCACTGGCTTAAAACTGAGTCAAAAAACATGGATTCAGATCCTGGATCCAAATTTTCCTTAACTTTAAGTTAGTCACTTCTCTGAATCTGTTTCTTCATTTATAAAATGGGGATAGTAATAGTTTAACCATCACTGGATTGTTGAAAGGCAACAACTTTTTAATCTTGTAGCATATTTTAATAGTTCTTATGATTCCCTTGACCTAATGCTGACATTGTGTAAGAAGTGAACTAAGGGGTTTAGTTTAAGTATTTCTGATTCTGACAAATTCTGACACAGGATTTGCAGTTAGAAGACGTATGCTAATCTTGGCTCTTCCATCTTGCCTATGTAACCTTGGGTAGGTCACCTAATTTCTTCAGGCCCCAATTTCTTCATTTGTAAAATGAGGAAGTTGGACTAGAAACCTCCTACAACCCTTTCTAAATCTACATCTATGATTTTCTGAATTTGTATGCTAGAAATAATTTCTTTGAATGCATATGACTCTAACCCAGGTGTTTGTCTTAAATTCTGGCTCTCAAGCAAAACTTTCAGAAAAGTTCCCTTTCTTTAATTATGAAGTGAATAGATCTCTGGTGGATAAGGATGCATTCATTTTAATTCAATTAAAATGGATATTCACTGAATTCCTGTTTTTTATAAGGTTCTAGAGTTATGCCCATTCTTCGTTCCACGTTCCAACACAACGAAAAATGATTTGGAATAGTAATAGTTATAACTAGCATTTATATGGTACTTTAAGGTTTGCAAACATTATCTTTTCCCCCCTCACAACAGTCATTGCACTTAGCTGCTATTATTATCTTCATTTTACAGAGAAGGAAACCGAGGCAGAAAGAGGTTATGTGACTTAACCCAGGGTTGCATATCTAGTAAGTATCAGAGATTAGAACCCAAGTCTTTCTGAACCAAGGTCTAGCACTCTATCCACGCCATCACCTAGGCTTGTGGACAATATTTAAACCCATGCTCTAAATGAAATGTATTAGAAATAGCTGAGTAGAAATTACTCACCTAAGACAAGAGGAGCTTGGATTGGATTTTATCTGTGATGGATTTTATCACAGAATGTTCAATCTAGAAAGTAACTAGGGTCATGAGATTTAGAGCTGGGAAGAATCTTAGCTATCATCTCATCCAACCCCATTATCTGACAGTTGATGAAAATAAGACCTGAGAGGTAAAGTCACTCTCCCAATATCCCCCAAATAATAAAAAGAGGACCTCTAGTTCTGGGCACACTGCCCATTGCACCACACCATTCTTCCTAGAATCAATTGATTGAGGCACCTTTAGATTATGATCAACTTAAGTAAAGGAACCAAAATCTTCTACTTCCCCTGGAATCTCTTTAACACAAGATGTGTTAAACAAACATAGGTTCATGCTGTTGTAATAGTACTCTAAGCCAACCACCATATAAAGACTTGGAACTAGAGACACCAGTAATACTTATCCCTACACCTGTAGTTAATCAGCTGACTATAGTAACCCCCTATTTTCAGCTCCCCTTTATGTGTTGTCTCCTCCAAAATAATGTAAGCTACCTGAGGCAGCGACAAGGACATATTTACATTTCTAAGAGCTTAACCCAGTGCCTGACATAATAAACAATAAATGTGCTTTCTATTAATCATCCATTTATCAATCTATCTGACATCTACCTGTCCAACTCTCTATCATCTATCCCCATATCTCTGTATAACATTCCTATTATTCACTGCTATATCTATCTATCTATCTATCTATCTATCTATCTATCTATCTATCTGTCTGTCTGTCTATCTATATATCATATATCTCTATAATATACCTTTCTCTATATTTCTATTCCTCTATATACTTCTATAATTATAATCTATATCCCTCTGCCTTCTATCTCTATCATCTTTCTATCATATCATCATATCAATCTATCCACCTGTCATCTACCTTCCCATCTCTCTCTGTATCTCTATGTTTCTCTATAACCTTCTTATTTCTCCCTATCATATCTATCTATCTATAATCTGTCATTTCTATTGCTTTATGCCCTTAAGTTTTAATCTACATTTCTGTCTTCTATCTCTATCATCTTTTGATCATCTATCTAGTGTCTTTCTATCTGTTTATCTATCTATCTATCTATCAATCACAAAACAGCTTGAATGTTTGTTCTTTCCTTGTCCATTTGCCAAAAAGTCTTTGAAAAGAAAATCATAATAGTATTATGATTCCCCACACATCACATCTAGTCTCTTCTGATTACCCAAGACAAAAAAACATCTTCCTACCCTGATATTAACTTGGTAAGAAAATTGAATGATTTACTATAATGGTGGTTTTAGTATGTTGATTATATGTATATACTTAGCATTATACCTTTTTGCTTGCAATAGGCAGCCAATATATGTCTGCTCAATATTTAATTAGTACTAATTGAAATTTATATACAGTCCTTTGAGGTTTGCAAATCTCTTTCTGTATATTATGCCATGAGACCCTCACAATAGCCCTGTGAGGTGGATGCTATTAGAATTACAGAAAAATTAATGAATTGACCAAGATTATATAGTGTTTGAGACAGACCTCAAGCCCACATCTTCCTGACTCCAAGTCCACTGCTCTATTCATTCCAAAAGTCATTTTGAGAAACACAATTTGGAATATAGCATATTTGGTCTTCATTTATTCAACTATTAGAAGTTACTTCCCCATTTTATATTCTTCCATTTGGAATAGAATTAAACATTTACACTCTTTACCCTGCCTTAAATTTTAAAAAGGTATCATTTTTAAAAACAAATTTAAAGTTTAATTTTGCATACTTCCTTGACTTTTTTTTTTAACAGGTTTTAGGTTTTGCCATAGAACTGCAATACAAAGTTAATTCAGATGAACCTACATGGCTAGGAACAAAGAGACTCTTTGCACGTCCTCTCTCTCAGTGATGTGGGTCATTAATTGGACATCTCATTCATCACAGAGCTGAACTAGGACAAACAAAGAACAAGGCCTGAAAGCAGGACTGATTTGGTTGGGATTGAGGAGGGGTGGTGAGGAGAGTTAAAGGAATCTGCATTTAATCAAAACATACAAAACAATCTCCAGATACTGTCTGGCAACAAATTTAGGATTTGCAGAACTGAAAATGTTCATTTGCTTAGCTATAAATATTGCACTGATGAAAGGCAGTCCTGACTCTGTCTTCTTCCACTTCACTTCTGATAGGAAAGTCAAGATTTTATATGTTTTCTTAGCAACCCATTAGATCTAACCTTTCTGGGAGTATCGAGGAAAACCTGAGCAAATAGTATGAATAGACATGACTGGATTTTTACAAGGCAAATTCCTGCAAAGCCAAAGGAAAAGGAGAGATGGGTGAGAGGAGGTGGTACTGAAAAGAGAGAAAGAGATGGAGGTCAAGGGGTAGAGAAAGAAAGGGATAGTAAGAGAGATGAGAGAAGAGGGAGAAAGCTGGCAGAGAGGGAGAGATGGGGGAAGGGAGTGAAAGAGATGGAGAAGCAGAGGAACATGGGGAGAAGGATGGAGAAAACTGGGAGAGACAGGGTGGGAGAGAAATGGGAGGAAGAGACAGATTTTTTATTTAAATCTAAAGGTCAATCCAGCAGTCCTTGGAAAAGGAAGAGGACCTCTTTTGATGTCAATGCGTATTCTGAATGCTTCAAGTTTGGGCACAGGGCCCATCCTGTGATATGTTAACTAAAAGCAAAAATTTCTTTCCCAGGCATCTGCCTTCTTTTTTCACCAGCTCCATGGCAAGCTGCTTCAAGGTGCTTTGTGAAAAGACTCTCAAAACCAACGTGTTCTAAAAGCCATGAGTTTGATGACTGATGAAAGAGCCACAAGAGAGTTTTTGCATCTTGCCTTTAACAAAAAGATCTTGAAAAGCCAAGTGACTGAGAAAGAGCACGATTCATCTTCTGAGTGTACCTAAGTCTGAATTTAACAGTCATCTAATGGATTTTGCAAAACTGCCCACACAGCAGCTCACTGAAAAGATATTCATACAGTTCTGGAAGGAGAGAAGAACTGAGTCATGGCAAACCTCCGACTGGCCTTACTTTGTGGCATTGTGGACAAGGTTAAGCTTCAGAGGAGTCACTCAGATATTCAAATTATGTGAAAACTTGACTACTGTGAAAACTCTGGGGAGAAACTTGGGGAGAAATGGATGGTCCTTGGTAGACTAATTTCCAGATAGTAAAGGGTTAATTCTTCTAGTGCTAGAACTGTGTATTTTATATATAAATATATATAATGCATTTATACATGCATATATTAATATGTATATATATATGTATTATATGTGTACATATCATGGAACACAGGAATACTGAAAAGATCAGTAGAAGTAATTTTTAAGTACGTGAACTCTCTCCACCAATATAGATTGCAACCCTTCTATAACTTAGGAGATAGGTTTCAGAAAGTGGCTTGAAGATCATAAAAGTTAAGTACTTTCTTAGGGACAGCTAATAAATGTTAGAAGAGGAATCTGAAACCAAGTTTTGCAGGCTCCAAGTCCTGCAATCTATCAATTATAAAAAGTAGACTCATTTAAAAAATAATGTATGCAAATCTTTATAAAACTAACTTTAAAAAAGATTGCATGAACATTTTTTCCATAATGTATTACCTGGTACCCTACTTTCTTTTTTGTCTTTTGTTTTGGAGAGGGGGAAGGCAGAGCTACTGGGGTTAAGTGACTTGCCTAAGGTCACACGGCTAGTAAGTGTTAAGTGTCTGAGGTCAGATTTGAACTCAGGTCCTCCTGATGCCAGGGGTGGTGCTCTATTCACTGTTCCACCCCTGATTTTGTTTGTTTGCTTTGGAGGGGGGTAAGCAAGGCAATTGGTGTTAAGTGACTTGTCCAAGGTCACACAGATAGTAAATGTCAAATGTCTGAGGTCACATTTGAACTAAGGTTCTTCTGACTCCAGGTCTTGTGCTCTATTCACTGCACCACCCAGCTGCCCCTGATTTCTTACTTTCTTAAATAGAATATAGAATACAACTCCTTCATGACTCAAGTTAGGCAATATTATGGGAGGATGTCTTTCAGACTTAGCTTTGGATGCAGGAAAAGAGACAAATCGTGGTGGTACCTAGAGCTGAATGGCCACTACCATCAGCAATGGCATTACCTGCTTTTTAAAAAAAAGTCTCTGAACTCATTTTGCTTTTCTATTATTTCTTTTTCTTTCTCTGAAAGTTATGGAGAAACATGTGCTGTTACATTGCCTCTTAGATAGTAAAGCATGGCTGTCTTTCTGAAAATCCAATTGGTGTATCAAAGTTTGGAGCAACCCTGTCGCATGTGATTTTCTTATACAACAGAAAAAAAATCCTTGCCTAATGTATCCTTACTTAAATCCCCTTCCTGGGACTTACCTGAACCATTCAAAACCCTGAATTTCTGCATCAGTTGAATGATGGACCATAATACACCACAGACACATTTTTGTCATTTTTCATACTCACTTATCATGAGAAGATTTTGTTCATGTCTTATGGAAGGAAGACTATCTCTCATTCCTTGTAGCATATAGGGAAGAATTTACTCTGAATCCATTGGGGCCAGGAGATGACTTTTCTGCTTTACATGACAGGAGGACATAATTTTCTCTAAACCCTGAGGTGTGGCTTTTGTTTATTTCCATTGTATTCTGTATGTACCTTGATTATAGATAGTGCTTTTCATGATGTCTCTCCCATTGGATAGCTAGCTGCTCAAGAGCAGGGCCTATCTTTTACTTTTTTTTTTTTTTTTTGGTATCTCTAGGACTTGACACAGTGTCTAGCATCTAGCAGGTGATTAATAAATACTTTTTAACTGGCTGACAGACATTCAGATAGGAAAGGCATACCATAAGGGCCTACCATGGGCCAGGCATTATGCTATGCCTGAGATATACAAATACCTATCAAAAGCCTTTGGCTAAATTTCATTTTAAATCTTGAAGCTTCGAGCTCCCCAGGCCTTCACAAGGCCAAGTTGCTCCTTCTTACTGGCGTAGACCTGCAAGTACCCTGTTGTCTATGCAAATGACAAGAGATCCAAGAAATCTTTTATCTTTGAAGCAGACCACATGGCCTTGTTCAGTATCTGAAAGTCACTGGACATGGCTCAAAGCTTAGGAACAGAGACCTGATATTTTGGCAATGTTTACAAGTCAAATGGACTTGATAGGCAGCTTAGCATCCAGCAGATTCAAAACAATTCATGCCCTCAAGAAGCTTAACATTTTTCAGGCAGAAGAGGACAGGTAAAGAGAAGCCAAAGGGAAAATAGAGGGGGTACTCACATTGTCAAGATGTAGAGAAAGGGAAGGTAATCAGCATATACACACATACATACTTATTATATAGCGGCACACATATATATATATATATATATAATCAAAAAGATCTTTTTATATATAACATCCTATGGTGTTAAATATTTTAAAAATTAATCAACCAAAGGCAGAAATGATATATTTATCAACATGTTAAATGATACAAAGTTGGGAGAGATAATGTGTTGGATGACAGAGTCAGGACTCAAAAAGATCTTGGCTGCCTATAACTCTGGGCCAAAATTTTAAGATGAAATTTGTAGGAGTAAATGTAAAGTATTATTTTGGGTTCATAAAGCCAACTTCAAAAGTACAAGACATAAATTCATTTCCAAAGAATGTGAGTTTTTTCAAACTTTTACGAGTTTGAGAATAGTTAACAATGTGATATGGCAAACAAAAATGTTACTATGATTAGAGGTTACATTAAGAGACTCACAGTGACCAGGATTGAGGGGGTTGTAATCTGAGGATATGGCTTTGTCTTTCCACCTCAGAAAAACCATGCTCAGTTCTGGGTACCACAGTTTAGATAGGATCGTGATATGGTAGAAAGTATAAAGAGGAAGGCTACCGAGATGGGAAAGGATCTTGAGGTCATGCCTTATGAGGATCAGATAAAGGAATTCAGAATATTTAGCTTCAAGGAGAAAAGGCTTAGGGGGAAATGATAAATTGTCTTCAAGTGTTTGAAGGCTATATCATGAAAAAGGCATTACATTGTTTAGTTTAGAGTCAGAGGACAGAACTAAGTGCAATGGGTTAAAACTGTGAAAGTTACAATCAAGTTTTGATGAAAGGAAAACAAATAAACAAACTTTCCATAGCTTTCCAAAAGTGGAATTCATTAGAATAAGGTGATGGCTTTGTATTTAGTATGAGTCCTCTAATAAAGGCTTTATGAGTATTTATTAGGGGCTTCTTTCAGGTATGAGTTAGGATAGAAGTAGAAATAGATATTGGAATAGAAACTTCACACCCTGAGGTCCCTTCCCACTCGGAGACACTGTGCTGCCCTTGAGGGTTATTGAGGTACAGTTCAAATAGCTGCTTCACATTCCTTTCTCCTTCCACATACTAAAGATGCCATCTGAGTTCAGACCCTGGTCATCTCCTGTCTAGATTATTACCATCTCTTCTTTTTTCTTGTATTTATTCATGTTTAATTCTTGTAATAAAACAAGCATTCCCATAACATAGTATAATAAAAAAGATGATTGCACATGAAACTGAAAATCTATCATGTACAACTTGGCTATTCCTTTAAAATATATAACAAAGTTATATAAATTCCTCTTTCTTCATTTTTTCTTCCCCCCATCCTAGAGATGGCCAGCATTACACACAAATGAGCACACACACTCACACACACACACATATGTAAAATCATTCTATACATACTTCTATTTATCAATTTTTTTCCTCTGGATGCAGATAACATCTTCCTTCATCTGTTCTTTTTAATTAATTTCCCTGCCTCGGCTCTCTCTTCACCAATCCATCCTTCACATATTTGCTAAGTGTTTTCCCTAAAGCATGAGACTGACCATGGTTACTTTCCTGAAGTGTTCCTTTTTTGCCAAAAGAACAATATAGCAGGGGTGGCTAGGTGGCACAGTAAATAGAGCACTGGCCCTGGAGTCAGGAGGACCTGAGTTCAAATTCAGCCTCAGACACTTGACACACTAGCCCGTGTGACTTTGGGCAAGTCACTTAACCCCAATTGCCCTCCAAAAAGCAAGCAAACAAACAAACAAATAAGTAAATCATATAGCAAACCTCTGAGTCTGCCATTTAAAAATCTTCACAATCTCGCTCCAACATACCTTTCTAGTCTTATTACATGTTATTCTCCTTCACACAATCTTCAAATCCAGACAAACTGGCCTTCTCTCTGTTTCTTATCCGTAACACTCTGCATCCATCTACATCTGGTTTTTTTTTCCTGGCCCCCCATCCTCACCCCTGCCTTCCTCAACTCTACAACCACCCGTATTACTTCTCTTTAGTAGATACTAGTGTTTTTCTCAAAGTTCAGCTCAAATGCTACCTTCTGACTAGAGCCTTCCCAGACCCCTAACCATGTATTTATTTTATATGTATGTTGAATACACTTTTGTGTGTACATGTCTCCCTATATAGAATGTAAAGCCCTTGAGGGCAAAATCCATTTCATTTGTGTCTTTATAGCCCTGATATACCACAGTGCCCAGAACATTACTAGATACTTAATAAATTCTGGTTCAACTGATTGATTACTTTAGTGATATGCTTTCAAGATCAAGATTTTGCAGGAGAGAGTAAGAGGAAGATTACCTCTACTCTATCAAACACACAAGACTAGAGGTTTCCTATGCCTGTGTCTCCAAGACAAACAATATCAGAGACACAGTTGGTTCCCTTATTTGCTCACACACTACAGAGCCCTTCTATCTTCTGCTTCTCATTTTTGGCTTTCTTCCATCAAATTACATACTTAAATACAGAGAACACAACATAGCTAGGAAATAACACCAATTATTTTCCGTTAATCAGAAAATCAGGCAAGTATTCAAGATGCCAACAAAGAACATAACCAAGGCTCTGTAAATTATTCGAGATCACTAAGAGCAGCAATGTCTGTGCCCTAAAGAAGCCTAGGCAATTTTATAAAGGTAAGATAGAATCCAAAGGCAAATTAGTAAAGAAATATATAAAAAAGAGTTTTACAAATCTCCACCACTGTGAAAACACTTTAGGGCTCTGCATGGACACATCTGCATGTCATATTTTTTGGTAATTTTATTGCTTAAGAGTCCATTTGGTAATTTCATTGGTTTGTCTATTGGAAATTATTTTTTTCCTAGTATAAATAATTCATTTTGTCTTTTTAAGGTCCAATTCTGACAGTTTGAGATGTTACATCTTATAAAATTCAATCTTTCAATCAATCAAAAAGTATTTTATCAATTGTCTACTTAATAGGTCCTATGATGTATTAGGATGCAAAGATAAAAAAAAAGGAAACGTCTTTTCTCCCAAGGAGCTTGTATTTGATCCATCTTCCATAAACTAATAAGTCTTCACAAGTTCTACTGGGAGGTTACAATAAGAACTCCTAATGCTAAAAAATGTATTTACAAATACAATTCTGGTTTATTAATGAGGAACAATAGAATTGATAACAGTGAGGGACATTTATAATTTGCTTAAACTGATAAACAAGATCTGGGGAAGCCATTATATAGATATTGACAATCTATTAACCCAACTTTGATGACATATACAAAATCTCTTTCCTTCTACTAAGTTTATCCTGTAGAAATGGAGTGACTATCCTATCAACACTTTCCCATTAAAAAAAAAAATCTAAAAGTAACCCAGGACAGAGCAAGAGTCCTCTATTTACTAGTAAACAAATCTATCAACCAAATTGAAGGGGGTTGAGATAGTAGCAGTCACTATGGCATTGGTGATGAGGGAACTCAAACCTCTAACTTTGCATATCCTTGCAGTAGTGAATTGCTAAGTAAATCTATATTACATGGAATATTAACGATTAATATTTTACTTTGTGAACAAAATGAAGCCTAAAGGCCATACTGCAAAAAGATGCCTTTCATGAATATTTAAGGATCACACAAGATTCCTTGAAAGATGCAATAATAAAGATAACTTTATTTGAAGATGCTCTAATTCTTACCATTAGAGGAGGCAGGGAGATAGAGCTTCACTAAAATTGTTTGGAATGTTTATGGGAGGTAACTGTATAGAGAGCTAACTCAAACATACAAGACCCAGGTAAAAGGATGTAAATTATTATAAAAAAATTGCAGACCATGACAGAAACTACAGATGGAAGACAAACCAGGCACAAAATTAAACATATAAAAGAGAGTAAGCTAATTTGCATTAGGAAAGTTGCAAACCTCTCTCAATGATCATAATGCTACTAGAAACTAAACATCATTTTTAAAAATAATAAGTATTTTTTTGGTGCCTCTAGGTGGCTGAGACTCATGAATTATCAGAATTAAAAGGCTGGGTTTTCTAAAAGATACTGGAGAATCATGAAAAAGGAAAAATGTAAATTATGTCATCAAAGAAATTTATGTCTGGAAAATATGGTGGTCATGAGAGTGAGGGAAGAGATCAGGAGCTGGTCTATTGCATTGGTGCCCATGTGCCACTAGCCTCTAGCACATTGGGTTAGAAGTTTTAACAAAAGTTAAATGGAATAAGATATCATGAATGAGTCGTGATGTATGCATTACGTTACATTAGAGGGAGTACTCACATTTCTTGATGAGATCAGAAATCTGTCAATGTATAAGAAACCGTATATTTTTTGTTAATTCTATTTTTATTGATAACTATTTTACATCACCTTCATTTTCAAATATGTCCTTTCCCCTTGCTTATCTAGCCTGCCATCCCATGAAGCAAAGAATAAGAGAAGGAAAGAAATCAATTAATCAAAACTAATATTTCATCTGAATTTGATGGTATTTGAAGGTTCTGTAGCCATAGACTCCCTATAGAGGAAGGAGAATTTAAGAAGCTGTAACATGAAAAGCAATTGAACCTTTTATGAGAAATAGTGACTAGTATCAATCAGTCATTCACAAATTATTTACATCAAGGGGTTTTCTTTTTCTGTAGTGCTAAACATCCATGGACCACCTATCACCTCTACTTACTATCAAAAACAATTCCAACAATTTAATATATAATTTTTCTGAGTATTGATATGAATATATTTTAAAATATGTTTTAAAATAATTATTTCAAGTACAAGTTTAAATCTGCAGGTGAAAAGTACAGTTGCCTTTTTTTAAATTGCATTTTATACTTTGTGGTCTCCTTATTTAGAACCCCTGGGGTAAACCAAGTTAATTTTAACCCTAGTACCCATTGTATGAGGCATCAGTGAATAACCACATCATGCCAACAGATGCTTCCAAGTGAAATAATTAAACAGGAGATGAGAGTTCACTGTTCACACACTAAAAAAGAATGTGAACAAATTGAACTCCACTAAACTCCTAAGCACCTTTTAAACAAAGTAGAAATTGAGCAAAAGACATTTAATTTACTTATATTTCCCTAGAGATAGCTCCAAAGAATTCAACTTATATATTTTAAGGTTATTTTCTTTATTAATATTAGGCTGTAAATGCTTAAGATAGTATAAAACTTCCTCTAAGTGCCCAAGTTACATAATTTTGACATATATACATATATATGTATATATATATACACATATATATGTATGTAATCCTGATAAATTATAGGAAAGATTAATGGAACAGCCTAATTATTTAATATCATGAATACCATTAAACCAATTATAGGCCACATATCTGGCAGGCATCATATTTAAAAGGAGAAAAAGAATCAGAGAGATTCAGCAATGTCTCTTAGTACATAAAATTGTGGTTTAGAGCCCAGAGTGATTGATTCTCTGACTAATTTCCATAGATAGATATCAACTGAGGAGTTTATCTTGAGATTATAATGTCAGATAACATGAGATAATATATGTGGAAGTATTTTGTTTAAACTATAAAGTGCTATGCACATAAAAGGGATTATTATCTCATTAGTCTCTCATATTATTCTTGTAGAAAAAATGAAAAAAACTGTGAGCTAAATAATTGAAAAAATTAGATTCAGAACTAGTTGAATAGCTGGATCCAAAGAGATGTTATTAGTGGTTTGATTTCAACTTGGAAGCTGGAGGGTAGTGCAATGTTTCAGGGATCTGTGTTTGACCCTGTGCTCTTAGTAGTTTTATCAATGACTTAGTATAATGGTAAGGGGGTTTTGAAGATCTTCACACCCTCTTAATAAGCCTAAGGGAATCTGAAGACCTTTCCTGATTTGAAAATAAACTCTGCCCCCTAATAGGCTGAATGTAATAACATGGAGCCTGTGGTGGGAGGGGTTTACTGAAGGGTGGAGTGGAACCCACAGGAAGCTGGGAGTCAGAGCTAGCTAGACTGGGAAGAGGGGAGGATGCATCCCAGGGAGTCAGTCAGGCTTGTGAGTAAATGTTGGTTTGTGGGAAAGCTAAAGGATAGTGTTGCTCTCTGTGTTGTTGTGGCTTATTAACTTCTTTGCTACTATAATGGAATTGGCTTACTGGTTTTGGGATTTGGTTTTCTGGTGTCTGAATATTTTTTTTTTTTGCTTTTATCTTATATATGGAGAGTGTTATATTTTGCAATTAAGTATCATGCAGGTATATTTATAGTGATCATGGGCACTGTTAATATTGCATTGACACTACACTTAGATAAAGACATATATGGTATACTTATCAAATTTGCTGGTAATACAAAGCTGGGAAGGATATATAATGCACTGAATTACAGAATCAGGAAGAGAAGGGAAGGGAAGAAACATTAATTCAGTACATGCTATGTGCCAGGTACTATCCTAAAAGGTTTACAAATATCTCATTTGAGATGACATGACAGTTGTCTAAATTTACATTTGGCTTTATGAAATTTCATCATGTTAAAGTTTTACATTTGAGTTAAAAAAATCTACTTCATAAATACCATAAGGAGGAGGCAGTGTTAGATAGTAGTTTCTCTCAAAAATATTCAGAGGTTGATTTATGGACTACAAATTCAATATCTGTCAATAGTGTGATATGGCATTCCCCACCTCCAAATTGATGCAATATTAGAATACAGTAAGTGAGATATAGTTTCCAGGAATAAAAAAAATGATAGTGATTTGGTCAGGCCATATCTGTAGTTTTATGTCCCATTCTCTGCACCACATGTTAGAAAAGACGCAATTATTTGTGAAAAGTGTGCAAGAAGAGCTTGGAGGCCATGCAGTAAGAATACTTTACAAAGGAAATAGGGATGTTGAACCAGAAGGAGAGAAGACTCATGGGTGACAAAATAGTTGTCTTCAAGAATCTGAAGAATTTGGGGTGGCTAGGTGGCACAGTGAATAGAGCGCCAGCCCTGGAGTCAGAAGGACCTGAGCTCCGAGCCGGCCTCCGACACTTAATCCACACAAACAAAAACCTAGCCATGTAACCTTGGGCAAGTTACTTAACCCCAATTGCCCTAAAGGGGCGGCTAGGTGGCGCAGTGAGTAAGAGCGCCGGCCTCGGAGTTGGGATGACCCGAGATCAGATCCGGCCTCAGAAAATGAGCACCCACGCACAAATAATGACTAGCCATGTAACCTTGAGGAAGTTACTTAACCCCAATTGCTTTAAAAAAAAAGAATCTGAAGAATTGTCATACGATAGAGAGATTAAACTTCTTATATATGGTTGCAAAGGATAGAACTAGAAGGAAAGAATGGAAAGAGCCAAGAGACAAATTTAGGTTTGGTAAGAGAAAAAAACAAAAGCAAAACAGAATTCCTAAAAATTAGAGCTACACAAAAGTGGTCTCTGTTCTTCCACCTGCAATTGCTTATTGACTTGGATGTCACATAGGCACAGTGCTATGCTGGTCTTAGTGTTGAAGAGTTTCAACTGTTAAGTTGAATAAATAATAAATATAAAATAGCAAATATAAATCAATTTTATTTATTGTTTTGTTGATTGCTAAAACTTAAGAAAGACATGGAAAAAATGTTGATAATACAAAATAAGTTTTAAAACATACTAGGTGGGGGTGGCTAGGTGGTACAATGAATAGAACACCAGCCCTGGAGTCATGAGGACCTGAGTTCAAATCTGGCTTCAGACACTTAACACTTACTAGCCATGTGACCTTGGGCAAGTCACTTAACCCCAATTGCCCTGCTTTCACCCCTCCAAAAAGCAAATTAATTAATTAACTAAAAAATAAAACATGGTGGAGGAGTCAAGATGGCTGAGTAGAAATAGCACTTCCATAGCACTCCAGCCCATAACACTTCAAAATTATGTAAAGGGGGGACTCTGAATGACCTCTGGAACTCCAGAACCCACGAAATGACACAGAGAAGCTAACCTCCTGCCGAGGACAGCCTAGCAGCCCAGCAGGGAGCGGCCAGCACAGCGCTCTGGGAGTGGCCAGCACAGCGCTCTGAGAGCGGACAGCACAGGGCTCTGGGAGCCGAGCCCAGGCCTTTGTGAGTTGCGGTTTTAGCCTGAGGGCAGCCAGACCAGCAGGTGGCAGGAGGGACTCCAGAACACCAGGAGCTGTGGCATTTCCAGAACTATCAACACATAGATGTCTAGGACAAAGTGAGAGGTTAGTGTCCTATGGACTTTTGGACTGGCTGGGAGAACGCATCAGCTTCTTTTCCTGGGGGCCAGAAGCTGCTGAGGAGCTGGCACAGCCTGCCCCATATTGCCGCATTGCAGCTTCAGCTCTTGGCTTGTGAATGGTAGGGGGATCCGGCAATCAGTCTTGGGGGTAAGTGCTCTTGCTTTACCCTTCTTGGATCTGGATTGTGGTCTGGGGTGGAGGTCTTGTGGTGTGTGAGCAGCTTGCCAGAGTGTGTGAAGGCTTCACAGAAGCCACCCAACTAATACTTCTGGAAGTTGAGAAAACCCTAACGTTTCGGATGGAAGGTCCCCTGGCTGGTGGCAAAGTCCTATTGTGGCAACAAGCCCAAAAGTCAAATAATTGAGTGGCAACATGCCTAGACAAAGGAAATGAAATAAACAGAAAAATGCAACTTTAGACTCCTATTTTGGGGGCAAAGAGTATCAAAGCATGGAACAGGAGGAGGACTGGGAGGTCAGAACTCCTGCACCAAAAGCCTCAAATGAAAATATGAGCTGGCTACAGGCCATTGAGGACCTTAAGAAGCAGATAAGAGAAGTGGGGGAAAAATTGGGAAGAGAAATGAGAAAGATGCAAGAAACAAGTCAACAGCCTGACTGAGGAAAATAACACCCTAAAAAATAGACTAATGCAAATGGCAAAGAGGCCCAAAAGGGCAATGAGGAGAAGAATGCCTTAAAAAGCCAAATTTGCCAGATGGAAAAAGAATCTCAAAAGCTCACTGAGGAGAATCATTCCTTCAGAATTAGACTGGAGCAAATGGAAGCTAGTGACTTTATAAGAAATCAAGATGCTGTTAAGCAGATCCAAACAAATGAAAGACTAGAAGGCAATGTGAAATATCTCATGGGAAAAACCACTCACCTGGAAAATAGATCCAGGAGAGACAATCTAAAAATTATTGGACTACCTGAAAACCATGATCAAAGAAAGAATCTAGAAACCATCCTTCAAGAAATTCTCAAGGAAAATTGCCCAGATGTTTTAGAACAAGAGGGCAAAATAGAGGTTGAAAGAATCCACAGATCACCTCTGAAAAAGATCCAAAAATGAAAACTCCTAGTAATATTGTAGCCAGGTTCCAGAATTCCCAGATCAAGGAGAGAATATTACAAGCACTCAGGAAGAAACAATTTCAATATTGTGGAAACACAATCAGGATAACACATGATCTGGCAGCTTCTACACTGAGGGATCAAAGGGCATGGAATATGATATTCCAGAGGGCAAAGGACCTGGGATTAAATCCAAGAATCACCTACCCAGCAAAACTGAGCATCATGTTTCAGGGGAAAATTTGGTCATTCAGTGGAATAGAGGACTTTCAATCATTCTTGAGGAAAAAAACAGAGCTGAATAGAAAATTTGACATTCAGATACAAGAATCAAGAGATGCTTGAGAAGGTAAACAGGGAAAAGAAATCACTATGAACTTATCAAAGTTGAACTATTTACATTCCTACAGGGAAGAACAATAACTGTAACTGATGAAGCTTTTATGAAAATAGTTGAAGAAGGGTATATGGGCATATGAGTACATATGTGAATGTGTGTATATATGTTTTCAGGTATACAGAGATAGAGGGCACAGGTTGAATTTAATAAGAAGGGATGATACTTAATAGGTGAGGTTAAGAGGTGAGAGAGTACAGTGGTGAGGGGGAATTGGGAGAGACAATGGGGTGAACTGTCTTGTGTAGAGGAGGCAGGGGAAGGTGGTTGCAGGGGAGGGGAGGAACAGGAAGGCAAAAAGGCAAAACCTTATTCTCATTGAATTTGGACCAGGGAGAGAATGACATGCATACTATATAGGGTGTCCCACCCTACAGGAGTGTGGGGAGAAGGGGGATGGGGGAAGGTGGTGGAGGGGAGGGCAGGCTGGGGGGAGGGAAGTTGGAAGCACCCACTTTTGAAAAGGGACAGGATCAAGGTAGGGAGCGGACCTGGTGGAAGGTGGGATGGGAGGGAGGGAAATATAGTCAGTCTTTTACAATGTATCTACCATGGTGATATTTTGCATAGCTACACATGTACAGCATATACTGATTTGCTTATCTTCCTTTTAAAATAAAATTTTTAAAAATATATATAAACACTATGATTAATTCTATTTTGCATATAATTGGGAGATAAGATGTTCAGGCAATGGGGCTTGTTGATTCACCTCACCCTACTGGAAAAATTGAAGGGGGTATGAGAGAAGAGATGGGAGAGAGCAGATTGTTTGAGGGGATATCCTGTATGACTGTTATTCTGGGGTCGTGGGTAGGGGGAAAATGGGGAAAAATTTTAATTCAAAATCTGACATAAATGAATGATGTAAACCAGAAGTTAATAAAGCATTTGCAAAACGAAAAAAAAAAACATGCTAGGTGTACATTTTTCCCCTGCCCCCCCCCCCCCGAAAGCCAACTGTTAAACATTTACTAGCATACTTGCAAGTCTAAAATTATACTTGTTTTTCCCACTCCCACTTACCTATTCCTAATTTTCTTGCAACTGTTTAGGACATCACCATTCCTTCAGTCACTCAGGTTCACAACCTAGGCATCATCTCTTACTGCTGAGTCTCTCACCTCCCATGTCTAATTTTTTGCTAAATCCTCTCAAGTCTGTCTTCATAATATCCCTGGAATGGGGTACCTTCTCTCTTTTTGACATTACCACTATGTTGGGTTAGGGCCTCATCCATCCATTTATTCCTGAATTATTGCAATAGCCTACTGGTCGATCTTCTGTTTACAAATCTCTCCCCAAACCAAACCATCTCCCACTCAGCTATCAAAGTGATTTTCCTTAAGTGCAAGTCTGATCATGTTACTCCCCTACTCAGTACACTCCAGTAGTTCACTATTACCTACAAGATCAAATACAACATTTTCTGTTTTTTTTTAAAGTTCTTCATAACCTGGTCCCTTTCTACCTTTACTGTCTTCTTATATTTTATTCCTCTCCACACATTCTGTGATCCATTGACACTGGTCTTGCTGTGCCTCACATAAGATACTCCATTTCCAGACATATTCAGTAACTACCTTCATGCCTAAAATACTCTCTCTTCAAAACTTATAGCTTCCCTATGTTCTTTAAAGTCCTAGCTAAAATCTAACCTTCAACAAGAATCCTTTCTGGATTCACTTTAATAATAATGACTTATCTGTGATATTAGTCTACTTTTCCCTCTTTATATTTTATAAGTACATAGTTGTTTGCATATTCTCTTCCTCACCCTCATCCTTCACTGGAATGAGTTCCTTGAGGGCAAGGACAGTTTAAAAAATAATATTTTATTTTCTCCCAATTACATGTAGAACAATCTTAAACATTTTTTAAGTTTTGAATTTCAAACTATGCCCAAAGGGCTATAAAATGTGCATATCCTTTGACCCAGAAATACCTGTGTATTTCTATCTTTTTCTATCTCTCCCTCCCCTCCCCTCCCCTCACTCAGAAATGGCAAACAATTTGATGTAGTTTATGCATGTATAATCATAAAACACTTCTATTTTAGTCATTTTGTGTAATAGTACTCGGAAAAGGAAGGAAGGAAGAAGAAAGGAAGGAAGGAAAAAGAAAAGATTGAAAGAAAGAAGGAAGGAAGGAAAAAGGAAGGAAGGAAAGAAGGAAGGAAGGAAGAGAGAGAGAGAAAGAAAGAAAGATAGGAAGAAAGAAAAGAAAGAGAGAGAAAGAAAGAGAAAAATGTAATGCTTCAGTCTGTATTCAGACAACACCAGTTCTTTCTCTGGAGCATTTTTCGTTATGAGTCCATTGGGATTGTCTCGGATCATTGTATTACTGAGAATAGCCAAGTCATTCAGTTCTTCATTATATAATATTGCTATTACAATGCACAGTGTTCTCCTAGTTCTGCTCACTTCACTTTGAATCAATTCTTTGAAGACTCAAAATAAGTTCATGAATAAATAGGCCTATGGGTCCATGGGTTCCCTTTTGTCCTTCCTCAATTACTTGGATAACTCCTTTATAGCAAAATCTTGCTCAGGATGCAATGAAAATCAGCTCATCTTTATTTGCAGACAAAACCTATTTTAAAAGTATAGATAGCAAATAAACAAGATTTAATGATAAATGGTGCCATTTTACCAGGTAGTGATGAAGCAGAGAAGGGGAAAAAATGGAGAGGAGATAAATTCACCAGGTCTTGATAGCAGTGAAGAGCAAAACTGTGTCTGGCAGATCATTCCTTAAGCAGGCTGGTGAGCCAGACAAGTCTCCAACCCTCATGATTATGTTTATTTTGGAGTAGCTTTTACTTGCAGTTGACTTGGCCAACCCTCAGGAGACAGTAGCTCCAAAGTTCCTGAACTTTCCCCTGTGGACCTTCCATATCCTATCATGTTTCAATCCTTTCTCCTAAATGGGAAAAAACTATACTCCTAATCAATCCCACTGAGGAGGGATATATTATATCTTATTATTTCTCTTATTATAGATAATATCATTTTAAATATCTTAAAGTTTTAGAAAATATTTATAATGATCTAAACACTGGAGAGGTAATGGCTTTTCTGGGCATAAAATTCACATTTCGTTTGGATACTACCATATATCCCAATAACAGACCTCCTGACATTTGCCATAATGTTCTAATATTCTAGATCATTGTCTTTTGTCATAATGACAATTTTAGGTTGTCCAGTACAATTTTAGAAAAAAAAGCATAGTTTAATGAAGCTATCAATCTATTTTATACCATAATAATATTCAGTATATTTGATCGAAAGATGAGATTTAACCTAACAATTAAAAGCAAGTAAACAAACAAAGAAGCTCATTATTAAATAGACAGTGCAAAAGTCAAGGTTAGGAAAGATATTTTTTAGCTCATCTTGGTTTCTTCATCAATGAAATGGCAATATACCACCACCCATAAATGTAGAAGTTATATATTCTAAGCAAGTAAAGAGTAATAAGAATCTTCATAAAATTTCACACTACTAGAAAATGTTATGTTCTTTCATTAGGAGGGGTCCTGTTTGTGATGGTAATGATAGCATTCTCTCCCCTAAGAGTCCCTCGGAGCAGAAACCAAGGCCTGTCTCAGTGGAGCTAGCCTTATCACAAAAAGCTCTGTTGTGAAGGGTTCCAGGCTTATTTTTTTCTGATTAGTTTGTGAAATGAAAGGAAAAAAAAAGAATAATGAGGGGAAAATACAGAAGGAAAAAGCTGCTGTTTCTAATATTTCTCCAAAAATCATCCTAATTGCCCTGAGAAATCAGAAATGTTACAGAGGCCTCTTTCATGGAGTGGGGTATGGGAACATTTTGATTTTTCAAACTTTAAAGTTCCCAGGGCAATAATATTCCTCAATGGCTTTGCTTGCATAGCCAACCCCTTCATTGGCCTGATGAGTCACAGAGGCAGTTATTCAAAGTGGTGGACACATTTGTTTTAAATTTGAGAGACTATTTTCCATCAGATCTCTAAACAGCCAATTTTGATATTATTAATTAAAAAGAAAGTCAAATCTTGCACTTTGGAAAGATTAGCATGTAGACATTTTGGAAAGTTGAACTGATGGTGTATTTTAAAAAAATCACAACTGTTCCCTAACCCCCTAAAGACTGCTACAGTGGATTATTGAATTAATATACTAGTCTGACTCTTTAGTTCTCTTTTTTCTTTGCTTTAGGAATTAAACAATATTCATATTTTCAATGTTTTCTGGCACATTTCACTGTTCATTAGTAATTCCAGTTTAGAGTAGACAGGGGAAGGAATCTGAAATGGCAATCGAATAATGTGACTTAAAAACCACCTTTAGTAAATGAAAAGAGAGGTCAAGTCTATTCATTGAAATTAGCTTTTAGATTATCTGTGAATTGTATCTCCTTATTTATGTTTCCCATGGCCTTAAATAAAGAGTTAATTATACCATAGCAGTAAAGGTTTGAAACTTGAGAACAAACTTCCCATAAACATTATAAAGTTCAAAGTTTTACCCAAAACTCCAGAGTACATCTTACTTTTTAAATTGGGCTGGCATTCTTGGAAGAAAAAGGTCACTTGCAATATCTAACCATAGTCATCAATACTGTAAGAATAAGATATCTCACAATATTGAAGCATTTTCTATTTAGAAATCCAAGGTGGAAAAAAATTTCTAGACAAAAAGGAAGTATGTTATTTTTAAAAGTTCAGTTTAGAAAAAAGAATTATGTGGAAAAATATGAATTAATTGTGCTCCTTTCTTCATCAAGCACATGTAAATATCGCTAAACTTTACTATGAGCATTCTCTGTCATAAGAGTTCAGATGGAAGAGGAATTCCTTAGATATGTTGGAGTCATCCATGGGCCCCTGTTTGTGGTTCACATTGTCAATTCCTAGGAAATTTTAGATGTCCTAAATGAGACCTACAATCAAGAGTTTGGACTAATCAACCATGCAAGAAAAAGCTCGTGCATCAAGAACATCTAATGTTTAGACCATTAAATATATTTGGATGGATGACCCACAGAGCTGGTTCACCAATATATCTGTAGTCATATCTGTATCTATATGCTTTTCTGTATCCTCATTTGCATCAATATCAATAGCCTCATCCTTATCTGTATTTATTGTGCATAGGCACTGCAGATAGACAATGATTTATATCAAAATCCATTGAATCCAGGAATACACTGGATTGAATTAGGAAAGTGGTAAGATGTTTTCAATGAACTCAAAGTTTCTTAACTAAAACCCCACTTTCTAAACAATCAGCATTTTTCAAGTGAACACAAATTTCATGGTTACAAATCATGGGATATTACAGTTCATAGGCTATGCAACCTGAATTATGAGTCATGCAGCAGGCAATGGAGAGAGGAATGGTGGGCATAAATAGGTTACAGCATATTCTCAATGATGAATTATTCATAAAAAAATGATGTGGAAGCCGTACTGATCTTTGGATATTACCTTTTTCATTACCAGATAAAAAGAAGGGAGGATGTTCCTATAGTGAGATTAAGAGATAACACAGGCAGCCCTCAAGCACAGCATGATTGGCCTATTTGAAGGACTTATGGGAGAATGTGGACAAGAGTCTCATCGGATGAGAAAGTGCAATGGGTTACCATCTGCATTGGTTCAGTGAATACCCACACCAATGAGGTCAAAGATCCATTGAATCAAACAATCAGTTAAGCAACAGGCATTTATCAAGCCCCTACTCTGTTCCAGGTATTGTGCTAGGTAATGTGAATACAACGATAAAAAAAAAATCCCTACTCAAAAAGAGCTTACATTCTAGAGATAGAGACAATAAGCTAATAAAGTTTCAAATGGCTATGAATTTTGGGACAACTTGTGGTTTTTATCATGTGTATACATATACAATTAATGTATGTGTGCATGTTCAGAATAAATAATGTAAAAAGAATAGATATAAATAAGAACAAAGTAGTCAAGTATAACATAGGAAGAAATCACCGAGAGGCTTACACTACATCTTGAAGGAAGAGAGAGATCCTATGAAGTAGAGGTTGTTAGGGGGGAGTGCATTCCAGACATGGGACAGCTTGTTTAAAATCATAAAGATGAGAGATGAAATGACTCATGTGAAGAACATAGACAAGGTCAGTATGGCTGGATTGCAGGATGTGGGCAAGGGGGTAACATCCAATGAGGTTGAAAAGAAAGGTAAAGCGAAAGGCTGTGAAAGACCAATTTAAAAAAAATTATTTTATTTTTAGATTCTTTTTCCATCTGGCAAATTCGACTTTTTAAGGCATTCTTCTCCTCATTGCCCTTTTGGGCCTCCTTTGCCATTTGAGTTAGTCTATTTTTTAAGGTGTTGTTTTCCCCAGTCAGGCTGTTGACCCTCATTTCATACTTTTCCTGCATCCTTCTCATTTCTCTTTCCAATTTTTCCTCCACTTCTCTTATTTGATTTTTAAAGTCCTTCTTAAGGTCCTCTATGGCCTGCAACCCGCTCATGTTTTCCCCTGGGGCTTTTGGAGCAGGACTTCTCAACTCACAGTCCTTTTCCCGCTCTATGCCCCCAAAATAGGAGTCTAGGGTTGCATTTTTCTGTTTCCTTTGCCTTGGCATGTTACCACTTAATTGCTTGACTTTTGGGCTTGTTGCCACACTATGGCTTTAAGGCCAGCTAGAGGAATTTTCGTCCCGAACGTGTGGGGGGCAACTTCCGTTTCTGGCAAGCTGTAACCCACCCACAACTTCCACCCTAGATCACAATCCAGATCCAGGGAGGTTAAAGCAAGAGCGATTACCCCCCAAGACTGATCGCTGGATCTCCCCACGATTTGTAGGCTGGGAGCCGGAAATGCCTCTGAAAACTACAAAATGGCATGTCTCCTCAGTGGCTTCTAGCCCCCAGGGAGGGAGCTGACGCATTCCCCAATTACAGGTCCCAAAGTCCATAGGACACTAACCTCTTACTTTGTCCTAGGCATGTCTATGTTGATAATTCTGGAGTCGCCACAGCTGCTGGTGTTCTGGGGTTCCTCCAGCTGGCTGTGGCCCTGCCGCCCTGGGGCTAAAACCTCGGCTCACGCGGACCTGGGCTCGGCTCGGCTCCTGCGCTCTGCGCTTTGCGCGCTGCGTGCTGCCGGCTCCCAGAGCGCTGCGCTGGTCCTTCCTGCAGGGCTGCTGGGCTGTCCTCAGCGGGAGGTTAGCTTCTCTGTGTCGTTCTGTGGGTGCTGGGGCTCCAGAAGTTGTTCAGAGTCCTTTTTTACATAGTTTGTGGGGAATCTGGGGGCAGAGAGGCTTGGATGAGCTGTTTCTACTCCGCCATCTTGGCTCCGCCCCCAAATTATTTTATTTTTAATTTATGGAATAAACCAAGTATTTCCATAACGTAGTATAATTATTAAAAAGATGATTACGCATGAAACTGCAAATCCATTATGTTCAGTTTACTGATATTATTTACTGAATAAATTTACTATCCCTTTAAAATATATAATAAAATTATCATATATCCTTTTTTTTCCTTTTACTTTTTGGAGGGCAGTTGGGGTTAAGTAACTTGCCCAAGGTGACATGGCTAGTTTTTTTTTTTTTTTGTATTAAGTGTCTGAGGCCAGACTCTGGGGCCTGGCACTGTACTCACTGCACCACCTAGCCACCACAAATTTATATTTCTTTTTTTTTAAAGAGGGCAATTGTGGTAAGTGTCTGAGGTCTGACTTGAACCCAGGTCCTCCTGACTCCAGGGTTGGTACTCTATTCACTGTTCCACCTAGCCACCCCCTCATATATCCTTTTTTTGTCATCCCTTCCCTGCCCCCACCCCCTGCCCTGGAGACAGCTACCATTAGACACAAATATTAGACACAAATCATTTCATAAATACTTCTATTTATCAGTTCTTTCTCTGGATGCCTATAGTAAATGAAGCTTTTTTTTTTCAACTAAACAGAGAAGTTTATATTTGATTCTAGGGACCATAAGAAGCCATTGAAGGGTGGCTGGGTGGTGCAGTGAATAGAGCACCAGCCCTAGAGTTAGGAGTTCAAATATGGCCTCAGACACTTAACACAAAAACTAGCCATGTGATCTTGGGCAAGTCACTTAACCCCAATTGCCCTACCTTCCCCCCTCCAAAAAAAAAAAAAGAAGCCACTGAATTCTATTAAGCAGGGAAGTGACATGGTGAGATCTGTGCTTAAGGAAAATCACTTTGGCAGTAATAGGTAGAAGCGACTGAAGTGGAGAGATATAAAGCAAGGAGACCATTAGGAGGCTATCTTAATACTTTAGGCAAGAAGTGAGGAGAATGTGGACTAAGGTGGTATCTGTGTGAGTTGAGAAGAGGGCTCAGAGGTGAGAGACGTCAAGGAAATAGAAATGGTAAGAGGCATCGGAATATAGGCACATACATTCCCATCTAAAGAATCTAGAACAAAGTGTTACTAAATAAACCACTGAACATTTTCCAATTTATGATAGAATGTATTTTTGAAATTTGAATAATCTTAAAAATTTATTTCACAAAACATTATTTAATACCAGTTAGCCTCTAAAGATATCTCCTGTTTACTCCTCTACTCTCATATAGATAGGAAGCTTTGAGGATAGTTAATCCATAGTATCTCCCTGAGAAGGGGGTCAGGAGTTAGAATGTATTTTCACTGGTATAAAAGCATCAAAAAGAAAGAAAAATGTTTTGACAGAAGTCAAAGGAAAGATAAAACAAGCCCTCATCTTTGGGCAAGGTTTTCAAATTCTTACTTCTAGTGATTCCCTGCATCTCTCTGATTTTAGTTATTCAATCAGTATGAAGGACCTGACAGTAAAGATTTCACTGGGTGCTTGGCCCATTGAATATGTATACCCAGGAAATTTTACAGAACTATTTGGGAGTATATTTTCATTTCACTACAACATGGGCTAAATCTGATGTTCTTAAGTAGCATATAATATTATACAAATTATATTCCTGCTATGGCAGAGGTCAGAGGATAACCTAACATGAACAGAAGATAAAATAAAAATAGTACAAAATGATACTAAAAATATCAAAAAATACTAAAGGATACTAAAAATAGCAAAGTCAACTATATTTCATATGCACATAAGTCCAGTCAAATTGACCCCCTTAGGCTCTCTCACTATGCAGCTCTCCATTTCCCAATTGTCTGTCTTTGCATAAGCCATCCCACCATGGCTGGAATGAATTCTGTTACCCCCATACCTACCCCTCTCTCACTGCTTAAAATTCTTTGATTCACTCCAAACTTATTTCAAGTGACACCACCTAGGTGAAAACTTTCCTAATTTCCCCAGTTATTAGTACACACACACACACACACACACACACACACACACACACACACACCACCTTATATCTATTTTCTTTATGTCCTGCACATACCTCTGTATGCATGTTGTCTTTATTAGTAGAATGTATGTTCTTTGAGGACAGACATTATTTCATTTTGTCTTTGTTTTCCAGTGCCTGGCACAGAGCAGGATCTCAATAAATATTTATTGATGAATAGATTGATTGCTTCTTAAATACTGATTCCACTACCACCACCCGTACCACCTTGAGCAAATCATTTGATCCTTTATGACTACTTTAATATTCATAAAATGAGAGTCCCTTCCAGTTCTAAATCTAAATGAGCCTCTGAATTTATTTGGATTTGAACTTTTGAGGAGTTTCCATCATGGGAGTGAGCTGATCAAAGAATTCATTACAGAGGGAATTTGTATATGAGGCACCATGTTGAGCTGGATGACCATTAAAGGCCCTTCTAATGCTCTAGGAGAATTAATGTCATCAATATGTAAAACAGATGAGAGGGAAGAGAGTTTAGAAATGGACAGCAGTCTGATGTTAAAGCACAAGGTCCCAGATTGTAGCATGGGAAACGGAAAGGAAAGGATAAACATTAATAGTCTGAAGAGAAAAAATATCAAATGATTCAGTGACTAAATATGGAAGACAAAGTAGACTGATGGTGAGCTGAAGATGATTCCAAGGCATAGAATCATAGAGCCTGAGATATGTAAAAAGATCTCAGAAGCCATCTTAAGTTTAGCAGGACACTATCTGAAATAGGTCCTATATTTTACATATAGTCTAATATGACTAATATTATTCTGTAGGTCAGGTGAGTTTATTTTCTTATTTAAAAATGTTCAATGATTTACATTCACTGGTAAAGCTCAAAACCCTCTGTCTGGCATTCAAGAGCCTACAAAAGCTGGTATCATGCTAACCTTACAGTCTTATTTCATATTTCTTCTCACCAAATAATTGTGTTTGGGTCAAACTGGACCCACTCTCTATTTCCTGAACACACCCTTCATTGTCCTGCCCCCTTGCTTTTGTTCACATTGCTTCATGTCTGGAATGTCCCCTTCTCCTTTTGTCTGTTGAACTGTTACCAGTCCTTTAAAATCCAACTACAATGTCAACTCTTACATGAAACCCTTTCTGATGTTTCTCATTGGTAATGAATCCCCATGAGAATTTTCATAACATCTTATTCTACAACTGTGCAATGTATTTACCATGTGTCATATTCCTTAATAGATTCTAATTTCAATAAGAAGAGGTACTGTGTCTTATCTAAATTTTGCATCTTCTCCTATTATTGAGTACAATGACTATTCTGCACACACAGCGGGCATTTAATAAATGCTTGAACCAAATTGGATATAGTTACACCTAGGTGATACAATGGATGAGGGCACTGTTCCTAGATTCAGGAAAATCTGTGTTCAAATCCTGCCTAAGAAGCTTACTACCTGCATGACCTTGGGCAAGTCACTTAAATAGTGTTTGCCTCAGTTCCTTCAATTGTAAAACTTGGGTAACAACAGCACCTGCCTGGCAGGGTCATTGTGAGGTTTAAGTGAGATAATTTTTGTAAAGGGCTTAGCATAATGCCTGACACCTAGTTTATGTTTAATGAAGTACTTATTCCTTTCACCTTCTTCATTACTAGCCATATTCTGAAGATACATGTTAACAAAAACCAAAGTACCATAACTGAAGAAAACAGAGTTTTTCTAAATTACTCTTCTAAATCCAAAAGTAAGGTGTGTGTGTGTGTGTGTGTGTGTGTGTGTGTGTGTGTGTGTGTGTGTGTTCTTCTTGGGGCTTCAGTTTCCTCATCTGTTAAATGGAGTCTGACTTAAAGATCTCTGTGGTCCTTTGAGCTCTAAATCTGTGACCTGATCTTTCCCTGACCTAGAAAGTGCTATGTAGAGAGTGAATAATTACAAAACAGTTAAATAATATCAGACTTTTGATGGAAGGATGATATTAAGTAATAATTCATTTTTAGGAAACAGAAAGAGATAATGGAGGAGGGGGTTTCTGCTTAGTCTCAGTTGATAGTAATTGAAATCTTGCCTAAGGGACCAATAATCTGAGCTAGTACAGATTCTCAAGGAATGTGCTTTCGACATTCCCTTTCTTTTTAAACTTATAACATCTTCTACTTATAAGGAGTTTTCTGACAATTATTGAAGAAATTAAAAAATCTAACCAGATTTTTACTCATGTAATGGACCTCACACAAGACCAGAAGTGAACTTTGGTTCCCTTTTGTACACTAATAAAACAAACAAAAAAACATATGAAGAATATTACTGTATATCATGTGCATAGTTTTATCCCTCTATTGCTTGCTAAAGAATCCAGGAGAACATGAATCATTGGAAATCCAAGCTTGTGATACCTATTGTTCTTTCCCTGTTCAATTTGGATTTGCCTTACTCTAAACCCTTTCTTAGCACTACTGGTAAAGGCTTTTGGCCTAATATTAAGACAAAAGAGACCAAAACGAGGAGGAAAGGATGAAGAATATTTTGGAATGAGTTTAGTATATTTATATTTGACTTGGGCACACAGTAGGTGCTTAATAAATGTTTGCTGACAATCTATTTCACTGAAGCAAAAATAGCATCTGGATAGGATTCAGTGTGTGAGAAGAAGGAGGCTCACAAAAGATAATTTTAAAGACAATGAATTATAGAATATCACAACAAGGATATGCACAGAAAGCTTTTTTTGTTACCTGCATGAACTAGAATGAACAAAATGGCTCAAAAGTAGAAATGGATGATGTTCGCCTATAAAAGTCCGTGATTATTTTGGTGTCCACCTGCTAAATGTAGATAGGAAAACAAAACAGTTCATCCTTTTCAGATTTGTATTATTATTATCTAGATTGTGAACACACTCAACAAATTAAAAAAATGCCCCACTGATATCCAGGACTGGGACATCCTCCTCCTCAGAAAAATGAATTCATTTATGTACAATATCTTTTATAAATTGAGGGAATTCTGGTTCTGAGTGAACTGATCAAAATTCTACATTAGAAATTTATTTTCAGCTCAGTTTTATTAATTAAAATTATCTTCACTAACCCTCTTGAATTAATAAAATGTGGCTGGCAGTCATTGCCATAGTACAGGCCACAGTTGGGATGAAAATGTGGTTGCTAGGATACCTTCATTATTTCATCTCCATGTTACACCGTTCTATCAATTAATGAAGAAACACTCAAGTTAATTCTCAGCAACATTTATACACATTCTTAGCATATGATTTCCCTTATCTCCCCGTGACATTTCTCCTTCTAGCATTCACCTTCTAATCCATAAAATATTAAACACGAGGTGATCACATCAGTTTACAAATTACAGTAATGATGCAAGTCTTCTCCTTAACCTTTCCATCCACTTTCCATCTTCAGGAAAGTTCACACAGAGAAATATCCATGGCTGGCCTAAATTATTTTTCTGCTCGTTGGTTTTCTTTCCAACATGACAAAGGAATAGATACGAGGTTCTGTGTTATTTTTTTAAGTGACATTTTTAATTCCTTTCGGTTCCCTCTAAGAGAGATAAAATAGGGGAAGTCAGAAGATGCTAGGGAAGGCACACTCCCACACCAGTAATTGAGAATACTCCACAGATTATAACTCCATTCTCACTGGATGCATTTAATGCAGATGTGTGATACAAGGTCTTAGGAATCTATTTCATCTGACTTTTATCTCATTATAAGCTTTGCTACTTACTATTGTAGGTCACCATTTAACATGACATGATAGAAATTAAAATGATAAATAAAAGCTTTTAATAAGATAAAAAACATCTAGTTTGCAAGTGGTTTCTTCAGTCTAATGGTTACTAATTCAGGCATTGGTTTACCAAAAAAAAGCCAGGAAGATAAAAAGCAATCGGAATATAAGGGGGTAATCAGACTGAAATAATTAGATGCTATTTGAGATATTCTCTATTTTTTTGGTAAGAAATCAAAAAGTTTAAGATGGTTTTCTATCTCTGTGGAGAAATTATCTACACTTGAAAAACCTGCTTTTCAAATCAGAAAATTAATAAATAGAGAGGCTTGTCTCTGTAATAGTCACACACTCCCATTTCAACCACCCAAGTCCAGACCTGCATAATTTCTCTCCTAGACTGTTTTTTATAGTTATATATTCTTTTCCTTCTCTGAATCTAGCCACTCTCCTATACATTCTTTCCCCTGAGGGCTGGTCAAGGAATACTCTTAATTTAGAATTTGATCATGTCATTTGTCAAAGGCAACAACAAGACCCACCACCAACAATAATAACAGAACGAAACCTCCCACAACCTTCTCCATTCTACCTCTCCAGCTTTATTTCAGTCAGTAAGCTTTAAGTGCCACACTGTGTGCTAAGCGCCGTGCTAAGTCCTGAGGATAAAAGCACTTTTTTCTTTTCCTTCAAGGTCCAACTCAGGTGCTACCATAAAGTCTAGAAAATTGTTTGGGCCCCTCAGAGGTGAAGTGAATTAGTTGCCCAGTGTAAATTGTCTAGTAGTTGTCAGAAGTAAGATCTGAACCAGGTGTCCCTGACACTGAAGCCAGACCTCTATCAAGTACACTGTGTTGCCTTTGATATATGTATGAGCTTAATAAATATTTGTTAAATTGAATAATTAAATTATTATAATTTCAGAATATCATTCAAACCACCTTTTGACCCCACTGACAGGGGTGTTGTATTTGGGAAGGAGGGGAGATCTCTGCTGGCTGGATAGTCTACCCAGAATTCCTCAAGACTTTTAGGCATAATACCCCCAAATGTGAGGCCAAAAGATGGGTCATATATAATGAAAAGTCTATAATAGAACCAATGTTTTTTTTAGCCTTTTGTCCACTTACTATCTTACTTTTTCTAACATAATATTCATCAGAAGAGTGAATTAAATTTAGGATATCTAATAGGATGCAACGAAAAGAAAAGAAAAGAAAGAGACCACTATATTCCAAGGCTGGTTGCCAGAGGTACTGACAATATTTCCAGGCAGTTCAGCCTATCTTTATAATAGCTATGGAAATAGGCTAATGAGGATAGCACAAAAACACAGACTGCCCAGGCAGATGCAGTCTTTCAAAGCAAAGGCCAATGGACGAGATGGTACACAGCTGTTTTCAATTTTCTAAAGCCTACGTGTGGTCTTCTTTATAGGACAAAGAAATATATTTCTCTATTATTTATTTTTGAAATTTTCATATGTGGTTTTGGCAAATCACATCACTAACTTCATTGTGCCCCAGTGTAAGAACAGTGGGTCAGGAAACAATTTTGAGAGTTCTGTAAAATCGGTAATGGGATCTCAGGAAATTTAGGAGAGTTTCCTAACATGTTGACTTCTAATCACTTGATGTTTCACATGCTGAGGAGGATGTGCCAGAAAAAACTTTATCTTTCTCAAGGAACTGACTCCCAAGGAAAATATATGAAAATGGGTTTTGAGCCACAATATAATGGTTGATTTAGATTTTGTGAAATTAAATAAAATGGAAGTATATAAAATTGGAATGAACTCCAGGGCTACAACATTTTGGATGGAATGTTGAGGCAAAATAGAGATGTTATTTGGAGAAAGAGCTCTGGACTGGGAGCCAAGAAACCTGGCTTCAAAATCTGGTTTGTTACCTGGTGTAAAATCCCGTTAGTTTTCTAGGCATGAGTTTTCTCACTCAGTAATGTTATGAGTTCTGACAGGAGGGTTTGGTTATTTTATTCATTGTATTTTGCTGCCCTTTAGACCAGAGGTCAAATACCTGATCACTGACCACATTGCCCACAACACTCCTGAGTGCCTGGTCTATGGTAAACTCTTAATATTTGATTGTATGCAGGATGTCCCAAAAGTATTGTTGCAGTTTTTAATTATCAAAGCTTAAAGCTACACTAAGACTTTTGAGATACCCCATATACATTTGTCCTTCTTCTTCTTCTTCCTCTTCTTCTTCTTCTTCTTCTTCTTCTTCTTCTTCTTCTTCTTCTTCTTCTTCTTCTTCTTCTTCTTCCTTTTCCTCTTCCTCCTCCTCTTCTTTTTCTTCTTAATCTTCTTCTCCTCCTCCTCCTTCTTCTTCATGGGTCAGTTTCCCACTTTTTATTAAAGCTTGACATCACTGCTCCACATCATGGCTCCCCTTTAAGTGCAAAAATGCAACCCAATCAGAATTGAAAATAACCTCTGAACAATCTTTTCCAGATGTCACCCCTCTCATTCTTAAAGAAACAGTAACTAGAGGATTGGAGACCTTAACCTAGGCCCTCCTGAGGCCCTTTACCTTCCAGAGTCAGTTCCAAACCATGCATAAGTCAGAATATGGCTCCAGGTTCCATTCTGTATTCTCAAGGACTAGCACCAGAATTTCTGCTTAGTAGTCGCTAACAACATGGGATGTGGACAATGAAGCCTGTCCTAAAATCTGACCATTGATTTTGCTTCTTTTGAAGTACCAATATAGAAGATTTATTAACACATAGAGGCCCTAACAATATATATCCTCAGATTTTTCTCCCACCTTAAAAAAGTGATTGGTAGAAGGAAAAATTACTTCCATTAGAAAGAGTGACTCCTTTGACTGCTTGTTGCTAATGATGTCCTCATCCAGACTCCATCTAGTAACATCTCCCTGAATGATATTTTCCCTTACAGTGGGTACTTGAATCTCAGAACCTTGTCACAATATGAGCTACGACTCTGCCAGGGCTTGGTCATAACCAAAATGCCTTTGGCACTATGAGGGTTTCAGCCTTTGAAACAGAGTTCTCAACCAACTCAACCAGAGTTCTCTGGCCAACTGCACAGTCTGGGGATGTTTTCCTTTGTTTTACCCTACAACCATTCTTCCCTGAACCTATAACTCAGTTTTTCTACTCATTTTAAACATAGAGTTGATTTGAAGGGTTCATATGTAGAAAACATTTTTTCCCATTCACTCTAAACATGGTACCTGCTCTTAGAATTTTCACTTTGTTCTCCTTCCTCCCTACACTTATTCCCTAATATCCTATTCTCTTTATGTCTCTCTTTTATAAATCTTTCTCTTCTCACACACTCAACAACCACTCTCTGCTGCATTCTCTCTTCATTAAATTTAACCTCATTATATTTCAGTCAGTTTATAACTATGTAAAGCCAAGCACAAGCAGCTTTC